>OU830596.1:41225503-42475503 GCA_917563855.2 Limnephilus lunatus
TGTTACTTACTTACTAGCTTCAAAGTTATCCGTATCAAGAAGTATTCTATTTCAAATTCCATGTATAATGTACAGGTAAATCATTTTAAAGATATCCTTTCTTATGTAATGTGTTGGTACTGGACGGATTAAAAATTAATTTTGTATTTGTTAGAAAGCTGAACAATGAAACAAATCGTTGAATTGATTCGCAATTCTAAATTTAAACAGAATTGTAAACGTCACTACAGGACTGACTGCGGGCAGGTGTTCCAAATGAGTTTGAAAAGCTTTTTTCAAACTTTCGACACTATGTACGAATACATTTAAACGTATTCTCTTAAAAATAATTTGCCTGTACCTCGATTTAAGCTTATTATATTTATTCTAGTTATAATAATATTCTTGTTTATTTAATATTACATAACATAATTCTTAGTTCATGGTCAACTGATAATGTATTCATAATTTACAGTTCATTGTTTGATTTTAATTAAAATGGTAAAGATATTTGCTTGACACTCAACTGATATCATTATTTTAATATCACACGTTCAAATCTCCTTACCATTTACTGCTATTGGCTACTAAACAAAGATAAAACCGCATTACTGAATGAATTTTTTTTATTAAATGACATATTTGACGTCCTTTCAAATTATAATTTCAACAAACACGCAAAACAGACGCTAGTTAACAAGACAACACATAATATGATGCATCATATCTGTTATCCTTTCTAATCAAAAAAATATTTTATTAGTACTAATTGTAATAAATAAACACATAAGTTAACCATACATAACATTTACATTATGTAGTGACATATCTGTCATCCTTAAATTCGTGACTTGGGAGTTATATTCGAATCAAACTTAACATTCACAACACATATAGATGATATAACTAATAAGGCTTTAAAGATTCTTGGCTTCCTTTGTAGAATCCTAACTGATTTTAAGTCCTTGTATTGCATGAAAACACTCTACATTTCACTAGTTAGAAGCCAAGTGGAATATAATTCACCTATTTATCTCCTTTCTATAAAGTACACTCTAACAAATTAGAACGGGTTCAACACAAATTTCTTAGGTACTTAAATTTCAAACTCAAAATTCCAATAGAAAACACTAATTATGTAAATTTGATGAATCGCCTTAATTTAATTACGCTGTCTGACAGAAGAACCATTTCAGATCTAATTTTATTATACAGAATCATGAACAACCTTATTGACAGCCCTGCCATCGTTGCTGCTATTAAATTTATGTACCGACAAGTAAACTAGACAAAGTACAACATTCTTTTGCGACACATACACAACCAACTATCAATTACACTCACTTACCAATAGGATGCATGATTTGGGCAACAAGTTTGGTGGTATTATAGATATATTTGCTGATTCCCTTTATATATTTAACGATTTGATGTGTTATTGTAATGTTTTAATTATGTTATTGTCAAATATTATATTGTTTAAAATATTTCTTTACGCCATATTCTTCAAAAACTACTAGTATATTTTTTTTAATTTTTCACTTTTATAACTTTTGGTATAAATTCTAACTCGATAACTCAAATATTATATTGTTTAAAATATTTCTTTACGCCATATTCTTCAAAAACTACTTGTTATTTTTTTAATTTTTCACTTTTATAACTTTTGATATAAATTCTAACTCAATAACTTATGTAAAACTTATTTATAATCCATGTAAAAGCCCCTATGGGCGTATAACAATAATAATAATCCTTTCTAATCATCGAGAGTACTTTTTACGAATGGTATATATACGAGTTAACGAGACAACACATTCAGGGTAATAGCTGTGCAGCCCTTTCATACAAAACTTAAATTTAGATAGCCAAAATACCGAACCCAACTAAAAAATATTTTTTTAATCAAAAGGCAAAGCAAATATCTAGTATGGATATGTGCTATTTTATTGATTTGTGTTTTAAATTATAAAATACTAGCTGACCCGACGAACTTCGTACCGCCTCAGAATCAATAACTGTTGAATTAAATTCAGTTTTTTTATTAAGTTAAAAATTACACACTGTAGCAATCATAAATGCGCAACGGTCCGTTTTTTGTTTTTGTCAGTATCAGAGATGGCATTGTGTACGGATTTAAATTTTTTGGGATTTTCTTATTTTCCACTTACTTGAGGGATTTGGGAGGCGGGTATGGGTGCCGCCGCCCCAGGACGTATGACAAAGGTGTTGGATAACCAACACCTCTGTCATACGTCACCCCAAGTGTTTGGTGATTTAGCAGGGGTGCCCGGGTTCATGGAGTGACGTTGGTCCGGGTCCCACCCGCTGCGTGGCGGGCCGGGTCGAGAGAGACTGGTCGAGGAAGGTCTTTTGACCTTTCCAGCTGGACTCTCTTGACCCATCGCCTTGCACCGCAGTTGGAGGAATGGATTTATACGTCCGTCACTCTCGGACACACTGACCCTAGATTGCTACCCTCCTGTCATACCTTTTACCTTCCCAGAACTTCCTATCCTTCCCTTCCTTAAAAAGACCCTCCACACAGCATTCCCTAAGATGACATAGGTCCTGAGGAAAATAATTTGCTTCGGGAACTCATGTGTAAGCTGATGTAAAAAAAATTGCTTTTCATTTTCTTTAAACGTGTGAGGGATTTTTTTAGAATTATTGTATCTTTCCTTTGGATGGGTGGAGACATACGTTCACCGTTTGTCTCATTTTCGACTATCGACATTTAGTACGTAAGAAAGAGAGGCAGCATTTTATATTTGAAAAAATAAAATAAAAACAATCAGCGCATTGACATTTGACGTTTTTGAATTTTTGGAACTCGGTCACTATTCAATATTATAGGTACTTATCACAAAATGCCCGCAGCTCTTTCAAATATGAGAATTCGTTCCATATAAAATGTATGGGGAAAAGAATTTTCATAATAACTATATTTTTCGTTAATTTTTGTGATGTTTTAATAGTTATTATCCTTTCCGGGGCGGAGACAAATCCAACAAATCAAAGATCATCAAAATCAGCCCAACCGTTCTCGAGTTATAAATAGTGTAACTAACCCGACTTTGTTTTATATATTAAGATAGGCTACTAAAGAATTCAGTTTTTCATGATTTTAGAGGCAACTTTGGCAGTTATTTTTGAGTTAATGAAAGTTATTAAAACAAAATATGCCATTAAAAATTATTAAAAAAGTCATTTTAATGGACGTAAATTTAATTTACAAACTACCGATTTAGGCAGGAAACCAAAATTGTTGTATAATATCATTGACGTACGATAGCCTTCATTGATCGATGTATAATATGAATTAAAATTTCTATCCAAAGAAACACCTTTTTTATTATGTTTAATTTTGTATTTTATTTTTTCATTATATTTATTGCAGGAAATAAGGCAATATTATTTTTTAATAATTACAATTAATTCACAAAAAAAATTGCAAAAAGTTTCCTCTAAAATCATCCAAAATTGAATTCCTTAATGACCAATATATCATTATATAAAACACAAATAAATAAACGAGCACACATTCGTATAAGATATTTGATACACCTTCTGATTAAAAAATAATTATTTAGCCGTTCCTCTCATGTAGTGAAATATTTATAGTTATAGTTTACTGAGTATTTTATTATTTATCTAATTACTATTTCTAGCCCATGCTATACACGAGATTACAAGACATAACACTTAAGCCGCCGCTACCCAAATTTCTACCGATTTCTTACATATCTACCTTAAACATTTGAAGTTTTTAAGCTCTTAAAAAAATATATGTTATTTTTGAAGATAATACCTAGATGCGTTCCACGCCGAAACGCAAATTATATGAAATTCCCTCGATAGAAAAAAATCGCAAGTATGCTTCGAAAATTATTATAAACACGTTCGTTTCAGTTATTTTACAAGTTATTTTGTGAAAAATTCATAATGTTTCTTTAAATGATACTTAAGACGCCTTCCACGAGATTTTTGCTCTATTTTAAACGAGTCGTGTTTTATTAAACATTTTCACAATTTTCGCATCGATTTTATCGCTTTAAATATTAGCGCGCTAATATAAAAATTAATCATTACATATCTCTCCATCTTCTTATTTTTGAGCGTGGATGCGGCGCCTTAATAAATAGTATGTATCGACTTATCTAATCCATTCAATTTATAAGGACTACTTCATTATTTAAAATTAATTCAACTCGCTGTCATCAAGAACCCAAACCCCTATATCCAAGATTGTGGTGAAGTGTGTGATTGCATATGTATAGATGTTACCGTGTTGTGCACTTGTACTTCACTATAATTATTAGTTAAAGAATATGGTTTTCGGCATTTAGTTTTGGTGTAGCCATCGAATTCCGGATTCCAAGAACTCTTGGCTTAGCCCCCATCGTCTTTACATACATAATTACACACTTCATTACAATCTATACATCTATCGTTGTCCGAGACGTTGGCTAAAGAAGGAAAAAGCGTAACACAGCATAATAACTCAAAAATTAATAATGATTACTCTTTGGCAGTGAATATCTCAAATCATATCTCATTGCATTCAAGTTTAAAAACATTCTCTGAATAGGTTATGACGGGTTATGATGGATCTTTATAGCATGTGTTTTTTTTAAAGTTTTTATCTGTTCAATGGTGTAAAAATGTGCCATGTTCATAATATCTTCTAGACAATCAGTTTCGTTAAATACTTTTCATATAACCTCTTGACCTCCATGCTTCCTTCTAACATATTCATATTATTAATGAAGTAATGTTAACTCAATAACGGTTGATTTATGATAGTAAATTTCATGAGAATGTATAATATTTCATAAGAATTTAATCAGTAGTCAGTAGTCATGAAATGAAAAGTTGCTAAATATGTACATATATTATAAAGCAGAATTTGGGTTTTCTGAACCCGCAAAATTCTTGAACGGTGAGCTCTGGCCTCATGAAATTAGCACAGCTCTTTCTGTGTGAAATTTCTAGGTTAACACATCCAATTTTAGCTCTCAACATCATGTGCTATTGAGCTAAGATAATTTGAGGCACAATAAATCTTTCCTTTATCATGATTTTTCCTTCCCTATCCTATTCCTCTTATTTTAGTGTTCCTTAATATTATTGTGGCTGCCGTAATCCCACCGGGTTTGAATAAACTCATTAGATTATTAAAATTATCAGTTTATCTTTAAGTGCTAACCTAACATCCAATAAAATTCAAACTTTGTTCTACCATTTTGTTTTCCCCCCAAACACTTAATTAATCTGTCAAACAATCCTTGCATTTGCTACATTTAAAAATAGAATACATTAAAAAATTTAATAAGAAAGTACCTATCTTCAATTTAAAGACCCTCGTAAAAAAAAGTACTGACCTGTAATTGAAATTCTTCAGTGGGTAAGCTTTTATTTTCCTGTGCTTAATATTGAAATGCTTGAAATCGCAATGCTGGAAATTGAAAAACTTGATTTGATATTTCCAGGGTGGAATACATTCAGCTTGCCCTAGAGCACAAGCCTCTGAACTTGGGCCAGGGCTTCCCAGACTTTGCCATCCCGGAATACATGGGCCAAGCCCTGGTAGACATTGCCACCGGACCTGATGTCCTGATGTACCAGTACACCAGGGGATTTGTAAGTTACCCACTAAATACATTCTTGATTTCTTTGTGCACACAGATTTTGTATAATTTTTCCAAACATAACCTAACCTACATATACCTCAAAGTTCAGTCACTTTTACAATTCAGTTTTAAAATATAAAAAAAATATCACATCATCATTGATACTGCTGCAATAGGTCGTATGTGAAAAAAAGGTTTTTGTGTTTTTGATGGACAAGAAGTATCCGAATTTCTGATCTTTACATCGAATCAAATCTTTGTATGAGAATAAGAACAGTATAAATACACCTACGGATTAAATGGAAATTTTTTATTTCTCAACCATGGATAATCCTTACTTGCCAGGTGACATACTGTATATATTGTGTGTCATGACGATATTTATAAGGCTTATTTTAGTTACGGTGATTGATCCTTGGGGTATTATCATACTATGGCAGTACTTATTTACAATACTTTCACGCATATGGTATCCCCGATGATCCGGACGAAAACTCTCCGATTGCTCTGAAATGACGAAGCAATTTATTCCTCTTCTAGTACTCGATTCTCCCGGTTGCAATTTACCTCTCTACCCGTTCGCACGCGAACGCATATTTCTTGTAAATAATATTCTAAATAAAAGTTAATATCGCGGACAAATAAGTGTTATCAATTGAACATCATCATAATTATAAGTTTCTGAACACCGGATCACGGCTTGGAAGTACCGTGGTCCCAAGGAGCATTTCAAACCTCTGTATTGGTAAAGTATGAAGGCTACCCTGCCTGACGTGGAGAGGATCACCACACCAAACACTCTCCATCCACTCCTACACTAGCTAAACAAACACTTCCAACAATACATTGATTCAAATGGTGAAACCATTTTACATATTATTATCATAAATTTTTTTTTAGGGACATCCCAGATTGGTGAACATAATCGCCAAGCTTTACTCCAAGCTTTGCAACAGAGAAATCAACCCCCACACTGAAGTGTTGGTCACAGCGGGAGCTTATGAAGCACTATTCTCTACTCTTTTAGGTAAGAAAAAAACTCTCTTAACTCTTTCTGGGCCACGGTTTCAACATAGTTGACGGCGAAATATATGTCCCGTGCGCTAACGTCTCAACATATAGACAAGACTGCGATGTAGTACAAGATTACAACTACGGTATGAGTATTTTACAGTAACATACTCGAAATATGTTTTCAGTTATTGTATTTAAATATCATTTATTTTTAGATATTGAAAGAAAGAGTGCGAAAACAGGTGCAATATAGTTGTGAATGGTGAATACTTGGAGCAGGTGGATGAGTTTGTGTATTTGAGAAATATGTTTACGAGAGATTGGAAGGCTGATAGAGATATTAAACTAACTTCTTCATTAATGGAGGACTTGGGCATTGGCAAAAAACTGTCAATAGAAGCGAAGCTAGCAGTCCACAATAGAGTGATGGTACCTACCCTGACGTATGGCAGTGAGGCATGGAAATGGCAGAGGAAGGATGAAAGTAGACTGAATGCTGCAGAAATGAGATTGCTGAGGCGTGTGTGTGGAAAAACTACGTATGATTGTGGGAGAAATGTGGAGATCCACAAAGAATGCAAGGCTGCTGTAAGCGTAATGAGTAAGATTAAGAAAGGGACCCACAGATGTTTTGGGAATGTAGAGCGAATGAACGAAGAGGGAGAATATGTGACGCAAATGTGAATGATAGAAGAAGTTGGGGACGCCCGAGGAAGACATGGCACAATCAAGTGAATCAGATACTTGAGTCAGGTCATGTCAAGAGTCAGAATAATAGAAGAGTATGTATGAGATGTTGTATGAATGTGAATGAGTCAAAGAGTGTGTGCCAAGACCTAGTTTTTTGGCAGTCTGTCCTCTCTGTGTTAGTTATTTAGTTATGTATTCTATTATTTATTTCCCTTCTTTCTTGTGGGGAAAGCAATGTATGCCATTAAGATAACATCTTAAGTTATTGAAAATTATACAGCACAACTCGTAATGTTATCAAATTAAATGTTTAATTATTTTCTAGTTTTAACCTGTTCTCTCATTATGAATGCCTCGCTTATTACCTCACTGAATTCCGAGATAAAGTGAATTTTGCCTTTTCCTATCTGCAATTTCTAGTTCTACGCAATAGAGAAGTCCAGTCCATTTTTTTTATTTTTTTTTATGAAAAATGACCTTCTAACTTAAATTACTGCATATATTTTTTTTTTTTAGAGTTAGTTTTTAATAGTTAAAATAATTTTCAAAGTTTTAATTTTTGGAGATCCCTCGAAAACACCCATATCTATGGTGAATTTTGTGACGTCATCTACTAAAATAACGATTCACGTATTTTAGATTTTTATGTTGGTTTTCTTGAATCTCACATAGATTTGCGCAGGCGCGCGGCCATCTTGTTTATTATAACGCGTTGATTGGCTTATTTATTGCAAAAGGCGAAATCAAATTCTTTGCAAAACAATGAATGACGTTGATGAATTTTACTTGCAGTTTTATGTTTTTGATGATAATTTTCGTTTAAATGATTAATTCACGGTGATATTAGTGTAATTCAGCATAAGTACCAATGCTGCCTTTACTTTTTTTCAGTTTTAGTCCTTAAATAATGTTTTCTTGGTGATTTAGTTTCGTTCGGTTTTTAGGTTACTGACATTACATAATCAAAGGTTACTTCTCTATAATTTTTATGACTTTTCCGCGTGAATTTAATAAAAATTCCATAAAAGTAATATTATTTGATAATGTAAAAGCCTTATGCATGTGTAAATAAATACAAATTCGAGAAATCAACGCATTAATTGCGTAAAACCGAGTCCAAGATGTCGAATTTTTTCGGAATTATTATAATATTTTTTTATCTTTTTTAATTGTATGAACGAGACAAGAAGTGACAGTTTTATTCCAAATTCATAAAGTAAGAGGACTGTATTTTTTAAATTTTGAATTTTCCTAATTTTTTCGACCATTTAATAGAATATGTTTACAGTCGGCTGTTTTTTTTAAATTTTTTCATTTTGAAATTTAAAATACTGCATTTTTCAAACACAATCGTATATGTCAGATACAAAAATCGAAAAGGCAATTCTATTAACTTTCTATAAAGGTATATGCTTTTACGACATCTTCAAAAATAAGAAATATATAGAACATTTGTTTGTGTCATACCTAAATTCCCATACAAATGACGTACAGCATAAATAAACCAGTCATTAGAGTGATTACCATCGTGACGTCACCACAGAGCATTACACAGCATACCAACCTGACGCTGTGTTTTAACGAGAATATTAAAAATGCACTTTTTAATATTTTTTTAAAAACTGTACGTTTAATATTATTAAATAAAAGTTATATATTCAGAATCAGCGTTTATTGGTCTATATGAACATATTTTTTTAAAGCCATAATATTTTTCACTGGAGTTCCTTATTATTATAGTTTGACACGCTATGTAAATGTATTTTGATAGGCGAGTATGGGTACATTCGTCCAAGGAACCACTTATTGCATTACTAATACAGCTGCCATTGGTCATCTTAAGTGGTTTACTACATTTGGTGACTTAACAGGTGTTCCTAGGTTCATGACTCTCTTGAGTTTATCGCTTTGCACCGCAGTTAGAGGGATGGATTCGTCCGTCACTCTTAGACATTTTGACCCCTGGATTCCTACCCATCCCTCATTCCTTTTTCCTTCCCAAAACTTCATCTCCTTCCTTTCCTTAAAAATACCCTCCATAGAGTACTCTTCGTCTGTCTCGACATATGTATATCCTAGTAAGACAGGCATTTAAATACAACTTTATATAGACAGAAAAATAAAAAAGTAATTCCAAAGATGACATACGTCATTAATACGGGAAATTATTTTTCTCAGTCACGGAGGACGCCTGGTAGGTGTGAAATTGATTTTTATTGAAGGAAGTGCAAAAAGCAAGCCGTTAAATTTTTATTATTATTAAAATATACACACAGAAATATTTTACTAATTAAAAATTCGTTACCATTTCAAATAGATCCATTGCCAATTTTGGAGAGAATAGAAGCAAATATTCGGCACAGAGTTTTGGCAGCCGGACGGAAAGAGCCGACGAGCCTGGCCGAAATAGCGTCGTTTCGTGCAAGAGTATTTCCCGTCTTGCCGTGCCAGTAGATGTTTCACATCAAAAGATACATATTATCTACTCTAGTTTAGAAGGCCCCTATGACTTGCCATTTCCTTATGATGTTACGTATAATTTACCTTGATTCATTGTGTATTTTTATTGATCAGGTCACGTTGAGCATGGAGATGAGGTCATCATTATTGAGCCTTTCTTCGACTGCTACGACCCGATGGTTCGCATGGCCGGAGGCACTCCCAGGTTCATCCCTCTCAGGCTGGTGAGTTCACATTCATATCTCTGTGCTGTTTGTTATACTTCTTTCAGTTCTAGACGATTGTCGCATATGTGATCCATCCATGAAGTTCCCGTAGACAAAACCAGTTTCATTTTGAGTAGCTTTGTACCTTCTGTGATATGTTTGGTATTAAGGCTCGACCGAGATCTTGGTCTCGGTCTCGGCATACTCGGCTACAAATTCTACAGAGAATTCTGTCTTTGTTCTCGGCGATTTTTGCCTTATTGATTCTGGGCCATAACCGAGACCGTTGTAAGTAGGTACGGTATAGGATAATGGTATTCAAATCTACCGCGCGCGTCCACATTCGTCACTTGGTGTCAGTGCGTGTCACGACAGTGAGTGAGAGAGCTGTCAATTGTGATTGGTCGGCTGGCAGCGAGGCGGGTTTTACTTATCTTTAACTTATGGGCAGCTCATGATTTCATAGACTTGGGATATGAGCCATTGACCGGTGACGAAAGCAGTTCAAGTGCTATGATAGAAATAGTGCTTTATAGCTTTCTTAGAGAGCCAAGACTGCAAAGAAATGCAAATATTTTTGAGTATTTTGTATTCGTCACCATATCAAGTACTTAGGCCTGCTGCAAAAAAGTTTTTATCAGCACCGCCTACTAGTGTACCTACTCTTTAGCAGAACTGGTCAATTATACGACATGAGACGACACTCTTGGAAGGGTGAAAACGCAGAATAATTGCTTTTTATGTGTTACAACATCATGTTGTTCAATTTTGATTATTAAAACTATTTAAAACAAATTATTATTACATTCTTAAATATACTCTATTATGCAAAAATAGTGCATTTTCATTTTTTTTATTAATTTTTCTATTCTCGGTCTCGGCCGAGAACAAAAAACCTGTCTCGGTCGATCCTTATTTGGTATAGATTGGATTAACATGTTCGTTCCCACAGTCTTATACATATATTATAAGAAGAAGGTTGCGTGTTTAGATCACGTCGGGGTCACCAATGCAGAAGTAAGTGTCAATCTTACCAAATTAACTTCCATATGTGTCACGGGAGTTAAATGAGAAGATGGATTAATTATTAACAGAGATTCACTTTATTTTAAACTGTTGAAGAACACGATGACATGTCACAAATTATATTCAGAAAATGCGAAAGGGATATAAATAGGCAGCTGACAGCCAGGAAGTTCAAAATGGAAAAAAATATTAAATAATTTACTAAGTGGCTAGCCAGTACCTTGCTACAATATAAATTCAGACATATATATGTTTCGGTAACCGGACATCTCAACAACGTACAACTTCAACACCTCCTTTGAAAAGTCATTAAAACCGTATGTGTCATCAAACATAAGGAAAAACTTAATTATTGCTTGGTTCATCGTTTTACCGCCAGAGTGCAGTAGTGCTACTTTCACCACTAAAACTTTTACTGGTAGAGAATTTTTCACTCAGTAAAAAGGAGAACTAAGTTAACTTCTATGAAAACCATCCGAACCATCCATAAACCCGAGCAATGCCAGGTTCTTTCAATTCTAATCAGTCATGTAGTTGTTTGTAATAATAATTATTATTTTTGTTAATTAGCAAAAGACAGAAGGCAAGATAATGTCTTCGGACTGGGTGCTAGACAAGAAGGAACTGGAGGCGCTGTTCAATGACAAGACCAAAGCCATCATCCTCAACACTCCCAACAACCCGCTGGGCAAGGTGTTCCGCAAGGAGGAACTCGAGCACATCGCCGGCTTATGCAAGAAATACAACGTGCTCTGCATAGCTGACGAGGTCTACGAATGGCTGGTCTATAAGCCCTACAAACACATCAGGATAGGTGAGGAAACGCTTCAATTAATACCCTGGTTATTTATCTTCCTACTTCTTTGTGAATTTTCTTAAGGCTCCGGTGAAAGAGGCACTTTTTACAACAATTTTTTCCCGGCAAGATCAAGATTTTTATATTGTCTTCCTTTCCTCCCTATTACAACATGGTTCTCCTCAAGACCAAGATGACCTAAGGGAAATTATTTTCCTCGAGGCCTCCCGTGAGCGTTATAGTAACTTTTTAAAATTCTACTGGAGGCAAGTAAAATAGAGTTTTCCAGTTAAGAGGTTGTGGGTATAATTCTTCTTCCTTTCCTTCTATTTCCTCTTATGCAATATTAATCTGTCTTTCACTATGTATCCAGCCACCCTTCCGGGCATGTGGGAGAGGACCATCACAATTGGGTCGGCCGGCAAGACCTTCTCGGCCACTGGATGGAAGACGGGCTGGGCGTATGGGCCTGCCAGTCTCATGGCCAACCTGCAGGCGGTGCACCAGAACTGCGTCTACACCTGTAACACCACCATTCAGGTACCCACAACTCCTAATACTTAACTTCTTTTCACCGCTCCCATCTGTCTGGAGCCAGTAGAACTATGGCATATCTCTAACTGGGGTTTATTGTGAGTCTGAAGGGTCTGGTGGGGAAGGACATAGGAAGCAGAAGGTTAGAAAGTACCTGGCTATTCAGATTTGCTCACCAAACATGGCCAAAGCCATTTCAAGCATCGTTTCGATTCAGAATGGTGGTCTTTCACCAGGGCAATTCTGAAAGTATCTACCAAGCTGCCATTGTTACTTTGATTGTGTGGGGTATAGCTCAATATTGTTATCAATTCGAGCGATAACATTCCGAATTTGGAATTTATGAATTAAAACAAGTTCATTTTATAAAATGTGGAATAAACGGTGAAATATGGTAGGATGCGTTGTCTTTAACCTCTTGTGTGCCAACATATCCTTAAGGTTATTCTATTCTGGGGAAACTACAAGGTAGATTATGTACTATTTTTATAAATACATCATCTGTTAGATAGTACAATTTATAAAAACATCATTTTGCAAAAAAACAAGTTAAGTTATTGTGAAAATAGAATCAAGAAATTAAACCACGGAAAGCTGTTTATTAGTATGCGGAGATATGATTTTTGGAATGACCGCAGCCGAATCTATAATCGGAAATCGCTATCGCTCAGGATGTTTTTTTTTAAATATGCTACTGCTGCTCAAGGCGTTTTTGTTTTTAAATACGCTATCGCTCGAGTAGTTAAAGATGTTGTTCTTGTTAATGTTTCAGGAAGCCGTGGCGCGAGGATTCGAGATTGAGTTCAACCGCATGGGGACCCCCGAATGCTACTTCACCAGCCTGGCCGAGGAGCTGACGGCCAAGCGGGACTTCATGGCCAAGTTCCTGTCCGACGTGGGCATGAACCCCACCATCCCTGAGGGGGGTTACTTCATGCTGGCAGACTGGTCCAAGCTGAGTGAGTTCTCTCTACACATACAACTGTCTGGAACTGACCCCAGTATATCGTTAGTGTACCGCACCCAATAAGTTTGTCCACATACAGATAAAACAGAGTATGTTCTCGGTGACTGAGATAACCATCGGGAACATCGGCAAAAGGTTATTAAATGATTTGTTTGAAGAGTTGATAAGAAAAGTAATTTATTATATGCATTATTAATGTTATAAGTAATATTTATTATCTAGTATCTGGTAAGAGTTATTTGCGCGAAGAGATTAATTCATTTTATAAATGCTTACACACTGTCAGCTTTGAAAGGCCGGTACATCCTGTGTGGTGGGAGTAGAAACCTGGGAGTAGTCTCATTGTGTCGGGAGGGTCATGCCATTTTTAGTCGTTGCCACCGTTTGGTCCGGCTAACACCGTGGCTTTGCCGTCCGCACGTATCTTGAAAATGACCAAAAAGGGCCAAGTGACGAGGCCCACTTCCATCTCTGTGGAGCGGTGAATAAACGAAATTTTCGGTACTGGACTGAAAATAACCCGAGGCAACTTCACGAGAGACCTCTTCTCTCCCCAAAAGTGACCGTGTGGTGTGCGATTTCGAAATTTGGGGTGATTAGGCCGTACTTTTTCGAGGAAAATGGATGAACCGTGACTGTCAAAGCTCAACGTTATGTTTCCATGTTAGAAATTTTTTTGAACCTCAATTGGAAGAACTAACGGAGGAAACAGTTCTGGGAGACATCTGGTTTCAACAGACACTGATACTGCTCGAGTTTCAATGACGAAACTACGACAGATGTTCCCTGTGCGCCTCGCCTCTCTGAGGGGTGGCCCGCGCGCTCACCTGATTTAAGCATTTGCGACTTCTTCCTTTGGGGCTATCTGAAGGAAACAATTTTTTAAATATCGGCTTCACACCTTGGAAGTACTCAAGGATCGAATTCGGGAGGATATAGCCACTATGCCGATCGAGATGTGCCAAAATGCAGTCGAAAACTTCAGAAATGGTCTTCATCAATGTATCGCTGCTGGGGGCCATCATCTTTCTGATGTCATCTTCAGGACTTGATGCATAAAACGGCATGATGTACCAAATAAAATAAAATAAACCCCATCATTTTTTTAAATAGCCTTCAAATCTTTGATTTGCCGCACCCTGTAGTAAGCAAATGCTGACCCTGTACAAATCGCAAAGTACCACCTCTGGTCTGTAGTCTCAAATACTTGAAAAAACCTTCGACTCTGTGCAGAAACGGGAGGTCCGTTTTCCGATTCTCCTTTCTTAACAAACGGATTGCAATCAGAGCACAGGCATCAGGTGGGAATGCTGTCCTTGTTCTCCGTATATTTTAATGGAAGATGCTTCGAGAAATTAGCATCATTGAGCCCTTCGGCAGTGGTGCATAATCGGGAATGTGCCAAATATGCTTCCAACATTTGTACACGGTTGATATTTGTCACATGGAAACGGGTCGTTTCAACGACTCGTTCTTGAGTTCAACAGCTTGACTGTGGAACGATTTGCTGACCTATGCATATGGTATCACTACATTATTGTATTTGATTGAAGTTTTGTTTTTATATATATATTTTTTTTTAATTTCCAGTCGACAAGGTGGACCTCTCCACGGAGACTGACAAGTACCGCGACTACCGCTTTACCAAGTACATGACCAAGAAGGTTGGGCTGCAGGGGATCCCTCCTAGCGCCTTCTACCATACGGAGGACAAGCACCTGGGCGAGGACTATGTCAGATACTGCTTCATCAAGGTTCTTTATTCCTTCTTTTATGACATAAATTTTAACCACTGGAGCGACTAAGATCAAAATATGAACCGCTTTTATTTTTCTGCGATCGATAGCGGTCCAAGATTGGACCATATTTTTTTTTTTTATAAATCCAACGAATATGTGATAATTGACAAAATGGGTGAATTCATTGGCTATAGGTATAGAACTATAATCAGTTTGTATGTCTCCATATTAAAATTCGGAGGTATGATTTTTTTTTAATGTGGGCGGAAAATACTCAAAATGATCTAAAAAAATACTCAAAAAATCACGAGCAATCGGAGGAAAAGTTTTAAATCGGTCTGTCGCTCAAGTGGTTGAGGATTTTTTTTTAACCTTTTAAATGCCAGTAGGTAGAAGTGTAGCTGTGTACAGCAGGCCGTGAACTTTTAATCAAAATAAATCAGTTCTACATCTTATTAAAAATAAAAAAAAAATCTAAATCTAAAAATAAAAAAAAACCAAAATCATCCCAATATCGTCTCTGTGTATTCCATATTTTAAATTAATAAAAAATGGGACATATTTATGATACAGAGGCTCAAAAAGAGCGAGTAAACTCGCTATTTTTCAATGGCCGGCCTGCTGGACACGACCAAGGATGCGAGAAATCTCGCTCTTGGCATAGAAGCGGTTAAAGTTAAAAATAAATTAAATACTGTTAATAAAGAAATTTACAAAATAATGTTAAATATTCTGAAAGATCTATTCAACATTATTTTACAATAAAAAATCATAATTATAAGTCTACAAAAACAAGAGACATGATTTTTTGAAAACATAAAAAAAAAAATTTTCGCCCCCCTGAACAATTAACATTTTTTCCTTTACATTATTTCAAATTTCCGTGAGTGATAATATGGTTGTAAAAATTATTTTCGTTATAGAAATGAGCAACTTGTTTCGTTGTCCAACTGAAGTGATTTAGTGCTAAGGCAAATCCAGTTGACAATTTAAATAAATGTATTCAATTTGAATTTACAGAAAGACGAGAATCTCCAGAAGGCAGCTGACATCCTACACAACTGGAGCAACAACACAAGTAGCAGCAAACTGTAAACAAGAACAATCCATTTATAAATAGGCTCAAATATATTTTTTTACAATCAACCATAAAATTATTAATAAGTAAGGAAATAAAACCCAGTTGTTTTGCAGAAATTCACAAGTGACAAAGTCGTCAAATGGCCATTTGGTTTTTTTTTTACATTTGAAAGGTCTCCGGTAAACGCCGATTCTAGATTCTACCATTTCAGCTTTACAAATTGTAATAAGATGACAAGAATCATGATAGTTGTCCTCTTCTGCTGATCACAATTTGTTCAAAAACTGTAACGGACTTATAATTGGCATTTAACGGGAACCTTTCAACTGTCAAAATGGCGCTGAATGGCCATTTGATGACTTTGTCACACATGAATTTGTGTGAAACATCTGGGCCTAAGCTTTTAAAATTGGTACCTACTTACTTCCAACAATCACTTTAAAGATTCTCCTTGTTGTTTCTCTTCTCCTATGGGAGGTTGGATATCATCGCGGTTGTTTAAATTTTCGAGTAACTGCTCTAAATATTATGCAAGAATGTTCCAGAGAAAATTTCACACAGATGGTTATTTAGTCTTTATATAAGTACATAATAGTTAAACTACTTATTTATGCAAAATTAAATATATATTTGTTACATAACTGTATTTTTTATTATTTGTACTAGCTGGGGTTCCCGGCTTCGCTCAGGGAGTTGATGTGATATTGAACTGACATTCAAACCCACCATGGCCATTTCTTTATATACCTCTACCAACGAGTAGCCACACCCATACAAAAATCTGGAATGTTGTGGAATGCTCTCGAATGTTTTGGACTGTTCTAAAAATTTGTAGAGCGCGAAACTTTCAGCCCTTATATCTTCAAAAGTAGGCCCTTCGAGTAAAAATGGGAACCTTCTTCATGGATGGGGGATAGAGGGCTACCACACCATATGACTCCTCTGATCGTACCGGAACTCGTTTCTGAGTTTTAAGGGGATGCACACTTTTTTTTATAATATATATGTATTGATTACATTTTTTATTTTTGTCAATACTGTACAAGAGTCCTAATTGCCCAGAGCCAACAGGATTATGGTATCCCCAATTGGGGTATGTTATGAGCTGAATCTAAAAGGAAGGAGATGAGGGAGAGGAAGATTGGGAAGTCCTGGGTGTATGGTCACCAAATACAGAAATAGCAAAATGAAGCTACATTTCGATTCTGAGTGGTGACATTTCACCAGGGCGATAATGAAAGTTTCTTGCACTCTGGAATGTGCCACAATAACCATAAATTTTTTTTTTTGCACTTGCTAGGATTTAAACCCGTAACCTTTAGATTTGTAGTCAAAGACCTAACCCCTCGAACAAGGAGACCATCAAAGCATTGATAAGTAGGTACTGAATTTGCCGTTGAAAAGCAGGGGCTCACTTGTGTAGAAAAATACATACATAAAGAAGAGTATCTGTGAGTACATGAGATTTCGAAGAAACACCCCTTTTCCCATCTCAGCAGAATTTTAATACTTCTTGATGAAATTTTGCACACCTGAAATTCAAAATAAGATGAAAATTACCCTCAAAATCTGATTTCGAAAAATTCAGTGTAAAGCCCGAGCAATGCCGGGACTTTGGCTAGTAATGTCTATTTTTATCATTCCGAAATATTATAACATTGAAAAACACTTGCAGTTTTTGGTAATTGAAAAAATTAAAAACTACAAAATACGGATATAGAAAGACTTAATATATTATCTGTATGAATTACTGAAATAATAATTACGTATAAAATTTTTTGACTAAAGTGATACAAATATATATAAAATAGTGATTATGTGAGGAAATCTCCCCTAAACCATCTCTTGGCGTCCTTTGTGTCACTTCCGTATGTTTTGCCTTGTCTAGAAAATAATCAAAAACATGTTAATTAGTTTCAAAGCCTAAGAAAAGTTATATATAGAAAAAAATTCAAGCCACACTGATCTAACCGTGTTCATAATAATTTTTTATGTGAATACTGCACAAGAGTCCCAACTGCTCCCAAGCTTCTGAAGCCAGTGGGACTATGACATCCCCAATTGGGATATATTTTGAGGCTAAAAGTAGTAGGGAAGGAAGAAGAGGAAGAGGAAGGTGGGTAAGTTTGGTGATCAGATTTGAAGCTATTCAAATCTGATCATCAAAAAGCGTTTTAATTCTGAATGATTATCTTACGGGGTGATACTGAGTGTAGTCGCAAGTACACAATACTTTATTTTAAATGAATGAATTGTGAAATAACAAAAATTAATCAATTAAAAGTTACTTGCACAAGCCGGGATCTGAACCCGACGCTTCTTTATTGTAATATGTATTTAGAAAAATCTAATTTCTACCATTTTACAGTGATTTAATTTTTTTTAAATTCTGTAAATATTAAATTGCGATTATCTCAGCTTGCTAATTTGTGAGTTGGATAGTTCTGCATAATATGATTCTATAATACTTTTGCTAAAGAGCTCCGATGACCAATTCTTCAAAATTGCTGAGTTTTAAAATAATACCAACATACTTGAGAGAAAATACGCTTTTATAATTATCATGACGAGTCATGGTTACCGTACCGTGGTTGCAACAAAAAGCAATAAACATACGTTCCTTGTTATAATGCTGCAGCTCTTTCTTACACATTAAATAATGGTGAGACAAAAGATGAGATACACAAAATATGTGTGTCTGTTTCTTCCAAAGTACTACTTTTTTCTTTTGGAGGAAACAGATATATGTATCTTATTATGGCTCGGCCACGGCAATTGCGTTTCATTTTCTTTATACGTGTGAGGGGAGATGTATGATAATGATTGTATATTTCCTTTGGGGGGGTGCAGACATACGTTTACCGTTTGTCTCATTTTGTTATTTAGTTTGCAAGAAAGAGCTGCAGCATTATATGTTAAAGAACAAAAGCAAAACCATCAACGTTACGTTTTTGAATTCACTCACACTTCAATATTATCATCGTAACTACACTCCATACTTTTAAAATTATCGTCATGGCAAGTAGTATTGTAGGGTTTACGGAGACGTCACGGTGCGGTGGGTGAGAGAGATGCAAGAAAATGAAAACTTTTTTCCAATGGAGGAAACAGACCTACTAACATTGTGTATCTCATCTTTTGAAAGAGCTGCAGCATTATTGTGTTAAGGAACGTATCTTTATTGCCTTTTTTATGCCGTCATGGTACCATTACCATCAATCATCACGGTAATTATAAAAGCGTCTAAAGGATCAATAAACAACACCAGAATGGGCCTTGTACTTCTGACATCAATATTCCTGATTTTAAAAAGAAATGCATAGACAATAATGCTAGGGAGTTGTTTATAAAATTAATGAAACTGATCATATTTTTTTAAATATTTACCTGAACATAACGCCAGGAACATGTCCCATGTAGTTGGGAAGGAGACCAATATGTTTGTGGTAAATTTGTTTAGGATCGAGGACCAGGGGAGGATCAGGTCTGGGAAAAAAGAACAAAAATTATAAATGTTTTAAGAACTTGGTGATGATAGCCCACAGACAATAGAAAAAAGTGGAGGTATGACATGGAAGCAAGCTGACTGTGGC
Source organism: Limnephilus lunatus (assembly GCA_917563855.2). NCBI lineage: Eukaryota > Metazoa > Arthropoda > Insecta > Trichoptera > Limnephilidae > Limnephilus > Limnephilus lunatus. Next base: position 41,245,222 of record OU830596.1, read on the forward strand.
AGAGCTACGACCTAACTGCATAAAGTATCAGCCGAGCGATTCTACATCCTTTGTTGGATCGTTATCGAGATAACGGACGTGATCTCATTTGGTCAGATTTGTGCGATTTATTTAATTTTTCTATGTACAACGTACATTAAATGAATAAATAATCACCCATAATTGCAGGCATTCGTGTTTAAAACGATCTAAACTAAAATATGTGACAGTTAGTATCACACAAATTTGACAGGAGATCACGTCCGTTATCTTGATAACGATCGCACAAAAGATATACAATCGCTCGGCAGGGCAGCTATGCAATTGAAGATATGCGTTTGGTGTGAAGGCAGACACAAATGAGATTGCAGTAGTATGGGTGAATGATACTTTTGGGCATTCGGTTTCATACCATCGTTTTTCACCCTTGTTTTGATTATCAATAGATACACTGCTGTCCTGAACAGAACAACGGCAAACCAAACTCATCAGGATAACTGACTGATGAAGTTTCCTAAATAAAACAACACATCATGTTTAGATCTTTATTTACATTTTAGCGATTACATAAAATATCAGATGAGACTCTTGGACATATAGGGCCCGTCCAGCTTATAGCCGATCTTGGCGTAGTAATTGCGGGTGCCAACGCCGGAGATGACCACCATCTTGTCGGAGCCGTGCTCCTCTCGAGCGATGCGTTCCGCCTCCTCCATGAGAAGCATGCCAAAGCCCTGGTGCTGGAACTTCTTGGGGTCTCGGTTGCTCACCTGTCAATGTTAAGGTTATACCTATTATCAAAATTGTTCAATTAATTAAATTTGGAATCAACTAATGACACATCTTAGGCCGAATTTTTAATTAATGTTATATTTGAGTCGCTCAGCGGAAGAGTGGCCCAAACCATAAAAATTCTTAATAAGCGAAAACATCATCTTTATACATATATAAAAATCTCACGTCATGATGTTTGTTCGAGATAAACTCCGAAACTACTTAACTGATTTTGATGAAATTTGGCGTACTGTGTGTAATTTGGTCCAACTTAAAAGATATGATAGTTTTTATTTCGATTATTGACTTCAATATTTATTATTGTGAATTAAACGTTCATTAAATATTTGTTATAGGACAATGCCAAAGATATTGAAATATAAGAGATGTGCTATCCGCAGTTTTTACTAGGTAGGACTGCTTCCGGGTGTCGCTGATATTGTTTACCAATTAACACTAGAAAGACCGTAGCCTTCATTTTGACGGCTGGCCGAAGTAATGTGACGATAATATGCTTAATAAATATTGTATTGGTGTGATTTTTTTTCACATTTCACGATTTATGATTTTACATCTATGGTAAAAAAAACAGGTACGGGTCTTATTTAGTTTTTGAGATATATTGACTTATACCTACAAAGACCGCCGCGCCGTCAATGTGACGGTTTGGGCCATAATGCTGAGTTTGTTTACAACCTTCTTTACCCAAGTTTACAACATGCCCATTCCTTCTCGTTTATGATAGAACCACGATAGTACTAATACGTCTGTCTCTTTCTTTCGCTATCGCATATGATATAATTTATAAAAGTACCAAAAATATATATCTCTGGCCCTAATTTATTTTTGGCTCGTCGGAGAACTAAAGACAGGGTATGCATACATATACCAGAGTTGGTCCAGCTGGGTTAGCTCCTGAAGAACTGGCAGAATCATTTATTGGATAACCAATACCTCCGCAATAGGCCCCCCTAAGAGGTTCGCTAAGTTTGGTGACTTAGCAGGGGTGCCCAGGTTCATGGGGTTAGGTATTTTTTTTTACATTAGCTAACAGGAGGCTCTGAGAAAAATATTCCCATCAGGGCTTATGTTATCTTTGGAGATGCTGTGTAAGAAGTATTTTTAGGAAAGGAAGGAGAGGAAGTTCCGGGAAGGAAAAGGATATTAGGGGTGGGTAGGTATCTGGGGGTCAGTGTGTCCAGGTGTGACGGACTATGAATCCATCCATCCGTGATGTTCCGAGAGAGCAAGGCTGGAGAAGTCAAAGGGACTCCCTCAACCAATCTTTTCCGATCTGGCCTGCCATGGAGCTGATAGGCAGATGTATATTTATTTGTACAGCGTCCTTGAGGTGATTTTTGACAAAAATCGCACTATATAAATAAGCCAAATACTATTATTATCTGCCGCCAAGACCCATGAACCATACCATGAACCCGGGCACCCCTACAAAGTCACCAAACGTAGCGAACCAATTTTGGTGACCTATAGCAGAAGTGTTGATTATCCGATAAATGGTTCCCGGGGCGGTATTACCCATATCCGCCTCCCAAATTGGGAATTTGTACGGGGAAGGTGTGGTCTGATCTTGGTGGCGGATGCGTCTACGAAACGACTGCGTGGCAGGCCAGATCGGGAGTGACTGGTTGAGAGAGATCGTTTGACCTCGCCAGCAGGACTCTCGGAACATTGCCTTGGATATCAGGGATAGGAATAGCTTCTTAAGTATGTCACCACACTGATCCCCAGATTCCTACCCACCCCTCACACCTCATTTAATTCCCATAACTTATATTTCTTCCTTTCTCTTTAGGTACCCTGCAAACAGCATCCCCAAAGATGACAATGCCCTGAGGGGAATTGTGGAGCTAATGTAAACGAAAAAAGAAAAGAAACCGGGCCCTATGCCATCTTTGGGGATGTTGTGTGGAGGGTATTTTTAGGGAAAGGAAGGAAAGGAAGTTCTGGGAATGAAGAACGTGTGAGGGGTGAATAGGAAAAATTGGTAAATTTATCCAGGAGTAACGGATGAATGAAGGTGTGAGGGATGAATAGGAGAAATTTTTAAATGTATCTAGGAGTGATAGACGAAGGAATCGATCTCTCACACAGCGGTGCAAGCCGACGGTTCGAGAGAGGTCCTGCTGGAGAGGTCTAGATAAGGTCTCCCTCAACAAGTGTCTCCCGACCCGGTCGACTACGCAATAGGTGGGCAAACGTATTCGCCCCCTAGATCAGAAAAACCTCACCCAATGAACCCGGGCACCCCTGCTAAGTCACCAAAAATAGCGCGAACCACTTGGAGTATCCTATACCAGAGGTGCTGGTTACCCGATAAATGGTTCCCGGGGCGGCGGTACCCATATTCGCCTACCAATTGGCAAAAAGTGATCAGCCGTCAAAATGACGGTCGTGGTCTTTATAGGTATGGAGAAGTACCCGGTCTTTCTAGTGTTAACGAATAAACTAAACGAACGTTAAACTAAATTAACACTGCACACCTTAAAAAAATCAACTATATGAACAAATTCTTTTCGTATGCAAACTATTCCGATTAGTTAGTAGTCCGCCGACAGTCGCACGGGCATCATAGCTTATCTCTTTTGTATTTCAATATCTTTGGACAATGCTTTGTAATTATTTGTAAGTTCCATAAGTTTCTATCAGATGGCGGTGTGAGTTAATTTATCGACACAACACTTGGTTATCTAGGTTGGGTATCCATCCAGTATGTGTTTCATTAGCCACAGTAACGCTTGGCCGGGTCATCTAGTTTGCTATATATTGGCCGGGTCATCTAGTTTGCTATATATCTGTTGCTACAAATCTTATAACATTTTTAAATTTCTTGTCTGCCTCTATGGATAAACGTGTGCAAGTTGATACAATTTATACTGACTATAGCAAAGCCTTCGACAAGATCAACCACAGGATCCTGCTTAGAAAACTTGCTAATCATGGTATTCATGGGGATCTCCTTCGTTGGTTATCTTCATACATAACAAACAGGTCCCAGGCTGTGACAGTAGGTGGATTTTCTTCCATCTGGAAAATCATTACTTCTGGTGTGCCTCAGGGGTCCATTTTGGGTCCTTTGCTTTTCTCTATCTATATAAATGATATTACTACATGTTTTCACAACGCTCAAATTTTACTATTTGCCGACGATATGAAAATATACCTTCCTATAAGCTCCCATGACTGTTCTGTGCGTTTACAAGAAGATCTTGACCGACTGACGGATTACTGTCTCAGAAATAAGCTTTTTATCAATATTTCCAAATGTTGCAAAGTCACATTCACACGTAACCATAAAAAAATACTGCATGAATACACCATTTCTGGATCTCTGTTAACAAATAAAGATTATATACGTGACCTCGGGGTTATTTTGGACCTTAAACTTACTTTTGATAAACACATTGATAATATTGTCACCAAAGCAACAAAGAGTCTAGGCTTTGTACTGAGAACATGCAAATTTTTCAAAAATACTAAGACTTATCTGATTCTGTACAATTCACATGTTCGTCCTCACCTGGAATACTGTTCACAGGTTTGGAACCCGCGCTATATTGTTTATGTTAACAGGTTAGAAAGAGTTCAGGAGCGATTTCTCAAATTTCTCAATTTTAAATCATTCAACATATACAATTCTTACGACGAAATCGAGAAACATTTTCGAATCTCGAAACTGCTCAATAGGAGGCTTGTCGCTGATCAGATGCTCCTGTACAAAATTATTAACTCAAAAGTTGACTGCCCGGAGCTGCTAAATAAAATAAATTTCCACACGCCGACTCGATACAGCAGACAAAATACCCTTTTCTACATTGATAGATGCAACACTAATTCCAACCAAAATGAATTTATACAAAGGGCATGTAAATACTATAATAATAAACTTGCACATATAGACACACTTGCTGACATATTCACTGCTAGTTACTGTCGTAACAGAATTTCTTTATTAGATTCTATGTAGGTGCGAATAACACATTTTCATGACTAAATTCATTGTACCTAATATTATTATATTACTTGCGTGGCAACTTTCCCTTATCCCTCTCCTCCCCTTACCCGTCCCAACCCAAATACCTATTTCGCAGTCTATTTAAGTATTGTTTTAATTATTTTATTATTGTTTATAACATGTTTATCACTTGTTGACTTAACATCTGTATTATTATTTTTTTTAAATTGCTGCTAAGTTCTGTTTTTATTTTTTCTGTTTTTCTTAAATTTTCTAGTTTACATTCAGTTACTTTTATGTTTCTAAATACCTATCTGTGAACATTAATAATTGGTCTGTTTTTTTGCCATCCTCTTATGTATATTTTATTACTATGACTGTTTATGTTCCTTAAATAAATAAATTTGTGTCATATCTATGAAGCCACAGTACCCCATTTTTAGTTTTCACTATTTCAAAGATCCTTTGAAATCAGTGAAAACTAAAATTGACCCAAAATAACTCTAATAGTTCTAATATAGTTCCTTACGGGCACAACAGATCCGTAAACATGCAGCTCCCTGACGATGCTGCACTGCTTGAAGTCCGAGCTGACCGAGGGCTTCAGCTCGGGCCGGTAGGTCTCCGGAGAGCACTTCCTCAGACGGAGCAGGCCCACCAGGATGTCCTGCTCCGGGTCCTCGTAAGCCAGGAAGGTCTCCCAGCCACCGTTGGCCACATAGTCACGACGGATCAGCTCAATCTGCAAAGTTAAAGAGTTTCCATGAGACCCAATGTTAACTCAAATAAATACTTTTAAACTACAATTCTAAATTACAATTTGACAGGCGGATATGGGTACAGCCGCCCCGCGAACCATTTATTAGATAACCAATACCTCTGCCCCATGTCACTCCAAGTGGTCCGCTACGTTTGGTGACTTAGTAGGGGTACACGGGTTCATAGGGAGAAATTTGTCTAGGTCTTGGCGGCAGATGCGTCGGCCCAACTTCGGGCCGGATCGAGAAGCTGGTTTGAGGGAGGCTTTCAGATCTCTCCAGCCGGATTCTTTCAACCCATCCCCTTGCATCGCAGTTGGAGTTGGAGTTCATACGTCCGTCACTCCTGGACACAATGACCCCCAGAGTCTCACCCACCCCTCATACCTTTTTCCTCCCAGAATTTCCTCTCCTCCCTTTTCTTAAAAATACCCTTCAAATAGCATCCCTAATATGACATAGGCCCTATTTATTTTCCTCAGGGCTTCTTGTGTAGAGTTAATTTAAAAAAGAAAAAACTAGTACAAAACAAACCAAAAAAAACCACTTTTACAATGTTAGTCTTTTGTAATCTAAAGCCGCGTACTCACATATGAGCTGTAACCGTAAGCGATGCAAACACGGTAACCAGTCTCTCGTGTGTACGCTAAGGGTGACGTACAGGCGTCGGCTTGGTGTGCATCGTACGCAAATCACGTATTTTGTTAACAGTAACGTATTACGGATACAGTTCGGAGGTGAGCACACGGCTTAACCAATCACGCTTCGTTTTGACACAATATATATATATATATAATTTATGTCTATGTATATAAATGATTAATTGACAAAAAACAAACATATCAGACCTCATAGGGGCGGACTTTATTGTGGATCTCCTGAATGCCGACTTCGCGGGTCCTGACGTCACGGCAGTCCGTACCAAAGTCCTTCATCCTTGCCAGTGCCAGCTCGCGCAGGTTGCCGTGCTCCACGCCAGAACTCACCAACGGCATGGGAATGTCTCTCTGGACTCTGCAATTACAATGTCATCATTAATAATCATCAGGTTGACTTATGTCCGAAGACAAAGACATGCCGTAATGCAAAATCTAGATATTATTTCAACGAGCTGGAGGCAAACCACGTGACAATCTTTTTGGCACCAGGATGGTTCAAACGTGTCTTAAATAAACTATGTCATCATTCGTAATTTGACCGTCGACGAATGCACATTTAAAAATACCCAGACCCTGGGTTGAAGTGTAAGGTATGGTTTGCACAGCGGTCTGTTGATGGACATTTCTGAGCAAGTGTTCGTTTTTAGAGTGAATTATAAAACAATTGTAAAAGTGTCATAACTATAACAAAATATTTTATTTTGGAAACAAGCCAAAGCTATGTTTCACCGATTTCGGATTCTCAATTACGTGTATTATGCGGCAAGTAGTGATATGTAGGTTCAGCTGGAGTGGGCTCTTGAACTCGGGTTCTTCGCAGGAAGTGGATCCTACTCCAACTCCTTTTTCAAATTGACTATTCCCAGAGAACCCGGTCTAACACGGATCCAAATCCGGAGCCGGACTCACAGCCAGAACCCGGCATCATCGATTCCGCGGTCCGAGCCACTCGCAAGTTGTGAGTGTTCTTTTCCGGGTTCTAGTTTGGCTCCAAGGTCCTGCTACGGCCGAACCCGTGCAATGGTAGCAACAGCACCCAGTACCCAGTCCGCATCCAAGAAATCGGACCCGGTACCTTCTCCTAGAACTCGAGTACTTTTAAAGGGAAGCACGCCTTCGAGGCCCCCGACAAAATGCAGAACTCACCCATCTCTAGCGGCAAGCATTCGTAAGCCGATGTTATTTTCAAAGACTAAATTATGATTCTACATTGCAAGTAGCATGAAGACTGTCAGTTTAATTTATTGACAAATTATTGAAAGGGTACACCCACAACTTTCCCCACTCCGTGCAGTTGGTTTGTTCCCCTCGCCCTTATGGGCAGGTCTATCTTTTCTTTGGTCTGTGGGTTAGACGCTTGGAGGGCATAAAGATCATCACAAGATACCTCGAGGGTGGGGTATATGTGTGTGCATATTGCTAGGGCCCAGAGGATTGAGAATGTGCTTGATTGCTGGCTACCTGTAGACCCTGGTCCAGGGCGGCACCAGCGCCAGTATCCTGGCCACCAGATCCACTAGGGTGGAGGGCGGGTAGCTTTTGTACTTGCCCGTCTTCCACAACTCGTAGAGACCGGTGCCTCTGATCACGAGGGTGGGGTATATCTTCAGCCCGTCCGCCCTGAAGGCCGGGTTCTCGAAGAACTCTATAAACTGCTCTATGTCCCGCTCGAGATCTACATTGGGGAGGTCCGGCATCATGTGGACCACTACCTGCAACAAAATTAAACAATTTATTTGGTGATAAAGAATACTTGCAAATAATAGTGTACACAGTTCAGGGTAGCTGGGCATACTGAACAGATCCAGTAGATACTTCAATAGTACACAACTGCTGGCCTTGTACAAATCTGAAGTGCGCCGCCTCACTGTTGAAATTGGTAGCGTTAACCACTTATGGTCTGGAGCCCTGAAATACTTTGATAGTTGTTTGATAGATACCCTATTTCCTATCTTAACAAATGGATTACAATCTTTAGAGTGTCAGGTGGGAATGCTGTCCTTGTACTACCGCTTTTTTAAGGAAAAATGCTCCCAGGAACGGTGGCGTCTACTAATATCTACAGGAATTCCAAAAACTGAACAAATCGGACTAATATCTATGAGAACCAAAGTGAGGACGAATATCTACAGCACTGGCAGAGGTTGGATTTGCAATTATGTGTAGCATATTAGAATAACGTAATATTGCATATGCAGTTTAAAAAAGTTAATTTATGTTAAGTAAGATTAGGTTAGGTTAGTATTACGTAATTGAAGTAATTTATGATTTTCCGTACAACCTCTTGCTCAGCTGCCCTCTGTAGATATTAGTCCCACCTACGCTCCATAGATATTAGTCACCACCGGGACCGTCATAGATATTAGTCCGACCTTAGCTCTGTAGATATTAGTCCTCACTCTGAAGTTCATAGATATTTGTCCAACCTATGAGCTGTAGATATTCGTCCGACATACAGGCTGTAGATATTAGTACCTGGAGTCCCCAGGAACTAGTGTCATTGATCCCTTCGGCACCGGTGCATGGTCGAGAAATATGCCAAACGTAAGCCCAACACTTATAAACACATAGTCACGACGGATCAACTCAATCTGCCTCAATGTTGACAATTGCCATATGAGAATGTGTCGTTACTACGAGAGTTTGGTTGAGGAACGATTTGATATCCTCTCTTCAAGACCCATGTTCACTCCTTCCTCTCCTCAAAAAGACCCCCCACACGGCATCTCCAGAAGATCGCAAGATGACATAGCATATGTGGAGTTGCAAATTTAAAAATAATTTTATTGGATAATTTATACAGTGTAGTCTTTGAGGGGAAATCATCTGAAGGTGCTTTACAAATCATAAGAATTTATTTAATTTTTAGGTGATAGGTAATGCACAAGAGTACAAACCAAAGGATTCTAATGAATTGACCTTAAGATGAAGCCATACTAAATAATGTTATAAATGCGAAAGTTTGTATGGATGGTTGGTTGGATGGTCCTTACTCTTTCATGCAATAAATATCGAATGGAATTTATAAATTCTTTCACTAATCGAAAGCTACATTATTTGCGAGTAACATAGGCTATATATATTGGTAAGCTCTGGCGTTATGAATAAGCTGTGGCGTTATGAAATTATTTATTATACGTTTATTGGCAAAGCGTGTTGCTAAGTAAATGTTTGACGTGGGCTATTACACTGTTATTTGATTAGGTTACTATGGAGATTTCTTTGATAGCAAATATTCAAGTATGAATATTCTATTACGAAAATTTAGTGTACAAATATAAAGTAGGTACTAATCTACATTTTGACCTAAGCCAACAGCTATACTATTATTGTATCGAACGTGTCGACGAAAGCGTATGACAACCCTGAGAATTCAAGAATGGAATTTACGCTTCCACATAATACCGTGCCGCTGCGCGTTACCCCTTCCAATAACCTACGAAACAAAGGGAGTGCTCTCATTGGCCAACGAAACACTGTGCATTTGGAATGATGTCTACAATGCTATTACATTCTACAATTAACTTATCAATTGAAAACATAAACGCAATTGATAATAAATACATGCTGCAGCATCATTGGACTCGAAAACACATCTGAATAACCACGTAATACTTCCACCAGGGACCCCAGACAGCAATGATCAAAATCAAGGAAATGATTGAGTATTTACGTTATCCCCACCCTGCTACCAGACGCGGCGCCATTGGTCAATGCTGAACAAAGGAAATGTTTGAATCGTAAATATTTACGACAGCCAATTTACATTCCGAAAAACTCGGAGCTAAATTTCGGGAAATCGGGAATAATTTGAATCAAGAAATATATATCATCACCTAAAAATAGGTATATACTACAATAAAACCTCAAAAAACTGTCGTCTACCAGTGATTATTGCACTTTAAGAAAATATTTACTTCTAGATATTGTATCTTGTATCACATTTGTAAACTTGTACCTTTTCTTGTTGAAACAATAAAAATTATGTGAGACTTCGGTTTATTGGAACAGGACTGTCTTGGCAAAGGTTATCACACGGATTTTTAACACATCTGCTCGAAAATCATAGCGATTGGGAAAAATACGTAAACGCAAGCACCCTTCAGAAACAGGGAGGTTCTGTGTTCCAAAAGTCCAACCCGGATTTGCCCTATAAAACAAACGGCAAACCGGTAGGAAATCAGTTCAAAAACTACCAGCCAAGAAGTAACAAGTCTCCAAGAAACTGAAGTCTCCAAGTTCTAACCTACTTAAAAAGTGTTTTTAATCAGTATTAAATTCTGTTCTACCTTTCTCCCAGTATCCCATTATCCTGACCCCAACAGTCTCCAAAAGTCTCCAAAGTGCAAATCAATATTAAATTAAGTAACTAAATTCAGTTTTGGCCATTATAACTAGAATCAATTTTCAATGTTTTACAACAGTAATAGATTCAGTTTTGCTAATTTAACTTAGAGTCATTAATCCAGAAGTAAAAGACATTGGCGTGCCAAGTTGTGTCCAGCTCCCTATTTTGCAATTTATGTACAAACGTCTAGTACATTTGGTCCTTCGTGCCGGATCTACACATAACACGCCTTCAGTCTTACCCAGTGGAAATGCCGTCTCTTCGCAGTGGCCGTAAGACCCCGACATCTTCTGATACATCGCTGTCTAAATCTAAACCTGACGCCCCGGGGACAAGCCGAAATATGCCAGTGGCGCCCCGACGGACCCCGGGCCCACACACCGTAGACACCGATGAGACGCCATCTAGAGGACCCCGCCAGGTCCACGATCTATCTAGTGCGAGCCCAGCCAGGAACTCTGATCTCATCACGCTTGACCGACCTGCTCCAGAATCTGTCTCCGAGAGCCTCCACGAATCCAACAGTAAAAGCAGCGAAACAACTTCTGAATCAACTGAAGACTCCCTGCGATTACTGCGCCGAGAGATGCGCATTCGGGACAGACGTCACGCCAAGCAGACAGCCAATCTGCTCGCAGCCCTGAACGCTGCGACACGCCAAGCAGTCAGCCAACCTGCCCAGGAGCCAGCACCAACCAGCCCGACCCTGCGAGCCAACCTCAGTCAGGCAGTAATTCAAGTCCAGGCACCAACCGGCCCGTTTACTAACGAGTTCGCAACGAGATATGCCACTCAAGTACACACGTCAGACGGTCCGTCAACCGGAGAGTTTGCAACTAGATATGCAACAACTCAAGTGCCCGCACCAACCGGCCCTTCTGCTAATGAGTTCGCAACGAGATATGCCACTCAAGTACACACGTCAGACGGCCCGTCAACCGGAGAGTTTGCAACTAGATATGCAACAACTCAAGTGCCCGCACCAACCGGCCCTTCTGCTAATGAGTTCGCAACGAGATATGCCACTCAAGTAAACAAGCCAGCCGGAGAGTTTGCAACGAGATATGCAACAACTCAAGTGCACGCACCGACCGGCCCTTCTACTAATGAGTTCGCAACGAGATATGCCACTCAAGTAAAAAGGCCAGCCGGAGAGTTTGCAACGAGATATGCAACTACTCAAATGCACACACCAGTCGGTCAGCCTACCAATGAATTTACAGTAACCGATCCAACTGGATATGCCGCCACCCAAGGCTACACACTACTGACGGGCCCTGCAAAGAACATCCCTACGGCCGAATACAGCCATCTCGGACCCGAGCGCCCACTTTACAATACAACGGGGTACCAGCAACAGCCAGCCTCCTCCGGCCAGGATTCCCCATTGTTTACACCACCGCATACAGCCAACGAGACAGCACGGCACACCCGAGAATGGTTGCAGCACGGCAACGACCCACTGGCCCAGATCGCCTCTGTGATGGCAGAGGCGCTCCGCTCCTCCAGAACGCAAGATAGCCCTCGCACATTAGAAGATGACTCAAGAATGGCAGCCCTAATCGCCAGGCAATCCACAGCAAAAGATTTGCCTACCTTCTCCGGAGACCCCCTCGAGTGGCCTACCTGGAAGGCACAGTACGCTCAATCCACCGCCACCTGCCAATTGACTCCGAGCGAAAATCTCATCCGGCTGCAGCGTGCCCTCAAAGGCAAGGCGCGAGATACCGTGGGTCCCCTACTAATGGATCCTGCGCAAGTTCCAGAGATCATCAGCGTCCTCGAGCAGCGATACGGCAGCGCTAACTCCATAGCAAAATTTATGCTAGACAAGGTTAAAAAGCTACCTTACCTCACGACCGAGGTATCACTCGAGGACCTGGCAGATTTCTCCGGGACGGTGCAAAACCTGGTGGCATCCCTCCGGATCTTGAAAACCGAAGGTTATCTCACCAATCCTGCATTACTGAACGACGTCACTGACAAAATGCCGAGTTCCCTGCGGCTGGCATGGCTAATCGAGATCCGCAAACAACATGCCCCGGCCACCATAACCCAGCTCGCTGCCTTTCTGAAAGAGGTATCAAACGCAATTCCAAACAGCGGGATGGTGGACCACATACGATCCCGACCACGCCGTGAACAAATACATGCCGGGTACCAGGAGGAAGAAGATAGTGATCGCATGCGACTTCTACCGAGCCATGAGCAAATACATGCCGGACATCAAGAAGAAATCGGGGACGGCCCAAAAGAAAAGATCGCCCCGATGAAACGCAAAATGAATGAGGCACATACTTACCCTGGACCAAGCCGAAAAAGAAAAACAGCCGACGAAAGCTGCGCCCAATGTGGCGGCGATCATAAAACCCGCGAATGCAAAGAATTCGCAGCCAAAGATGTTGAACTTCGATGGGAAACTGTACGCATGGGAAGGTTATGCCGCAAGTGCTTAGAAAAACACCACTCACGAAGCTGCAAAATAAACCAATGGTGCAAAGTAGGGGATTGCCGATCCCCACACCACCCCCTGCTACATAATCCCGAGTTCGTACGAAAAAGCACCGTGGAAAATGTCAACTTGTGACGCCAGGACTCCGGACAGAGAGTACTGTTAAAAATTGCGCCAGTAATATTAAGCGCTCCCAACAAAGAAGAAGTGTCAGTGTTTGCTCTCCTGGACGAAGGATCCACAGTAACACTTGTTGACACTGACACCGCAATACAAGTCGGAGCAAACGGCCCAGTTCACGGACTGCGAATCCACGGTGCCAAAGGAATGTGCACCTCTGACAATCTCTCCCAACGAGTGAGACTAAGAATACGAGGTGCGGGCAACAGTAATACATACCACATCTCTGCCAGCACAATAAGCAACCTCAACCTGCCGGAGCAACAGATCCAAGGAAGGTCTGTCGTCCCGAAGCTGCTAATAGGCCAAGACAACGCTCACCTAATTGTGTCAAGGGAAGTTCGTGAATGCAATGATACTACGCGAATAGCATCACGCACCGCACTAGGATGGATCGCTCATGGGGGAGTCAACCCCAGAGATAATAACACGACTACCACTTTGGCACTACAATCAGAAACGGCCGCAGACATACAATTGAGGGAGCTAGTAAAAACCAACTTCGCCATCGACTCGCTCGGAGTAACATCAGCCACCAGAGTCAATGCAAGCGAACAACAGGCCATTGCACTTATGAATGCAACTACCCGTCCTCTTCCTACAGGGAAGTGGGAAACTGGTCTACTATGGCGCAATCCAGAAGTCTCGCTACCTGACAATCGGCAGTGTGTGCTGAAGCGACTTCTGTCTCTGGAGAAAAAGCTAGCAAAAGACAAAAATCTAGCAGTGGCCTACAATGACAAAATAAGTCAACTTCTCAACAAAGGCTATGCCAAGAAGCTATCAGGCCATGAAGCTTCCACCACCACACCTCGCAAATGGTACCTGCCTCACTTCGCAGTAATCAACCCAAATAAGCCAGGAAAAATCAGAGTGGTATTCGATGCTGCAAGCCGATGCCGAGGAACCTCCCTCAATGATCAGCTGCTTACTGGTCCTGACCTGCTGTCCTCCCTCCTGGGGAATATAATACGCTTCCGGGAAGGAAATATCGCCATTGCTGCAGACATCAAAGAAATGTTCCTGCAAATAAAAATAAGGCGAGAAGACCAGCCGTCCCAGCTTTTCCTGTGGAGGACATCACCCCATCATGAACCAGACACCTATCAAATGTCATCAATGATGTTCGGAGCCACCTGCTCCCCAAGCAGTGCCCAATTCGTCCGAAATAAAGTGGCCGAAACATTCGAGCACGAGTACCCGGCCGCCGCAAAAGCCGTACGCACCAAGTTCTACATGGACGACTACCTAGATGCAACAGACACACCCAATGAAGCTGCTACACTAGCCCAAAGTGTAAGTGCCCTCCTCGCGAAAGGAGGGTTCCACTTGACAAATTGGGCGTCTAATAGCCCGGTGGCCCTAGCTGGCGTACCCATAGAAGACCGTGCCAGCTCCGCGATACAGATCAGCAGTGGAGGTCCAGAGACAGAACGAGTGCTTGGTTTGATCTGGGACCCCACCACAGACCGCTTCCTGTACTCATTTCGCGAGGCGATCTCCCCCGACACGGCCACACAACCTACCAAGCGGCAACTATTATCCATAGTAATGAAGATCTTTGACCCAGTCGGCTTCGTTGCCTGCCTTACCATCAGATCTAAGATGCTACTGCAAGCAGTGTGGCGCTCAAGCGTCGGCTGGGACGAACCCATTACCCCCGAACACGCCCAGAGATGGACAGACTGGCTGAGCCTGCTGCACACAAACAGCATCTCAATCCCGAGACGTTGCCTCTCAAACAAACAGAACAACGTAACTCTACACCTCTTCTGCGACGCATCGGAGCAAGCTTGCTGTGCCGTGGCCTACTTCACCGAAGAAATAAATGGATCCTTACGAGTAACATTCCTTGCAAGTAAATGCAAGGTAGCACCACTGAAGCCTCTCTCCATTCCACGCCTCGAGCTTCAAGCCGCCCTCATAGCAGCGAGACTAGCCCAGACGATCCAAAAGGAAAGCAAAGCCCTGATATCCCGCACCTGCTTCTGGACAGACTCCACAACTGTACTATGCTGGTTACGCACCGACCCACGCGCCTACTCAACCTTTGTGGCAAACCGATTGGGCGAAATAGACGAACTAACCAACATACCCGACTGGAAATGGGTACCCACAAAACTCAATCCAGCTGATATAGGAACACGAGACTTAGAGGTGCCAGACCTAACACCAGAAGGAAGGTGGTTTACCGGCCCAGCCTTTCTCACTTCCCCGGAGGGTGCATGGCCGAAAGAACGGGCACCCGCCCACAGGCCTGACGACCTAACACTAGAAGTCAAACCTCACTACGTTGGCCTTGTGTCCACCAAGGGCGAAGCACTCCCATCAGTAGAGCGGTTCTCCTCATGGCACCGGCTAATCCGCTCCACAGCTTGGATCCTCCGTTTTATCAGACGATGCAAGATGGGGCCCAACAAACCATTAGAAGGCCCACTACTAGCCGAGGAGATAAAAGCAGCAGAACAAAAATGGATAAAAAGGTCCCAGGAAAACGCTTTCACAACTGATCTACACACCATCCGACAAGGTCAAAAACTACCTACTGGCAGTCGCCTCAACTCGCTGAACCCCTTCTTTGGACCAGACGACCTTCTACGAATGGGGACCCGACTACGAGCCTTGGAAAGAACAAAGAGTGTGGCCCGAACCCCCATAATACTGGACGGCGACGAACCCTACACTCGGCTCCTAATCAGCCACTACCACAAAAAGGCGGATCATCCTAGTACTGAGAAAACAATTGCAGAAATACGCAATCATTTCTTCATAATACGAATACGCACAACAATCAGGAAACTAACGCACGTCTGCCCCACTTGCTTCATACGACGCAGCAAACCGACTCCACCTCTGATGGGCGCATTACCACCACCCCGCCTGATGCATCACGTCCGTCCATTCACACACTGCGGGCTTGACTATTTCGGCCCTATGGCTATCACGGTCGGTAGGCATCGAGAAAAACGATACGGAGCCATCTTCACCTGCCTCTCAACGCGCGCCATTCACCTAGAACTAGCCGCTTCACTGACTGCCGACTCGGCCATCATGGCCCTTCAAAGAATGACCGCCCGCAGAGGACAACCCACAGCCATGTACTCGGATAACGGAACAAATTTTCACGGAGCTGACACCGAGATGAGGGACGCCCTGCTGTCAATAAGTCAAGACGCCAGAATGATTGACGCAATAGCTACCCAGGGCATCGAGTGGCACTTTATACCACCGCTGAGTCCCCACATGGGGGGAGCTTGGGAGAGACTAGTACGATCAGTAAAGAAAGCCCTAAGCGCAACACTCAAAGAAAGAGCACCAAAAGAAGAAACTCTACGCACAGCACTTGCAGAAGCCGAGTTTGTGGTAAATAACCGACCACTCACCCATATTTCAGTTGACCCGCGTGATGAAGAACCTCTAACACCCAACCACTTTTTGCTGGGATCGGCTGGGAAGCGCCCCCAATTATCCTTCTACGACAAAAAAGAAGAGGAAGTATGCCTACGCCGCCAGTGGCGCATCGGACAACAACTTGCAGACACCTTCTGGAGGCGATGGCTGCACGAATACCTACCTACCATGGCTGCCCGACAAAAATGGCACCATCCAACTACACCAATTAAGAAGGATGACCTAGTGATCATCATGGACCCAGCACTGCCTCGAAACAGTTGGCCACGTGGCCGTATCCTCGAAGCAACACCTGCAGCTGATGGACAGGTCAGAACTGCTCGGATCCAAACCAGTACTGGGATATACGTAAGGCCGGCAGTCAAAATCGCCGTCATCCTGCCTGCCACACCAACAACTAACGAAACTGTACCAGTTGCGAAGACACCCGATTCAGAACTCAGACATCGGAAAAGGACACGCCCGACGAAGTAGCTGAGCACAGTCGAGACTGCACTGGGGGGAGTGTATCGAACGTGTCGACGAAAGCGTATGACAACCCTGAGAATTCAAGAATGGAATTTACGCTTCCACATAATACCGTGCCGCTGCGCGTTACCCCTTCCAATAACCTACGAAACAAAGGGAGTGCTCTCATTGGCCAACGAAACACTGTGCATTTGGAATGATGTCTACAATGCTATTACATTCTACAATTAACTTATCAATTGAAAACATAAACGCAATTGATAATAAATACATGCTGCAGCATCATTGGACTCGAAAACACATCTGAATAACCACGTAATACTTCCACCAGGGACCCCAGACAGCAATGATCAAAATCAAGGAAATGATTGAGTATTTACGTTATCCCCACCCTGCTACCAGACGCGGCGCCATTGGTCAATGCTGAACAAAGGAAATGTTTGAATCGTAAATATTTACGACAGCCAATTTACATTCCGAAAAACTCGGAGCTAAATTTCGGGAAATCGGGAATAATTTGAATCAAGAAATATATATCATCACCTAAAAATAGGTATATACTACAATAAAACCTCAAAAAACTGTCGTCTACCAGTGATTATTGCACTTTAAGAAAATATTTACTTCTAGATATTGTATCTTGTATCACATTTGTAAACTTGTACCTTTTCTTGTTGAAACAATAAAAATTATGTGAGACTTCGGTTTATTGGAACAGGACTGTCTTGGCAAAGGTTATCACACGGATTTTTAACACATCTGCTCGAAAATCATAGCGATTGGGAAAAATACGTAAACGCAAGCACCCTTCAGAAACAGGGAGGTTCTGTGTTCCAAAAGTCCAACCCGGATTTGCCCTATAAAACAAACGGCAAACCGGTAGGAAATCAGTTCAAAAACTACCAGCCAAGAAGTAACAAGTCTCCAAGAAACTGAAGTCTCCAAGTTCTAACCTACTTAAAAAGTGTTTTTAATCAGTATTAAATTCTGTTCTACCTTTCTCCCAGTATCCCATTATCCTGACCCCAACAGTCTCCAAAAGTCTCCAAAGTGCAAATCAATATTAAATTAAGTAACTAAATTCAGTTTTGGCCATTATAACTAGAATCAATTTTCAATGTTTTACAACAGTAATAGATTCAGTTTTGCTAATTTAACTTAGAGTCATTAATCCAGAAGTAAAAGACATTGGCGTGCCAAGTTGTGTCCAGCTCCCTATTTTGCAATTTATGTACAAACGTCTAGTACAATTATTATGAATGTGAAATGGCGCGTATTTGATTATTGATTGATTGGGGGAAGGGTAGGGGGGGGGGGTAGTGAGGGTGGAGTGGGGGGGGGGAGTGTGGGGGGGGGAGTGTGGGGGAGGGCGTACATGCGAGCGAAGCCGGGGGTAAAAGCTAGTACTAAATAATGCAAAATCATACAAAATCATACGTTTTTGTTTTGAAAATTTGATCGCTTAGAAGTATTATAGATGCTTCAATTAAATACTGCGTGTAGAACATATTGGCCCTTAAAAATATCAGTCTATAAAAAGTCTTTTAATAAGCCTAGAAAAAAAAAAATTATAAGGTCTATAAAAAACACTTTGAAGTCCAAACTCTCCTATTTATAAACCTCATTTCGGATATGGTTTTATTGTTTAATGTGGCAAATTTAGTTTCTTTTATAATAATCGTAAAAAAAAATTAAATTTACGCCTGAACCTCACGAAATAAAATATAATATGCATTTTCTCGTTGGTATTTTTGACATCACGGCGACAATACGGCAGTCGACGAATTTGTAATACCAAAGTGAACCTTATACCGTCCACCGAAGAACAGCTGGCAGCGGCTCCTATTTTCGGTCACTACTCCTCCGGACGGAGCGGAGAGACGATGTGTTACGCTCCGCACCGCTTTTTTTCGTGAAATCAATTTAAAAATTCTATTTTATTACAATAAACAATGCATAAAAAAGGAATTAATGTTTTTTACAGGCCTTTACGAAATCAACATTTAAAAAAAATCTCAAATATCTTTTCCAATCTTTCCAAAAGCTTTTTCTCAAGTATTTTTAAACTCCTTCCATAAAAGGGCGTGATTTCCGATTTCGATTTTTTCCTGTACTAGTGGATCGCCTTAAGAATGGAACTATGCCATCCCCATTTTGGGAAATGTGTTAGGGCTGAAGTTTGGAACAGAATGAAATGAAACCATAGCATTTGATATCCGAGGAAGATCCACATCATTTGAGCATTTCATATCTCAAAAGCAGTATCCCATGATTAGTAAGTTATCAAATAAGGGCTTACTTTGAATCCAGCATCCTTGGCCAAGTGGAAACTCTCGGACACGGCTCTAACAGTGTGGCCTCTGTTGGTGTCCCTCGCCACATCCTCGTATACGGACTGCACTCCAATTTCCAATCTGAAAGATAAGTTATATTATATACAAGTCTTCGGGATAACTAAAACTGATTAAAATCCAACCAGAATAGATTGCAATTTTTTAAAAATAAGCTCCACACAGGAGGTCCTGAGGAAAATTATTTCCTTCAGGACCTGTCATCTTTGGGGATTCGGTGTGCGTGGCGTTTTTAAGGAAAGTAAGGAGCGGAAGTTCTGGGAAGGAACAAGGTATGATGGATGTGTAAGAATCTGGGTTTCGGTATGTCCAAAAGTGACAGACATATTATGCAAGGTGACGGGTCGTGAAAGGTCGGAGAGTCTGGAGAGGTCGAGTCCCTCAACTAGTCTTTCCAGATCCGGCCCACCACGCA
The DNA here is from genome assembly GCA_917563855.2 of Limnephilus lunatus. Classification (NCBI taxonomy): domain Eukaryota; kingdom Metazoa; phylum Arthropoda; class Insecta; order Trichoptera; family Limnephilidae; genus Limnephilus; species Limnephilus lunatus. The sequence continues at coordinate 41,264,990 of OU830596.1, forward strand.
GTTGGGAGACCTGGACAAACCTTATTCCATGAACTCTGGCACCTCTGCTAAATCACCAAGCGTAGCTTGCCACTTAGGTTAACCTATGGCAGAGGTGTTGCCGAGGCAGCGGTAACTATACTCACCTCCAAAATTGATAAAAATATGAAGTTACCTGGTGCATCCATAGGCCAGCATATCGGAGAGGTGTCTCTTGAGGCAGTAGTCGGGGCGCGTCTCGATGGTAATACCGATGCACTTGACTCGAGCCCTCTCGGAATACCTGACCGCCTCCGCTACACTGGACGAAGTGTGACCCGAGAGAGCATCGTGGAGGTTTCTACAAATAAATAATAACCAAAATTACACCTTCATCGTTTTCTACGTCTATAAAGTCTAACCTACTTCTCCTACAGTTTAATATTTTAATTTGGTATTGGGTATTCATAAAATCTTAACAATGCATTAAAATTTATTGCTGCAGTACTTCTATTTCTGCAGATCTTCTATAAATTCTGATTGAAGGCTGATTTGATTTTATTGCCAGTGGTATATCAGAAATCTATTCATCTTCAAGTAAATATTATTTATAACAACATTTTAAAATACTTGATACATTTAAAACATTATTCAATTGCTTATATCATATGGAACATAATTTTGCACAAAAACAAATAGCACAACTTATTGTATTAATAAATTGTATCATTTCAACTAGCAGAAATATATTAAATGACCTTTTTAACGGTATTCCGCCATACAGCAATGACTTTACAATACATTTAGACATGTCATTGTTTTATAAAATTAAAACTAAATGTGATAGGTAACAAACACACTTGCGTTTCCAGTAAATTCGGTATGACATTCAAAGAATATATCAACTGTGCTTTGGTAAAACCCTTTAATCATTTGAGTGCCGATTGTCATCCGGGTGACAATATTTCAAGCATATGCGGCCACATTCGGCACACAAAAAGTTAAGCCACATTTTTTGGGAATGTTACTTTTCAGTGGTTTTATATAAAGTAGCCTTCAAGGAACAACCTGGTCAAACAATTTAAGCTGATAAATGCTGTTTTTATATCAAAAAATGCATTTTACTAGACGAAAATTTATAGGTTTCGTAAAAACACAAACAGGTAAAAGCAATCAACCCTCAAATAAGTGATATTTCAATTTTGTGTTATTGTAATCCCGTACGGTCAATTGCTTTAAGCTGCGCGACTATTTACCATACACGGTTTGTATGGGAATTATGTCGGCATATTATGTTGTACGAGCGAAATAGATTTTATAGAACCGGATGGTGTTTTTGTATTTAAAAATTGGGTCAAATTTAGTACATTCTACATTACAGATGCGAATGAGATGACTTTATGCTTTCTCACTTACACCAAAGTTGTTTAAAAAAATTTGACAGATTCATCAAATATTTTAAGTTAATTTTCACGTTCTATGTAAAATTCTATTCAAATTCTAGATTACCTCAGTTTTATGAAACAACTGGCCTATAATAATATAATAACAGAACGTGAACAGAACTTACATAGAACGAACTTCAAATATTTGATGAATCTGTAAAATTTTTTGAAACAACCCGTCCTAAGATGAATATGGAACACTATATGAGATGACCTACCGCCAGTAGGTTGTCATATGTTTGTGTTACTACGTTCTTTTCACTTTCTCTGATGCCACTTAAAATCTTCAGGCAACAATTGAAATAGTTGTATTATTCATAATAATAAGTAATTTACAAGTATTTTCGAATGAAGTGTTATTCCTTGCTTTTTAATTGTTTGCCATGTAATGAAAATAATTTCTTATCACACACGAGGGCATTTTGGAACTTATTTATTCAATTTGGTTAGAAATAGCACAAACCTCACGCGACACATAGCTTAATCAAAATATATTATAAAAGAAAGTCCAAAAAAACGTGCGGCTAGCAAAAACTCAGAAACGAGTCCCGGTGCGATCAAGGATGTTGTATGGTGTGGTGGATCTCTACCCTCCCTCCAGGATGAGGTTCCGTTTTTACCTGAAGGGCGTGCTTTTGAAGATATAAGGACTGGAAGTTTGCCCTCTTGAAATTTATAGAAAGACTTCCGGAAATTTCTAGAAGGGTTCATAGAGCTCTAGAAAGTTCTGGTAGGAGTGGCGGAGTATGTCGTGGAATGTTTGTGAACATTCTGGAATGTTGTCCCGAGCGAAGCCGGGTAACCCGGCTAGTACTTCATATATTGAAATAATCGAAAGCATAAATGTTTGGTCTTGAAATGTGAATAAGCTTGGTTCCCACCGGAATGTCATTTTATCCAGTTCCTACCTTTCCCTAAACCCAGCTTGCTGGAAAACCATTTGAAATTTGGAACAATTGTAAGAAAATAGTGCAAATTCGAGTGCAGTTGTTTTGAAAAGAGAAGAAGGATTCGAGGAATGTTGATCATTTATATAATCTCGTTTTTAAGTAAGAAAAAATAATTTGACTATCATGGAAGCAGGTTGTTTATACATATTATCGTATTCGTTCATTTGGATTACCCCGAGGTATTGTGGTGGAACTATATTATGATTTTGTTGTGTTCTCCTTTGCGGAGAAAAATACTATACATACTGTCATCCAATTCCAGTAAACACCATTTAGTTTACAGTTACAAGCGCATGTAATTGGTAAGCAGTTTCGGATGCAACAATGACAATTACCGTATCTTTGAGATCTCTACAACCTACGTGTCTATAGCTTGTAATGTCATTGCCATACAGAGTTTATATTATCGTAAGCAAGGCCGCATATTTAAAAATACCAATAATCCAATAATGTGAAATAATAATAATAAAACATAATATATTTAGACACTTACCTTATAAAATAATCCCTGTAGTCTTCTGGGAGACACATAAAGGTGCCCCCCATCACAATAAACTCAACCTTATCCACACTGTGTCCCAACTGCATGAGCTGCTCGACCCTGTGCCGGGTCTGAAGGTAAGGATTATACCTAGCCCTGATGGCGCGCATTGAAGTGGGCTCGTAGCCAGTGTAACTCTGCGTGGAATATTCAAAGTCTGAATCCGGCCCGCCGGGGCAATACACGCAAATATTCCCGGTCATATTGATGTGCGGACAGCGATGAGGTTTGCACATGACGGCTACCACGGCGATGCCTGACGCGGTTCTGATAGGTTTAGCGCGCAGTTTCGGTAGAAGAATCTTTTTGGCGTCCGCGGGAACCGCAGCTATTATGTCAACCAATCGTGGAGAACTGTCCAGTCCGTACTTCGAAGCGATTCTCGTCTTCATGCGATTGAGGTTAACGTCTTTGCCCTGATGGTGCGCGGCCAGCAGCTCTTGGACTATCTCGCCGATGGTCATCATCATCTTCTCCTGGCGGCTCAGATGCGCAAACGGCTTCTTCTTCGTCATGTTTACTTTTTATTCGAGCCGGTTCTCGTTATTATTCAAACTTTAAATCGATATTCCGAAAAACAAACATTTACGACGTAAGTTTTGACAGGTGAAAATGTCAAAATATAGCAACGTGATACTAAAATGTTGCCACATGTTAATAATGGAACCAACTAGACAGGTACTGAACATTTTCCCATTGTTCCCATTGCCAAATAATAATTAGAATTTAGAATAATTAGAATATATTATATATATTTAATTGTATATTAAAAAAAAAATTACAGTTTTATCACGTAAAACCATCACCATGAATACTGCAAATTCGTACCTGATGAGATTGATCGGTGCCCATTCCGGTGTATTCCTATGTTTATAATCATCTGCAATTTCAGAAATCTTCGACGACTTTTCAACAGTTTTCCCGGATTGACGCATGCTAGGTAAAGTTCCAGTGAAATCTAGATGAAAATTACCATAACCATCATATTAAGACAATTTTTAATTATATTACATTATTCAAAAATATTTGAATAATTATTACCATCTTTTTCCCTGGGCAAGCCTCCCCTTGTTTTATAAAATGGCGTTAGAGATTGTCGAGGGGGGGTTGGGTAAGGCTCATCCACTGGAATATTCTTCAAAATACCAACGCATTCAGGCCTCACTTTATGCAGTGGCAATCTAAATTGTGCCTTAGCTACCTGTCAGTGTAAGAATGATTTTTAAATAAGATAAAATTTCTATAAAGTTCAGTTGTGCAATTATATTCAATAATATCTAATAAACAATAAACTTGCATAATTCCGATAATCCCGCGGGTCGACGTTCCCTTTGACGGCCATCTTGAGTTGATGACGCGCGAGTCGTTGTTTCAGATTTTCCCGCTCATATTCGGCCATTGCCTCTGTGGCCGAAACTGCAAACCTTTGCCCCAATTCGCCACTCAGTTTAGGAATGAAACCTAGTAAAAAATAAAGGTGATTTCTTTACGCAAATAATGTATAGAAATACAAATGTATCTGCGTAAATATATAGACAAAATTGGAGTAGAAAATCTCTGACATTTTTGGAGCGTGGTGGTAATAAAATTGCCACAGTTGTCGTAATTTGGAAGGAGGGTACTGCTATCCCGAGAAAAAATTATTAGATAACCAACACCTCTGCCATAGGTCACCCCCAGTGACGGATTTATACTTTTCATGAGTATGAACCACTTCATTTGCACCGCCCCTTCCTCCTTCGTTGCCACCTATCATAATCACTCATTTGTAGACTACCGCCCCTAGGCCGCGGCCTATACGGCCCATTGACAAATCCAGAACTGGTCACCCCATGTGGTTCGCTACGTTTGGGGGTGAGGTTTGTCAAGATCATGGCGGCGGATGCGTCTGCCCACCTAGGTACTGCGTGGTAAGCCAGATCGGGAGAGACCTATCCAGCAGGACTCTCTTAACTCATTGCAGATTTATACTCTGGTTACACTGACTCCCAGATTCCACCACTCATACTGTTTCCGTAAAGATGACATAGGCCGTAAGGGAACTTATTTTCCTCAGGGCCTCCTGGGTGGAGTTAAGATAAAAAATGAAATTATTTATGAAATGGAAGGTTAAAAAAAGGAATATCACAAAACCGATTCCCAGTCAAGTCGGAAAGTATCAGACTGTCAGGGGTAGACTTGTAACTATTATATTTATGTACCTATATATGGCACTAAAGAAGAATGCACCGCCGAAGCTTTTTCATTTAATTTAATCGAAAGAGTACCTAGCCATAATATTATAAGCCATTATAAACGTGGGCGTTATTAGTTTTTGCTTATCATAAGTTCCCATAGCTTCATCAAAAGAGGACAAAGAATGCGCCGTAAGCGGAATTAGAAGCAACTTTCGCATGATAAGCTGAATCCTTTTCATCTGAAGGAGAAGATAACTTATAGGTAAAAGTAGGTATCTAAGCCAAAGTTATCAAAGGAGGAATTAATTTTACATCAAGAGTCTCTTGACGTTAGGTCATAGGGTGGGCCATAAACTTATGCACTTTTGTAATCGTGATAGCGGCGATTCCGAATGGGGGAGGAGAGCGGGGTCACTTATGCGTGGTTCCTCACTCTTGGAAATTTATTCGCAATGGATCGCTTTACGGGAGAGCAACGCACTTTCTTTGCAAAAACAATGATTTTGTTCTTTTCTGTTCAACAGTGATTCTGTTCTGTTTCACAAAACAATGATGCACGCCGCCAAATTCGTTCGCATCACCAATTAGAGAGTATTAATCAATGCCCAAGTGTTAATTTAATTAACTCACGGTTTAAAAAATTCGAAGAAACCGTCAGGAAAACCAACAGGGTGGCCATGGAATAAAATAAATTGATTAAAAGAAAAAATTCCCTAACAAACTGATCTCGCACAGAGGAGATATTCCATGGGCTCCCCGCTGCCCGTATTTAATCACGACTTTAAAGCTGACTTTTTTTATGGAATATATTTGTGTATATATATATTTTATCTTACAAGTCAATTCTTAGTAAGTAAACCAGCGACTAAAGGTACTCCAATTAAAGGAGAAAATCCATCAAGAAATGGTCAACATCCACCAGATTTGTGTCGAAAAGTTTTCGAAAATCTAAGGGCGGCGAGATGGCGGCCATTATGACAAAATTATTTTTACGAAATGATTTTCCAGGATATTTTTGTTCTTATCAAAAATCATTTATTTAAATAAAATCTGTATATTTTTTCAAGATTATTTCAAAAGTGCAGATGTTTATGGCCCATCCTATATAATATAGTGATGAAGCCGGCTAGAAAATACGCTGTAGTCATCAATAAACAAATCTCGCTGTAGTACTTTTCACCACAAATATGAAAGGGTAACATATATCAAATCTAAGTACTAGATCGCCACCAGAGTTGTCAAAGATGGCTTACTGTATATTTGTGGAAAAAACTATATAACATATTGCGTAATAATGTAACGGTTCGCAGGTAGCGTAACTTATGGAACTCATTGATATAACATTCATCATTTCACAATGAAATTAAGCAAAATTTTGTTATTAGGTAGGTACTATTGTACACCGAGTCACATTAATTTTAGAACAAATTAAAGAAGATTCAAATGTGAGATTATGATTGATAAATCGATCATACTAATTATTTAAAAAAATGAAAAGGTAAGTTTGTCGATCTCTAAAAGGTATTCGAACGTACCGTCATATCCAGGATTCATGGGGTGCTTGTAGATCGGGTAGTCTATTCTGTGTCTAGCATTCACGATGTCAATAGACTCTTTTGGTGGTCTGTACGTCTGAAATCATAAACAGTTTGGTCACCAGTACACATAAATATATTACAATGGACATAGATAATAGAAACAAGGGGAGATATGGCATGGAAGCGTGCCGTTTGATGGTGTGTGTGTAGGTAGACGCGCCGCTGAACGTAGATACGATTTGCAGAACCATTTATTGGACAACCAAAACCTCTGCCATATGATGGCCATAGGTCATCCCTAGTGGTTAGCTACGTTTGGTGACGTACTGACTACTGTTAGGTGAGCAGGGATGCCCGGGTTCATGAATCACACTGAACCCCGGATTCCTATCCACCCCCATACCCCCTTCTTTCCCAGAATTTCCTCTCCTTTCTTTCCCAAAAAGACCCTCCACACAGCATCCTCAAATATGACATAGGCCCTGAGGGGAATTATTTTCCTCAGGTGTGAATCTGTGAAAGTGTGAAGCTACTCACTGTGTGAAGCTTATGTGAAGAAAAAAAAATGGCAGGAGGAATATTATTTTTTCGTGTCAATACCCGGGAACGTTTGTTTTTCTTTTAAAAAAACCTTAGTTAGAGGGTAGGTACCTATTGCGTATTTTTAACTTACCTGGAAGTCATCCTTGGTACGGTCGGACAGGACCAGCTTTTCCGCGTGCACCGTGGAGGGGTCCAGGAGGATCTTGTGGGTCATGGAGCCATACGTGTCTGCTATGCGATACCTCACCTGCGGAGCGTGTCCAGTGTACCTGTGCAAAATAATAACAACTCAATATTACCCCCAATTCGCTATCCTCAAATTTTTATCAATTATAGCGAGTGCCCGGCAAGCGTTGAAGGCAAATCAAATAAAGAAAGTTTTCCCCCTCCACCTACTCTACCTGCCGCTAAACTATATGAAATACACATGTTTTTCAAACAACTCTCGCACCACCTATAGTAAATTTAGTAAACAAATTTCATAACGCCAGAACTCACCATTATATAGGTACAGAAACCTTTGCGGGCGTGCGCACGACAAATCACGTCTAAAATTGCAGTTATTTCGTTTAATAATTATTATTTCGTAGGACTTTAATACATCGGTAATAGAACATGTTTGATTGTGTTTATTTGGCTAAATTCTATATTACATAGGACACGTCTGAAATTATTGCATACATTTTGTTTATTTGGTACCAATTGGAATTGGGACACGTCAGCTGTGTTTCAGGATTTGCAGGACATGCTTATGCTTGTAGAAGAGGGTGCTAACATTGCTATGCTGCTAACCAATTTGCACACAAGTTCAAATTTTCCTATGATTCACTTTTGTTATTTGAAGGGTGTCGGGAGAAAACAATAAAAGTCACACTTTTCATTTTTGAGAATGTCAAATATATTATATATATAGTTTCATTGTGCAATTACAGATTAGGTGAAAACGAAGAGATGCACCTACGTTTAAACGTTAATACGAAAAATATCAGTACCTAAAGGAGAAACAATAATACAGTTTATAGTTCCACTATATTGACTTTGGTGTAGGTAAGTATTACAATTTTTAATTCTGGTTTTGATTTAGGTAAATTTATTGATATACCTAGAAAGGGATAAATTTTGTTTTTTCAGGAGGTATATATGAAGAGGAGATTTTTATCGAATCAGTTTTTCAGTGTATTAATATCAGTATTCGCTAGCTTATTAACAGTATTCCAGTTAGCACCTTCAATTGTTATGACAGTGTCATCAGCATAAGATATTTTTCTCTTATATTTCATCACTTTTCAAAAGTGTTCTCATTTAACATGGATGTCTACAAATATGTAAGTATTAAATATGTGTGGACTAAATGACGGTATGGCCAGATGAATCGAGCCACCTCCATTTTCAGTTTCGTCGTGAAATGTAGACCAGCATTCTTTTGGCGATGACGGCCATTGAAACTTGATCCAGTTCAGTGGCGTACCAAACTTTTGGTTCTTCATAATAACTTTAGTTCTATTGCCATTCCCTTCCCTCATACTCATTTCATAAATTTATTTTTGCGGGAAGAATTTAACGTTTTTATAAACTTTTATGTAAAAAATGTTGTATGCATTAAAAATATATATATTTTTGGTATAAAAATACATCCTGGAAGATTTTTTCTGGTAAATCGCGAAAAATGGAAAAAAGTCATGATACCAATAGTACCTACCTATTTATTACAAGTAGTTCTGTGAACTAATTGTTATTTGAGCATCAACATTATACATAAAATACAGTGTTGGAAAATGTACCAAGTTTATTGCATAAAATGTTGTCATTGTGTACCTGCTAACAAACTACATACGTAGTTTAGCGGGTTTAAATGTTAATAAATAATTAAAAAAATAAAAACAGTAGATCTCGCATCCTAAAACTTATGTTTCTAATTTTATCTTATTTAATAAATAGTGACCAAAATATCCTCGGAAATCGGATTTGTAAGAAGGTATTTAAATACCTACCCCTAGGTTTACAAAAATACAAGATGTGTTAATGTGCCAAGGAATAATGTTGGAATATATACATGATCCACAAAACTCGCCAAGTTGATATTAAATATGTCAACATCACAGTATCGTCAACAGTATTGATTTCCCATAGTGTGAAATTGTTGAATCGGGAGGCTTATGAATGCTTCAGTAAAATAGAGTATATTGTCGTGTTGTTACTGTGGATGTTGTGTTAAGTTTATGAGTTCGCAAGAGTCGAACTTAGAGTTTAGTATTTTGAATAAAAAGGTCTAGTCGTACAAGGTAAAGGTTAATGTGAGTACCTACCTACAAGGCGACTGGTAGGTACCTACAGTGGCTAGAAAAAAAGTAACTGGAGTAGTATATTTACCTTGAGTTCTAAACTGACCTTCAGCGAGGTGAGCAATAATTGCATTGATGGATGACAATTTTTATATCCGATGGAGCTATGAAGCAATAAATAATTCAGTACGCCACTGATCTAAAGCTCGATGTAGATGGACCCACTCACCCGAAAGGAATTCGAGACTTCTTCTTCGCGAAGGTCATTCCACCTACTCGTACGTACCTAGTACCACCTAATTACTGTATTGTGCTTTATCACATACACAATTCAAACAAAACCACATACTACACACACGAAAATAATGATACGTTTTTTACACCTCCGGTATCCTTATATGTATTTCTGAACACGCACCGATCAATCGCATCGTGGTTGGAAATACATTTAACATGCGTGAAAAGTTTTAGCCACGTGAAAACGTGCCAGATTTATCAAGGCTGACTATAGTAGAAGTAGTTTATTATATGCCGGCGCGCGACCGCCAAATTACGAAGTGTGCTGTCTCTAAGTAAAGTTCACTGTAATAGTCTAATTACTCTGTTTATTTGACATGTTTGCGGTAAAACAACACAGCAGTAACAACGAGTATCAACAACAATCGCTGCCGTTTACAAACCGTCGTTGCTTGATGACACTGACTTGATCCAGTCGGCGTTTCCGATTTATCACAAATCATAACCTATGACGCCATAATAGTTTTAAATCTCTCCACATTGCTGACAATGGCGCTGGGAACGTCGTAAGATGTGTTTTTGATCTGTTGGGTTTATTTTTTATACCCTGAAGGTGCTTGTGTTAAGCGAAACCGGTCAGTATTAAAAAAAATTAAATAAACAAATCATAGTTACAAACACATTTATTGTTTTATTTCAGTTATTTAAATCAGTCAGTTTTTTTTTAAACCTTTGGTTTTTATTTTCTTAAATATTTTGACGAGTTCTATTACTTTTCATTTGACATGTCCCGACACAAGCATCTGATTCACTTGATCGTGCCATGTCTTTCTCGGGCGTCCCTGACTTTTTCTACCATTTAGATTTGTGTCATAGTCAACCGCACAACACCTTAATTAATAAAATGTTCAATTTAAGGAATACTTTATTATGTTTTTGATTTGATTTGATGACATTATTTATTTTGATTAAATTTTACACTTGAATTGATTTTATTTTGAATTTTAATTGATTATATTATATTTTATTTGAATTGATTTGATTTTGTATTGGAGTTTTAATATTAAGATTATTGGCTTTAATTTGAATTCCGATTTACATAATTAATTTATTTTAATTTTTAATTTACTTAATTTATATTTTAATTTTAATCTATTATTTATGTTGTAGGTATTATATTGTGTGTGTTGAATTAGGGATTTGATTTAATTACTTTTTATGTACTTAATTTAGTTTTTGTATTTATTTTATTTTATTTTAATTTTTTTCTGTTTTATATTGGAGGCACTGCTGAAAAACAGCTACATTCCAGGAGAAATACTAAATTGTAGCTGAGCAGTGACCTTTTCATCAATAGAATCAATGATCAAAGAACAAAATGTGTAATATTGTAAAAAAATCTATTGATCACATGCCCCAATCACCAGCGTTACTTTCTTAATCTTACTCTTTAGGCTTAATTTATCAAAAACCAATATAAAAATATTTTTTATAGTGGTGAATGTAAGTTATGCAGTTTGATTTTATTTAGCAAGGGAATAAAGACTTCAACGCACCGGTAAAAACATTCTCGCACCTATCAATCATTGCTATAAAGAGGTAATATCTCATTACTACTGCCATAGTCCCCAGTCCACTGGTATCCCCTTTCAACATGACGTATTTATAACGATAATGTTATTATACAGTAAACTCTAGGTTTACGGGATAGATGGTGATGAAAAATCCCGGTTAATCAATAGTGTGTAGGTACATCAAAAATGCTCCACAATAGGGTACAATCACATTTTTTTTTTGTTTTACCAAAAATTAAAGAAAAAAATTACAAACTGGAATATTCAAAAAAAAAATTTTTACGATAGGAAATAGTCCTTCAATAACGTTTTGAATATTCAATTTTAAAATTAGCGCTAAAACGCCCTTTTCGCGCGGTTTTGGCTTGTGACGTCACTGCGCACTTCTTGACAGATGTCATAAGTCGCAAGTCGTAATCCAGTAATCAGTCTGCAGTTGATCATTTGTTTATCGAAGAAAATGTCTGTAGATACCGTTTATAAATACTGTATTGTACTAAAGTGTACAAATACAACATCTTCAACACCAAACAAACTATTTATAAACGTCACAAATAATGTTATTATGTGTAAAAAGCGGTGTCATGCGATGAAAAGGTACATGTAACTGCCATTATAATCGCGTCGATTTTTGGCAAATTATCAGACTGTCTTTGTAGAAAACCACTGTCTGTCATGATAGTATGTATTTACAATGTATGTTTTTCACAAACGAATGGGCTTAGGATGCATAACTAAACGATTATGACTATCAAACTTATTCAAACCAGCATAGCAGCTGGAACAAAAACTGTCAAAAACAATTTGACGTGGGACTAGGTGGGTGCGTTGTGACGTCACAATCTCGCAAGTCAATGATGACTCGTTTTTGATATATGAATTTTCATACAACTTTAAAAGTGAATTAATTAATTTAATAAATTTTTTCGGGGGTTTTAGGTGTGATATTCGAGTTAAGTTATTTTTTTTACTTGTATTAAATGCATTGAAAACACTATATTACATATACTGCATGTACCCTATTTAGGTATCTACGAAACAAAAATCGTCAAACTAACAACTTATCACGCAGTAGGGGAGACCGAGGGGTTTTGAAACAAAGGTGAGTTGAAACAGTACCGATTTCTCCAAACTTAAAACCGTTGGCGAATTGGCAACGTCGCTTTTCAACCGTTTACCTTCGCCTGCTGGCTCGTCAGTTTGCTTCGGTGCCGCGAGTTGAGCGGTTGTGGAGTTGTGCGTGCCGTGTCTCAAAAATCGTCAAAAGTAAGTTTTTAACGTTTTTTTACGATGCCTATATTTTGATAAGGGTTTTGTATTTTGATTTAAGGCGATCCACTAGTACAGGAAAAAATCGAAATCGGAATTCACGCCCTTTTATGGGAGGAGTTTAAAAATACTTGAGAAAAAGCTTTTGGAAAGGTTGGAAAAGATATTTGAGTTTTTTTTTTACATGTTGATTTCGTAAAGGCCTGTAAAAAACATTAATTCCTTTTTTATGCATTGTTTATAGCAATAAAACGGAATTTTTAAATTGATTTCACGAAAATAAGCGGCGCAGAGCATAAGACGACCGCTCTCCGCTCCGTTCGGAGGAGTAATGACGGAAGACAGGGGGGCGGCTGCCAGTCGTTCTTCGGTGGACGGTATAAGGTTCACTTTGATATAGCAAATTCGTCGACTGCCGTATTGTCGTCGTGATGTAAAAAATACCAACGCGAAAATGCATATTATATTTTATTTTGTGAGGTTCGGGCGTAAATATCATTTTTTTTTCGCGATAATTATATAAGAAACCGAATTTGCCACATTATGCAATAAAACCATATCCGAAAAAGTGTTTATAAGTAGGAGAGTTTTCAGTTAAAAATGTTTTTTATAGACCTAATACTTTATTTTTTTCTAAGCTTATTAATAGACTTATTAAAAAAAATGACCGATATTTTTAAGGGCCAAAGTATGTTCTACACGCAGTATTTAATTGAAGCATCTATAATACTTCTAAGCGGTCAAATTTTCAAAACTAAAACATACGATTTTGTATGATTTTGCATTACTTAGTATGGCTTCATCTTAAGTTACACGTGTTTCGAAAGCTCATTAACTAACGATTTATTACATATGTTTGGTACAATTGATTTTTGTGTATTTGCTTCTTGATTGTGGATTGAATAAAAAATGGGAGGTTTTTTCGTACTGAGGAGATTTGAAACAGACTGTTTCAACTCTCCTCGTTTTCAATTTTATTTGTTTATTTTGTTACAGAATGCCTACTTTTTATAAAAGAAAGACTGCCAGAGGTATGACGAGTCTCGAAATATATGATCTCGCAGCAGAAGAAGTAACTTTGCGACGAGAAAAAGGTGAAAAAACTTAGCTTTAAAGAAACAAAAACAACAAAAAGATCAAAACCAGGCACTAAAATTAAAAAGGTCAAAGTTGTCAAGAAACGAAGAGGAAACGATGACAGTGCAGAAGAAGAAGAATCCCTTTGCCTTTGTTGTTTAGAGCCATATTCAAATAGCAGAGCCAAAGAAAAGTGGGTGCAATGTCTGGAATGCAGTAACTGGGCTCATGAAGCTTGCACTAGTGGGGAACTTTCTTATGTTTGCCACAACTGCTTTTCAGACTGAAGTTTTTTTTTATTTTCATAATATTTTTATTTCTGTTAGTTTGTTTTGTACTTGAAAAGTTTAATTTTTATTATTAGGAATAAGGAACTTTCTTATGTTTGCCACAACTGCTTTTCAGATTGACGTTTTTTTTATTTTCATAATATTTTTATTTTTGTCAGTTGGTTTTGTACCTACTTCAAAAGTTTAATTTTAATAAATACCTTTAAATTATATCATCATTTTTATTTTACAGCCCTTAATACTTCTCAAAAATCATATGTTTCAACTCTCCTCGACCCCTGTTTCATCTTACCTCGGTATGAGGGGAGTTGAAACAAGTTGACTTGTTACGGTTAAGTCGATTTTTAACCACAATATTTAAAGCTTACAATTTCTTTATGTTAGTCATTCGCAAGTATAAAGATTGACCTATCGATTGGTACTAATATCGTACGATTTCTGTCTATAGTATTTGGTGTATGAAACAAAATGTGAAAATTGTTTCAACTCCCCTCGGTCTCCCCCAATCTCCGATTTCTTTCGTCTAAAAACTATCAAAAAATTAATAAAAGAGGTACAATCAGAATAACCGTGAATTGTAACCTCCTTGCGCTGATGGCAATGTTGAAATTGTTTCGTAACTTCGGCCGCAAAAAACGTGTTTTAATTTTATTCTATAAAAATACAAGCACAAACTTGCGAATGTATTCTGAATAGTAACTAAATTTACCAGATGATTAAAAAAAAGCATAAAAAACACCTTTCGTGAGTAGTAAATCCGATATTGGGTTTCGTTTTTGTAAATCAATCATCACAAAGCAATATAAAAAATAAATATTTTTCTTAAATACTTTAAAGCGCTCAAAAAATATATGTTATTTTATATAAGATAATATCTAGACCTAGACTAGTTCACGCCGAACCGGCAATTATATGAAATTTCCTAGATAGAAAAAAAACCGCAAATTATGCTCCGAAAATTATTAAAAAGAAGTTTTTTCAGTTATTTTACAAGTTATAAATGTAATTTTAGACATTCCCCACGAGATTTTGCTCTATTTTAAACGAGTCGTGTTTTATTAAACATTTTAACGATTTTCTCGTAAATATTATCGTTTTTAATATTAGCGCGTCTCTCTTACATTCGTAGTGAGGACCTACATAAGGAGAAAGATATTGAGCGACCTGAATTCGAATTTTTGATACGACGAGGTTCATCGCCTTAAATGCATTTTAAACTGACCCGGTCGATTATTTTTTATGAGTTAGAACATAATAATAATATTTGACTGATTTATAAAGCGCCGTTTTCGTGAAAAATCACCTCAAGGGTGCTGTACATATAAGCATACAATAAAATAAGATTAATACGACAGGCTTACAACTAAGAATCAAAATTATAACTAGGTACTTACATTTAAGACTTATATATTATTATGTACATAGCTAGTGACTTACGACTAAGACTTATTACTACTGACTGAAAACTAGTGGCATACATATATATTTACAAATGTGACCTAAAATTAGAGATTTACAATTATAATCATATACATTCTTAGACAAAACATCACAAAAATCTCTTAGTATAAAATTATAATTTTTGATTATGGTTTTTAGATCATGTAAACAAAAAACGGCCGAATTTTAATTTGCAATTTTATATATATTTATATTTTTTAAATATAAAACCTCATAAGGGTCCCAGCTGCTCCCGTCTGGAGCCAGTGAGACTATGGCATCCCCAGTTGGGGTATGTTGTGAGGCTGAAGGTAGTGGGCAGGGGAAGGAGATGGAAAGAAGAAGGTGGGGAAGTACTTGGCTATTCAGATCTGGTCACCAAACATGGCTAACCCCATTTCAAGAAACGTTTGAATTCGAAATGGTGGTCTTACACCAGGGCGATACTGAGAATATCTTCCACTCTGGAACGTGCCGCAAATATACTAGGTATACATTATTTTTAAATAATTAATTGTGAAATAACACAAATTATTAAAATAAAATTTATTTGCCTACGCCGGGATTCGATCCCGCTACCTTCGGATTGGGAGTCGAGAGCCTTACCCTTAGACCAAACCGCCCGTCAATTACATAATAAGTATTAGCTTATTTTTCAATATTTGGACTCGTCCCGCTAGCCTATCCCAGTAAATCGAGGGTCGGCTGTCTCTAGATGTTTAATAATAATAATTAATTAATATACCACAGTTTTGTGTGTATTCTGTAAGGGGAGAGAAGAGTCGTGTTTTATTGTTTGAATGCGACAAATATTTATATTATTCCAGTTTTGAATTGAATGGCACGCGGCCCGAACAATGCCAAAACCCAACGTATTTATTATCAGAACGAAGGGTGGGTTCTTATTTCCAATGCCCAATTTAGATGACGTATTGATACCTCCATATTTTTTCCAACTAATATATACTAGATACGGTGTATTTACTTGCATTGTTTCGTTTGATCAATTTTACCCGAAGTAAGTGAAAATTATATTTGCATCTGGCACACTAGACTAAAACTAACTAACAATTAATAAGTAATAATAATTAGTCTGAAACACTCATATACATTGAAAAAATCTCCCGAGAAAAGATAGATAGCAATAATTGTTGAATGAAACACTAGTACCTATATATATATATATTGAATTATTTGGCGGGCAGGAGATAAGCCGACGTAGCTCAGTGGATAAGAACAGTTGACCGGAAATCAGAAGGACGCGGGTCCGAGTCCCGTCGGCGGCGTGTATCTTTTCCCTGGAGATTTTTTCAATGTAGATGAGTGTTTCAGGCTAATAATTATTACATATAATAATTGTTACCCTTTGTGCTATGCATAAAAATCTTGTCTTAGACATTAGTTTGTCAAGTAAAAATAATAATTAAAACGAACTAATTTATAGAATAAATAATACAATAAATGCAATGTGGGCGTGTTTCGCGATCCAAAAGGCTATACCAATGCTGGTCATCCAATCCAAGGCTGGCCAATCGGACCTTAAATTTCAAATATATTTATTTTTATTTAAGTTTTTATCTTGGATTGATTGGATCTTTTGGGATTGCACTATCCTCCCAGTTTGACTGGGATCACACTATATTACAAATAAAACTATTGTACAGGGAGAAAAAAAAGAAGAAAAAATTCAGAGTGTCCAATTCACACGCGGTAGAAGTGAAACCTTCAGAAAACTAATTTAGACAAGAGTCAGGAGACTATGAAGCACCGCACAAAGAGGAGACCGATTATAATATTTCATTATCTCGCAGGCTAAATCCTACAGATGTATATGTTCGTCTCTTTTTGGTGTCGCTATTTTTCGTTTAATCGAGTTTAATCACAACGGTGCTAAAGAAGTTACCTAATAATAACATAAAGAAATAAAATACATCATATACGTAAAAAAAATTTTTTTTTTTTTTTTTATGCATAACTGTGTTTCATCATCATTGCGATTTCTGAAAATCAAATAGGATGACGATATATTATTATATTTAAGAGAAAGAGCGCTTCTAAAGAAGAACAAAAATTTATCAAGTCAGTGGAGATATTTGTATCGATTTAAAATGTACGTAGAAGACATTTCTAGTGTGTATTATTTATTCAGTGGTAAGATTGAGCTAGAGATTTCAGAAAGAAAAATCTTCGCTAGAGAGTTAGTTCTGATTCAGAAAATAGATTTATTGGATTAGAATAAACTTAATTCATGGACAAATTCAATCCCTCAAACACATCGATCAATTATATCATACTTCAATGCTCAAACAAGATCATGTATGACAGAAAGAACACAGCGAATTCGTACTTCTAAAATTGGCTCTTGTCTGAGCTTTGTGGCAATTCAAACTAAATCTTATTTTGGTCAAAGAAATTATCTGTATCAGGATCAACTTATATTTAATAATAATATTGGATGGTTTATGTAGCGCCGTTTTTGTGAAAAATCACCTGAAGGGCGCTGTACAAGCTTATAATATATTTCTACAATCTTACTCCCAACCACAAACTAGGCAAACCATTATAACAACTTATGGCTAAAAATTGCATCCACCGATTCGTCGATCACTGATACGAAACTACGAGTATTATGTACAGTGATTTTACCAATGAACGCGATACCGCGTAAAAATGCACATGCATACCTATATTGTCTTATTTACACACTGTAAGTGTACGGGCATAAAATATTATATTTATATTATATTTATATTTATTTACGCCCTAGTGGGCTTTTACAACAGAAATTAAAAACATAAAAAAATTAAACATCATAAAAGAAATGAAATACTATGAGTAATAAGAAAAAATCAGTAATAAGACCAGAAATACAATAAAGTGCAATGTGTAAAAGCTAGTTAGTAGGTATAGACAAACAATTATATGTGTATAATAATGTACGATGATAAAACAGAACTAAATAGAACAGCAAAATAAAATAAAATAAGGTTATAAATTACTGGTAAGATTTTAAATGAGAGGAGGTTTTATGAAAAGAACAAAAATAAGAAAAGTTAATTATTAACAGACAAAATAGAGATGAGTTGTCTCTTGAAAATTGCAAAACTGTCAACACCAAATATATCTATAGATTCACAATGTTTATTTGCAAGGCTATGCATTCTAGGGATTGGTGAATTAATAGAATAGTTAGTATTGAGGGTATTGTTAAAATTGAAAATATCTTTATTGCGAGTTAGTCTGGCAGGTACATTAATACAGATTAATTCTAATAAATTAGGGCAGTCAACTAAAGATTTGATAATTTTGAATAAAAATAACAAATCAATTAACACTCTTCTATTTGATAATATAAGGAGTCTGGTTTCTGCGCGTAAGTTATTATAATTTATAAGTTCAATTGGAATTTTCATTTTAAAATTAATATACCGAAGAAATTTGTTTTGTACCTTTTCCAATAATTGAGAATGGATTTTGTAATATGGTGACCAAATGGTGGAATTGTACTCTAATTTGCTTCGTACTAACGAGCAATACAGATTTTTTAATGTTGATACATTTTTAAAATTTGCACCCATTCTCAAAATAAAACCAAGAATTCTCATTGCATCACTTGTTATTTCATCGATGTGAACATTTAACTGTAGACTCTCATGGAATATGATACCAAGATCACGAATCTGTGATACACGAAGAAGATTAACACCATTCATATCATAGGAAAACTTAAGAGGATTTTTACCTTTGTAAAAACTAATAATCTGACATTTACCAATGTTTAGTTGTAAATCATTGACAGAACACCACGTAAATAGTTTGTTCAGGTTCAACTGCAGAATGGCGCGATCATCATCGTTTTTGATTGTTCTATATATCTTCAGATCATCAGCAAATAACAGAACTTTAACATTACTAAAAATATTAACTATATCATTAATGAATAAGCAAAATAATATCGGGCCTAAGTGAGATCCCTGTGGTACTCCGCTCGAGACTGCAAATGTATAAGAAGTAAACGAATCAACCTTGACCGCTAAGTACCTTCCCAATAGATAACTCTTAAACCATTCCAAAATATTCCCTCTAAATCCCAACAATTTCAGTTTTCTTAATAAGATTTTGTGGTTTACTTTATCAAATGCCTTACTGAAGTCAGTATATATGGAATCAGTTTGATGTGATGCAATCAAGGCATTAACAATATCATTCGTATACAATATTAAATTGGAAAGGGTTGATCTTCCTTTAATAAATCCATGTTGAAGCGGTGAGATGGTGGGATTAATTCGGGATATCAACTTGTCTAGTACTAGACTTTCAAAAAGTTTGGGTAATGTAGACATGGTGCATATAGGCCTGTAGTTTTTTACGTCCCTCTTATTACCTTTTTTGAAAATGGGCGTCAAAAGACTAAACTTCCAAAGATCCGGGAACACACCTGATGAGAGTGACTTTGTAAATAACTTATGTATAGGATATGACAATGTATGCATACAATTAACTAAGAACATGGGTGGAACTTTGTCAGGTCATGCAGATTTACGGGAATCAAGACTCTTTAACTTGGATATAATATCACCAATAGTTACAGTACAGTCAGATATATCAAGAGTCTCAACCAAATCAGAGCATGTGATATTGCTATCTACATTTGCATTAACATATACACCGCTAAAAAAATCCACAAACAGATTGACAGTTTCCTGGAGATTTTGAGATACTTTAGAATCGAATGACATACAAGTAGGTATATAAGTACCGTGATCTTTTTGAGATTTGACATATTTCCAAAAGAAATTTGAGTCGTTCATGATAGAGCCTTCGACATCACTTATAAAAAATATATAAAAAAATATATAACAATAGCCTTAAAATATATAACAATAGCCTTCCATAACATATTAAGTCATCGAATTCCTTGTGAAGGTATTTAAAAAAATATTATTTGTGTTAGCCGAAGATAGCCTAAATTTTTTTCGTCCTTTTTAAATTAATAGCATAGTATGTTTTTTCGTCTTAGTCAAATGAAATTTCAACACATGGTCACCTACATGTTTACATTATAAAGTCAGCTGGTTAATTATAAAATTAGCTGGTTCCCGGCATGCGTTGCTATGCCATATTCAAAGAAATACATTGTTTCTCCCTGAATCACCTTTTCCGTGCGTTCCTGTTTCCCTCCCGCGTCCCCTTCCTAGTAAACTTTATAAATTATAGCCTATATGTTATTCTGATTACTAAGCTATACTATTATGAAGTTTCATTAAAATCCATTCAGTAGTTTTTTTTGTGAAATAGTAACAAACACACATACATCATACAAACTTTCGCGTTTATAATATTAGTAAGATTTACCATTGTATTACGTGTTTAGTATGTGAACTCAGATTCGAATACCATCTAAAGTGGGCTTAAGTTGATTCCAGACGAGCAGCTGGTATTTTTGACAGACGTTTGAACACAAGTTTTGATAAAAGCACGTGCGCATTAGCAGTAGATACTCTCGGAATCGCTCTGGTGAAAGACCAGCATTCAGAATCGAAACGGTGCTTTAATTTTGAAACGGCTTTAGCGGTGTTTGTTAACCAGAGCTATGCACTTCTCACTTCCATGGCTCTGGCCAGTTGAGTTTCGTAAAAAATAGAATTAAAAATCTTGGTAGATTTAGGATAGTTTCGGAGTTCATAAAATGTTGCAGGGAAATTTTGTTCGATTTGTTTGTTTGAGGTGGATAGTGTTTTCTTCTCGGTAAATGGAGGATGACGAGCTCCGTGCTCGAGTGGTAAATCTCCCGATTAGCTAGGGTTAATATGTCTATTCTTATCTGGAAGAGCTAGGGAATGCCTAGCTCTTCCATAATGGATATATCTGTGCGTTTGGCCATGTGCTGTCTATGGGATCCTGAACATTTTTCTCCAGCACCACATTTATTTGTCTATCCACTTTCTTTCGATGGCTCTAAGAGCTCTGCCTGGCTATTCAGATCTGGTCACCAAATTCTGAATGGCGGTACCAGGGCGATACTGAAAGTGTCTACCACTCTAGAACTTGCCGTAAATATACTATATCCATATATAATACTACTATATCTAATTCAAAATATATTATTTTTTACACAACTATTTGTAAAATTACAAAAATTTACTTATTCACATCTTATTCTAAGGTCATTGCGTAGCCGGGATTTTAGCCAGCGACCTGTGGATTGAAATCGAGGATCTTAACCACTCGACCAAGAAGCCGACAAAAATATACGTGCAGTCACCTTATACTGGAAACTTAAATATTATTGATTCAATATAGGTATAGTACACGCCAAACTTTAAGACCGGCCCATGGTACGGTCCATTCTCGCGCAGTTACTGACTACAATGAACATAAGCTAAAGAGAAAGAAAGATGCGTAAAAACGTACGTGCGACAGAGAAAAGCGTGGTCGGGGGGCACGCCACTTTTTGAAAAAAAACTTCTTTACGCACGCTTGACTTGGGGAGTAAGCTGGTGAATGCGTGACGAGAGCGTTACGAAAAGTGTGATCGGGCGAGGCGAACGGAAGTTTAGAGGAGATATAAGTTAGTGAAGATAGAAAGAGAGAGAGTTACGTTTCGTATTTACTGTAGGGGCAAGAGAGAGGGATGCGAGCACACTTTTTCTTTCTCTCTTTCTCTCATAGCCAGTTACGGTTCGTATATCTAAGAAACAGTGCAGGCCTATTGTCTGTATCACACTGTAGGAGCAAGAGAGAGCAGTGCACGCGCACATTTTCTTTCTCTCTTCTTTTATAAGTTAGTGAAGTTTTACTTCAGTCGTGTGGTCTAAATCACACTCGTTTTTTTTGACCTTATGTGACGATTTCCGTTCAACGTCAGGCCGGTCTTTAAGTTTGGCGTGCACTACACAAGGAAAAATTGTGGGAAGGGCAGTAGCGTAGCTAGCATGGGTGGCACCTGGGGCGGACCGCCCTCCCGGCGCGGCCGCCCCCTCGCTTCGCCACTGGGCAAGGGTTCATTTGACATAATTTTACTCACCCTGGAATCAGATGAGGTTGCGGAGTAGACATTGCTGAAGCCGCCATTGTGAACAAGTATTATTTTTCTTCTTTTTGTTTTAGTTTATCTAATATTATTTTTCAATTGATTACTTGCATTTTTTAATCATGAATTTCATAACGTAATGTTGTATTTTTGTAATTTATTTATTATTAAGATTATTTAACTTGAAATTTTCATAGCACCGAGATAAGATATATTTCCGAAACAGAATTTGACAAACTGTTCGATTATTTGAATTAAAGTTGAAAGTATTGCCTCAGGTTAAAAATAATAAATACGTAGGTAGATGTACTAACCTACTATGTCACAATGAAAATGTTTACTTTTTGGTAAGTAGGTAGTAGTTTGGTACCTACCTGCTTAAGTGGATAAATTTGCGTTTTGTAGAAAATAGAAAAGAGTAGAAAACATAGGAGGGCGCCATCGGTCATATGGCAATACTAAAAATATAACTCATGGTGGAAATGTAAAGCTGTGTAACCACGTGTAACCTACATTTTTGTAAAAAATTAAAAAGGCATAAAAGTGAAAAAAATATTTTTTATTGCAGTATAGATAGATACCTACCACTGATCTCAAAATTAGAATTGTAAATTTATAGGTAAGGTATATTATACTTTTGCAATTTTGTGTTAACATAATGAAGAAAAACGATATTGTAATAAAATATAAAGCACATTTTAGAAATTGTTCACATTTATTTAATACTTTAAAGCCCGGGCTTTAGATCATGTCTCTAATTTTAGATCGGAATGTATTTAACTCATTCAGATCTAAAAGTAGTGTAACTAAACTCTCAAATTTATGTTAAATTAAATGAAAGCAAATCACTTTTTCCAATACTTTTTAATAAACTTTGTCATTAAGTAGGTATCACAACAGTGCTTCTTCGATTTTATTTATTTTTCCTAAAGAAAAAAAAGTTTTTTTTTAAATGTGATTTGCGTTGATCTATATATTCAGTGTCATTGCGCTTTAAAATAATATTTGACAGTTAAATTGGTGTTGCCAGCCTACAAATTTTGTAGTTCCATTTTTAATATTTTCTACTCTTATTAATTGACTATATTTATTTCTTTTTTAAATAGCACAACTGAGTACAAAAAATAGTTCTCACAATAGGGAAAGATTGCTTTACGTGTTCGGATTGGAATTCAGCTCATTAAATCTGTAAGAATGCAACTAATTTGACGTAGGTCCGGCTGGCCACCTCGACGTTTAAAATAATTCATAATTTCCCCAAACGCCCTCGGCCAAATTATTATTAATCCAACGGCCGTTTTTTGCCGGACGTAGAATTCATTCACTCTCTCCACCTCCATACGGAGAGGAACAAAAACACGAATAAGGCGGGTAGGTTAGGTACCATAATAAACACTTAAGTACTGCATTCCTATGAGACTTATTTATCAACCTACGATAAATAAAAAAGAAGCCAGCAAAAACTCTGAATTCAATTCTGAAGACGAAATCTGATGACCTGTGGTTCTCAATATTTAAAAAAAGTGTTTTTATAAAAGTTCCTAGTAACTTACTTCTCATCCTTTTTTCGCACATAATGAGACGTTTGGTTTTGGAATATCAATAAATTAGAAAATTAAATGTCCTCCCGAAAATAAACTTCCTCTAAAATAAGATAATTTTCGCACTCTGTAATTTGTTTTATTTAATCATTGAAAGAATATTGGCGATTCTCAATCGAAAACTTCAAACAGAAAAATCAGAAAAGATACGGTCGCATCTAGGAATTGAACCCAGGACCTTAGCATTGCCAGGGCTCTGCTCCAACCACTGATCATAATATAATTCCTGAGGGAAGCAACAACGTAAAATAAATAAAAATAATTAGAAAAAATCCATTAAGTATAAGTATCTTGAGCTTTTCGTTTCAATTGCTTTTTATTTGGCAGTATGTACCTACCTGCCGTCAAATGTCACATTGAGAGAAGATAGTTTTGTGAATATTCAAGATGGCCGCAAACTAAACGGAAAATTATCCGTATAAATTTGTTATTTTCCCCAGCAATTTTAATATCTTTTTCTTGAAGTAATTTATTTTGAACGAAGTACTTATTGTTTTGTTTAATGATGCATATAGTGTATCTAAATAGTAAATATTTATCATAAAATGTTCAATACCTATTATTATACAATATTTAGGGGGATAAGCAGAACATAGTACATTGTACCCACAGTTTGTTTGTTGTGAGGTCTGTCTACCCGTCTGCCCGCAGACCAGCTGTATGGCGCTGTTCAGCGCTCGGCACTCGTGGGCCCCTCTCGCGGCCACTGCCAGTACCTACCTCCAGTCTACCAATACCTGTATTCGTTCCTACCTGTACCTATCCGCAGTAGAAGCAAGAAGTACCGCGGACTGCCTGCAAACAGTTCCTTCAATCGCCATTTGTACCTGAGGAATGTGGCGCGGCGTACGAACTGCCGTCAGCGAGCCAGTTAGTGTTGTTTAGAACTCCGGCGCGACGTTACCACTGAAATACTTTCTCGAATCAAACAAACCCTTGCTAAGTTAACATTTTAACCTCTGTTTATTCACGTTTTGCCACCCGTATTCGGCGGAAGAACTTTATGAAAGTGGAATGTCGTTTGCACGTCTTTAAAATATATTATGTCTTACGGCGATAGCCGCAGACTGTTGGTTCCGTTATTGTTGTTATGGAAAACTAAAAGTCATCATACTGTATTGTGCATTTATAAATTGGTGTGATTTATTTAAGTAGTGATATTGCAGTCTGATAAACTCAGAATACCAAGTGTGTTTTAATTTTGAATCGAAATTGATTAAGTGAACCAAATCTCAATATTATTTGAGGCATTTTGAAGTGTTTTTGTTATATTATTGGTAAAACTTTAAAAGATGGAACTCGATGTGTGTGATTTTGAAAAGTAATAGAGTAATAGCATAATCAGCGAGGGCATTCAATAAATGGATTTTTGTGGTTTCTCCAAGTCCGAGAACTTTCGGTAGTAAGAACAGGTGAGTCCCCAATGTTAATCATGGCTATGATTCATAAAGGGGTGAAACAACCCCTTTATAATCGATGACCTTTATGGTTTATGGCAAATAATGAAATAAATATTATATACCTTTTAGTATTGTTGGCCAACGATGGCTTTCAATTGAAACTTGTGTTATCTTGCGAAGGTACACCTACACTCAAAAAATAATGAATGTAATATTAATTTATTACGTTGCAATATGACAGAAAATGTTTCTAATGGTGTGAGAGCAAATATGTTTTTAAATTGTAACTTTCCTTCACTTTATGACTAGTTGACTACTATGTAGGTTGTTTTTTTTCTCATATCTTTTATGGCTGGGAGTAAAATTTACATAAATCGAATCTTGACCATCACACAAGTGGATTTGTAGGTAGGTATTTGGTAAATTGTCGATAAAAGATTTTTGAAGGATGGCGCTGAATCAAATCTCTCGAACTGTGAGCTCTAGCGCCAGAATATTTGCAGATATGTTGGGATTTCAAAATAGTTAATGCATAATGTCGTATCCAAAATTTGTAAAGTTGCCGAATTGACGCAGGCAATTTTTAAAAACATTATTGATTTCAATTTAATTACTATCTACTGGAAAAAAACTATGCATTTAAGTTGGGGAAGATGTAAAAAAAACATGCACAAAATAGGTTTTTAGGTTCTTAGTTTGGGTTATTTAAATAATTTAAGCGTATTTCCTGACCTTTAAACGTAACTTTGATTGAGAAAAATGAAACTTTAATGCATGAATCATTGTTTCTTGTTGGTTGGTTGAAATCAAGTGTTATTTTAATTTTTTTTTCGTAAAGTGGAATTCCGCAACTTCCCTCAAAATTTTGCAAATACATAATATATCAATTATTTTTAATTTAAATTTGCGGGCATTATGCCAAAAAGCTGAGCATCTCATTCTTACATAAAATCCTTAGACACTTTTAGGCCCACTTGAGTTATATCACCCTTTGAAAAACCTTTTAAAATTTGTTAAGGGCTGTAAAAAATAAGCCGATTAGTTGCTAACTTAACATTCCCCAATATCCAAATATATGTTCAAAACGGTTCCATGCCAACTCAGAACCACCTCAGAAAGGTCATTAAAAGCAATGAAAAAATAATTTTAAAATAGCCGGTAATCCTAACCTTACTTAACCTATTTAACAATTTTTTTATCATCACTCTCAATGACCATTCTGCAGGTGGTTCTGAGTTGGTTTCATTTTGATTTGGCCGGTCACCATTCAAAAATAGGAATCTTTCTGAAGTCCGTTTTTTAATGCAGATATTAGGTAGAATGCCTTTAAATAAATCTATAATATACAAAGTATAATTAGCAGGCCAACTTGTATTTCACCACGATGGCTCACCCCACTGATGGCTTATTCATACTATAACGAAAATTAATAAATAAATATTCGAAACAGGAAAAAAAAATCGGCCATTGTAACTTACCCTAATACAGCCACTATTCATAGGTTCAAGTACCGAATAGTAAACACAGACTTTTTAATTTAATATGCCGTGTTTAATTAATCGCAAATGTACTTTATCATATGGATAATTTATGAGGAGGATGGTCAAATACACCTTCAGGGTCCTAGACTGGATAGAGGTAGTTTTGATATAATAAGATCTTTATTAGGTAGCTGTGAAAAGTTGTCTCGCTGAAACACGCAACTAGGGTTTGCAAAACCTGCAGCTTTTTCGAATCCCGCGGGAATGCGAAATAGAATTTAGAAATCCCACGGGACTTGGGAGAGTTTAATTAAGGGGCATTATATTGAATTAATGCTAACATTTCATAACCTTTTTTTGGTAAGCTTTCGGGATGATTGTATTTTTTTAAAAAAGCTTTTGATTCACATTTATTACTACTGGAAAAGACAACTTTTTGCGGAGCGATGGAAAATACTAGGTACATTCAAATTGTTATGCTTACATCTTCGACCAAGTATACCCGCTTACATCGATGAATTTAATAGTTGAAAAAAAAACGAACGGTAATATTTTTCAATTGTTTAATAAGAAAAAAACAATATTGTCCAACATGGATCTATTCAAGACTCAAGACTCGGGCTCAATCCTTTCCACAAAAGCACCCTCCACACAGCATCCCCAAAGTTTATGAAGGGTTAATGTAAATTACATTCATCGAGGCCTGACGTTGATATTATAATTTGGGAGAGATGGATTCATACGTCACTCCTGGAAAAACTGACCTCCAGATTCCTACCAACTCTCATACCTTATTCTTTCCCAGATCTTCCTTTCCCCCATAACCTTAAAAATGCCCTCCATGCAGAACCCCCAAAAAGGACATCGGCCTTGAGGGATATTATTTTTATTACTCAGGGTCTCATACGTTAAGGTTTAAAAAAAAGTTAAAAATATATATTTTTTAACAAAGGGTCACGAGAAACTTGCGCAAAATCGATCTGTAAATTAATCTAGTCATCGATAAATTAGGCATTTTTGAATAAATGTGTATTTGTTTTTGAAAAAGTTCGTTACACATTGTTGACTAGTCCCGGAATGCTGGTTTCTCAAGGCGACCCGCATGCTAAACTTGAAATTCAGCCGTTGCCTTCTGACTTCTTCGATAAACAAAATGCCTAGTTCTAAAATAAGTATATAAAAAAGCGTTTCAGTGGTGGTTCGTGGCCTATCTCATTTGGAGTGATATGATTTCATCATAAGTGATTTTTTTTCCTAATCTTTGTTAAAAAATCCCTTAATGTTGGTATTTTTTTTAATTATGTATTTAAATTACTATATTATAATTAGTAAATTTATAGAAGATACATATTATGAAATATAAATATAAAAGAGATGCAGATTATTTCCGTAGTCCTCCTCATTAGGAGATCCTGTGCTGAGGGGGACTGTGTTTTCTGTATCGTACCGACTTCTATAGTACAACTTCATAATAATAGGTAATAATTATTGGATGATTTTTATAGCGCCATTTTCGTGAGAAAATCGCCTCAAGGGCGCTTTATAAATTTATACATTTAATCTATAACTATATACTACAATGGCTTATATTATAACTAAGATTGATAACTAATGACTTGCAACTAATGACTTGCAACCGTGAGTCCCTAGCCGACTTCTATGACTAGTGATTTAGAACTATACTTATTTTTATAAACGAGTTTGTACATGTAATTGCAAGCCATAATACAATACGAAACGAACAGAGCAGCATTGTTACTGCTCTATTCGTATTATGACCTGCAACTCTCTTAAAATTAGTTATTTACGACTAACATACTTATTTACATTTATAATCACATATTGTTATGATTACTGTCATAATACGAATAGAGCAGTATTGTTAAATTTGTATTATGATTTGCAACTGTCTTAAATTGATTTATTTACGACTAACATACTTATTTACGTTTATAAACATATTTTGTTATGTTACAGCCCGTGCTGTCAGTATAAGTTATGAAAAATATTACAAAAAAAAAAAAAAAAGTTTTCGCATACTTCATAAGTTGTAATATAGTGTCAAAAGTTGCGTAACAACGTAAAAGCTGGTAATGAAGATACATCAATCTAGGTAATTCCCATGGACTGAGTAATGAAATACTACTGAAAAAATGAACTTATTTTTCGGGATATGATAATGTGAAAAGGTGAGTTTTGAGCTTTGCTCTGAACTCAGATGTACTGTCGATCTTTCGCAAATGTGAAGGGAGTTTGTTCCAAGCTGTTGGGCTTGCTACTGCAAAAGCCCGGTCTCCGAAATTGGTATTGGGATTGCGCTTAGGCACTGAAAGTCTACCTATGGCTGTTGAAGATGCTGATCGAAGGGTTGCTTGCCTAGTATTAACATCATTCGGAATGCACAGTTCCGACAGGTAGGGTGGCGCCATGTCGTGTAGTGCTTTAAAACCATCCAGCAGAGTTTGAACTGAATTCTCTCAGGACACTTAAGAGTGTCTTACCAGCTAATCATTATTCTGATTCCTGCGCCAGCGCTCTCATATCAGAGCTTGTTAGCGGAAGTTTTTGGAATTAGATTACGTTCCGCTGAAACTGGATTTTGTGTATCGCGCGGAGCTAGGGCGGCTACATTGTTACGGTATGCTTATATTCTCGCGTCCAGAATTTTAATTAGTAGTAGTTATTTGTAATTTGTATATCGAAGTGCATAAACATAAATAGATACAAGTAAAATGCGTAAACACAGTAGGTATTAAATAGATACCTACATGAATAAACAATGTGTTAAATTCTTTTTAATATTTTGGGTTTTTTGTTTTTTAATTTTATTTTACGGCCATTAGAGCGAAAGATATCTCAGTATCGCCCTGGTGTAAGACCACCATTAAGATTTGAAACGTTGCTTGAAATGTCTTTAGCCGTGTTTGGTGACCAGATCTGAATAGCCAGGTACTTCCCCACCTTCCTCTTCCCTATATTTTTACCCTCCCCACTACCTTCAGTCTTACAACATACCCCGATTGGGGATGCCATAGTCCCACTGGCTCCAGACAGAAGCAGTTGGGACTCTTGTGCGATATACTTATGAAAAAAGTGTAATATTCAGTTGGATTGTAAAAATGTCTCATTTTGAAATATTTATTCGTATGCACAATTTTTTATTTTATATTTATCTGAATACCGCACAAGAGACCCAAATGCTCCTACTGGAGCCAGTGAGACTATGACGTGAGAATGGGGTATATTGCGAGGCTGAAGGTGGTGGGGGAAGAGGAAGGCGAGGAATTACCTGGCTATTCAGATCTGGTCACTAAACAACGTTTCAATTCTGAATGGTGGTCTTACACCAGGGCGATACTGAAAGTATCTTTTACTCTAAAACGTGACGCAAATATATTATTTTTAAATTAAATAATTGTGAAATAACCCAAATTAGTCAAATAAAATTTATTTGCCTATGCCGGGATTCGATCCCACGACCTTCAGATTGCTAGTCAAGAGCCTTACCCCTTGACCACGCCGGCCGTCAATAGGTAGTATCAGTAATTTGGAAGGTACATCCACCAACTACATGGAAGGCCGGATCGGGAGAGACCGTTTTTTTTACACTCGCTCGACACACTGCTTATCTCTTCTTTGGGAATGCTGTGTGGAGGGTCGTTTTAGGGAAAGGAAGAAGAGGAAATTCGGAGAAGGAAAGGGATATTAGGGGTGAGTAGAAATCTGGGGGTCAGCGTGTCCAGGAGTGCGGATGTATGAATCCATCCCTCCCACTGCGGTGCAAGGCGATGTTCCGAGAGAGTAAGGCTGGAGAAGTCAAAGGGACTCCCTTAACTTTTCCAGATCCGACCTGCCATGCAGCTGGTGGGCAGACGCATCCGCCGCCAAGACCTAAACAAACCTCACCCCCTTGAACCTAGGCACCCCTGCTAGTCACCAAATGTTATGAACCACTTGGGATGACCTATGGCAGACGTGTTTATTATCTAATAATTGGTTCCCGGGGCGGTGGTACCCATACCCGATTCTCGTGTTTATTATTTTTCCATTAAAATTATTTATGATTTGTCAATAATGTCTTAGTAAAATAAGTATGTAATAAAATCTGAAATATATTAGTTTGTAAGTGTGCAAATAAATAAACAAACGGACCAATTTTCGTCAAGAAACACATGTACGTATATATTTTTAAATAATTTAATTTATCTATTTATTTACGCAAAAATAGTCTATTAACAATAAAACAATAACACGAATAACAAGCGTGCGTAAAGGCACGACCCACCTAGCAATCGATCACCGTTCGCATCGATTGCCGTTCGAAGGAAATTTTTCGTAACAATCACCACTTTTCGTAACACATTTACCAGCTTACCCCCCAAGTGTCGAGCGTGCGTAAAGAAGTTTTACTTGAAAATAAATATTTTGGAGCAGTTGGGACTCTTGTGCGGTATTCACATAAGAATAATTTACAATAAAAAAAATTTCAAAATTATAAAAATTTTATCATAAAAATATTCAATGAACATGAAATTTTGCGTTGGGGCAACCCTATAAATTTTACAAACATGAAATCCTATTTATTTTGCTTCGTTATTCGTTTGAAAATGTTGCGATGTAGAGCGCCGCGAAGACAACCGCCAGTGGCCGCAGTTGCGGTCTGAATGAGCGCTCTCGATTCGTGTTGTCGGTGATAAGAAAAATTGTGAAACGCGAAGCTGTAAATTAATTAATATTAAATACACCCTTAAATTATTTTTCCATTAAAATTATTTATGATTTGTCAATAATGTCTTAGCAAAATAAGTATGTAAAAAAATCTGAAATATATTAGTTAGTAAGTGCGCAAATAAATAAACAAACGGACCAATTTTCGTCAAGAAACACATGTACGCATATATTTTTTAATAATTTTATTTAAACTTAAATTAAAATTCTGACAAATAATTTTACCAGATAATGTATTGATTTATTTTACTGCATGATTATATGATTTGAAATTGGTGTTGTATAATACATGTACTTTTTTGAAAATATAACAAATCTGCCAACGACCTATGGTATAACCTTATTATACTTAAAATAAACATTTTTTCTCAAAATTTTATCCATACCTTTACTAGATAAAAGAACAATCTTTCAAAATCAATTTATAATTTTTTGTGGAAACGAGTCAATAAGTCTAAACACTGATTTAAAAATGACATATTTCTGGTTTCTCTGGTAATGTCCTCTTAAGCCAATGAAGGTTCCGCAGATGTTGGGAAATGTTAGAATATTTGGAAACGCCGGTTATCAGTCTCGCTGCAGCATTGAAAACTGACTAAAGTTTATCAGTATATATTTTAGGGAGATTTGCATTCATAAAATGAAACTTTTACGCCGATATTTTTAATAACTAGTAAATGCTTTTTCGATAATTCCTTAAGCCTAGATTTGATGTATTAGTGTAGTTATTTTTTATTTAAATATATTTGATACTTTTTGGTAGTTTGGTATATAACTTTAGTACTGAAAATTCAGAGTTTCTTTGTCAAAGGGCAGGTAGTATTACTTAGGTATTTTTAGCATGCCTATAAAAATATTTAAGACTAGCTGGGTTACCCGGCTTCGCTCAGGACAATAAGATAGTGTTCTGGAATGTTGCACAATGATGTTCCCGATTCCCTATTCCTGATCATTCCACGACATACTCCGCCACTCCTTCCACAACTTTCTACAGCTCTATGGAACCTTCTAGATCTTTCCGGAAGACTGTTCTAGAAATTTCAAGAGGGCGAAACTTTCAGCCCTTATATCTTTAAAAGCACGCCCTTTAGGTAAAAACGGATACCCTTATTCCCTAGGGGGGATAGAGATCTACCACACCATATAACTCCCTTGATCGAACCGGGACTCGTTTCTGAGTTTTTGCGAGCTGCACGTTTTTTTGGACTTTCTTTTATAATATATGCCATATTCAAATAAATAAAATGTTACTCCTTACATGTCCTTTCCCGTGCGTTCCCCTCCAGCGTTCCACTTCCACCTTCCCCACCACCGCTCTCCCGCTCCCCCGTCCCGCCAACCCCCCTGGCACTGCATTTCTTGACTCCTCTCGCGCCCGGCCCGTAGCCGAAACTTTTTTGTAATACTAACAATTTTATACTCGCGATATCTTTCTAATTAATTATCCGAACTGAAAAATTCAAAAAGTTAAATAAAGGTATTAAAGCTGTCTTGAATATGAAGTAATTTATTTTGATAAGGATTAAAACCAAGATACAAATAAAGAGCCTTTTCAAGCGGCGACATTTAAATTAAATTTTAAAAATAAAAGAATACTTATTGTGGCATAACCATAATAGTTAGACATATGCTGTCTCAACACTTTTTGTAAATAATGATGTGTTCTGCAAAGTCATAGTGCATTATTTTATTATATCATCAATAGTTTTCGCAGCGCACGCGATTTAAAGAATATTTTAGGTAATTTTTTTACACCCTGGGTTACATTATTGAAGTTTTTGTAAGGATGCCTATTTTTTTTAAAATATAATATAGCTTATGTCACCCAGGGATAGTGTAGCTTCCCAACAGCGAAAGAATTTTTCAAATCGGTTCTGTAGTTTCGGAGCCTATTCGATGCAAACAAACACACAAACAAACAAACAAACAAATATTACCTTTATATAGTGTAGTAAGTATATAGTAGAAGTAGATTATTCAATTATTCATTTTAAACTTCAAAATTGGAACTGATAAGTATAAATCACCAAGAAAACGATAAAATAGGTCATTTTTTTACTATCAATAATACTTTATTTGAAATATCGATTTGAAATTTTTTAAGATTACCAACATTCGAAAAGTTTTTTTTTTATTAGAAAGAAAAACATAAAATTCAGTAGGTATTGGACAGTTAGGTTGGGGGGCAAGGGTTGGTTACTCAACTGAGTGACTAGTGATGACATGTGGGAAATTTTGTTTTGTTTGATTTATTTAAAACAAATATTTAAAAAAAAAAATCATTTACATTTTTTACTTCAAATAATGACAGGAATTACTGGTTGAAGTAAGTCAATACGTCCTTCAACACCCTGTATATAGGGTCCACCCTGAGCTATACAAAAAGTGATAAAAAAGCTATAAAAAAACAAATACAACCATTATATTGTTTGTAGTTCCATATTTCTCTATTTTTCATCAAGAGAAAATTCTTCTTTTGAAGAAGAGTGTCGAAATTCGTAAGATAAATTAATAGGTATGGAGGTATATTATAATATTTTTTTCTAATCTGTTTTTTGCAGTTGTAGATATTTTAGATTTCAAGTAGGTACCTCTACCTATACGATTTAAATAAAATAAAAGTAGGCAATTTGTTATTATAAACTAAATATAACATTAGGTGTTGTAGAGGAACTTGGTTTGAACCCACACGCCTAGCGCCTCGATATAAATGATGTGGCATTTCAAGGACAAGTCTAGTAAAGTTGGTCTATTCGAATTATGTATTGGCGCCAGTATTATTATTAAGTATTTCAACAGACTTGTAGTTGTATATGCCCGAAGCCAATTTAGCCCAAAGAATCTGACTAGTAATTTTAATGAGCTGTGTAAGTTGATTTTTTTCATCACCCTCTCAGTAGTTTGATAACAAAGTGAAATATCTTTTTATATCCTAATTTTTGCAGATGATCTAAAATTGTTTAAAAGAATACGAAATATATATGATTGCCTAATTTTACAAGCTAATTTAGATGAATTTTTTAAATGGTGCGAACAAAATATGTTATTTTTGAACATTGAGAAATGTCAAGTAATACGATTTTCCAGAACTCATTCTCATATCTTACATGAATATAATTTAAATAATGTTAAATTAACACCAGTATCACAAATTCGTGACTTGGGAGTTATATTCGAATCAAACTTAACATTCACAGCACATATAGATGATATAACTAATAAGGCTTTAAAGATTCTTGGCTTCCTTTGTAGAACCCTAACTGATTTTAAGTCCTTGTATTGCATGAAAACACTCTACATTTCACTAGTTAGAAGCCAAGTGGAATATAATTCGCCTATTTGGTCTCCTTTCTATAAAGTACACTCTAACAAATTAGAACGGGTTCAACACAAATTTCTTAGGTACTTAAATTTCAAACTCAAAATTCCAATAGAAAACATTAATTATGTAAATTTGATGTATCGACTTAATTTAATTACGCTGTCTGACAGAAGAACCATTTCTGATCTAATTTTATTATACAGAGTCACGAACAACCTTATTGACAGCCCTGCCATCGTTGCTGCTATTAAACTCTATGTACCGACAAGGAATACTAGACAAAGTACAACATTCTTTTGCGAGACATACACAACCAACTATCAATCACACTCGCTTACCAATAGGATGCATAATTTGGGCAACAAGTTTGGTGGTATTATAGATATATTTGCTGATTCGCTTTATAATCTTAAATGCAAATTAAACCAACACTTTGTGGAATCCTACAAATTATTGTAACGGGTTTAATATATTTAACGATTTTATGTGTTATTGTAATGTTGTATATTATGTTATTGTCAAATATTATATTGTTTAAAATATTTCTTTACACCATGTTCTTCAAAAACTACTTATATATTTCTTTTAATTTTTCACTTTTATAACTTTTCGTATAAATTCTAACTCGATAACTCTAATATTATATTGTTTAAAATATTTCTTTACGCCATATTCTTCATAAACTTCTTGTATATACTATTTTTAAATTTTTCACTTTTATAACTTTGGTATAAATACTAACTCGATAACTTTTGTAAAACTTATTTATAATCTATGTAAAAGCCCCTATGGGCGTATAACAATAATAAATAAATAAATATCTTTGCAATTTGGGAGGCGGTTATGGGAACCATTTCTTGGATAACCAACCTCTCTGCCATAGGTCACCCCAAGTGGATCGCTACGTTTGGTGAGTTAGCAGGGGTGCTCATGAGGTGAGGTTTACTAGGTCTTGACGGCGAATGCGTTTGTCCACCTACTGCGCGGCGGGTCGGATCGGGGAAGACTGGTTGAGGGAGACCTAAACTAGACCTCTCCAGCCTGACTCCCTCAACCCATCGCCTTGTACCGCAGTGGGAAGGATGGATTTGTTCTTCTGGACGCATTGACCCCAGATTCCTACCCACCCCTCATACCCTTTTCCTTCCCAGAACTCCTCTCCTTCATTTCCTTTACAAGATCTTCCTCACAGAATCTCCTAAGATGACATAGCTTTGAGGGATTTTTTTCTTTAGGGCCTCCTGTGCGGAGCTAATGTAAAAAAAGTTGTGTTGGTACTACAATTTTTTAATATATTTTTTTAATTTTCGTAGTTTTTTATAATTTTTGTTGTTTTCATACTAAGGGGTAATTGATTGAATAATTTTATTCCCTTATACACGCAGTGATGCTGTGCTCTTGCAATTTGTACGAATGGTACAGTTAGTCCACCAATTGAACTATTTATTTCATATTGCGTATTTCACTTTGAAGCAATAACTACCAAAAAGTGTTTTTTCCTAAATGATTAAACTATCACCATCTGTGAAAGAGCAGATTGTGAATTCTTCTAAGTATTACCTCCACTAAAATATGTTGATTTCGTCACCCTTCAAAATTGTGTGAAATTGCACTACACGAGTTCGGTGTTTTTTATAAGGTAATTAATGCCTTACTAAAAATACTGTTTTTACCAGCTCGCTCGTAAAATTTATTTAAGAAATTCCATTTTTAACCCCCGACGCAAGGAGCGGTGTTATACGTTTGACTTTCTGTGTGTCTGTCTGTCTGCGTGTCTGTCTGTGGCATCGTAGCTCCTAAACGAATTAACCGATTATGATGCGTTTTTTTTTGTTTGAAAGCTGGCGTGATCGAGATAGTTCTTAGCTACAATTCATGAAAATCTGTCCAGGGGTTTCAAGGTTATCAGCTCTTTTTCGAGTCGGGGGTAGCTTAAAATTTTGAAAATTTTACTTATTATAGATATTAATTACGCTCACCTGTAAATCCCAGCTGATTTTCGTATACTCGTGACGTGATCGACTTCGCTCTGCAAAATGCATAAATTTACGTATGCCCTCAAAAGCATTAGTAAAAATATTGATGCATCTACTTTTTTAGACAAAAACTAACTAAGGATGTTAACAACACACAAGCCAAAAATGTTTATAGTATTAGATTTATAGCCTTATTTCACCACAAATATAGGTAATGGGCATAAATATCGCTTGGCAAACTTAGCGCAAATGTGATTTTTATTTATTTCATGAATAATTTTATATGAATTTAATCAAAGAAAACTGTCACAGATAATTTTAGCCATATAATCGTATTTTTTAAAAGTTGTTTCCTATGCGCGTACAATTAACAAATACATTTTTTTGTTTATTTTTTGTTTACGTTTATATTTTTTGTAAAGTAATTGACAATTTTATTTTAATTCCACTCAAGCGAAACGACAGGAAAAGCTTCAATTTATTCAAAACATATTTTTTTGTATTCATAATGTACTTAAACCGATTCGTAGTAAAGTAAATAGTCATTTCACATTCAGCTTCGCCATACGCACGTTATTAAGCTCGTGACTTTATTGAATTGATCTGTGATCTAGTTTTTTTGCAGTTTTCCCAGTACATTTTCCCGGTATTAGTATTAGTATAATACCCCCCTGACAAAAGTATGAGGGGTGGTCTGAAATGGGGGGGGGGGGGGGCAGTGTGGCCAAGAGTGACAGGCGTACGAATCCATCCCTCCCACTGCGGTGCAATACGATGGGTCGAGAGAGTCCGGTTTGAGAGGTTAAAAATATCGAACCACTTGGGGTGAACTACCTATGGCAGAAGTGTGAGTTATTCAACGAATAGTTCCCGGGCGGTGGTACCCATACTCGCCTCCCAAAATGTCCAACTTTAAACTTTATTCTTCCCTAACCCTTGCAGAACTTAGTGTCAAACCCATCACAACTATATGTTGTAACATATACCATTATTCAGGTACGAGAATGCCCACGCAGTTTTCCATTTACAAGTATAGTTAATTAGACGAAGTTTATGGTTATTGTTTACATTGTTTATGGCTCTCTTTGGTTTCAAGGTAGCCTTATCATATTGCTTCGGTAGGTACTTCACCCACGAAATAGTAGAGTATATTTTCCGCCGTTTAAATACTGGTCAAACGACTATAACAGAATTGCTTTAAAATTTGTTTTTATTTCACTGAAATATTCATAAATCACAAAGTTAGCAATATTTAATAAAAAAACACACAGAATTCATAAAGGGTTCCTTTTATGCACGTTGGCATGTTTGACACAACATAATATAAAATGTTTTCGTGAAACTTTCTGGATCACATAATATTATGCAACCACGGTTGTATGTCTATATGTATATGCAACACTCGCATAAGCCTAGTATTCAAGGGCGAGCAAGACGGATTTCTAACAGTATGGAAGGTCTCTGTGGTGCTCATTTCTAACAGTATGGAAGATCTACAGTCTCTCGTGTCTAGGATGAACGAAGTATGTATGAAGAATGCGTTTATGATGAATGTAAGTAAGTCCAAAGCCATGGTGTCCAAGAGAGTACGAAAACGGTGTGCAATATAGTTGTGAATAATGAATACTTGGAGCAGGTGGATGAGTTTGTGTATTTGGGTAGTATGTTTACGAGAAATGGGAAGGCTGATAGGGATATTGAAAGAAGGTTAAATGCTGGTAACTCCATTAATAGGGGACTGAATGCCGTTGGCGCTAATAAAAAAATTAAAAAAATTGCAAAGCTAGCAGTCCGCAATGGAGTCCTGGCATCTACCCTGATGTATGGCAGTGAGGCATGGAACTGGCAAAAGAAGAATGAAAGTAAACTGAATGCTGTTGAAGCGAGTTCCCTGAGGCGTGTGTGTGTGGTAAAACCATGTATGATCATGTGAGAAATGTGGATATCCCCAAATAATGTAAGGCTTATGTATGCATAATGAGTAAGATTAAGAAAGGGACCCTCGGATGGTTTGGGCACGTAGAGCGAATGAACGAAGAAAGTAGTGTAAGAAAAGAATATATGACGCAAATGTGAATGATAGAAGAAGTCGGGGACGCCCGAGGAAGATATGGCACGATCAAGTGATCAGATACTTAAGTCGAACTACGTCAAAAGTCGGAATAATAGAAGAGTATGTATAAGACGATGTATGAATTTGAATGAGGCAAAGAGTGTGTGCCAAGACCGAGTTGTTTGGCGGTTCGTCCTCTCTGCCTACCCCTACGGGGAAATGGCGTGATGGTTAGTTATAGGGATAGCCACTGATGGATCGTGTATTTTCTTGGTGCTGTTCGTACGAGCTAATTATTTACTCCATGTTTAGGTACTATTAGTTCATGTAACATCATTAATTATGTGAAAGCTCTTATGGCCGTTTATAATAAATATTCAAATATCATTAAAACATTATGCGACAGCCGTATTGATGAGGCTAAAACCACCTTAAAGCAAAAGCTGCCAGGCGCTAACCCTACAGGGGTTAAGTTCGTGACATTTGATCGCCACCGACTTGTTCAACCGTCTCCATCCGTGTTAGCAAAGGCGGCTGTGTAGTGAAGGTAACACACTTTCTAATCACGACGTCTCAGGTTCGACTCCCGTCCGAGGCATTCCTCTTCGCCGATCTCATCAGCATTTCTCATTCGCGTTCTGCATGTAATTGGATTATTGTAAAATTATTAATTTCAAAACTGCCTTCTAACCAAATCTATGCTGAAATAAATTAAAGATCGCAATGATTAGTATTAGTTATTATTCAACAACGGCAAAGCACCAAGCACTTTTCAATTTGGGAGGCGGCAATGGGTACCGCCGCCCCGGGAATCACGGTTTAAATTTACCTTTTTCAATACCGACCGGTTTCGCTTAACATAAGCATCTTCAGGGTAAAAAATTAAACTGTATACAAATGAACTGTGACTGTCCTCCTCACCAGGTATTCCTGTTCCGAGGCGGACTGTAGGTTGTTGTATGGGTGTTGATAATTATTTCCTCATCTTCTAGGTTATTGGTTTCCACAAAATAAACAATAAATAAAATAAAAAGTATTTAGGCATGTTTGTTTTCTGTAGGTTGCGTTGGGGTTACTTCATAATTTTAATGATTTCCTCATCTTCATATTTAGTTAGCCATAATTGGATGTCTTTTTTAAACTTTGGTATAACTTTACTTAAAACTTTTATTATTTTGGTATTATTTTTACCTTAAAACTTGTTTTTGTTTATCTACCTACCTTACAAAATGTTACATGGTACACTTAGAAATCGTGTACCGTAAATGGAAGATTTACAGTACATAATTTTACTTACAATAAATTAAATAGAAAAGATAGGTAGGCTAGGCACCTTATTCAGCAAGGTTAGCGATTTGTCCATCGTATGTTTGTACCAAGTTGAAGTCACCAATCACCACCCACGTGGAGGATGTCTGGTGGCATGGCGGTCGGATAATCCGACTGTTGAAGACACTCGCTAAACAAACGTAAGGGTTTTTTTAACATTGCACTCAGGAGGTCCTGAGGAAAATAAAATCGTTACATCCGGTTTGTTTTGCCAGATTGGTGAAACTGTCGTTGTCTTGTCGTAAACAGCACGTAAACAAAATAAAATTATTAGTAAATAATAAATTGCTCTATAGGTACGAAATGTATTTTACTAACTAACCATCACACCGTTTCCCCGCAGAGGACGGACCGCCAAACAACTCGGTCTTGGCACACACTGTTTGCCTCATTTACATTCATACATCGTCTCATACATACTCCTCTATTATTCTGACTCTTGATATGGCCCGTCTCAAGTTTCTGATTCACTTGATCGTGCAATGACTTCCTCGGGCGTCCCCGCCTTCTACCATTCACATTTCGTCGTATATTCTTCTTACACTACTTTCTTCGGTCATTCGCTCTACATGCCTAAACCATCTGAAGGTCCCTTTCTTAATCTTACTCATTGCGCTTATCATGGTCTGCCTGATTTTGAGATCGGTCCACGACAAAATATATACATTAGCGACTAGTTCTTGATGGGAAATCTCGATTCACATGGGTTGATATAATTCATAATTTAAAAACGAAGTTCGATTAGTTACACCATTTATAACTCAAGAACGGCTGGACCGATTGTTACGAACTTTGATTTGTTGGATTTGTCTCCGCCCCGAATAGCAGAATAGCTATTAAAATATCAGAAAGATTCACGAAAAAAAATTATGAAGAAAATTCGTTTCCTCATACATTTTGCATGGATCGAATTGTCATATTTTGAAAGAGCTGCATCAATATTGTGATAAGTACCTGTAATATTGAATAGTGAGTGAATTCCAAAAATTCTAAAACGTCAAATGTCAATACGCTGATTGTTTTGCTTTTGTTCTTAAACGTATATATAATGCTGCCCCTCTTTCTTACACATGTGTCAACAATCGAAAATGAGACACACGGTGAACGTATGTCTGCACCCATCCAAAGAAAAAATACAATAATTTTAATAAATCTCCCTCACATGTATAAAGAAAATGAAACGCGATTACCGTGAGTAATTAAGTTGAAAAGTACGAAAATCACAAAAAATATAAATCCGTACACAACGCCATCTCCGATACTGACAAAAACAAAACTCGGACAGTTTGCGCATCGATAATTGCTTCATTGTTTAATTTTTAACTTAATAAAAAAAACTGAATTTAATGCATCTAATAAGTTAACACAACATTTATTGATTCTGAGGCGGTACGAACTTCGCCGTGACGGCTAGTTATGTATAATATAACAATATAATATGTGTTTGCGAGAAATGTGTGGGTGGCGAAAGAGAACGTAGTAGACCAGTTGGTCCATTAAAACAAAGGTCAGTAACAAATAACAACAGAATAAGAACCTAACAGGAAACAGTTTGACCGTAACCGAGTTGTTTAATATTGATTCGCCTGTTATAGTTGCATTGTTGCTAATAACTAGGTAAAGGCCCCAGGATTTGGAAACCTGAATTCATTACAAACAATGTTCATTGTTTATTTTGTGATGTGTTTTTTTTTTATTTATTTTAAGGATTCTTTCGCAATCCTCTAACCAGCTAGGGCTTATAACAATACCCTTTCATGTTTCTAACTAACTAGTAACTACTGCGGCTCATTTGGCCTTTTTACTATCACCATTTTGATGGTTGTATTTAAAAACATATATATTTATGTATTTACTTTGTCGTTACGGCACACAAACGTTAATATTGGAGATGGAAAAGGGAGGAGAAAGCCTCGCTATTCAAATCGAGAAACTAAACGTGGCTAAAGTCAGTTTTAACATTATGTATTTTTTTTCCT
Organism: Limnephilus lunatus; assembly: GCA_917563855.2. Classification (NCBI taxonomy): domain Eukaryota; kingdom Metazoa; phylum Arthropoda; class Insecta; order Trichoptera; family Limnephilidae; genus Limnephilus; species Limnephilus lunatus. The sequence goes on from OU830596.1 coordinate 41,307,213, forward strand.
TTGCGGAGACGGTTTACGACTAGTTCCCGTGAGCACGCCATAGTAAGAATCGATAACTGAACCATATTACATTTGGTCGACGAATTGCTTTTGGGCGCTCTTACACTTGGTTGACGAATTACTTGTGTGTGTCAATCACAATGTACGAAAGAAATGAGAATGAAACAGGTGACAAGCAAAGGAATATTTCAGGGGAATCCCCAACCGAGCAATAGTTAGAGCAAGAAAATAAATCAATAGAATTGTTGAGGAATTCCCGACCGATCGAGCCATTGAGCTACGAAAATATAAATAACAGACGTAAAATATTTTTGTGGCAATACTATTCTACCTTCATAAGTGTTTTTTTCACGGTTGGTTGTCACCCCCCCCCCCCATCGAGTGGCACATTTTTTACATTAGCTCCACACAGAAGGCCCTGAGGAAAAATCCCTCAAAGCCTATGTCAACTTTGAGGATGCTGGGTGGAGGGTCTTTTTATGGAAAGGAAAGATGAAGTTCTGGGAAGGAAAAAGGTATGAGGGGTGGGTAGGAATCTTCGGTCAATATGTACAGGAGTGACGGACGTATAAATACTTCCCTCCTAATGCGATAGGTCGAAAGAATCCGGCTGGAGAGATCAAAAGATTTTCCTCGTGCAGTCTCTTCCGACCCAACCCGTCACACACAGTTAACGCATCCGCCTCCAATAACTATACAAACTTCACCCTATGAACCCGGGCACCCTTGCCAAGCGACCAAACGTAGCGAACCATTTGCGGTGACCTATGGCAGAGGTGTTGGTTATCCAATAAATGGTTCGGAGGTACCCATACCCGCCTCCCAAATTGAAAACCAGAATCGGATTAAACAGAACAGTGACTAAAGGTTAGATTGAATTTTATGATCCCTTTCTAAACTTTTGTTCAATGTTCTGTAATGTCACTTTTCTCTTTTGTCATGGAATCGTAGTTAACAATAATTACGAACACGAAACTTTGTATGCCGTCATCGTCAGAGCGAGTATCGTGAGAATCGAGACGTTTTGAAACTGTTCCGAATATTGGTACCCAATATTTAATGTATGGATAATCCAGAGGTCGCAAACTGCGGCAAGCGAGCCACATGCGGCTCTTTGGCTACTTGAGTGCGGCTCTTCAAATAAAGGTTATTTTATTAATTATGAATAATATTTCATAAATCAAAAAATATTTTCTGCTGAAAATAAAAATGATTGTAGATAGGTACCTACTACATAAGTCAAAACATTCTTGTAAGAACGATACTTTTATCGTGCGCGTTCATTTCTTTGACACGTTTACCAACACATGTATTAGACATTTATTTATGTTATAAAAAAACATCACTTTCAAGAAATATTCAGTACCTCATAATAAATAGACCATAATAATCAAATTTGAATATTGGTATAACGGCATATTCCAACTTTCTGACAGCACGAAAGTTCAACCTCCAACACGCAATTACTGTTTAATTTCTTGACTAAAACTAATGAAAATAATAATAACACAAATAAGTTTAAAATACATTGGAACTGTGCAAATTTAATAATAAGTTGACCGTTTTATGAAATAAAAACAAGATTCACGAAGATATTGCGAACATCTATAATCAACACGGACGGGACCTTGCTCACAGACGGCGGGCCATCAAAATAATCCCAACTGCCCATGCGCTATTTGGACCGAACACTTCGGTGTTGCCTATTTGAAAAACATATTTCATACAAGCTGGTACCCGGCATGCGCTGAACGCAGTTCAAAGAAATACATTGATTCTCCCTGCATGTCCTTTCTCGTGCGTCCCCGCACACCTCCCGAGTCCCCTTCCCCTCACATACACACATTTTCATTTATACACATTTCATAACGTCTAAGCTTACAATTATAAATAGCCTGTAACCTTTGCGGAAGTGCGCACAGCATATCACCAAAGTTTCATCACAATCGGATGAACGGTATGGCAGCGCATAAAATACGAACAAACAAACAAATATTGATTTTTATTAGTAACAGATCGAGTCTATAATTACACGGTATTTATTTATTTCATAAGGTTGTACATTTTTAATAATAGTATTGTAATTTTTTTCAATAACTAAGTGTATTATAAAATATGTTTCATATATGTAGTTATAGTTTTGAAAAAGGGAGTTCTTTAAGCCATTTGGCTCTCAAAAGAAATCTAAATCGTTTTACAGCTTATATTTTTTTGTATCTTTTGAGCAATGAGTTTGCCGACCACTGGGTAGGTAGGTACTGGCAGTGGGCAGTGTGCAGTGGGCACTAGGCTCACGAGATGTACGTCGTATTATAGCGAATCTGGGTTGCGACCCCAAAACGCGATGAGACCAACGTGCTGTGGAAGGAGTGACCGCAAAAGCGAGCCTGTACTTGCACCGCCCGCGGTCATCTCCGCAACACAACACACACAGATTATTCTTATTCTTCTTCGCCTCTTTCTGTTTCTGCTTCCTACTACTCGTCTTCCTACTCAAATCGGCTATGCGGGAAATACAATGCTTACTTGTGGGCAGATGGTTCGCTTGAGTACCTTCTGGAAACTTGTGTTTCGAAAAGGTTTTGAACGGTGAACCACAGTTGATCCCCCGGCAGTTGGCCCCGCGAGATTATAATTATAATTTTTTGTTTAAGTCAAAACTTCTTTAGCACCGTTGTAATTTGAAACTCGATGAAACGAAAAAGTGACACTAAAACTAGACAAACACATACATCTATAGGATATAGATGTATGTGTTTGTGCTTCGTAGCCTCCGCACTCTTGTCTACTTTAGTTTTCTGAAGGTTTCACTTGTACCGCGCTGAATTGCATTTTCTGTTTTTTTTTTTTTTAACTTTTACGCCGATATTTATTCAGTATATATGTTACTATAAAAGCCCGTACAACGGAAAATCTTAAGATTTTCCAATTAAATTCTAAAATTTACCAACTTTTAATGGTAAAAGTTAGTAGAAAAACTAGTAAACGTAGTAAACTTGTAAAACCTAAGATTTACCAATTTACGGGCTTTTACAGTAACATATAGACAATTTTTTTCTGTGATGCATTTGAACGAAAATATGTTTTATACTTTTGTTAGTCGGTGGTACATCCTCTCTGCACACCCCTTTGGGACACGTTATTTTTTGTTTAAGTAGGTGTACCGTATTTTCCCTAAACCGACTGCATATTTTATATGAGTATGCCGGGGAGCCAACCGTCGGGAAATCAATTGTCATTTGATCAATTGCATTTAAAGATTCTTAGGTAGAAGCGAAGCAAATAAACCTGACCTACCCTTACAAAGTAACCCTAACCTAACCTTTTTAATACTTAATTTTATCTTATTTTGTTTTGTTACTAACCTTTTAAGGAATCCTCTAATTTATTGTTTATAGTATTTCCCATGTGAACTTTAATAACTAGTCATAAAAGCATTTTTCAAACTTTCGGTTACGGTTAGGTATGGATTATGTTAGGTTGGGTTATGGGCTATTTTTTTCGTCACTTACTCATTTAATTTTTAAACGTGTCCTCTTTTAAATGATCTGTCGGTATTTACTTATCCATACTTGCCTTTCCTTTTTTAACCACACAACTTTTATTTTCCGCAAAGTGGAAAAGCCTGTGTTACATTAGTAAACCATTCTCCTGTGGTTTCGCTTGACAGAATTTCTTATATCTAACAGCAAACCTAATCAAATAAAATAATAAATTTATACAAAAACATGTAGTTAACGATACGGAAGACGTTGTATTCAAGTATTGTTTATGTGTAAATCTTGTTTGGGTAACCTAGTCGGATATAATAATTGATATTATAATTTGGTCGAGCGTGCAGCGTGCATGCACCCGCACGGTGTACTTACTACCTACAATAAATTATTGCGTTCTTGTAACGGAACATGTTTTTTTTTACGCTATACAACTTGAAATCGTGTTCGATTAAGCGTTTAACCCGTTTAAATTCGCATTTTAATAATTCATTGTAATATTATTGTACTAGCTGGAGTAACCGGCTTCGCTCAGGGAGCTGATATGCGATTGAACTGACGTTCGAACGCACGACCGATTTTGCTTTATATACCCCTACCAATGGGTAGCCCCAATTATACAAAAAAGGCTGCGAATTGTCCACAATGTTCCAGAACATTCGAGAGTGTTCTGGAATGTTCCACAATGATCTGGGATGTTCCCGAACGTTCTAGATTATTTCCGAATATTCGCCCACATTCCAGAATGTTCCGGAATGTTCTGGAATGTTGTGGAATGCTCCTGAATACTCTCAAATTTCCTGGACTGTTCTAGAAAATTTTAGAGGGTGAAACTTCCAGCGCTTATATCTTAAAAAGCACGCCGTTCAGGTAAAAAACGGGAACCTTCTTCATGGATGGGGAATAGAGGGCTACCACACCATATAACTCCTTTGATCGTACCGGGACTCGTTTCTGAGTTTTAGCGGCACGCGCATTGTACACTTTCTTTAATAATATATATTAATTTAGGGTTTGCAAATCCCGCACCTTTTTCAACCCTCGTGGGACTGCGGGTCCTGGCATAGAATTTAGAAATCCTTGTATAAAGGCCATGATTTATTTTAACCCTTTAATAAACATTTATTATTATTTCTTATTAATTCTGACATCTTATTTTACATGTTAGTTTTAGTAATACAGTAAGGTTTTTATATTATCTCTCTGCATAATTATCGGGCCGAAGAGTTCCAATATAGGTGGCTTATGTCAAAATGAAAATTTCATTTGAAATTGGAATGTTTGAGGTTACTTTTATTACGATGTTTAATATTATATCCAAAAATGTGATTTTCATGTACATGTTGGGCCGTAATTACATATTTCACGAAGAATAAGGTACCTTTATGTGTTTTAAATATAAAAGTAATTATTATTAAGTAAGAAATGTGGACTGTCTAAATTTTACAAAATTATATTATGTTATTATGACATTTTTCTTAAAACAAGCGTTTATATTTTAAAATATTTTGTAGAAATAATAAAACCAGTTTTTGTATTCGTATAATATATACCTATAAGAAAAATTACGTTTGTCTACCAAATAGGAGTTTTTTTTAGATAAAGTTAGATATTTTGAGGAAACGTGTTAGGATATCATAAACATGAAATATATTACATATAAAGAAAGATCTGGTAAGCAGAAAACAGTAGTTTTTCGTAAAAATTTTTTGCAAAGCTCTCCAAGGTGATTTTTCCGCGAATTTTCGTCCGGCACTCGAATGTATACTAAAAATTTTCGGATCCGGCTCTCCACAGCATATCCAGACATCATTATCAAAAATACTATTTTTACATAAAAAATTAATTATTCTAAAGGCACACAAACGCGCCCGAGTAAACTGGAACTTGATCTGACACATCACGAACGCAGGTTTCGGCTGAGTTGAAATTTCGGCTTATTTTTAGCCGAAACCGAATCTGAAACTCATTTATTGACCGAAACTGGACGGAATCGGAAACTGGACAGGTCACTAGATTTTTTTTAACTTTCAGTAGATACATTTTAACATCAACAATTTTTTTTCAGATAACCGTTCCACTTTGACAGTGGTGTGGTGTGGAGTGACAGTGGATGTGTTGCGTTAGAAGCAGTGTCGCGGGCGGGTCCACAACTATCGGTCCAGGATGAAGTTCTCCACTGGGAGTAGCTCCAGCAGTCTGGCCAGCGACTCCCTGTCGAGGAAGTCCACCCTCTGCATCTACACAGATTCGGATTTCTTGAATGGACCAGATAAGGTAAGAATACTCTTCTCATCTCCAATCAATTCTCAACCGTTACAATTCCTTATTTATAAGTTAAGTGAAATATGGGAGCACTATTTGGATTCTACATTACTGGAAATATGAAAATATCGTAGAATCGGTTGAAAAATGTGCTAAATCTGTACATGACCATCGTGGATCAAATACTTCAAAGATGAAATTATTTTTAATAGAGTTTTACTTAATTACGAAACCAGAAATATGAATAGAAATAGATTGCCACATATGAGAAAATCCGAGTCGTATTTTTTACAGTTGTCTTAATGGGAGAGTTTTTTTTTAAAGACAAAGTTAACAATTCTAGGAAATTATAATATCTCCAATTTTAACCTTTTGACCCAAATGCGCAAACTATACAGAGTGTGAAGGGATTACTTAACTTACTTTAGCTAGTGATTCCGGACATTATTTGAAGTAAAAAATGTAAATAAAATTTTGGTTTCTAGTGACTTTTGAAGAATATATTTTTAATTTATTTTTCTTTTAATTCAAACGAAAAAAATCTTCATCTCATGTCGTCATTGGTCTCTCAGTCGAGTAATCACCCATTCCCTCACCCCGTACTTAAGTGTTCAATACCTGGTGATTTAAAAAATATTTTAAGTTGATATAAAAAAAAAACAAAAAAGTCACCGGAGACCAAAATTTTGTTTCCAGTTTTTACTCCAAATAATTTCCAAAATCACTGGTAAGTAAGTCAAGTATGTCCCTTAACTCACTGTTTATTCAGATAGAGTGTGCTAAAGTAGATATTTTCGTCGATAATTTATGCGGATTCAGAAAAAATGTCATTTCGAAAAGCATTGTGTTATAACTCTACAATTTGTTTAGTTGCAAGTTGTAAACTATGTGTAATTAGTATGGTCCGAGTGTTCCTTGCATCCTTTTTAAGAAGATAATAAGAATCAATGGTGAATTTGTGAAAGTGACTGTCGCTCTATCCTCGTGACGACTTTCCCCGCCATTTGTAGATGTGATTGTTGGTCACAGTATGTGCGGTGTGCAGCAATCACACAACTTAGTGTTGACGTGTTTATTAATATCGGTCAGCCCTACGCACTTTTCACTCGTTAGATATTACAATTAAATAATATAATTTCGTTGACGAAGAAGACGACACTAAAAAATCTAAACGAAACATGAATCAGAACAATACAAAGAAAAATGAAAAGGTAACGATCACAACTGGGAGTCGAACCCAGGGAGCTTACTGGAACACAGCTCCAACCAGCTAGGCTATTGGCATTTAGATTTTTGATGTGAAAACTTGTCGTTAATTACTTTATTGTAATTAGTTTTAAGAACCATATGTTTTCTTTTTAAAATCTGTTATGTGTACGTATTTTAAATCAAAATAAAAAATAAAAAAGGGAAACTTTCTGTTCCAAGAAATAGACTGTCCAAAACGTACTACATCCCCTTCAGCAATAAACCGTGCGAGTGTGCAAACCTGCAAACCTTAGTAATCTGTTAGCTCCCGTTGATCAGCGACTTTGAGATTTTTAAACTTCAAATTTGTAAGGAATTGTATTTTGCAAGAATCAATAGATTTTTTATTTTTTCTGTGATTATTACGTTTTAAGTTGTTATTAAAATTAACAGACGGATTGCAATCTTTAGAGCACAGGCGTCAGGTGGGAATGCTGTCCTTGTTCTACCGGTATTACAATGGAAGATGCTCCGAGGAACTAGCGTCATTGATCCCCTCGGCACCGGTGCATAATCGGGAAACAAACATGCGCCCAACATTTGTACACGGTTGAAAATAGTCACATGAGAACGGGTCGTTTTTACGACTCGTTCGTGAGTTCAACAGCTCGGCTGTGAAACGATTTAGCGGCCTCTGTGTTTCCTCCCTCCTACAACATGGCTCTCTTCAAGACCCACGTTCACTCCTTCCTTTCCTCAAAAAGACCCTCCACACAGCATACTCAAAGATGACATAGGCCCCGATGGAAATTATTTTCCTCAGGGCCTCCTGTGTGGAGTTAATGTAAAAAAATAAATTAAAATAACTATTTATTAAATTAATAAATCGTCAAATTGAATCTTGTTGCGAATCTCTGGGGTACTGATTGTGATAAATTCCTTTAGATTTAGATAAATAAAATTTTGCAAAATACCAACACATAGGATTTATAGATGAGGGATTTTTTTGGTCCCTTTTTAATCTCCGATTGAATTCCCAATGAAAAAGGCCACGAACCTTCACTGCAAAAGTCGATATTATGTAGGTATACAGAGTTAAATGACTCAATACACAATTATACATTCATATTTCATGGAGGTGAAGGTTTTGCGGTTTTTCCAGTGTCTCTTGTGGTCCAGTGAATTGACAGATGATACTCCGCTATGCAAAAGCGCACTGGATATTATTTTCATAATTACTTAATAAGATATCGATAAGTTATTTATATAATACTAGTCATCGTTGGCGGTTTTCTCTAAAGTGTGTTTGTGCAATGAACTCTCATAAAAATATGATACGAAAATAATATAAACTTGAATTATAATTTTACCACATTAAGCAGTGCGCCATTTAAATCCCTCGTTAAAAAAATTCACTCGTCCGAATTACACTGCCCAAGAGTGAATTCGGGATGATGGGTCACAGCTATAATAGAGCGAGCAGATATCTGTTGAACCGCGAGCGCTTATGTTGTACCGTCACACGACGCTACCAAATATTTCTTCCTATGGTAGGAGAGGGGGTCAGATGAATTAGACAGCTGCCACGAAATTCCATTTCTTTGTACTGAATCTATCAACTTGACAGCTGTCATTCGCCCGTTTTAGCATTAATTAAAATTACCCCCTCTCCTGTATTCGGCGGACAGGGGGTCGCATAACTTTTTGGGTATAGCCTCGACGACGGTTACGGTAGATTACGGCGTATTAACTTTGAGCTTCGAGCACATCATCTGCTCTGTGTGGCGGGTCTGTATACATTAATAGGATTGTATGGAGATCGTTCTCAATACATGAGAGGGGGTGCGATGATCTTTTATAGTTGTGTTTGGCTCCCGTCTAAATCTCATTTTTGCGTTATGAATCTCAGCGACTATTTAAATTTTGGAATTGATCATGTGCGCGGCCTTTATGAGATTTTTTTATCACCAAATTTGTACAAAATAGTACATACTTAAAAACACTGAATAGATTTATTACCGTTACCAAGGATATATGTGTTGATAAGTTATTGATGACAACTCCATTAGATCAGAGGAAGCAATTTCATGCGATAAACTTTGATTAGGCCGGTAGATGGGTAGTCAGGGACCTATTAGATGCACCGTTAGTGAGTCATTTTCCTCTGATAACAGGACGTAGTATCCTCATTTGGTACTATCTCCCGCCCGCATCCCGTGCCTGCTGCCTGGTGCTTACCTTGCAATGAGATATTGGACTGGCGATAGGCAAATGTCCCTTCCTGGTAAACCTGATAAACGTAACGTAAAATCAATAACCTCATGGTTACCTGGATAAGTAACTACTATGCACGCAAACAAACGGTACTTGCGTTTGTGAATTGTTTCTCATACAAATAAAAAAGTCAGTTCTGTACAGGTATATAATATTATACATAGTGTGCATTGGAAAGTGCAGCCTGTGATGCATTAGAGGTGGGTGTTCCAGTTTATTTTTCGAAATAACAGAAAACGTTTCCGTTTCTCAAATGAAACGGTTATTCGAAACTCTTTAGAGAACGAAATAAATTCGTAAAAAATGTATTTTTACGTGGCATCTCACAAGAGGCGTCCCTGCCTGCAAGTTGTAGGTACAGGGGAACTATATTGCAGCCGACAGTTGATATGAATATCAAAGGAATTTATACGTGTCGATTTTTTGTACTTATGCGCTAGTACATACAGTAAATAGAGAGGCAGATTTTTCCTTGATACATTTGAATGAAAAGATGTTTTATTATTTTATTATTTATTGGTACGCACACCCCTACGGGGTCACTTAGTTATATTTTGTATAATTAGGTAAAACGTATTTTTCCTAAAGCGATTGCACATTTTTTATTTTTATTTTTTTTTATTTATTTTTTATTTTTTTTATTTATTTTTTTTTTAACTTTATTTATTCTCATTTCTTTGTACATATAATGTATAATAGCATATTATAACATAAAAACATATAGTATAAACAAGAAATGAAAACCCACTAAGGCACTGCCTGAGTGTGGGTAATATTAGAACAAAATACTATATTTCTAAGTACACAAAGTATAAGATAAACTTAAAAAAACATATAAAATATAAAGTTAGTATTTCATAGGTAGAGTAAGTGAAAAAGGTTTTTTCGACTATTATATAAGTAAAATAAAAATATGGATAAAAACATACTGATTTTAAATATTTTTTTAATTATTATTATTTTTTTTTTTTTAGTTATTAAAAAAAAAATAAACAGAAAACATATTGTACTACAGTTTAGAAAGTTACAGAAAGTGAGTTGTATGAAGATGGATAAATTTATAGAAAAAGCGTTTCAATATCTACATTATTCAACCATAATTTTACCTCTTTTATATATTTTATCATTTTATTTATCATTTGAGTTTGTAGTGGTAGTAGGTTAAATGTACGAGGACCAATGAAACTGCTATGTGTCTGTAATAATTTAGTATTGGTTTGTGGGGTGTAAAATATATTATTTATTCTTTTGCTCATTCTGTTTTCATTTATTTCGAAATTATATTTGTTTTTAAATACATATTTCAAAGTTTGTAATATAAATAATTTACGTAATAAGTAAATATTTTAGTTTCTTTGTATAATAAGTCTGTCGAGAATGTTTCATTTTTGTTAAATATGACTTTAATTATGTGTTTTTGAATTATTTGTAGAGGCTTAATAAATGTATCAAGTGCACCACCCCATCCTATAATGCCATAAGTGATTGAAGATTGCACCAGGGAAAAGTAGATCATTTTCAATTTCTCAATGTTTAGAACTTCCTTAAGTCTATAAAATATGTAGGTCAGATATCTTAATTTAGAAGTGATTTGATTAATATGTGATTAAGGTTAAACGTCAGGTACGTTATAATCTACGCATTCACAGATGGCGCCAAACAAATTATTTTAGGTTTTTAGTGCTTTTTGCACGTTACGTTTTAAAATATTAAAGTAAATTAATTGTTCGCGATCGTAAATATTTAATTAGAATATAAATAAATAGTTTTGTCTATAAACAAACCCAAATCTTTCAAGAAAGGCTGAAAAATACAATATTGGATTGAGTCACCGATACAAAATTGAATTTTTCAGCCTTTCTTGAAAGATTTGGATTTGTTTAAGGTCAAAACTATTTATTTATTTTCTAATTAAATATGTACGAACGCCAACAATTAATTTACTTTAATATTTTACAGCGTAACGTGCAAAAAGCATTAAAAACCTAAAATAATTTGATGGGCGCCATCTGTGAATGTGTAGATTATAACGTGCATGACGTTTAACCTTAAGATTTATATCTATTGATACTCCTAAATATTTTATATTTTCGACATAAGTAAGTTCGTTGCACATGAAGCACATTTCTTGATTGCAACTAGTATTATGGATTCTATTTTTAAGGTTGTCTTTAGGTTTATTTTTAATGGTTTTATAAAAAGGTAAGTAATATGTTTCGCTATAGTTTAAAACGAGTTTGTTGTATTTTAGCCATGTTGAAACCAGTGAAATACAATCAGTTGCTTTCGAAAAAGTTTCTTTCCAATGATTACCATCCACTATTATTGCCGTGTCGTCTGCATAAGAAACAATTTTACCAGGGATTACAAAATTACATAAATCATTAATATAAATTAAGAATAAAATCGGGCCAAGCCCAGTTCCCTGTGGAACTCCATTTTTTATCTTTGACTCTGAACTATAATCATTCCCAATTTTTGTTTTTTGTGTTCTGTCTTTAAGATAGTTAGAGAGTAGTTTTAGTGTATCTTTTTTGAAGCCTAGTTGATATATTTTTGTAATGAGTATATCATGATTTACGGTGTCGAAAGCTTTTCTTAAATCTAGGAATATAGCAAGACATTTCTTTTCTTTATCGATAGATGAGTATATCTTTTTTGTCAGTTCATATATCGCATCCTCGGTGCTTAGGTCTTTACGAAAGCCGTATTGGTTTTTCGATAGAATTTTATATTTTTCTAAGTGTTCAATGACTCTAAACTTGATGCATTTTTCGAATATTTTCGAGAGGTTTGAAACAAGAGATATTGGTCTATAATTGTCTAATTTATTCTTATCTCCAGATTTATGAATAGGTATTATAGTGGAGATTTTAAATTGCTCTGGAAAATGACCATTTTTGAGGCATGTATTAAAAATATGTTGCAATTTATTATTACATTGTATATGTATAAGTACCTACGCCGGGGGACCAATTGTCGGCGGATCAACTGTCATGGAACCATCGCAGCCATATTGGGCAGCGTTGTGAGGCGGGTTAAGTTAGAGGCTGTAGGAAGGCATTTATTAATGCGGCCCGGATTGGTACATGAAGGAGGAAAAACAGATCGTTCCACATGCGAGCTGACCACAACTTTTTCTGAACTTAAACGGTTTTGAAAAAAACTCTTTCATGTTATTTGACCCAACGCGTCTATCATTCGTTATTTCTGTACGAATACATTTTCTGTAAAGGATTTTACACTGTAACGCCAGTTTTTATTTGCCGTCAAAACTATATTATTATGTTCGTTAACGTTTGTCGGGGCAGTATCATGTCTGTTATCTAAGTTAAAGCAATTGCAATTTTAGTTCTTTTTTAAATTAAAATACTTATTTTTAAGTAACAGTAGGTAATTTGTGATAAAATCCTATTTTTTCAAGTTTGATGTTGAATAATGGGAACAATTTCACATTATTGGCTTCGTGGTGAAATGGGTATATACCTACTGAATCAACAACTATTCTTATGTTATGCACTCGCTATTTCATCTTTATTATTAACTGCTGTATTTTAATTGATTTCATATTGTTATATCTTTTCTAATCTTCCCTTATGGAATGCAGTCATAAGTAATACAGACATTCCACTACAATTGCGACAACTTTTCTTTGTGGAATAATTGTGTTCGCATGAACATTATGAAATATTCTAAACCACAATGAGAATACATGTTGTATTTCTATTGCATTCTGGGTGGTGTTATGTTCATTGATTTTCTTGAAATATCCGCTTTTGGTAAGAATGACTTCATTCCTAGTAGATCAACTAAGATATCTATTATTCTAATGATTACTACAAACTAGTAGACCTACAAAAAACTGTATTTAAAAAATGTATTTTATTTAATAAATGGAAAGCTGAATTTCTTCTGAATCATAAGATTTTTTAAGTATGTATATAGGAATATAGGTACCTACTTAAAATACCTTCCTACTTAATTATAAACTTTTTAAATAAGGAATTTTAGAATTTGTCAAAAAAAATTACTATATCAATGACAATTAATTCGTTTTACAAACTTTCTTTAACCAGGAGCGTACCAAGGTTCGTAGAAAATGCTTTTAACAAGGTTAGCTCATCGAGGGGGTAGAGCGGTGTTTGACTAAACATTCGTGACGTAGCTTCAAGTCCATGCTCCACTAGGTGATTTGAATTAACTGCAATACAAGTGGCAGTGTTTTACTTTAAGCTACACCACGCTTAAGAAATTTTGAAAGCGACCGGACGAACTTTTTTTTCAAAAAAGGCCCGTATAAGGTAAACTTGTTAAAAGCATTTTCTATGAACCTTGGGTACGTACCATAATATTGAAAAAAATAATTAAAATAAAGTCCAAATAAGCACGAAGATTTCACATTTGAAAAATAATCTTTACCTAAATATTAAAACGGTGAACATCTTGAACCGGAAACGGAACGTACAAAAAAATTTACAGACAGACGAAAGGCAAACGGTCGGGTAACAGGACTTCGCTACGTACAGTCAAATAAAAATAAACCAACCATTAATATTTATACGACTTAAATCACAAATCTATAATTGTAAAATTTAGTTTATAGCACCGGAGTTTCTAGCACCGCAAGGGAAGGGTTTGAAACTATGTACGAAAAGGGTGAACGGTAGTTTTACGGGGTGGTTTCACATCACCACCGTGGTTATTCAATCTATACAGCGATAATTGTATGCAACAATTGAAGGACGTGGGATTGGGCACGAATTTGAGTAATCTAAAAATGTGTTGCCCGTTGTGTGCTGATGATGCGGTGCTGATTTCTAACAGTAGGTATATAAGGTCTACTGTCTCTCGTGTCTAGGATGAACGAAGTATGTATGAAGAATGAGTAAATGATGAATGTAAGTCTAAAGGTGTTTTAAAGGAATAGTACGAATAAAGTTTGCAATATACATAGTTGTGAATGATGATTACATGGAGCAGGTCGATGAGTTTGTGTATTTGGGAAGAATATTTAAGAGATGAGGGAAGGCAGATAGAGATATTGAAAGAAGGGTAATTGCAGGTATCTCCAGTTGGCGCTAATAAAAAACTGTTTAAAGAAGCGAAGCTAGCAGTCCACAATGGAGTGCTGGTAGCTGATACCTACCCTGATGTATGGCAGAGAGGCGTGGAACCGGCAGAGGAAGGATGAAAGTTGACTGAATGCTGTAGAAATGAGATCCCTGAGGCGTATGTGTTGTAATACCATGTAAGTCGTCTGAAAAATTGTCGAGATTAGCATACAGTCCAAGGCTGATGTAAGCATAATGAGTATGATTAAGAAAGGGACGCCCAGATGGTTTGAGCATGTAGAGCGAATGAACTAAGAAAGGAGTGTAAGGACATACATGACACAAATGTAAATGTTATAAGAAGCCCGAGAAAGATATGACACGATCGAGTGAAGGAGATACTTGAATTGGGCCATATCAAGTCAACAGTCAGAGGTCAGAGTAATAGAAGAGTACCTATGTAAGGATGTGAATGGGGTAAGGAGTGTGTGCCAAGACCGAGGGGTTTGGCGGTCCGTCCTCTCTGCTCACCCCTGAGGATAAACAGCATAATGGTTAGTTATGAAAAAGAAAATTAGAATATACGCTAAGTTAATTTAGCAATATTATGTAATATCGATGATTGTATAGGATTTCTACCATTAAAGAGAAAACCGATAAAAAGAGTGATCTACACCGATTTAAAAGAAACCTGCTGTCACCAATTTACACAAGACCTTTCGACTCCTAGGCAATATCGATATTTTAAAATGTTAACAAACAATAATAACGGACTTTCGAAAAAAAGCATGTCTAATGTTACGTAAGGGAAATCATATCAATTAGTGTTATTTTATTTTTATACAATATTTTACGGTGACTACATCATTCCAATAATTCACTAAAGCACGCCATCCACCATCATGCAATGACTACTTTGGTTTAAGTAAGAAATCATGAAGCAAAGTAATAACCTTATAAAATAATGATCACTCATTTCATTTCAGATTTAATTCTGTTAGAAACGTTCACTTTCCAGCGCCGAAAGCACTCAACTACGTAAATATAAATAATATATGTACATGATATTATAAACGTGTTCACACAACTGTACGTTATTTTGAAAGTTTAATTTCTGTTTCATAACAATTGAAAAAGTTAATTAAATTCGTCTAAATACATTATTCATCTTTTTTATGATTTCTTCAAATTGTTGAGTCACAGTAACTAATAACGGACGCTATTTCGTTTTTGGACGGATACTTTATTTCGTTTTCGTAATTGGAGTGAGTATAAGGTTGAAATTATATAAACTACGAATTCGTGGTGAGGCTCGTGCATTTTTCGCCTGTTTATACGTAGCATAATGCATTTTAAAATAGTCGTTGAAATTTGGGGATGGAGTGTACAGTGTATCTACAAATATATATTAGAAACAAGCTTTAAAAAGCTTTTTTTAGTACTACTCCGCCTTTGTTTATACCGGTAAAATATCCCTGACAAAATATCCTCCGATAAAATATCCTACGGACAAATATCCCCCAACAAAATATCTACTAAGACTTAACAAATCGCAAGTGCGCCCCACGGTTGAATTTGGCAGGCACCTCTGGTCTGGAGCTCCAAAATACCTTTAAAAAACTCTTGACTCTCGTGCAGAAACGGGCGGTCCGTTTGATAGATTCTCCCATCTTAACAGACGGATTGCAATCTTTAGAGCACAGGCGTCAGGTGGATATGCTGTCCTTGTTCTAATGGTATTATAATGGAAGATAATCCGAGGAACTAACGTCATTAATCCCCTCGGCACCGGTGCATAGTTGGGAATCACGCCAAACACGCGCCCAACATTTGTACACGGTTGAAATTAGTCACATGAGAACGGGTCTACGACTCGTTCTTGAGTTCAAGGGCTCGGCTGTGGAACGATTTGCCGGCCTCTGTGTTCCCTCCTACAACATGTTCACTCCTTCTTTTCCTCAAAAAAACCCTCCACACAGCATCTTCAAATATGACATAAGCCCTGAGGGAGATTATTTCCCTCAGGGCCTCCTGTGTGGATGTATGTAAAAAAAATTACATTATCTCCACACAGGATTCCCTGAGGAAAACAATTTCCCTCAGGGAATAATGTTAAAAAAGGGAAAATTTAACTGTAAAAAAAAAGAAAATGGCGCTTAATGGCCATTTGATGACTACGAATATGTCCCACGAGCATTTCTACAAAACAACTGGGCCTAAGTCTTGTTTCTTATTCCTATTCTGTTAATCTTGTTGGTTGATGCCTGTAAATCTCCTTATCTTACAGTTAGTTATCTGGCACTGCTACGTCTCCCATCTCATCTCTATTTATCGTCGTGTCTAACTTTAAGTAGGTAATTATTTAGTCTGGAGATCTGTGGAGAAGTCCTTATAGATAGATAAATCTCTCGAGTAATCGGATGGTGCTCGCAGCCGGTTTGCCCATACAAGCGGGAAGCCGATGACTGTGTTGACTTTGCCTGTACTACGGTTTATGGAAGTGTGCGGTGCATTTTGATCCACAGTTAGATTCTATAAAAAAACTGACCACAATTGTATAATATACCCGTCACAGTATTGACATTAATAAGGCCTCATTACAGTGGCGTAAATAGATTTATTGTTAACGTAAATTAAACCATTTTTAAATAATAATTACACAGTATACCGACGGACCAAAAAAGGGATGGATTTTCGGACTCTCGATTTTAACACATCGCGTTTTGTTGAACTAATTGGATGTTATCACAAATGTTTGATTAATATAAAAAATGATGTACGAATAATTTTATTTCATATTAATTGATTTAAAAAAAGATCTAAAATCGCAAATTGATAAACGGTGCGAATTTGCAAAGTCGACTAGAGAAGCTTAGTTTGAAGTGTCGCATGGTCAAGTCATATGGCATGGTCGTTGCGCATCGTTTTAAATTTGCGGCAATAATTGTTGTTGATACTCGTTATTACCGCTAATTTGTGTGTTGTTTTACCGCAAACATGTATTTAAAAAAAAAATATTATTTCATACATTTTTATATTTTACAGTTTTTGGTAATTAATTCCTTTTAACTCTATACAAGGCTAATGCCCGTGTTGTGGTAATCATACATTAAATATTATTTTTAGTTACAAATAATTAATCATAAGAAGATTAATAAAACAAATGCACATATAAAAATTAAAAGTAAGCTGAAAAATGAACCACAACAAAATATTATAAAGAAGATAGATAAAAAAAATTGTAGGTATTCATCTACATGAGTACATGTTTATGGTCACATTTGAATTTCAAGCTATGAAAGAAATTGGAAAACATGTGTGAAGCAATTTTTTTTTTAATATTAAAAATTTCTAAACAAGGTGATTAATTATTTTAAACAGTGCAGTATACTTAGTGACAACATTGATTTTTGTAAACCAGCATTTGGTTTTGGCTAACCTTAAACTAATAAAAACATTTACATCATTAAAAAATAATACGCTACCTCTGAAATTCTAGGAACTAACATAATATAAATTCATAAAACGAGTACACCACTGAATGAAGTGATCCGTTTTGGAAAATAACCCGTTAAAACCCGTCAATAGTAAGTTCCTCCGTCCTATTACAGAAGAGCCTGGCCTTATTAAGAGGGTAGCAGGACAATCGATTTTGTCGAAATTCGCTATAATAGTTTAATTTTTGGTCGCTTGTGTCGCCCTCATCGCACTTTAAGTCAATTCTGCCAAAATTTATTGTAAATGGTTACTAAAAATGGATTTGATACTAGTATCCGCTCGTAAAAATCCGAAGTTACACGATCATTCCCGACCACAAATCAAATATAGGCAAACATCTTGGCCGATAACTTGGTCGTTTTCGTTTGTCGCTGGATTTCTATTTTTCCCCATAACGTGGGGAAATTTCCCTCGAGATTCCCTATTTCGAAGAATTAATTAAAAAAATATTATCTGAACACCTTTTTAAAGACTTACGGAAATTCACGATTCAAGAAGTATAATTTTAGAAGTAAATCGTGAGTTGTTTATGGGGTTTAACGCTACAATCTATATATATTTTTTTTAATTTAAAAAATATCAACGACAAAAGTTAACCAAGTTCTATAAAAATGTTATGTTCTCAATATGAAAAATATTAGAGACATATTGCTTTATTTTACATGTGAATCGATATTCCCACATTTTACAAGTAAAGTAATTTTCCATAAATACGGGAATTTTTTCGGCCAACTGTCAACCCAGAACAACACCTGCATGTTGAACACTCAACACGCCTCGCGATGAATTCTGCGGAGGCCAGTTGAATAGTCCCCAGGGCGTCACAACATGGAAATATAAAACAATTTAAAAATATAATTGTTTATTTAAAAGTTAAATTTGTTCACATTAAGTAGTCGTTATATATATTTTATTATCAACATTGTTATTATTTCCTATGAAATAAAGGTATTCTGCTGTGTAAGCTGTATAATAATGACTTATTATATCACACTATCATCATCACTATATCATCTTAAGGAATGCTGTGTGGGGTATTTTTTTAAGGAAAAAAAGGAGAGGAACTTCTGGGAAGGAAAAAGGTATTAGGGGTGGGTAGGAATCTGGGGGTCTGTATTCAGGCGTAACGAACGTATGAATCCATCCCTTCGACCGCGGTGCAAGGCGATGGGTCGAGAGATTCACAGTATGGAAGATCTAGTATCTAGGATGAACGAAGTATGTATGAAGAATTAGTTAGCGATGAATGTAAGTAAGTCTAAAGTCATGGTATTTGAAAGAGAGAATACGAAAACAATGTGCAACATAGTTGTGAATGATGAATACTTGGAACAGGTGGATGAGTTTGTGTATTTGGGAAGTGTGTTTACGAGAGATAGGAAGGCTTATAGAGATATTGAAAGAGGGGTGAATGCAGGTAACTCTATTAATGGAGTACTGGTACCTACCCTGATGTATGGAACTGGCAGAGAAAGGATGAAAGTAGAGTGAATGCTGTAGAATGAGATCCCTGAGGAGCATGTGTGGTATGTATGATCGTGTGAGAAACGTGGAGATGCGCATACTGACGTAAACTTAATGAGTAAGATTAAGAAAGGAACGCTCCGATGGTTTAGGCATGTAGAGCAAATGAACGAGGAAAGGAGTGTAAGGATAATATAAAACGAAAATGTTAATGGTAGAAGAAGTCGGGGACGCCCAAGAAAGACATGGCATGACCAAGTCGATAAGATACTTGAGTCGGACCATGTCAAGAGTCAGAATAATAGAAAAGCATGCATGAGACGACGTATGAATGTGAACGTGGCAAGGAGTGTGTACCAAGACCGAGTTGATTGGCGGTCCATCCTCTCTGCCTACCCCTGCGGAAAACGGCGTGATGGTTAGTTATTAAAGGTAGTTAAATTATGAATAATAATAATTATCCATTTATTTGCACAGCCCTATTTCGTGTGAAACTTGACACTCGCTTTTAAATAATATAATAATTTAAAAGAAGAATGAAATACATACCTACTTCGAAAAAGTAAGACGTGACGGAAATTTATTTATTATAAACGCACTGATGGGGTTTTACAAAGTGTATAATATTTACATGGTTTCTATGAGAAATCGTTAAATATTACTAGGTATTTAAAAATAATAATTGGATTATTTGTATAATGCCGTATTAGTGAAAAATCACCCCTAGGGCGCTGATTCACTTGATCGTGCCATTTGACGGCCGGCGTAGCGCAGCGGTAAGACGCTTAACTCGCACACCGAAGGTCGCGGGATCGAATCCCGGCTTGGCAAATAAATTTTATTTTTTTTTAATTTGTGTTATTTCACAATTTATTCATTTAAAAATAATATAAATAGTTTATTTTCGGCACGTTCCAGAGTGGAAGATACTCGCTATATCGCCCTGGTGTAAGACACCATTCAGAATGGAAATGTTGCTTGAAAAGGCATTACTGGCATTAGCCGTGTTTGGTGACCAGATCTGAATAGCCAGGTACTTCCCCACCTTCCACTTCCCTATCTCCTTCCCCTCCCCACTACCCTCAGCATCACAACTCACAACATACCCCAATTGGGGATTGGGGATGCCATAGTCTCACTGGCTTCAGACGGGAGCTGTTTGGACTCTTGTGCGGTATTCATGTAAAAATAAAATTCTCCTCCCGACTTCTTCTACTAAACACGTTCACCTCGTTCCTTCTCATCACACTCTTTTCTTCATTCATCTGCTCTATAATGCATTCATAATCAAAGAAACTAAGTAAAAATGGTCAAAAGGAATAAAACTTCCGAATAATAAAAACTAATTCAAGTTTCATATATTATTGTTTACAAGTAATGGCAGTTTTGCCTACCAAAGTCATCGCCAAATCAACAATTGTTGCCGGTACCCATATAATTAAAATCATTAAAAATATCTAGCAGAACTTAATTAACAGTAATTGATTTCAATGATAACATTAAATTTTTTTTTCGAAAACCCGCATATAAAAATAAACATAAAAGCAGTTAAAGATTGATTCGTAAAACCGAGTGATCACTGTATTCATACCGATATTATTTTTTTGCACACAAACAAGGCAACATGTAGGAAGGTACAAGTATATGACCGTCCGTGTCCTTGCCACTATCGTTTTAGAATATCTTTTTGACACGCTTCATTTACTTTACCCGTTCTAATTCGGCGGTGGAATTTCTTCCTTCCAGAGCATACGTATTATATACAAGAACCAACACCTGCATATATTCTCAATACTAGTTTACAGAACAGAGCGTCGCGAAACGACTTCTTGTGGCGACTGACAATCGCGGAATGAAGAGCAGTTTAAAATGCTATCGTTTTTATCTGTTTTGTGTACAGTTAAAAATTGATTATTACCAAATAAATCGTAAAATTATTTTTATTTTTTTATTAGTTTGGATTGTTTAAATATTGTTTTAATACACAATTATTTTTTTTTTTCAAATACTTGTTTTTTAATACATAAAATCGATTTCAAAGTACATTGATTTACGTAGTTTTTAAAAATAGTTTTACATCACTATTTACGCATTTTATAAAAAAATATGGATGTGGTGGTATAGGTTGATATGTTTCCTTTAACATTATATTTTTCAATATTTTTTTTCTTTTCGTATATAACGACAGATGGAAAACATTCAGCGGTACAATGACGATTTTTTGAAAACTGATCTTTTATAAAAGTCACAAAGTAAGGAAAGATATTTTTTTTAATATTTAATTTTAGCTTGTAGCATAGAAAATACATGTATCTAAAAAAATATAATAACAAACTTTTTTTTTGAGATGCTGTTATCGACACAGATGACTTCGAAAATACGAAAAAATACGCAAAAATACGAAAAAAACATTAAATATTGAAATATCCCTCGTGGGCTCTTAACTCTGCACCGTCCAGTACGGTGTCCATTCTCTATCCTTCTAACACTTTCAATCTATAACGAGTTACGTACACAGTTTATCCTCCTACACTTGGACCCTCGAAATTATAATTTTTATAAAATTGATATTTTTTTCATTTTGTACCAAACTTTTTTGTTTTTTGTTTTTAAAAACAAGAAAAGTAGCCTACCGATATGCTACTGCTAATTTATGCTGGTTTACTGAACCTCAATTTACGATTTCTCCACTAAATCCTTTCTTACATATTCCGGTAAATTATAATAATTTTAAACATGGGTATTTTCCCAACTCCAGAACAAATTTAACATTTAAAATCATGTTCGGATGCCATTTCTGTCAAACGAGTAGTACATACAAATGCAATTGGCGTAGCGCGCTACCAGCACTGTCAGTGGTGTGCAAATAACGTCAAAGCATAGTCGATGCGTAGCATCGTGTACGTACACTAGTAAAATAGTATGGCTGATACTCAAGAGAGCATATGCTATGCGTACGAAATTCGAGTAGCTTCTCAAGTCTTCGGAAAACATTTTTTTTTACTGGTACCAACACCCCTGCCGTAGGTCACCCTAAATGGCTCGCTACTTTTGGTGACTTGCAGGGGTGCCCTGGTTCATGGGGTGAGGTTTGTATAGATATGGCGGCGAATGCGTTTGCCCACATTCTGCGTCGGGCCTGATCGGGAGAGACTTGTTGAAAGAGATCTAACCTAGACCTCACCAGCCGGACTCTATCCATGCACCGCAGTGGAAGGGATGGATTCGTATGTCCGTCACTCCTAGACACATTAATCCCTGAATTCTTACCCAACCCACCCCTCATACTTTTTCTTTCCAGAACTCCCCCCCACCCAGCATTCCCAAAAATTACACAGTTGATGAGGGATTTTTCCTCACCGCCTGGTGTGAACCTAAAAAACAGGATGATGTCACAATAGTTGCAATTCTCTATACAATGCTCCGCAATGGCATTGCTATTGGGATCGAATGACGTCATTGACGTTGTTTTGAAAAGTAGCAGAAAGTGGGCATTTGACGACAAATCCCAATTCGCCCGTTGAAATTCTACCTTCTTCATTTCATGAAATAGTTTTTTCGTTGTTCGTGCGCCTTTAGTACCTACGTATTTACTTTTTTCAGCGGATCAATAATGGTAGCCTTCAAGTAAAAACGGGCTTCGCGTGTCTTCAGCCAAACGAAGTGTTTATTTCGTGAATATTCTAATTATATGCCTCGGAAAAGTTTTTTTTTCTGTTGGACTATGAATTATGAAAGCAAAACCGCTCAAACTTATTGTTTTGTCGATAACATTAACCTGTGTATAATTTCGATCAAGCAGTCTCTTTTACAGAGTACCTATAGTAGAAAGTTTATTTAATATCAGCGGTATAAATATGCCATAAACAATTATTGCATGTCACAGTTCAATACAAACATATGAACATATTAGAAATAATAAAAATATAAAAAATTAAGTGCGGTATTTGATCGTAAAATGACATTAGAAAATGTAGGTAAAATGAATAGAAGCTCTAGAATCTAGAAGGATACAATAGTAAGAGATACAAGCATCTACACACAAAGTATGTAATTAGTTAAATGAAATCCCTCGTCTGCAATGACAATATCAATTTAAAACTAAGGCAGAGAATGTTAAAATGTTATGTGTGGTCGGTCTTGCTGTATGAATGTGAGACATGGACTTTGAAAGTAAATACCATGAACAGGTTAGAGGCTTTTGAAATGTGGCTTCACCGGAGATTGCTCAAAGTCCCATGGACCAACATGATCACCAAAGCACAAATTCTCAGGCGGGCTAGAGCAGATAGAGAACGGCTCACATTAGCTGAGTCACATACTTCGAAGGGAGAAACATCACAATTAATATTAAAAGGCAAGATAGAGGGTCGCCGAGGGCCTGGTAAGAAACAAATGTCTTGGCTGCGAAATGTAGAAGAGTGGACCGAAAGAAGAAGAAACAAATAATATTGATTGAATTAGTAACTATTTGAAAGAAATATAAAAAAATGAAATAAATTGTATAGCCTTCTTTTACCAACCTTCCGTGCAGTCAAATGGATCCGCCACGTCTACGTTTGATTAGGTACTAGCTAGGTATATGAAATGCAACAAGGTTAAGTAAATCAGGGTTGTCTAATTGTTTATACCTACTACCATTTACAATTTTGAAAATAAATTAAGTCTGATATAATTCTTCGATCTGAGAGTTCTAAAATTTCAATAGTTCAAGGCTATCGCAAGGTAAATTCCGCTTAAAGCACGCCATTGTAATTTCAGCTTTAGACCGATCTATTGTTAACTTTTTCCGCAGGTTTTGTTTTCTTTCCACCTTGAATTGAAGTTAAGACGGTATTCGGTTAATCGTTGGCAGCCGCTCTGCGCATCTCCCTCTTTCTAATAAACGACGCGTGTAACAGAAAGAGAGATTACCATTTGTGCAGCGTGACCAAGTGGTTCTCCGCGGGAAGTCTCTTGACATTTCGCAACGTTTATAAAAGTCATCCATAAATCAATAGTTGGCATTCATTGTCAACGAGTGCGAGATTCAGGCCAAGCTATTCTTCATCTTAGATCTCACACTTGAAAACATTTACCCGCGAGTAGCCATGGGCATACATAAAGGCGTGCATTCCATATAGGCACATACAAACTGCGCTCTACGATACTCACATAAAACATATAAAAATTGAAATGTATAAAATTATCGCAAAAAACAATCTTCGCTTTCAAAAATACGCCCAAAGTTCCTGCTACGAATCACAGCATCGCGCGAGTCAAGCGAGCGCCCTACCACATTTATAACGTGTCAAAAGCAGTAACTGAGTACTAAGTATGCAAAATGCAAAATGACGCAAATGAAATATTATATTCAAACGCTAACTGTATTCTACGAAAATGTTGGTGTGTGCGCTATGCGCATTCAAGGGAAGACTCGTTTGTGTTAGTGTCGAAAAAGGCTGTACCTTTCGGTACAAATCACAAATGTAATAAATAATTAGTCCAATTTGTGGGGTATGGGTTTTTTTGGATAAACCAATATTTCTGCCATAGGTAACCCCACGTGGTTGATTTTGTGACTTAGCACGGGTGCACGGGTTCTTGGGCTGAGGTTCGAGCTGATCTTGGCGGCGGATGCTTCATCCAATGACCGGATCAAAAAGGGAATGGTTGAGGGAGGTCTTATGACCTCCGCAGGCGGACTTTCTCGACCCATTGATTTACACCGCAGTTGGAGGGACGGGTTCATACGTTTGTCACTCCTAGACACACTGATTCCTAGATAGATTCCTAACCACCCTTCCTACCCTTTTCCATCCCAGAACTTTCTCTCGTTCATTTTAATAAAAATACCTTCGAAACAGAATCCCCCAAGATGACATGGTCCCGAGGGAGATTATTTTACTCACGGCCTCCTGTACGAAGCTAATGTAAAAAAAGGTGCCATCTATTGGTACCTCTATTAAGTAATTAGTGCAATTTTATTAACAAAATATTTTTTTTAATACGAACAAGTGAAGCGGTCTACGTGGATATTTGGTTGGTAATCCTAACCAACTTCGGTCAAAGCCTGCAGCTAAGCCTTTCTTAGCAAAAACTTGCCACGTCGGTAATAGGATATTAAATTAATATCAATTAATTTGCTGTTTTTCCTATTGGCTATACTGATTAAAAACTCCGTGCACGTCACTGGACTCAAACGAGTCTACCTGTAGATACTTACGGCAACTTTGGGAAATAATTGATTTTTTTAGTAGGTAGCTACCTAATTGAACACAATGTATCAAATCGTCCACGTCTCGTCGTCCGTAACCAAATGATCGTAACTTCGAAAGTTCGTTACAAAAAAATAAACTTTGGTAGATACTAACTGACCACGCAATTTCTCCGCACGGATGCGCAGAATTACTTTGTAACTCTGCCTTTTCGTTCCCTCCTTGCTTCATCCACATTTGTACATCATTTTCTGTTAATCCGATTCTTGAAATTGTTATAAATTTAAATACATCTATTTGAATTTTGAATTTGAATGAATTAATTCAAAACTTGGAAGCGAAAAACCCATTTTCCGAAATCCCATTAAATTCGGCAGATATACTCGTTCTCGATGATCATTGGTGGAACTCATGCACACACACGCGCACACACATGCATTTCGTTGAATTGGCTACCAGCCGACCCAAGAGTTTTCCCGAAAATTTAAAATAGATGTATTTAGTAAAAAAAACTTGCGTTCTCCCGATGCTCCATTCTCCGTCAATCCGTTCTACATCGCAAATAATAGAAAATAGAAATGAAGGGAGATATTGCATGGAAACGTGCCGACAGTGTTTCGGGCGTCTAACAAATACCCGACGTCTCGCGACGATACGTCAGCTGTTTACCTTTCTTATTTACAAAGTTCAAAGGTTGTGCAGTCTTTTTAACGGAAAAAGTTGATTAAATATGTGTCTATGATCCCAACCTAACATAATGATTCAATATTCTTCTAAAGAATCTGAAACATAAAATTTTCTATCAAGCATAGGTATGCAGTCTTGTTAACGTCCGATACGTCTGTTATTTACGACGCTGCTTCGGTAATTTACCGAGCGTCCGAGCGCTGCTGAAATATCCCGAATTGATAGCGCGCCGGATATTTACGAATATGCGGTCGAACTACGACCAAACTGCACGGCCATCAATGCGGCCATGCAATGAAAATTATGCGTGTAGGTAAAAAAAGGAAAGCGAGGGCCGCTGTGCATAGGTGCGATTTGCAGAAGTGAGTTCATGGGCCAGATCACTTGTATCTGTTATCAACGGTTCTACTGGAAAGGTTTGAAATACTTTATTTGAATTTGTAATTAAATACACTGTAACTATTATACATAGAGTGATAGTTAATTTTCACATTTCAAGGTTCAACAATATGATAACAAATTTCATCAACAGAATAATTAATCGGGTGCAATTAGTGTTATTAATTAGAGTAATAAAATTCCAACTGGTGGGCTAAAAATAACATTAATAATGCAGGCTTTATTAGAGTACTTATGCAATCAGATTGAATGCATTCTCATATCAATAATAATCTATTTTATCCCAAGAAGTCGTGCAATCGTTCTAAGAATTGAGAATGTAGAAATCCTTCGAACCGTACTCCATTAAATTTAAATTAAAACTTCATAGACACATTGGAAACTGACTTCTAAAATGGCACTACAATAATAATTACCAATAATTACATAACATTTACTTATTAATTTATTGTCTGCTGCTCTCAAATATGGCGCGGAATCTTGTAGGTGTGTAAATTATTTCTTTAATTAAAAACGTACGGAAAAATAAATTGATTCCAGCAGGAAAACTTGACAGTTCTCTTCGAATATTAGAGATGGCAGCACTTCCGTGTGTGACTTCCACGTAGACGTCGTAGACTAATTATTCTAATTAATAACACATACCACAGACTAATTAATACTATTAGATATTTTCATTCTTTTAATATACCTACTACTTTTAGGCTTCTTAGTTTTGGATTCAATAGAGCAAACATGTCGTCTTTTCATTGTTTTTTTTGTAGTAATATGATTATTTCAAAGTTCCATGGCTCCAAAGGCTCATGAAAACTTGGAAACAAGAGGCTCTCAAATACTCCGTTAGGGTCACTAATTTACTGGCAACGTCATGGGGAGGGACAAAAATATGAGATAACCCGCCTGATGGTAGCGTAAAGATAGTCTGAGATTGTTTATTACAACGAAATTTCATGTTTTTATTAATGTAGGTATCATATTAATTAGAGCATGCTGATGATATGACAAAAAATTTTTGCAAAATACAGAACGGTTCCGAAAATATAAGCCGTCAAAATGTTGAAATTTGCTGCTGGCTTTGCTGAAAAGCATTTGTATCATATTGTTACATCGATGAGGTACAGGGACATCAATCCCTTTTTCTCGCGAACTGTGGTTTGTAGTCACCTGAAGGATAGTTTTTTTCTACCCGATGCGATGTGTTGGCTGCCTTTGGCAACATTAAGGGCTTTTAAATACTAGATTTTTTGTATTTTTTTTTTATAGTTTGAAAGAATTTTTTATTTATTTTGTTATTATTATTATTTTTTGTCTGTAGGTTATTTAGATTTTTGGTAATACTATATTTTTTTGTATATCTGGTTGCGCTTACTTTTCTTTTATTAGAGCCCACACATCAGGGGGGATGTGTGATGGATACAGGTAAGGGGTAGGTGGGGGGGGGGGGGGGGTCGCCGGGTCTTATGTGCCCGAGACGGGAGATGCTTGGGTTCTAATTTGAAGCGAGTTTGGAGTAAAACGCCTTGGCTAAATCTACTATGTGCGTTTTTAGCGGGGGGAATTTCCTGCCTGAGTTAATAATTATACTATTTCGGTCAAACCAAGGGCTTTTGGTATATCTTCTGAGCGCAGCGTTCTGGAATTGTTCGAGTCTCTTGGTGTTGCCTGCCCCCCAAATTGGGGAGGCGTATGTGATGGCGGGACGAATTTGGGATTTGTATAAGAGGAGTTTGTTATGGAGGGATGTTTTGGAACTTGTATGTCGTAGTGGGTATAAAGCTCCAGAGATGTTCTTGGCTTTTGTGAGTGTATTTTTGATGTGAGGTGTCCATGTGAGTTTTGTGTCTAGTGTGACTCCAAGATATTTTGCGGTGTTCTGCCAAGGTATGACCTGTCCGTACATCGTCACAACACCCACTGGAGTCGAGCCGATTCTTCTTCGTGAGAAGAAGATCGCCACGCTCTTTGAGGGGTTGACGTCTATACGCCACAAGTCATAAAATTCTTGGAGGCTGTTTATATTTTCTTGTAGGCGGTGAGTAATCATCCTGGGTAAACTTTATATGACCATTGCCGTGTATCGTCTGCGTACAGAGCTTTAAGTGAATAATGGTCTTCTGAGAGGGGAATATCGTGTGTGTAGACATTGAAAAGGACGGGGGACAGCAAGGAGCCTTGGGGGACACCTGCTGTCATGAATCTATTTTTGGAGAGAGCACCTTTGTATTTTACTTGGAAAGTACGCCGGTGGAGAAATGATTTTAAGACACCGAGCAATTGGGGGTCGATGCCTGTGTTGTGCAGTTTGAGAAGTAGACCGTATACCCATACCTTATCGAAGGCTTTGGCGATATCCAAGAAAATGGCGCCAGTTGATCGCTGGGTAGTGAAACCATCTATGATGTGTTCCGTGACTCTGAGGAGCTGGTGGAGGGTGGAATGTTGAGATCTAAAATCGTGTTGCTCATAAGGTAGGGTGGATAACTCGTGAATATGCTTTAGGAGCCTGTTGAGGAGAATTTTTTCGTAAATTTTACCGATGTTTGACAGGAGACTAATGGGGCGATGATTTTCACAGAAGAGGGGGTTTTTTCCCGGTTTTGGGAGAACGATGACGAGGGCGTGCTTCCAACTTTTGGGGAAGTAGCGCAGTCTGAGGGCGGCATTTATAAGATTGACTATTGCTATGATTCCTTTTGGGGGGAGGGCTTTAAGAGCAAAGTTTGTGACGCCGTCCGGGCCGGGAGCTTTCTTGTTCTTACGGCCTTTGATAGCACGTATGACTTCGGCCGGGGTAGTGAAGTGGATATTTGTAGGGAAGAGTGAATTAAAGATGCTATTTACTTGACGGTTGACATCTGCAAGTGATCGAGGTTGGCGTGTTTGAAGCTGGGGCTGAATTGTTTTTCTAGACTGTCGGCGAACGCCTCCGCTTTGTCTAGGTCGTCGAATACGAGGCCGTTTTTGGCGTGAATGGGGTGGTTCGGTGAGGGGGTAGATTTGAGGTTTTTGGATAGTTTCCACAGGGAGCCATCCTGTGGATTTATCTCTTGAATTTTCATGTTCCAAGTGGTGTTTGAATGCTCAGTTAGTTTTTTCCTAATGAGGGCTTGAAGGCGATTAATATTGGTTTTGACTTTGGGATTCTGATTTTTTTGCCGGTGGCGGCGAAGATTGTTTTTGGTTTTAATTAATTCTTTTATTGTGTATGGGAGGTTTTTTTTTAGATTTTGATAGCGCTCCGGGAGGGTTTTTGAGGCTTCATTTACTGAGGACATCATTGTCTCAGCGAATGTGTCAACCGCTGAGTCGAGTTCGGCCGAGTTTTGGAGGGAGTGGTTTATGGATAATTTATCCCCGACTATCTGTGAAAAATATGTCCAATCGGTTTTTTTTAGGGCAGGGGGGGGAGGGATCTAAGAATTTATTGAGAGTTAGCAACACGGGGTTGTGGTCGGAGTCGAGGTCGTTGATAGATTCGATACAGTACATCCAGGGTGATTTGTTAAAAATTGCGATGTCTAGTACGTCGGGTGGATGGCCCTGGGCGGAAAAGTGTGTGGGATCCACAGGGCCGGCGACGACTAGATCAGGGTGGGATTTGGAAAATTCGAGGAGGATTCTACCATTGGCGTTTGCGCGCCTGCTATTCCAATTTGGATGCTTTGAGTTGAAGTCTCCCATCAGAATAGTAGGCGTTTGTCCTTCGAGAAGTAATTCAAGATCAGACTTTTGCAAAGTCTTTTGTGGTGGATTGTATATTGAATTAATTCTCAAAGGGCCAGCTTGCTTGGTAAAAAGGGTTATAGAGGTACTTTCTATGGATGAAAGCGTGGGGGTGATGTTGTGTTTGTGTGCGAGTTTAGTTTTCACGAAGGTGGCTGTGCCACCACCTCGTGAGTGTAATCTGTCGTTTCGGTAGAGTGTATAGTTTGCGATTTTTGGTGTTGTTGATGGGTTTAGGTGTGTTTCGTTTATGAGAAGTACATCGAGATTGTGTGTGTTGGTGAATAATTTGAGTTCTTGTAAACTCTTTGTGAGACCGTTCGCATTCCATAAGGCCAAGCGCAGCGCGGAGGACATAGTAGCAGAGTTAGCCATTTAGACGGTAAAGAGAGCGAAGAATTGTGGGGCTGCTGTGAAAATGATGGAGAGGTAATCTGACGTGAAAGAGGCAGAAATGAATTTAGGGATGAGGTCGGCGATGAATTCGCCGATCCTGGAGAAATTTATGTTTTTGAAGAAATCGAATATATTAAAGGGGGTTGATGCAGGGGTGGGGGTGGCTTGAGGGGCTGGGGGGGGGGGGGGGGGGTGGTTTGGGTTGGTTGGTTCGGGCCTGCAGCCTGAGCGTAGGAGGTGTGGTGGGAGGTGGGTAGGGAGTTGAAGGTGACTTGGGGGCGTAAATCCGTTCGGCGAGCGGCGGGTGTAGGGTTGGCAGGGCGCTCCGGGCACTCTTTGAAGTTAGCGGAATGGGGTCCGCCGCAGTTGGTGCAGGTGGCTGGACCATCCTTCCTCCGCTTTTTGCATTCTGCTATGAAATGTCCTAATGTGCACTTCACGCAGCGTGGGGGGGGGGAGGTTGCATCCCTTGGCGGAGTGCCCGAAGTGTTGACATCGGTGGCATTGTGTGGGGCTGATTTCCTGTCTAGGTATTCCACCTTAATCTACAGGTGGAAGATGGACTGGACGCCGAAAATTTGCTGGCCAGCTTCTCCATGGCTCAGCTGGACCAGGACCATGGGGACGTTTGTACGGTCCGGCCCTGCTCGCATGCGGGTGACGGAGATGACGGGCAGGGTCATGTCCAGCAGTTCGAGTTTTATCTCCTACTTTTTTTATTTTTTTTTTATTTATTTATTTATTTTATACACTTTACAAATACAAGACAAAAAGTCCCGATAAACTACTTTTTAGCAGTTTGTCTAACGGGTTCTTTACGTTAAAGATCTTATAATAGTGATTTAATAGTTACATTTTTACAATTATATAAAATAAAATTGAATTTTTTACAGAAATATAGATAAAAATAAATTTTTGAAAACATAAATAACATTTTTAAAGTCTTTAGAATAATGTCATTGTAAGCTAATACAAATTAATTCTTTCCATAAGCCAAGTCTTCAGTAAATTCATCAATTGTTTGTTTTGGGCACAGTTTTTAATTTCAGCAGGTAACATATTTAAACAACTGGGAATCATGTAATTTAACGTTCTTTGTCCATATTTATTTGTATGCTTAGGTACAATTAGCCCTTCATTAAAGTTAAAACGAGTATTATGGTTGTGTTCCAGCCTGTTAATATATAAAGGATTATTTATGTGCTGAAATATAATTTTGTACCACAGAATTGCTCTCACTGAAAGAACTTTGAGACTCTGATAAAAGTATGGAATATTATGCCTTTCTTTGTATAAATTTTTTTCAGCCAATAATTTAACCAATGAATTTTGCACTGATTGAACATGGTCTATATTTGTTTTACAGGAAAATCCCCAAGCTGTTATTCCATACCTTATAACAGATTCAGCTAGAGATAAATAAATTATTCGAAGTGTGCAGATAGGAACAAAAATTTTTAGTTTATACAATCTGCTTACAATTGATCTTAGTCGTGCACAAACTTTGTTTATTTGTATATCCCACTTGAAAAAGCAATCAATAATAACACCTAAATAAACATATTCTTTAACTAGTTCCATATTTTCACATGTACACGTTGCAGGAATACCATTGTGTAAGCAATCTGATGTATGTGTCTTTATTTCAGGTGTAATATATACCTTAACATTAGGGGATCTTATATGTAACAATTTAGTTTTTTTGGCATTTATGACTAAGCCAGAGTCATGAGACCACTTTAAGAGTTCAATGTAGTATTTTTGTAAAAGATCTGTACAAGTTTGCAAATCACTGCTAGAAATCACTAAAGCAGTATCATCCGCGTATACAAAGTACTTTACATGTCTAAAAATTAATTTAATAAAAGATACATATATAATATACAGAATTGGACCTAATATGGAACCTTGAGGAACGCCGGCAAAAAACTTCTTTTTTTTACTTAAAGAGTTTAAGAGTTTTAATTTCATGCATCGGTTGTTTAAGTAATTTTCAAAAAGTTTTAGTAGTTTTCCTTGTATTCCTATAATTTCTAGTATTTTAAGTAATTTACCATGATCAATAGTATCAAAAGCTTTCGAATAATCTATAAATAAGACTAATGTATGTTTTTTACAATTTAATTCATTATTTATCATGTTGGCAAATTTTTGAAGCAGCAATTCTGTACTCTTTTTTTTTTGGAAACCGTATTGATTAGTATCTATTATAGAAAACTCTTCTAAATATTTTATTAATTTTATTTGAATATATTTTTCAAGAATTTTTTCTAAAGATGGCAAGATACTAATAGGTCTGTAGTTACCCAATACAGTGTGGTCACCTCCCTTATATACAGGTCTTATGATGCTACATTTTAAGTCATCGGGGATTTTTGCTTGAAATAAGATTCTGTTTATAAAATGGGTTATAATTGCACCTAGGATTAAAATATGTTTTTTAATATCGCTCATTCTGATACTATCAATTCCTGGAGAAGAACTCTTCATTTGTCTAACAATGCTTTCTATATCCGCCGCTGTTGCCCTCGGTAGGTACATGCTTTGAGGCATCGCCTCTGGTTCAAATTTAGTTGTCTTATGGTTGCACTTATGTAACATATTGTAAACACTTTCAGAGAAATAATCAACAAAATCATTAATTAAACCTTCTTTTGTTCGACCTTTCATCAGATATTTAGAAGCATTTTCATCACAGTCATTTTTACATTTAGTTCCTAAAATTTTATTACACTCCTCCCATGTTTTTTTCGAGTCTTGAAAATAGTTTTTGAATTTATCATTATAGTAAGAAGTTTTTAATTTAACTCATAATTTATTTAACACATTCCTAAAACATTTATATTCTTTCTCGTAATATTTGTTTGTTGGAGAATTTTTCCAGCGCTTATATAAATTATCTCTTTTTTTAATTTTACATAAAAAATCGGAAGATATCCAATCGTTTTTCGCATAAGGCCGGGTTTTGGATTTTTTACTTATCACAATTGTGCTATTTTTATACAAGTCATCAAAATAATTCTGAAATTTTGAGTAAATAATAGAACAGTCATCTTCTTCTAAAAGTGAATTCCAATCATAATTTTGGATATTATTGTCGATATGTCTCTGCGAAAGAATCGTTATATTTTCAGTTTTGTTCAAGTTTACTTGTTCTATAGAATCTAACCGAACATTAATAGCCGTGGTGTGGTGATCAGCAATGTTATAATCACATACGCATGAGGAAATTGAACTCACACCTGTGAAAGCTCCAGCGGATTGTCTTCCGCTAATCCTTACAAAAAAATGATCAATACACGAGCTGTTTATTTTCTGTTGAACTATCACTTCTCTGGTTACATCATCTATACATTTTATTAAATAATTATTTGCAAGGATATTTTCATAAGTTATTATGACTGAATCATTTCTATTTAATAAGTTTAAATTGATGTCACCAAAATATATGACACTTTCATTTGGGTCAATATTATTTTTAAACACAGAAGATATTTCAGACAAAAATGCTTGTTTATTGAGATTCGGAGGTCGGTATATAGCTAAAAGATTTAAATTTTTGTTATTTTTAAATGTCAATTTTCCAAAAACGTTTTCAAAATATATTGTGTCTATAAATATTTGCGAGAAGGTGAGATTATTTCTTACATATAACAAGATACCTCCACCGGATTTGTAACTTCTGCAATAGTGATATGAATTAAACCCGGGAATTTCATATAAACAAACATGTTCTGAACGTATTGCTGTTTCACAAAGCATAAGTATGTCAATGTGATTTATACAGTTTTTAAAATAAGCATGAAAGAGATCCCAATACTTGCAAATTGACCTAATGTTTAGTTCTACACAAGTTAGATTATTTGTTTCACATTTTCTTGTAGTCTGCATTTGAATCCATTCATGCAAATTATTAACTTTACAATAATTTACATCTCTTTCATCATCAATATAACTAAAAGACATTTTTTATTTGAAAATATTCACTTGAAATCCTACCATCAGTATGTTTAGAGTGTAATAGGCGTGAAAAATAAAAATAAACAATTATTTTTATACGAGAGTAACATGTAACAATGTTATCAATATAAAGTGAATTTGTTTTAGTTATACAGTTTGATATATACATTAAAAGCCTTACATTCATTTGCTGCCAACAACAGTATAGTGAGAGTATACATATCACATACACATGTAAATTAAATTGATTATCTTCATTAATGTTAATTATCAACATACTAAAATATAACAAACGATTCTTATTTAAAATATATTGTTGCATATTTTTTGATATGATAAAATTAATATTCAATATTTTGTTCAGCAATTGCGAGCATTTTTTTATATACCTTACAGTTGTTTTTGTCATTTGCTCTATGATTAACTGGAAATGACATTTTATATTTTTCATTTTGAATGCAACAGTTTTTGCAATTTGGTTGTTTATCCTTGTTCCCGCAATCAGTGTATGAGTGATCGAGACCGCAGTGACTGCAAACAGGCTTTTCGTCCTTCTCTCTCTGCAGACATCTTGCAGTACCATCTCCGAAGCGTAAACAGTGGTAACATTGCATGACCGGATTTGCGTCTTCAAAAAAGATTCTTTGGTATCCGATTTTAATTTTATCTTTGTTAATGATTATTCTCCGGGTTTCGCTATCTACTTCGACCACATAGTTAGAAGTGTCATTAAATTTATTTTTAATTATTTTCTTGTTGTTGAAGACAGGTTTCTGTTCTTTGTTTTGCGACATAATTTTTAATTCTTCATTTTGTTCAATGATGTCACAAGTGAAGTCCTCTTTATCGTAATCATTAAATATTTCCTTGAAAATTAAAGTAGGTTTTTTTTTTGATAATGTTTTAGTATCGATATCATTTATTACTTTTGAGATCTCCATTTGTAATTTATGGGCGTCCTCTTTTTTTGAACACTCAATGATGATTCTGTTTCGGGATATTTTTTTGATGCCTTCAATACATATTCCCAGTTTACTAATTTTAATATGTTTTTGTATTTTTTTTAGTATTGAGTCAGAAGTGTCACTGTTTGTTTTAGGACTAATCATTAGACAATATTTATTTTTTATATTTTTTTGTTTATTTTGAGGGTAAGCATATGTTTTATCTCTATTAGCGATTTCTGTTTTATTTTTTTCTTCTGACATTTCAATTGCCAGGTGACCTAATAACGATAGTATATTCGTTGCTTTATTCGTCACAATAATTTGTTGGTCTTTACTGAATTTTTTGTTGGGATCTTGCACTGCGAAAAGTAGTTCATTAACTACCTCCTTTGCTTCTTCCATAAATTTGTGAAGATTGGCCATATTTATTTTTTCGCCACACTTACTCCACTTTACACTTTTAAATCAGTAGTATTGCACAAATATTATTATCACCAGTTTGACAGTTTCAGAATGTTCAAATATTTACTTATTTTTAACTGTTTTTTGTAGAAGATATATTAGGAACTGATTATTATTTTTAATGCCAATCAATAGTGCGCACTTTTTTTATTTAAATATTAGCTTCAGTCTTTGTTTTCGCCAAATATATTTACTTTGCGGAGCACTTAAATTGGGAGCAAAAAATTATGCAGCCTTTCACTGTAACTCTAGTCTATTAAAGAGATTGTGGTAGGGGTGCCCCTAAGGACGGCTTTGGTCGTTTTGTCCTCGGACAGTTGGAATGTATGAAAGTCGGTTTTGTTAGAAGTTTGGTCGCGAGATGGAAGCTGGAGGAGTGCCTGGTGTGGAGGACAATACCCTGGGGGATGGCTTTGGCGTTGGCGATGTTAACGCCCGCATTCTTGCGTCTCAAAAGTTCCAGATCTTGTCTGACCTTATAATGATGGGCGGAATTTTGATAGGGCGGGGTCTGGGGGCGGTATTTTCAGTTTGGTCTCGAGTGTTCTCGAGACCGTCAGTTGTGTTTGTGTCAGAGTTTGTCATAGTCTCGGTGTCATTTTGTTGTAGCGGGGAGAAGCGGTTCGTGGTAAGTGTCTGGAATTTTGGTGGGGGCGTGTTAGGGGCTTTGCGTTTTCTGTCGTGGTGGGAAGGGTTGGGCGTGATCCAGAGGGGGGGGGGGGGGAATCCGAGGAGGAGGCACTCGGGAGAGTAGTGATGAGGGCGGCGATGGAGTCGTCTGATGGTACGCTAGGGTCGGGGTTGAATGGTGGAATCGGCGGCACACTAAATTTGTTTGGTTTTATTAATGTGCTTAGGTATTGTTCGAGCACTGAGATTGGAGGGACAAGCTTTTTGAGTTCGAGCATATACTCCTCCATCTTGGATATCGAGGTACGGAAGTACTTTGCGTGTCCCTCGAACAGGATGGGCCAGGTTTTTTTTACTTGTACACAGAACAGCACTGAGGTTTTTTTTTAAAACTAAACTGAGTCACTATACATCGAAGAACACACACTGAGAGATTGTTTTACACACGCATGTGGCATAGACCGGACGGGGCCACGCTTTTGGGGTGAAGAATCGGCACTGTGGGTTATATAATAACCACAAAACAACTTTTGGAGAGAACCGGTGGCGTCACAAACAATGTGGGTTTGATAACGAAGCACAAACCATTTAAAATTGTAATATTGTTAAATACCGAACGATAATTTTTGCTGAAAAGCATGAAAAAACATTACATATTTATGCGACGGTCCAGCGGCACTGCCATCAGAATTATGAATATTGTACTGAATTCATGACTCGTGTAATGTCAATTGTCAATACACCAATGCATACGTTTTACTTTGAAAACTCATAACTTTGTCATTTTTGTAGATATCGACTAATTTTATTGTAGATAAATGAAACAATGTTACTTTGTTTGAACCACTTGTATATTTGTTTGTACCTTCCTCAGGGCAAACATATACTGATTTTACAGTTACAAAATAGTGGGTGGGTACAATATATTATTACAAAGTGTTGTGGAAATTATTACAAAGGTGGAGGTGTGGCTAGGGATTATTTAAGAGTGGGGGTGGGGGAACATATCCATGATTGGGCTATAAGATATTTTTTTTTAATCTATAATGGATTACCACAATGTTATAGCTACATTCAAAAGTATAATTTTGTCTTATTAACTCAGGAGGAGAGTAGGAGACAGTTGCATTGCCAACCTTATATAGATCAGCGCACCAAAGAGATAAAACATGATGCAAGCTGAAAAACAGAAATGAAATGTTCATAGTATTTGATGGATCCTTCAATGGCGTCCATCGATTATTTTTGCCCAAAAGTTTTCTCAAGTTAACTTTGTGTGGAACTGATTACCTCCGTACATAATTACAATTTGGGAAGCGGCTAAGGTACCGCCGTCCCGGGAACTATTTATTGGATAACCAACGCCTCTGTCATGATCACCCCAAGTGGGCTGCTACATTTGGTGATTTAGTAGGGATGTCCGGATTCATGGGGTGTCTTGAGGCATTTGTGCTTGCCCACCTATTGCGTGGCGGGACAGATCGGGAGAGACTGGTTCAGGGAGGCGGGGATGGGTACCGCCGCCCCGGGAACCTTTATTGGATAACCAACACCTCTGCCATAGATCACCCCAAGTGGTTCGCTATGTTTGGTGATTTAGCAGGGGTGCCCGGGTTCATGGGGTGAAGTTTGTCTAGGTCTTGGAGGCGGATGACCAGGACATACTGAACCCCAGATTCCTACCCACCCCTTAAACCCATTTTCTTCCCAGAACTCTCCTCTCCTTCCTTTCCTTAAAAAACCCCTCCACACAGCATCCCTAAAGATGACATAGGCCCTGAGGGAAATTATTTTCATCAGGGCCTCCTGTGTGGAGCTCATGTAAAAAAAGAAGACCTTTGACCTCTCCAATAGAACTCTCTCGGAACATCGCCTTGCACCGCAGTGGGAGGGATGGATTCGTACGTCGACTCACTGATCCCCACAGTCCTACCCACCCCTCATATCTCTGCCTTCCCAGACCTTCTCCTCTCCTTTCTTTCCTAAAAAGATCCTACACACAGTCCTGAGGAGAAATGTTTTCCTCAGGTCCTACTGTAAAAAAAAAAAAATCCGTTCTTCCTCAAAACATTATCATTTTCGCTGCCGACTTCGAAGGGTATTAGTAAGGTGTTTTCCTATCTCTTTCAGAGCGGCAAGCTTTGATTTTTGCAACACAAAATAATATAATAGTGCCGTGTCTACCATATACCATCCGCCATCTACATTTTACCTTCTACCCTCGTTCTGTTACGGTCTGCAACACAATGCTGCATACAGCATGCATTATGCACTATTAGCAGGTACTCCGTGCACTTGCTGCGCTCCTGTTATATACCTGTGAATGCACAATTGATACTATTTTTTTTTCTTATTTTTTTGCCTTTATTGTTATTATTGCCGTAAAATGGTCTGCAAAACCCCTAGAGCCTTTATGTCTAGCGGTGGGCTTTTTTTGAATACCACTGTAATACATTATGCACTATTAGCAGGTACTCCGTGCAATTGCTGCGCTCCCGTCACCTGTGAATGCACGTAATTTATTGTTGTGCTGGCCATTTCCGAATAAATATTGATCTTTAGTATTTTAATAATATAAGTATTGGTTTACGTGTTATGATAAATTCTCGAAAGTAATAATTGTTACTTTAATGGGGTGTTTCACCATGCCTGAGTAAACTGCCGATTAGCACTACCTACCTACCTGTCAAGCAACGTAGGTATATTTTCCTTTTCACCACCTCTGAGTAACGCTACCCTTCAAGTGTGTTGAAATGTTTTGAATTTGCCAAACGTAAGTTTTATCTATTTATCTTTTAATTAATGTTCTCATTTGAGATCTTGTTTTTTTTTAATTATTACTTTGTCTTTTCAACCAGTGTTTTACATTGACCCACTCTGAATAGAACAGAAGAGCGTGTGGATCATGCAGGTACATTAAATTGAATCTTACGTTGAAACTTTGGGCATTGAATATTAAGCCATTGGTTTTTTTTTATCTTTGAAAGGTTCCCGTTAAACGCCGATTTTAGGTGCTGCGTTTCAGCGTTCTATCAAATTATAATAAGCAGACAAGCTTAACAACATGATTGTTGGCTCCTTCTGATGATAATAATTTGTTCAAAAGCTGAAACGGACTTGGAAGCACCTTTCAACTGTCAACAAAATAAAATGACGCTGAATGGCCATTTAATGACAAGGTTTCCTCTGAATTTCTGTAAAACAACCCGAATATTAATTTATTCGTTGTTGAACCCGAATAATCAACCCGAATATTAATTGATTGTTTCATTTATCTATAACGGATTACCACAAAGTTATAGCTACATTCAAAAGTATATATTAATTGATTCGTTCATTAGGGAACTATAATTTCTTGAATTCACTGTGATTAAAATTCTATAAGGTATCGTTTAAGCTTTGACCAAATGGGAATCTTTGGTTGAAGGGTATAATGTGTAAGGTAACTAAGGGAACTATAATTTCTTGAATTCATTGTGATTAAAATTCTATAAGGTACCGTTTAAGCTTTGACCAAATGGGAATCTTTGGTTGAAGGGTATAATGTGTAAGGCAACTAAGGGAACTATAATTTCTTGAATTCATTGTGATTAAAATTCTATAAGGTACCGTTTAAGCTTTGACCAAATGGGAATCTTTGGTTGAAGGGTATAATGTGTAAGGCAACTAAGGGAACTATAATTTCTTGAATTCATTGTGATTAAAATTCTATAAGGTACCGTTTAAGCTTTGACCAAATGGGAATCTTTGGTTGAAGGGTATAATGTGTAAGGCTTAGCAACAGAAACCAAGACTAAGCAACGGAAACCTCGGTTCTAGCCTTAAGATTCTATATGTAATGGATTGGATACAAAGTAAAATACGTTGAGGTACTATGATAGGATCAGGATTATCTTATAATTTTCCTAGAAACGTCTTCCATCCAAATTCAATACATTTTTTTAATTGTTTTGTGTTTAATTCGTAGAACTCCATTTTAATTTTTAGAAATTTAATTAAATTTAAATTTGATATGTTATTATCGAGTTCTGCGAGTATTTAAGAATGTATTTTAGTTACAGCTGTTTCGACTTGTAAGGTCATTTTCAAACTGTGGTGAAGCCACGTACGGACTTATTTATAACATTTTAAATGTCAATTTATGAAGGTGTCCAAATTGATTTATTACCGGTAAATCCAATTTGCAGAGACACTAATTTAGAAAGTGATTAAGTGGGATTCCGAATCTTTCCCTTTTTGATTTCACTTGCACTAAGTGCAAGGGTTTTCTTTATTGATTTAGAATGATGTTATTTCTATGACTCATTTAAGTGCATTATATTGTTTAGGTTTGGTAAAAAACGAATGACCCCAACATAACACTAATTAATAAAGTAAGGAAAATTATCTATTCTCCACTACTTAGTATTTTATTTGCACTCAATTAGAAATACAAAATAGATTTTTAAACAATTTTTTTTTAATTATGAAAACATACACTTTGTAATACACCACTTTTATATGAATGAATATTTAACTAAAATTAAATATTCAATCAAATAAAAAGTGAAAAAAAATACATACACTATATACGTATAAGAAAATATACCTATGTATTACAAAGTGTATTTTTTCATAATGTAATTGATTTGCTTACTTCGATAAATTTTAAAAAATTGTTTTATGTGCAAAACAAAGAAAAGAAATTATGAAGAAGGATTGGGACTATTTGGAAGCATATTGTTGGTTTTTCTTAAACACAATCTCGTTTTAAAGTAAAAAGAAGGATTTTGTTCATCTTGAAAGTAGGTACAATCGTTTTGTTGTGGCTGAAACAACCTCGAGTTATCGCGATTTAATTATATAAATTTAATTTGATTGTGTGTGTGCTCCTTCGCAGAGATAGAGAGATAAGTATTTGGTCATCCCCTTTCCTTGCATACCTTGTTTTTCATACACATATTTTTTTTTTACATGAGCTCCATACAGGAGGCCCTGAGGAAAATAATTTCCCCCA
The DNA here is from genome assembly GCA_917563855.2 of Limnephilus lunatus. Classification (NCBI taxonomy): domain Eukaryota; kingdom Metazoa; phylum Arthropoda; class Insecta; order Trichoptera; family Limnephilidae; genus Limnephilus; species Limnephilus lunatus. Next base: position 41,348,844 of record OU830596.1, read on the forward strand.
GGGCCTATGTCCTCTTTGGGGATGCTGTATGGAGGGTTTTTTTTAACGGAAAGGAATTAGAGGAGAGTTCTGGGAAGGAAGAGGGTTTAAGGGGTGGGTAGGAATCTGGGGTTCAGTGTGTCTTGGTCATCCGCCTCCAAGACCTAGACAAACCTCAAACCATGAACCCGGGCACCCCTGCTAAATAACCAAAGGTAGCGAACCACTTGGGGCGACCTATGGCAGAGGTGTTTGTTATCCAATAAAGGTTCCCGGGGCGGCGGTACCCATTTCCGCCTCCCAAATTATCACCCAATTCCATCAACCACAATTTTGTCTCGTTTCGTTTTTAGTATTTACAATTTTTTACAAGTGCTTTTGAAGCTGTAATTGTAAGCAGTTTGGGAAGCAACATTTGGTAAATAAATTATTTTAACCAACATCACGCAAAACTATAACTTTCTCACCACGAAATAATACTGGGCATGAGTCAAAAACGTTGTGCATCGGACATTACGTGCCTCGTAATCATTTATTGCAATCACAGCACTAAAGTCTTTAATGTTCCATCATTACGGTTTACTTTGCACTTTTGAATTCGTGCGGGCAACTCCACTTTATGAGTCATTGCTACCTTCCAATCAGTGGCTTCCAATCGGGCCTCTGACGGGCTTAGTAAACTAAGCCCGCCAGAGGCCCTGGGCGGCATAGCTGAATGAGCCCCCCTAGTTTAAGTTAATGTAATTTTTTAAGCTTTTTATTCAGTTCACACGGGCCTCTGAGTCTGGGGGGCCTCCAAACGCCTCCATGTTCCTTTGATTAAATGCTAAACAAGGCTTTAAGACACCAGGACACTTTAAAAAAAATAATCATATTTTTTATTTAATTTTCTAAAAGATGCATTTGTTAATTATGCTCTCACCAAATGTTTTAAGAAAAATCGTAAAATTGACGGAGATACAGCATTTTATATGAAACCGTTTTAAACAGTTTCTATGTTGAATTATCCTTCAGCAAAACTTTGAACACGTTTTTCTCGAAACCTGGTTGACAACATTTTAGAAAAACAATGCATCCGATTTGCATTCACCAAGTCTTAAACTGTTAAAAAATCCAGTCACTATGGCACCACGTAGGGATTTTTTTATATAGGGCCTCCTTCTGTTTTTTTTATGAACGATGAAAATTTTCCATAAAAAATCTAAAATAAAATTATCTGGTCCGCCATTTTTTCCTTTTTTTTAGATATCAAAATTCCCCTACATGGTGCCATAGACACTGGATTTCCTGGTGCCTTAAAACCTTGTTTAGGATTTGATCAAGGGAACGTAGAAGCGTTTTAGTCCGCCACTGCTTCCAATGCAACAGAAATGAAAAGCAATTAGCGAGTAACACGTATGAAGTCATTCATTATGGTATATATTGCATTTGACATTTCCTAGTTGCGTTTGGTATCATGCATTTCAAGTGACAATTGAGTTCAGTTTGTGGGAGTGAGTGTGAACGTGCGCGTGTTTAGAAAAATATAAATCAGAATAAATTGTTGATTCGTTTTTCATCTTTGGTCTAGATTTCTGATATGTCTGAAAGGAACCATCCATCGGCTCTGATAGTTTTTGATGAATTTTTCATTTATGTTTTACAAAAATAGTTAAAAATAAACCAAAACATTTTAAAAGCTATGATAATATATATTTTCATATACGTAGTTTTAACATAATAATTGGTGACAGTCCGTATTTCAATTTATCATACGTCAATATAGCTTTCGGAATCAACCTCCTCAGTATCAGAGATAATATAATAATAAATAATCACAATCGAAACCTTGATTAAAATGTTTTGCAAATCTCAACCTGCGTTGGACTAAAGCAGTCCCAGCGAAAAATCTGCTTTTCACTATAGGGAATCTGGGGGTCAGTATCTGTAGGAGTGACGGACGTATGAATTCATCTCTCCCATTGCAGTGGAATGTGATGTTCCTAGTTCTGCTGGAGAGGTCACATGGTTTCCCTCAACCAGTCTTTCCCAATCCGGCCTGCCAAGCAGCTAGTGAGCAGATGCATCCACCTTCAAGACCCGGACAAACCATGAACCCGAGCCCCCTAAATAAAATCCCTCCTGCTTAAATCACCAAAAGTAGCGAACCACTTGGGATTTAGGATGACCCATGGCATCCAATAAATGGTTCCCGGGGCGGTGGTAACCATACGCGCCTCCCAAATTACAGAACCTTACAAAATTAAATTTCAATTCGTTTTTAAAAGATAAACAAGGAAAACCACAATGGCCTCGCGTAGGAAAAATAGGAACTCTCTAATAAACGCGTTCCGAACCCTGCACAACTGACAAACAACCATTACAGCACAGGTTCTCAACGTGGACGATAACGCCCCCTTGGGGGCGTTTCAGACTTTCAGGGGGGGGCGGAGACCAAAAGAAACCAATCCCACCCCATCCTATTAGGAGCCATCCATCCACAAAAATGTGTTCCCTTTCCCATTACGCCCCCTCCGTTGTGGGTAAATTTAACCATGTGGTGGTATCCCATTTTGCCCCCTTCGTCGTGATATCCCACTACGCCCCTGCCCCCCCCCCCCCCCCCCCCCCCCCGTTGTGGTCAATTGCTGTTTCGAATTCACGAGTTAGGGGGCGCTAGTAATAAAAATATTCTTAAAGTGGGCGGTGGGCAACAAAAGGTTGAGAATCTATGTTCTAAACCATAGGTTCTCAACGTGGGCGATAACGTTTCAGACCTTCAGAGGGGTGGTAGAAGACCAAGAGAAAATTGAGGGCGTTTTAGACTTTCAGGGGGCTGTAGCAAACCCAGAGAAACCCATCCCACCCCATCCTATCTTGCCCCATCCCATCCTATTAGGACCCATCCATAAATTACTTCAAACCTTTAAGTTAGGGGGCGCTAGTAATAAAAAATATTTTCAAAGTGGGCGGTGAGCAAAAAAAGATTGAGAATCTATGCATTACAGCATCTTAATAGTAATAAAAATGGATAGACGTCACAATATAGCATTGAGGAGTGACATAATACATGGTGGTTTTGAAAACGGTGCTTTGACATTCGAAGGCTTTTAATGTCCAAAGGTTTACGTTACATTACGTTATGGTCTATTGTCTACAGCAGACTTTTCCTCTAAGTTATTTCCACATTTGTATAGTGAGTTTATTAGGAGAAGGCAGCAGGGGTGCCCAACCCAAATCGTTTGGTGAATCAAATTTTTTTTTACTGAGCTTAGGTGGGCGATTCTGGGTGTCAGTCAGCATTAGAAATGCTATTATTGTGAAACCGAGACCTTCAATGCTGGATAGCACAAACTGACTGTACATGCACCTATGAATGTCCTTTGCACTCACCCTTCACTTATTACAATCAGGTCAGTTGCATTCGATCTTATAAAAAATATGCTGGTTGGAATTGATTGCGAAAATAAATTTCTACTGCGAAAATGCGCCTGTCACTTCTCTACATACTATAAATTAAAGTCCTACGCCACGTCTGTCTGTCTGTCTGTTCGCGATAAACTCAAAAACTACCGAACGGATTTTCATGCCGTTTTCACCAGTAGATAGAGTGATTCATCAGGAAGGTTTAGGTATATAATTTGAAAAGGTTTTGTGTAAATTGGTTGAAATATAAATTAGGTTGATGAAATTTTGCACATGTGACCTTCAAAACAAGAGGAAGGTCACTGTCTACATTTTATTTCGAAAACTCTGTGTAAAGCCCGTGCATCGCCGGGGACTTCAGCTAGTAAGCATTAAATCAAAACCCCCATCGATAATTCTAGGTCTAATAACAAGAAAGTTCTAATTTCACAAAATATAACATAAATGTGATAAATTTACGAGAAAGATTTTTTGTATGAATACCAAAATCCAAAACATAGAGCTGAAAACTTCATTTTGTAAAATAAATAGCTAACTTCATTTTGTAAATAGGTACAGCCAAAATATTCATTTGGGCTGCAGTTTGGGCATTCCTGCACTAGAACATTTTTTATTCTTATCAAATGAGTAATCTAAAAATAAATACACACACTTTATTACGTCTTGGTGGTTATCTTACATGAGAAATCTCGTGGAATGAATTATATTCATCAAATAAAGATAATTATCAAAAATAATAAGTCAGCTGTTTTATTATGTTAAAAACATGTTTTCATTTATTTATTACTTATTACGTATAGTAACTAGACGGTTCCATGCCAACTCAGAATGAAAACAACTCAGAACCACTTCAGAACGGTCATTAAAAGCTATGAAAAAATAAATTTAAAATAGCAGTTAACCCTAACCTAACTTAACATATTTAACCTTTTTTTTATCATCACTCTTAATGACCTTTCTGAGATGGTTCTGAGTTGGTTTCATTCTGAGTTGGCCGGTCACCTAACTAGACATACTGCTCGGCTTTACATTTGATGGGAATTTTTGGTATTTTCATAAAATATGGATATCATTAAAAATGCGTGGAGGTTTTAAAATTTATTTTTCTGGTTCTAGTTCAACTAAAAATGTTTACCTAATTGTAAGATTCTCATTCGTTACATAATTACACTAATTAATTATAAATTATTGATTTAAACGTCTCTCAACAAATGTCGTTAGTGTATGAAGTTTTAAGGCATCTCAATAGATGTCCTTGGTAGTACCACAGGATAAAGACAACTGTCGGACGTTTGGGTCTAACTGTTACGAAGATAGCCGATAGTCGATCGAAAAAAAAGAGCCGAGAGAAGGTCGCGAGTATGTTGCACGGAGTTTGGTCCCTTCTTATAACCATCACCTCTGTTTTTAAGGTACTCATCTTCATTCCCGCCGCCGTGCACTCTTCGTTGAAACGGATAATCCACTATTGTAGTCCCTCCTGTGATGTCTTTAATCTCGCGATGTCGTCAGCAAATAGTAGGAAGCTGATTCTAGTACTGCCTACCAGGGGTGCCTCCGGTGTTTGGCTGTTTCGGTCCATGAATATAGTGAAGAGGATTGGCGACATAGGGCACCCTTGTCTGAGGCCGATTTCCACTTCAAATTCTTCCGAAACTTGACCGTTTACGCGGACCCTACTGTTACTATTTTCATTCAGAGATGCTATGCCTTTTAGCAAGTTGCCTTCAACTCCGTATTATTTAAGCACCTCCCATAGCAGTTGACGCGGTACTAAGTCATATGCTTTCTCTAGATCGATAAATCCAACATATGATGGCTAACCGTATTCTCAATATTTTTGTATGGTCACTTGTAGTGTGAAGAGCTGATCCGTAGTGCCTCTACCTTGTCTGAAGCCGCACTGTTCTTCTTGAATCTTGTTCTTTGTCGCTCTTCGACATTTTTTTTCCAGAATCCTAGCGTAAACTTTTCCTGGTTGACTGAGACGTGTTATTCCTCGATAGTTGGAGCACAGTTTCTGGTCCCCTTTTTTAAATATTTGGGTCTATAATTCCTGTCCTCCAGGCTTTAGGGGTCTTACCCGTTCTATTTATTAATTGTAAAAATTTAAATATACTTTAAAAGTATAAATAATATCAGATAAGCGACGACATAATAACCAAAATGATTATATAATTCTTTATTTAAAATGTGTGTTTTATATTTATTTATGTTTTTTTTTTTTTAATTTTTTTTATTAAGTTAAAAGAAATATAATATTTCGCTTTCTTAACTTAAATACAGAGCATATAAAGCATAGTAATAATATTTTTAATTTTGTTCCAACGTCTTAAGTTTAAATAGTTTTTTTTAAAGGTTTTTATATTCTTTTCTGTTTTTAGATTATCTGGAAGGAGATTATATTATATTATGTGAACTCCCTCGTGGCCAATACTTTTCTTGCCACTTTCAGTCTTGACAGTATTTGTGTACAATTTATTATGTTGTTTAGTATAATGTTCGTGTACTTGTGATGTTTTTTATAAATGTTGTGTTTGTGTGTATAAGTCCATTTTGTATTTTGTAGATTAAAAGACATATGTTATATTCGTACAATGTTCTTATTTTCAAAAGGTTCATTTCCTGATATAGTTTTTTTGTAGGAGTGTCTGGGTTATAGTTGAAGAGTTTTTTAATAAATTTGTTCTGTATTATTTGTAAGTCATATGTATGTGTCTCCCCATATTTTTATTAAATAATTTAGGTGGGACTGGATTAAGCTAAAGTATAAGCCCCTCGTTACCTCTGTTGGTAGAAGATGAGCAATTCTACCAAGTACACCAATTAATGGGATGATTTTTGTTTTTAGTTTTTTTACGTGTTGTTTAAATGTCAAATGTTTATCAATATATAAGCCCAGGTATTTTTCGCTATCTAGAATATGTAGGTCTCTTTCTTCTATTTGTAATGGTTTATGCGATGGTATTATTCTTTTAGGCGAACTTAAGATCATGTAACCGGTTTTATTAATATTTATTGTTAATATATTTTTTATTAGCCAATCGTTTAGTACATTAAGATCCGTTGCGATTTATGATTATTTATGCGTTAATAGAGTGAAGATATGTTACTATGGTAACACACATAGTTTCACTGATCTAGGTCCAGTAGATACACCTTAGCGGATCGTTCATACAGCTATTTCATTCGCACACTCTTATTCTTTGAGTGGCTAACGGTTATCCTTTTCATAAGCGGTGCTGCAGTTCTTGATGGTTTAGTATGAATATAAAGTGTCTTGAATATGTATAATGTCATTGGACAGACAAACGCTCCTTCGAATTAATTGTGCAGATAATTGTTTGTTACTGGACGATGATTGTTAATTAAACGCGATTTTTTCTAATTAGTTTAATGTAAGTAATTAATTCCAATATTAGTTGAATGTATGTAAATCATAAGAATATTCTTAAACTACTTAGTCCCAGCGAGCGCTCGTACGGACGTGACGTTGGTCTCTCTTCCATCACATTTGTTTTCTTTGAAAACGAAAAAGACGATGTCGATAACGTCACGTGCGATCTCTCACTGGGACTAGAATACGTGAGTTTGCAATTTGTTAAAGGTTCTCTCTGCTGAACTCCAATTTATTTTGTTGAAATTTTGTAGTTTTTTTGTTGAACTCACGTAATCATGTGATTATTAACAATAATAACAGTATGCGATTATAATCTTGTTCAGCAGAGGATTTTGAATGACCTGAGAAATAAATTCTCAATTCGCCATGCATTATTTAACAAAGTCTTTACTAAAACAATGGAATTTGAGATACCGTTATGGGAGACATTGAAATTCGACCAGAGTTGGAGTAAATAAATTAATCTCTGTGAAAAAATTCTGTGCGAAGTTGTACAACCAGTAATTCTATTTTATCTACAACTGATGGTTATCTACATATCGGCTTCGAAATCATTGTGTATAATTTGGACGATTTTTGGCTATTTTGGATGTGTAAATTTGGTTTTTCTGTTAATATCTGAAAGGGGGCTTTTCGAATAGAAGCGAAGGAATATTTTTAAAAAAATTGGAAAGTTACTTCCTGTTATTGGCTTTTTATTTTTTGTATTTTAACTGCATACTATTTTCGTAACATAATCATAACTTCTTCAGGGTAATCAATTGATTTATTAAAAACTATAGCTTCAACTTGCAAATATATGTATGTAATCACAATCGTTAGATTTTTCAAAATTGTTTGTTAATAATAGTGAGTGTTTAGCGTATATTTATATCATTATTATGAAATGTGGATAGGTTCTAATTAATACTACTAAATTTGTGTATATTTTCCCAAGATTACACTTACAAATATAACTTACAATCTCAATCAATTGAATCTGGCTAGAATACCTACTCATTTGGCGTAAAAAACCATTAAAAATAGTTCTTGTTGCTTGTAAACGATTACCTACGTTTCGCATTTGGAAATTTTAATCTTGTATGTTCAATTCGATTCTAATGATGAAAAAGACGGTTAAGGTCCTCTTGAATGCAGTCATAACTTAATTTGATAACTAAGTAGGTACATATTTAATTAATTTGCATTTAGTAAACACTTGTGAATAATAAAAATGGACCTACGTGATAACCTTGAAGTACACCGGAAGATACGTTAAAAATGTTGGACTTATATAATTCCTTCTACTGAAACACATTGAAGTCTCTTTGAGTAAGTCACGGTGGATGCCCAATTGATATAAATTATGAATAGGTATACATTATATCATGTGCGGTGTAGGTATTTAATAAATAAATAATTTGTGTTGTTGAAGATTAGGTACAGCATTTTGAATAGCAAATCGATAATCCGTGAGAACCTTTCGTCTTACTTTTTACCGTCGCGTCCATGGGAAGACGCTGCGTTCGTTGCATCATCACTACTTGTAAAAGCAAAAGTAGGCTATGCGTGAGGCGAGGAACGAGATGAGAGGTGAACGGAGCTTTGTGGAGGTTTTCACGAACTAGAATGCGTTGAATTGGCATTTGAGATGAAGATTATGTGGGTCCATACTTATAGTCTGAGTAGTAGTAGCACAGCGTAGCCTTGTGTGCCTGAAGGTTTGTGCGTACTTGTGTGTTTCCCCGTTCCCCGCGGCATAATCGTGCCTCGTGACGGTTACGACTTATGGCATTAGCAATGAACAATGTATTGGCGTCTGGTAGATAGTTGTCGTCTGGCTATTGGCACACGCAGACACTACTAAATACTTCATGATGCAATTTGGTTACCTTACTGTGAAGGTTCCATCTGGGCAAGCACTGTGGTGCACCTTTTCGAATGTGCATGATCATCGTGTTTATAATACCGAGAGATCTTTAGAGATGTATCCAATAATCTTATTTATATTTTTCATTCTTTTATACTTCAGTACTAGGTAATCTATCTATGAAGTCATTGCATGTAATACTCATAGATAATAGGAACAAAGGAGATGTGCCGTGAACCATTAATAGTATGAAACCAAGCGCACAAAAGCTTTATAACATCATTCATCCATAGTTCTGCAATCGAATCAGTATGTTTTGTTTCTAATTAAGCACTAAACGGTTCCATGAAAACACGACAAAGAGGCATTTCAATTTAGGAAGCGGGTAGGGGTACCGCTGCCCCGGGAACCATTATTTGGATAACCAACACCCATGCCATAGGCCATAGGTCACCCTAAGTGGTCCGCTGCGTATGTTGACTTAACCTATGTTTCTGGGTCTTCTGTTTGGAGATAATGTAAAAAAAGCACTTTTTTTTAAAATGTCATTAAGGGCAAAAAACCACATTTCATCGAAAGATGTTCTTACGATCGTACAAGGCGGTTCCAATGAGAAAGATTAATTATTCTCCGTTCCAACTTTTTAAAATTATAACTCAATATCGATTTTATTTCATTCCAAATTTGCTTTAATTTATACCTATGTACATCCAAAAATGCTGAAAGGCGTGATTATAAAACCATCAAAATTATGTACTTTTTGTAATTATTTTTTGATCATAAGTATTTATCATTTTTCTAAAATGTCTAAGGAAAATAAGAATGTAAAAAAATCTGAAATATATTAGTTTGTAAGTGCGCAAATAAATACACAAACGGACCAATTTTCGTCATGAAACACATGTACGTGTATATATTTTAATGATTTTATTTAAACTAAAATTAAAATTCTGAAACATACGTTTACCAGATTATTTTATTGATTTATTTTACTGCATGATTATATGATTTGAAATGGGTGTTGTATAAAACAAAATCTTTTTTTGAAAATTGAACCTGCCAACGTCCTATGGTATAATCTTGTTGTACTAAAAATAAACATTTTTCTCAAAATATAAAACGTTCGTTTACTAGATAAAAGAACAATCTTTCGAAATCAATTTATAATTTTTTGTGGAAAAGAGTCAATACGTCTAAAATCTGATTTAAAAATGACTTATTTCTGTGGTTAAGAGTTCCCTCTTAAGAGTAAAGAAACAAAATAGCCAGTAACCAATTTTTTCATCACTTTTAATCATAACATAATATTTTGTTTTTTTTTTAAAGGAGCGCTGAAGTGCCATTTTGTTGAGTTGTCCGGTCACTACACCAAATTCATAACTTTCATTGCATAGTCGCTTTGATATTAGGTGCAGTTTGACCGTAGTTCGGCAACAGTCGGCACGCTTCCATGCTAAATTTCTCATTTTTTTCTATTATCTATGCTCACAAATATGCAAGTCAGCAATTATTATTTCTGTTGATTCCAACGTCCATAAATCGCTGACTTCGTGTTGCACAATATACGTAGGTCCTTGACATTTAATGACCTTGATGTGCCGTAGCTTATTCCATCACTTCCGTCCGATTAGTTGTGCGAACAAAACGACCATTAATCATGATTGATCTTCCGCCATTGCTACTTAAATCTCTGGAACTTCTACTAGGAGAATTCTCTCACGAACTGATCTTCTAATTCAGTGATTATCAACCTTTTAGCCGGAGGGTCCATTTCAATATCATTTTTAAAGTCGTTCGCGAGCCGCATGGGGTAGAGTACCTACATTGTTAAATTTGCCGTCGGTTTGAGTAGGTGTTTTGTATTTTCTAAAATGGTATTTTTTTAAAATAAAACCCACAAAGCACAAACAAAACACAAAGCGCCGCGCCGCAGGCGTTTATTCTATATCTCTATAGCCAAACCTGTCGATTTTTATCCTTCTGAAATATTAAATAACACCTCTAAATATCTGCTTGTAGTTTTGGGTAACTGTTGATTTTTGTCTTTCGGAAGGTTAAACAAAATTTTGTCAAGAAAACTTTTGGTATTTGATATAAGTCGACAGTTGTACTTCCGAGGTTATAATTATTATAAAATTATAATTTTTTGTGCATTATTTATCGATTTCAAACCTAAAATTGACTTAAAAAATTCCTTAATAATAAGTTGATATCGATATCAAAGGAATTTATTTACAGTGTCGTTTTTTCGTACATACGCTGGTATATACAGTTATTTTATTTTATTTTATTTGTGATACCAACAGTTTACATTAATAACAGAGCATAATAGTGATTGAATCATAATGATTGAACCATTTACAGGTTTCCACATGGGTATTGTATACAAGTGTAGTGATTCCAGAGATATTTACTAAAGAAAAAATTACATTTCAAGAGACAAGCTATTTAGGGGGGAATAGGGAAGGGTAGGATGGGGGGGCATCGGTTAGGTTGAGGTATAGTAATAAAAATATGCGTTACAAAAAATTAAAAGAGAAAAAAATGAAGTTAATAGAGTGGTGGTTGTATTAGAGGGTATCTATAGTTATTGTTATTGTAAAGTATCGAGAGAGCGTCTGTGTGATTTTAAGGAGTGTGGTGCAGAGTTAAATATGTCAAATTTTGTGTAGTGTGTTGAAAGTATTGGACGCACGATAGATGAAAGAGTTCTGCTTGGAATTAGTGTTGCAGTATATAGTATTTTCCTAAGTATAAGTTGTATCCTTGAAGCATTTTTTAATGAAATATTACTTTTATTATTCGGTGGTACACCCTCTCTGCAAACCCTTTCGGGGACTATTAGTTAAATTTTATACTACCGTTTATTCCCTAAACCGACGGCGTATTAAGTAAATATTTTTTTTTACATTAGCTCCACACAGGAGGACCTTAGGAAAATAATTTCCCTCAGGGCCTGTGTCATCTTAGGGGATACTGTGTGGAGGGTCTTTTTAAGGAAGGGAAAGATAGGAAGTTCTGGGAAGGAAAAAGGTATGAGGGGTGGGTAGGAATCTGGAGGTCAGTGTGACCATCGTGTAAAAATCGGATGGATCGAGAGAGTCCGGCTGGAAAGGTCAAAAGGTATCTTTCGATCCGGCCCGCCATGCAATAGGCAGGCAGACGCATCCGACGCCAAGACCTGGACAAACCTCACTCGATGAACCCGGACACCCCTGCTAAGTCCCCAAGCGTAGCGAACCATTTGGGGTGGCGTGTTGGTTAGAGCAAGAGGTGTTGGTTATCCAATAAATGGTTTCCGGAGCGGCGGTTCCCATACACGCTTCCCAAATTGTATGTATGCCGGGGGATCAACTCTCATGGAATCGTCAAACGTAGATCTCAATAAGAAAAGCTCTGCGCTGCCAAGGTGCAATTTATTCTACACTTGAGGTCGAGCAATGATATTTTGTCTATTTATTAATGTGCAAGAAAAATCTTATTATGTTGAGCGGCTGATTCAAGCCTTTAAAGACACACTGAAGTTTTCCACTCAGAACTTTTGCAAAACAACAGAAACCGTTGAATATTCTTTACCGCGAACGTTTTAATGTTTTATTTAGGCAAGTGGGAAGTATGAAAAGACTCTCGGGCCACACGAAACGTGGTCGCGGGCCGCGGATTGCTCACCACTGTTCTGATGGGTAGTTTTACAAACGACTGGAAAGTTTAATGACCGGTCGCAATAATTCAGCTGTGAGTTGTGATGAGCGTAGATTTTATCTTTTTACAATGCTTTATGAGCTGACCCAAGTACAGAGTTACCAAAACACATTTCACTTTTTTATTATACTATAAATACTCATTTCGTATGTAGGTGCATGGGTGCGTGCGTGAAGTGTTTTAAATAGTAATCTTGCGTAATACGTAAAATTATTCGGGTATACTTGGTCGAAGAGTTGAATGAATTTTTTTGTTTTCAAAATTGGAACTCTCAAGTATTGAGATCACAAAAGCGATAATTTAGGTCCCAAAATTATTTTTATTAATCAATAATTGATTGTTTGAAGTATGTATGCTAAAATATTTGCTTAAATATTTGACAGATGTCGTAATTTTTCAAGTTACATAATTAAGTTATATATAAGTTATAATGTCTAGTTTTTACTTATATCTTTTTGGCAGAAGAAGTCAAATACTTGAGTCTGGTCATGTCAAGAGTTGTAATTCCAGGAGAGTTCGTATTAGACTTCGTATGAATGTGAGTGAAGCAAAAAGGATGTGCCAAGGCAAATCACGTTTGGTGACTTACCAGGGGTGCCCGGGTTCATGGGGTGAGGTCTTGGCGGCGAATGCGTTTGCTCACCTACTACATGGCGGGCCGGATCGGGAGAGACTGTTTAAAGGATGACTGTTTATGTTTAAAGGATGGCTAACCTAGACTTTTTCAGCCAGACTCTCTCGATCCATCGCTTTGCACAACATAGAGAGGGATGATTTCATACGTCCGGAACACCTAGACACCTTGATTCATACCACCCCTCATACCTTTTCCTTCCCAGATTTTCCTCTCTTTCCTTTCCTTTTTTTCAAGGCCTCCTGTGTAGTGATAATGTAAAAATATATGTTAAAATCTTTTGACTATTATTTCGCCATCCTAATATCATAGTAAAATGTTAAACGTAAAAGCAAAGACATTACACTTCCCATCAACAAACGACATCTTCTTCATTTTTCCTGTAAGAATCGCATTGGTGCACTACCGAACTTTTCAAATGTCTCGAAACACTTAATAAATATATTCTGTGTTTATGGTCACTGTGTACCGAATACGTAAATTAAGAATGTAGGGAATAGATAATAGATTAAAATTTCCCACGAAGGCAATTTGTACTACGGTAAAATTCCAATCGACCACCGAAATAACGGCAATTTTCATGCTCAAGTACCTACGCAAAACTAAAGGTGCTATTTGGTTATTATTTGTAAGATTTTCCCCAGGTTTTTTTAGATAGCTTAGTTCAAAAACTCAGCTATCCGAAAACTATATCTGTTTTTGTTGAACATTAATTTGAAGGGAAATTAATGTTTTTTCTAGTTTTGGCTACTAAGATTAATTTTTGGGTTTACATTTTCGTTTATATTTTCGTATAATATACGACGCAAATGTGAATGGTAGAAGAAGTCGGGGACGTCCGAGGAAGACATGGCACGATCAAGTGAATCAAATACTTGAGTCGGGCCATGTCAAAAGTCAGAATAATAGAAGAGAATGTATGAGACGATTTATGAATGTGAGTGAGGCAAAGAGTGTGTGCCAAGACCGATTTGTTTGGCGGTCCGTCCTCTCTGCCTACCCCTGCGGAAAACGGCGTGGTGGTTAGTTAGTTAGTTAGTCATTTTCGTTTTCGAATTCCGTAGCCAGCGATATCTATCAGATAATCGCTTAAATTGCAACAATCCTTCACCTTACAATGGTTAGACAAGGGCTGACGATGACGCACAATTTGGATTATTTTCACATTAGATCCACATAGGAGGGCCTGAGGAAAATAATTCCCCTTATGGCCTATGTCTTCTTTGAGGATGTTGTGTGGAAGGTCTTCTGGGGAAAGGAAGGAAAAAGATTTGTGGGGTGGGGAGAAATCCAGGTGTATGAATGTATGAATCCCAACCCTCCCACTGCGGTGTTCCGAGAGAGTCCTGCTGGGGATATCAAAAGGTCTCCCTCAACCAGTCTCTCCCGATCCGGCCTGCCACGCAGTTGGTGGAAACCTCAACCCATGCTGTCCATTTACCAAAAGTAGTGAATCCTTTGGGGTAACCTGTGGACGTGGTGTTTGTTATCTAATGAACGGTTTCCGGGGCAGCGCTACCCATACCCGCCTCCCAAATTGATTTAACTAGAATATAATCGCTTACATAAAATGACAAAAGCTTTATTATTTTTAACCCTACCTACAAAGTGAGAAGAAAAGAAAATCTGTCCTTTTTCTTGGTTTGTATTCCAAATGGTGAATCTTTCACTAGTCACCAGGGCGATGCCGAGAGTATCTCCCGCTCTAAAACCAGGTGAAAATTTACTAAGTCGTTTTTATTTACATTCTTCACACGGAGTAACCCTTATAAATAAATATTTTCGACGGTGGTTTTCAATATGAGACGGGCTGTACTCTGTCTTGCTAAAAAGAAAGGAAAACTGTTTCTTGTTTACAGGTAAACGTATTTTAATGACATCTACCGACCCGATTCCCAAGCAGTTCTTACAGGTGCAAACTACAACACAATACAGTACAATAATCACGGGTATTAAACAATAACAAATAATAATATTTCGTGGGTCCATTTTCCCAACGTAAAACAGAGATGATGACAGCACGTGATAAAATGACAACGGTTGTAAACCGTACATTGCATTTATTTCATCATTATGATGTGAAATGTACCTACAAGAAATATTAATGTTTATATGAATTTGTACTAATGGTCCTAGTCATGGAAGAGACAAGAGAAATTGGACATTTTTGTATTAAACAATCCTTCCGGCTGCGCCAATGTAGTATTTCTTCCACTTCTGTTCTTATCATAATGTAGGTTATTCATAAACAAACCGATGTAAGGGACTACTAATATGGCAGACTAATGTCTAACTTGGATAATGGTCTGGAATAGAAAGAGGCTGACTGAGATCGCGCTACTCCTTATAAATGCTAATTTATTGTCATTTCACTCTAATATTACGTGGAGCAACTTAGAGTTTTTCTAATCCCACAATTAGTATGAAACCACACGTGCAAGTATCGTCAATACGAATCAATAAAAAGAAGACCTAAATAATGTGTCAATATGGCTGAAGAAAAATAAACTGAAATTGAATAGGTGAGTAAAACAAAATTTATGAACATTGGAAAACGAGTAACACCAACGAAAAGAGAAATATTGATAGACGGTGAAGCTTCGAAAGAAATGTATGAAATTAAATATTTGCGCGTGGTACTGTACTCCAAAATGGCTTTTTCTCAAAACACAAAAAAATATTAGTTTTAAAAATTTGCCCATAAAATCGCACTGTTGGTAAAAACAAGACGATTCCTGAACATAGTATGCAGTAAAAAATTTATACATGCATGGCGATCATTGTACCATACGTTAATTATTGTGGAACCATTCTTTTCTTAGGCAACGATGGATTAATGACAATAAAGCAAAGTAGAGCCAAATATTTTACTGAAGAAAAACAGATATACGAAAACCATGAAATGTTGGGAGTTACATATCTTGTCATTTAATCAAATTATGGACTTTATTACTTTATTTTTAATCTACAAAATAACTAATGGCCATACTAATGCACGAATTTCTAAGAAAAAATGAAAACCAGCAGCACAAATTGTGATACAAGGAAAAGAAATATAACAAGACTCCCTTTCAGAAAAAAACTAGAATCAAAATTCATATTTGGTGAATTACGAAAGGAAATAAATTAGAAGACAATATAAACCAATTTAATATTGTTCTCCCTAAGTCGCATCTATGTACAATTCAAATGCTTAGCTGTCATCGTATAGCCGTTTTGATATTTCGCGCAGTTCGGTCTTTGGTCGTAGTTTGGCGACAGTCGACTCTCTTCCATGTCACATTTCTTTTTGTTTTTGTTAATAGTATTGGAACCAAGTACAGTACTTGAAATAATGGCCATTTCGTTTATAACAATTGCATTCACTTGCAGTTTTTCAGCGAATTCTTTTCTCCCCGACCGCGGCTGTCAACAACAGAAAGTGTGCGGTGATTTCTATCGGGGATTTATGATGTGATAACATCGCGTGTCTCAAGCGTACTTACTGCTTAGTGCAATGATATAGAATTTATTTTATTTTATCGATTCCCTTAATACCTATGCTAAAATTATTCGCATCCCGGGACCGTTTGTATTTTTTTATTATTTGATTAAGAAACGCAAAATTTAATGCTATAGATTTTTCCAATCATATTATTATTGTTATTTGTGTGTTTCACTGGAAAATTCCATGACTCTCCTGGGTTTATTGCATTCCGCTCCGTTGTATGCATAAGCTGTAAGGCTTCATAACGCCCTACTTCTTCGTACGTTCACTGAAAGCATATCTTCTGTTATATTATAAATACATATACGAGATATTTTCATTGATAATAGAAACACAGGGACATTGACATGGCACTGTCACCGAGCTACGACCAACTTGCACGAATTATCAAATTGTCCACACGTGTAGGTAAATAAAAATAAAGGCGGATGGTCACTTTGTGTAAATATGAACGATGTTGGCGACACTTACGCGCGCAGTTTCATGCTAATAATGTTTAATGTCCGATCACCTTTTTTCTATTATCTATGGCAATAACATACTTAACTTGACGGTCTCCGTGGTCGAGGGGTTAGACTCTCGACTAGCAATCCGAAGGTCGCGGTATCAAATCCCAGCGTGCGCAAATTTTGTGGAAGTACTTACAACATTTTTTTACATTAGCTCCACACAGGAGGCCTAAGGAAAATAATACCCCTCAGGACCCATGTCATCTTTGGGGATGCTGTGTGGAGGGTATTTTTAGTAAAAGAATGAGAGGAAGTTCTGAGAAGGAAAAAGGTATTAGGGGTGGGTGGGAAATCTGGGGGTCAAATGTATCCATCAGAAATGACGGATGTATGAAACCGAGACTCGGACAAACCTCACCCTATGAACCCGGGCACTCCTGCTAAGTCACCAAACGTAGCGAACCACTTGGGGTGGCGGAGGTGTTGGCAAACATTATTTTGGTTAATGTTTTTTTTTACCAAAATAACAACACACTGAACATTACATTTTAACCGTACCTGATTTTCAATGAAATTTTGAGAACATAAGTTTTTACCAAAATAACAACAAAATAATTAGTTTCATTAGTAGAAAGTGACCATCCACCATCATTACACAATTATTCAATTACGTTTGGCGAGTTAGCGATTAGCACAGAGTTTGGTAAGAGGCAGCGGCTTTTTACAAGCAGAACACAAATCACACCTCGTACTAAGATATAAAGCGGATTAGGAGCAATTATCAACGCTATGGTGCTCCTTAACAATGGATTGTGTCGGATGGTTGCTTGGTCGGTTCGTTGGTTGGCTGGCCATCTTTAATCTGTTCAGATATGTAGTAGGATTGTGAAAGTGTTAAGAACCGAGATGAAATCGCGAATTGAAAACATGAAAATAAGTAATGTACAAATTGAAGAACACAACATATAACATCCAGATATTATATAATGAAATTGCACAAATCGTAATCAGTAAAACCATAGCAGATTTGCATGCATCAACTAACAAGATATAGCAAAAAGGATACAAAGAAGATATATAAACTTCACGAAAGATGCTTTTCTAAACAGGGTGAAACAGGCAATAGTGACCAGATTAGATACTGTCTGCATAATAATCTTTCTCCCCATGACCGTGTACCAAAAAACACGTTACCCTGTGCAAAACTAACTTTTCATTACATTGATTTATTATTTCCTCTATGGTAAAACATAATACAACAATAAAAGTTTTACAACAAGCCTTACAAATTGCATCCGCCTCAAGTCTTTGAAAGCATTGCCAATATCAATGGCCATCTACATATTTTGATGTTAATATGTATAATAAAATAATTATGTCTTAGAAATACTTTGGTTACTATAAGGTCAATAACTTTCTTAGTACAATAAAAGTTTTACAACAAGCCTTACAAATTGCATCCGCCTCAAGTCTTTGAAAGCATTGCCAATATCAATGGCCATCTACACATTTTGATGTTAATATGTATAATAAAATAATTATGTCTTAGAAATATTTTGGTTACTAAAAAACTAAGTAGGTAAGTCAATAACTTTTTTATCAATCAAGGTTTGCCATGCCCCAAGGAAGCATTTTGGGTCCCACTTTATTCTTAATTTAGTTAAATGAATTGTGTTATCTGAAATCCCTATTGTCTATTATTTCGCCATTCCGATAACATAACAGTAAAACTTAATGAAAATGTTTACTATCATACAAAGGGCAAAGACATTAAAGCTTAAAATTATTTACTACAGAATAAAATTGTGAATTAAACCATTGTAAAATTCTGTCCCAGTCCCAAAGTGTTCAATGGGCTGATCAATTTGAAAAAAAAATGCTAAAAGAGAGGAGATGTGTAGAGAGACTTTTTTATATTTTGTATATGAATACCGCACAAGAGTCCCAACTGCTCCCGTCTGAAGCCAGTGAGACCATGACATCCCCAATTGGGGTATGTTGTGCGGCTCCTCAGAGTGGGGAGAAGAAGGAGATAGGGAAGACGAAGGTACCTGGCTATTCAGATCTGGTTACCAAACATGGCTAATGCCATTTCAAGCAAAATTTCAATTCTGAATGGTGGTCTTACACCAGGGCGATACAGGGAGTATCTTCCACTCTGGAACTTGCCGCAAATATACTATATTATTTTAAAATCCAATAGTCCCAATAAAAACCACGACGTCCCTTGGACAACGTCAATTGTCGTACTTAGGACCTAAATTATTGAATATCATTCCTAATGCTTGGAAAACGAAAAGTACTAATGTTTTACGCAAATTAATCAACGACTGGCCCCTTGATTTAGGGAGGGTCAAAAGCGACTTGACCAAGAGATAGTCTTTTATTATTACCATCTGGCTTTTATTTACCTTACCGGTTTTGTTTACTTTACCGGTTTTGTTTACTTTACCGGTTTTATCTTTTATCTTTTTTTGTTTTTTTTTTTTTTTAGCGCTCAAAGGGAAAATATCTGAATTTGATTTTAAGATATCATTATTTCTCTTCTTTTTCTTATGAGTACAAAATTATATATTTAACTCAAGCTTCTGTTAGTTATAATTAACACTTTTTTCCTTCCATAAATAACATGCTATGTAAGTAAAAAATGTAATATGAAATTAAATTTGTCAATTTGACTGGCCTAAAACCGGATCGATTCCTAGTTGGCCAGTCAAAGTTTCCACATATGTTTTATTGTTCAATTTTATGTGAAATAAAGTAAATTTAAAAAAAAATTAAATTGTGAAATTACACAAATTAATCAAATAAAATTTATTTGCCACGCCGGGATTCGATCCCGCGACCTTCGGTGTGCGAGTCAAGCGCCTTACCGCTGCGCTACGCCGGCCGTCAGACTAGAGGCAGACCGAGAAAGAGATGGGTTGACTGGATGAAAGTGAAATACTGGAGAGTATGACGGGAAGGCCAGAGAATTGGAAAATAATGGCTATGAACAGGAGCCTGTAGTGAACCTTTATGAGAGAGATCAAATCTTGGGGTGATGAAAATCTTGTATGGATATTGGAGTATTGGATTAGTTTCAATAATGCTTTCCCGCAGGTCTTGAGAAGCAATCTTTCTTATAAGCCTAAGTTTTGTTCATGTGTTTTCGACGCTGTTTTCTGGTCTTTTATGATTGTATTGTCCATTGTCGTTACCGGATGTCTGTAAGTATCCACTGTCCACTGTCTACAATGGTTACCGACGACCGCACACCGGAAGTCACGCCAAACTCCAAAGACAAGGTAGAGGCCGCATAAGTATTTTTATTCAGCACTCCATTGCATATCTAACTTTTTCAGAGTTATGTACGTACTAAATTAGACAGGCAGGTACTATATTTATATATCTACTTCCTACAGTATTTACGGTTTTTTTAAGGATGCAACCTTTATTTTTGTGGTCTGCGGTTGATGAAACGTGATCATGATTTCATGAATATTCAAATGAAATTGTCTGCGGTCACAGTATTTTTATTATTCATTTAAGAGTACTTGAAATTTTTATATGTTAAAACTTACCAAATATTATAATCAATAATTATCAGCCTGAAACACTCATCTACATTGAAAAAATCTTCCGAGAAAAGATACTGGCCGCCAACGGGAATTGAACCCGTGACCATCTGATTGCCGGTCAGCAGCTCTGACCACTGAGCTATGGCGGCTTATCTAATACCCGCCAAATAATTCAATATATACTAGTGTTTCATTCGACAATTACTTATTATTACATTTTTCCAACTGTTTAAACGTTAGTTTATCAATTAAAAATAATAATTGTTAAAACTTAATTTATTTTTTTATTCGTTGCAAAAATAAATGCCTTATTAAAAATCTCCCTACCTTGTAAGGTTTTAAGGCTATATCGAATAAAGGACACATGATATTTCATCGAATAAAAAAGGCACCATGTGGACGTGTTTCATGATCCAAAAGTCTGACCATTCTTTGCTTAAATTTTATATGCAGAAATCAACCATCATTACAAAGTTCAAATGGGATGGCGATATACGATGTCAGGAAAGTGCAGGAGGGAGGAACAGAGCGCGTGCTAAATGGGCTAGAATAAAAAGGTACAAGTCAGTAGCAACATTGGTTTTGTATTGAAATTTATATGGAAGGTATTTCTAGTGTTTTTCTTTATTCTCATTTTTTAATACCTACATCAATTTGAATTTCCATTTTGTTTTCTTGAATGAATTAATGCAATCTTTGGAAGTAGAAATTAACCCACTTATCGAAATCCGATGTAGCTGAAACTCAGCAGATAGACTCGTTGTTCATGATAATAATAATATTTGGCTGATTTATAAAGCGCCGTTTTCGTGAAAAATCAACTCAAGGGCGCTGTACATATAAGCATACAAAAAAATGAAATTAATACGATAGGCTTACAACTAAGATTCAAAATTATAACTAGGTGCTTACATTTAAGACTTATATGTACATAGCTAGTGACTTACGACTAAGACTTATTACTACTGACTGAAAACTAGTGACATACATATATATTTACAAATGTGACTTAAAATTAGAGATTTACAATGAAAATAGGTATTTACATATAACAATAAATATTTTAAGTTTTGCGAGGTGTCTAATATTGCCAAGTGATCAACAAAACTCTACCGATATAGGTACAGACAGAGTACATCTATACATACATACATATTTTATTCTACACATTTTACAAATTATTTTATACCCTTTTTTAATATTAATATTGTTAGCGTCAGAAGAAGAAGGAAGTTGGTACATAATATTTCAATTTTATAACACGGTTGTGAAAATGATGTTAATGGGTTAACTGTATTTAAAGGAAAGCATATGCATTATATCAACTTTTGGTGGCACTCACACCCATTTTTCTGAAATTGGCTACAATTTTAAGTGATGGCGCAACTTTTTTTTTTTTTTTTACATGAATACCTCACAAGAGCCCCAACTGCTCCCGTCTGAAGCCAGTGAGACTATGGCATCCCCAATTGGGGTATGTTGTGAGGCTGAGGGTAGTGGGGAGGGGAAGGAGATAGGGAAGAGGAAGGTGGGGAAGTACCTGGCTATTCAGATCTGGTCACCAAACACGGCTAATGCCGTTTCAATCAACGTTTCAATTCTGAATGGCGGTCTTACACCAGGGCGATACAGAGAATATCTTCCACTCTGGAACGTGCCGCAAATATACTATTTATTATTTTAAATGAATAAATTGTGAAATAACACAAATTAATCAAATAAAATTTATTTGCCACGCCGGGATTCGATCCCGCGACCTTCGGTGCGCGAGTCAAGCGTCTTACCGCTGCGCTACGTCGCACAGTGGGCTGAAAATCGCCTTTCATAGAAATAGAGACTTCAATTTTCAAGGGTCTTTTTTTGGCTTGAAATGGATTCTGCTGATCATTACTATGCTATAAAATTTCGTATGAATCAATTGCGTGTACAAATGAAGGAGTTATCATTTTTTTAAGAAAAATTTGTATGGCACTGACATTGAATTTGTATTGTATTTGTATTTTTTCCAACGCATACCGTCAACTTTTCCGCCTACCGAGATACTGCAGTGCTACGGAAATGTTTCTGTAGGGACGAGTGCACACTTTCCGAGCACTTCTCCGCCACCGCATGGGAAGTTTATGGCGCAGACTACGCCAATCGAAGAATGCAATCATCACCGCCATGACTACCTGGTTGGAGTCCCCCCTGATGGCCCTCTGGAGACGGGAGACGATGAAATACCCTCCGTAAACAACTGCATGAATTAATTTTACTGTTTATTATTATTTTTCTCATGTTTTTCATGCTTATTCGTTTTTTTTTAAATTTATTTATATGTTGTTATTTACTTTATTTTTATTTTTAACATTAACCCATTGGTTTCAAAATATGGAATGTATTGTTTGGCAAGAAAGTGTAGAAATTAATTAATTTGGAACTAAATTTTTTCATTACTATGGTAACACCGAAATACTCGTTTTGTCAATGACATTTTGCATGGCTCTTGGCTTTACTGACTTTAATCATGTAGAACACACTGAAAATCGCTCGTTTAGTGTTTTTTTTTCATTGTTTGCCTGTGCATTGTTTGAATTGAATTAAAATGAACAAACCAATACGTAGTGGTGCAAAAGAAGTTGTAAACTGCGTGTTTCAACGCTGCCTAGCTGAATATCGTGCGAAGAAGCTCCTATCCAATTTGAAAGAAGTTTACAAACGAACTGCAGAAATGAATGGTACGTGGTATAGTTTTTTTAATAAATTTAATTAGTATTACAAGATTTATGCCAATTTTTGTGCGATTATAACCATTACAATCTGATTTGAGGTTATGTTTAAACATCCGAATTTGACATTTCCATTTGACAGTTAATATTAGGCCACAAGAAAAATGGAATAACTCAATTTAAAAAAATAAAATAATATGCAACTTCTTTAAACTCATAGAAATATAACTTGTTCTTAATTTTCTCTTTCTTTCTTTCTAAATGAATATTTACAGGTGTGCTTTTTTAAAACTACCTTCTATAGAATAATCATTTTAATGATGTTTTTCACATACAGGTAAATCTGAAAAGTAAGATAAATCGTCAAGGAAGGGAAAAGGCAGATGGAAAATTTGAAACACCGGGAAAACGGAAAATAGCATAAGTGTTGATGATTAAAAAAAATTGTTGCAAAAACGTGATGAAAATCGAGGCAGATTATTATGCACGAGGAAGTACTCTATATGATGATATAGATGAACTGATAAAACGTTTAGATGAAGATGAAGATATGGAAGAAGAAGAATCATATGAGGACTAAGACAATAATTATTACATGTCGGGTGTTGAATAAATATACTCAGATTTTTAAATACCTATGTACCTACGTTTTTATAACAAAATAAACACCCACTTAAAACCTGTTTTGTTTTATTTTACTTCTATTAAATTATGTGTTTTTGTGCAAAATTTATGAAAATACAAACACGTTATGAAATATGCATTTTGGATGAAGGGTTTTTTAAAACATACATTCATTGGCTTTCAGCGACATATGTCCATACAAAAATAAAATGCTTAAAGTAGCTAAAGACAGGATCGACTACGAATAAAAATGGCAGACTTCTTATATAATATACTAGACGAAAAATATAATATTGACGAGAAAATATATAACAGCTTCCAAGAATACTGTATCCACCAAGACGACCTCAATTGCAGCCCTTTAATTCTACACATGAACGTAAGAAGCATAAAACGAAACATAGATGAATTTTTAACAACAATTAATAATAATCTCAAAAAGCCGGTATGCATTGTGTTAACAGAAACTCATTAATGTTGTGAAGTGACGTACAATATACCGGGTTATAAATATATATCAACGGCAAACCGAATAAACAAGAACAGTGGGATCGCTATGTTTATTCAAAATCATTGTGACATATTGTGCGAGGAAGAAATTAAAATGAGTGGAACAAACTGCCTACATATACAAATTAAGTATTATAACAAAAAAATTGATATTATCTCTTTGTATAGAACACATTCATCCAGTGTCTGTTTGTTTATTGATGAATTAAGACAAGTCTTGGTAAACTTTAGAAATTCAAATACAATAGTTTTAGGTGACATAAATTTAAATATATCACATGATTTTACATCGAATAATAAAGATAACTACCTAAACATGATGGCGGAATTGAATTATGTACCGTGTATAAAGTCTTATACTAGAAACGTCAATGGGCAACGTCCATCATGTATTGACCATATTTTCACAAATATCAAAGATATCAATAATATAAATTCTGGAATTATAAAAACTTCAATTACCGACCATTACATGACTTTACTACATTACAACTCAATAATACCTCAGGCGATTAATCAACACTGCGGACTAACTGCTAATAATAATAATGAAATAACTGTTATTAATATTGAAACTTTAAAAAATAAATTATCATCTGAATTATGGTTGGATATACTCCGTAACGATAACGTCAATGAGTGCTGTAAAATTTTTGAAAATAGATTAACTAATTATATAAATGATTCAAAAAAAATTATTCATAAGGGAAACTCAGCCAAATTTCGTAAAATCAAACCGTGGATAACACATGGACTCGTTGTGTCCGTAAGACACAAAGAATGGCTTTACAAAGAAACTAAAAAAAAACCACTGGACATAAATTTAAAAAATCATTTTAATGAATACAAAAATAAATTAGCTTCTCTCATAAAAAACACTAAAGAAAAATATTATAAACATAAACTTGATGACTCCGAAAACGACAGCAAAAGAGTTTGGATTATAATAAATGAAATCCTGGAAAATAAACAAAAAAATAAAAATAATCCCATAAAATGCATAATACAAAACAATAATATAATAAACTGTATTGAGGAACCTAAAAAAGGAGCAAATGTATTTAATGATTTCTTCGCAAATGTTGGAAAGAATTTAGCAGAAAAAATTTCAACAAAAAAAAAAAATTATATTGAAAATACTCCGAATACAGAAAATAAACTAGAACTTTTTGAACCTACTAATCCGTCCGAAATTATACAAATTATATCAAAAATGCGAGGTGGTTCTGCTCCGGGATTTGACGGCCTTTCCGTAAATATATTAAAAAATATTAAAAATCTTATTTCTACACCAATCTCTCATATCATAAACAATAGTTTTAAAACAGGAACTTTCCCGAGCACATATAAAAAAGCAATAATAACTCCAATTTTCAAATCCGGTAATCCGGAGGACGTCTCTAATTACCGACCAATTTCGCTTTTATCTAATATATCCAAAATTTTTGAAAAAATAGCTAAAAAAAGACTAACTGCATTCATAAAAAATAACTCAACCATAAATAAAAATCAATTTGGATTTACAGAGGGAAAAAGTACCCAAGATGCAATCGCAAAAATATCGTCAAGTATCCAGAGTACCCTAGACAAATCGAATAAATGTATAGGAATTTTTATCGACTTACAGAATGCATTTGACAGCATCTCTCATGAAAAACTCATATTAAAATTAAAAGAAAATGGCATTGACCATATAGCCCTTAAATGGATAAAAAGCTACCTAACAGAGAGACCTCAAATTGTAAAATTAAACCAATCATTTAGTACATCATTAACAAGTAAATTTGGCATCCCTCAAGGTACCGTCCTCGGACCATTATTGTTTCTTATATATGTAAATGACATTTTCCAACAGAAAATTAAAGGCGAATTAATCTCTTATGCAGATGATACTGTATTATTAATAAAAGGTCAAACATGGGAACTAGTTAACAAAATTGCAAACGAAGATATTAATATCTTAAAATCATGGTTTGATAATAACCTTCTCACACTTAATGCTAAAAAAACAACATATGTCTTATTCTCCTTACAGAAAATACCTAACCAGAAAGTTAATATTAAAATCCACGATGAAAAATGTGACAATGTAAGCTGTAAACAAAATGATCCTTTTTGTACTGTAATTAACTCTTCTACTGAAATTAAATATCTCGGTGTAATTATTGATCAAAACCTGAAGTGGAATAGTCACATTGCAGAGCTAGTAAAGAGAATAAGGAAATGTATATATATATTTGTTAGATTACGAAATATATTGAATGTAAAAATAATCAAAAATGTGTACTATGCCCTTGTTCACTCTTTGCTTATCTACGGAATTTTAGGTTGGGGAGGTTCTTACAAAAACAATCTAAACTCAGTAAAAGTTTCACAAAGAACCATCATTAAAGTAATCCTTAAAAAAAAACCTACCTTCTCAACAGAATCACTATTTAAATTATTTCCAGTACCAAATGTCGATGACAT
Organism: Limnephilus lunatus; assembly: GCA_917563855.2. Taxonomy (NCBI): domain Eukaryota; kingdom Metazoa; phylum Arthropoda; class Insecta; order Trichoptera; family Limnephilidae; genus Limnephilus; species Limnephilus lunatus. The sequence goes on from OU830596.1 coordinate 41,375,620, forward strand.
ATTTAAGCAAGCTTCTATTATTAAAATGTGTAAAGAAAAAAATAATAAAGAATATGAAGAATTTTACACATTAATGAGAAATGGAAATCAATTTATTACACCAAATTTTAAAACAACACAAATGCACAACCATTATATTTACCAAGCTATAAAAAACTACAATAATCTTCCTTCTGAATTGCGCTGTATTTTGAACCAATCAGAACAAATAAATAAAATTAAACAATTTTTCAAAAAAACTTACATTAAAAAATAAATATTTTATACAAAATATATTATAAAATGTAACCTAAGTAAGAACTGTGGCTCCCTTATCAGGCACAAGAGCTCCTCTTTTCTGATAAGGTATACATGACCAATCATGACCTTGAATATGATATTTTGTAAAATATGTATAATTAAAATGTAACCCATGTTTTATATTAAATAAAAAAAAAAAAAAAAAAAAAAAATTGTCTTATGAGCCATCACGGTGTTGCCATTTAAAACCAAGAAATCGATCGCAGCGCCATCATTTATTTTCTACACTTAATTGTCAAACTGTATTGCATTGCACTATCCCTGCATACATTCTGGAATAAACTATTATTATTATTAAAAATGAGGCTATCTCTGGAATCATAAGGTTGGCCATTCTATCCTTACACACAGAATACTTCTATTTATTTGTGATTTCTTAAACTGTTTTGGCTTGCAGTGTAAATAAAATATTATAAACTAGACAAAGCATACTCATATGTAAAGCATTTAAGCATTAAAATGAACCATCAACATAAAAAAGTATTTTTTAAACTTTGAGGATTTAAAAAAAAAGCCAAAGTTTCGCCACAATACGAAGTATGTCAAAAAAATACAAATAAATAGTAGTATATCTGTGTGTAAGGATAGAATGGCCAACCTTATGATTCCAGAGATAGCCTCATTTTTTAATGTCAGTGCCATACAAATTTTTCTTAAAAAAACGATAACTCCTTCATTTGTACACGCAATTGCTTCATACGAAATTTTATAGCATAGTAATGATCAGCAGAATCCATTTCTAGCCAAAAAAAGACCCTTGAAAATTCAAGTCCCTATTTCTATGAAAAGCGATTTTCAGCCAACTCGAAGTCGTGTCGTTCGATGTGTGGGACCGTGGCGAAAAGGTTTTTTTTTTTTTTTTATATATTTATCTATAATAAAATATAATTACAATGGTTTTATGTATATGCCTGTCTCACTAGGGTATACCTGTGTCGAGACAGGCGTACAGGTATATAAATTAATATTGTAGTTACAAGGATATTTAAGGTAAAATACATATCACTTTGAATAGAATTAAAACAGAAAGGTGATTGGAAGGGTGATAAATCTTTTAAAGAGAGTTATTTTATAAATGTTGGAGATGAAGTAGAGAAGTAAATTCTGCCTAATCTATTTAAAGGTCAATTTGACAGGATTCTATTATTTTCATTTATTTTATATGGGTTAGGTTGTATGTGCATAGTTATTTTTGTCTATGTGTGATTTATTTTACAGATGTTTGTAATAGTGAGGCGTCCAATACTTATAATCCATTTTTTAATATCTTGTTTGAATTTTGTAAAGGAGTCAGTTTGTCTGATCGTAGTTGGTAGTGTATTGTATAGTTTGCAAGCTATGTATTTAGAGTGTCTTTGCCCGAAGGTGGTTTTGAAAAAAGGAGTTTGGAGAAGTTCGTTGTTTTTGGCTCGGGTATTGTGTATTGTTTGTGTAGCTTTGTATAGTGTTTTGTTGTTTTTGTGTAAATTAATTAGTATGGATCTTGAGTAGAGCTGTTTTATGTCCATAACGTTGAAGGAATTAAATATAGTATCCGTGCCGGTAGTAAGTGGCATTTTAAGAATTATTTTTATGATTAGTTTTTGTGCTTTCATGATGGGATCAAGGGCATTGGAATATGCATTACCCCAGGCTAAAATTCCGTATTCGATGTGAGATTGGCACAGTGAGTAATATATTGTTTTTAAAATTTTTAGGTTAAGGAAATTGCGTGTTTGTTTGAAAAAGTGTATAGATTTGCGGATTTTGTTTGTAGTATTATGTATATGTTGCTTCCAATTTAGGTGTGTATCGAAGGTTACTCCTAAATATTTGATAATGTTTACTTGCTCTAGGCATGGGCAGTCACAGTTCCGGTTTAGAGATGTATATTTACATACGTGTATTTTTAATGGCGGGGGTAGGTTTGACTTTGGGATATTGGTGAGACTAGACAGTAAGTATTTAGTTTTCTGTACATTTAGAGTTAATATGTTCGAGTCAAGCCAATATTTTACCTGTTGAATTCCTTCCTCAGCTTTGGAATAAACGGTAAGCCAATCTTTTGCTTGGAAGAGTAGGACAGTGTCATCGGCGAAACTGATAATAGTGGCATCGATATCTAGGTTGCATAACTCGTTAATATATATTAGAAAGAGGGTTGGACCTATAACACTGCCTTGAGGGACCCCGTAACTAATGGGCAAATTCTGGCTCTTTGTGGTACTGAGTTTAACACATTGGGATCTGTCAGATAAGAAGCTGGAGAGGAGGCCTAATTCTTTGTTCCTAATACCTATATTAAACATTTTGCGTTTTAATTTGCTGTGTGAGATTGTATCAAATGCTTTACATAGGTCGAGAAATACCGATAGACATTTCAAGCCCTTATCCAGGTGGCCAGAAATATGGTCAGTGACTGTGGCTATAGCATCGTTGGTGCTTTTATGTTTTCTGAAACCAAATTGCCGCGGCGATATTAAGTTATTGGTTTCGAGATATTCCATGAGACTATTATTGACGATCTTTTCGAATACTTTTGAGAGGGAATTTAGCAACGTAATAGGACGATAATTACTAATATCAAGTTTGGAGCCAGTTGTAAAAATAGGGATAACGAGACCTTGTTTTAGAATGGAGGGAAATAGCCCTTGGCGGATGCTAATATTAAGTAGATGCGTTAATGGTTGAAGTATACCAGGGGCAATTTTTTTAAGAACATTGTTGGGTATTTCATCAATGCCTGTTGATGAAGAGTTTTTAAGCGAGTTTATTACTATAGAAACTTCCTTCTCTGTGATCGTTTTAAGAACAAAGCGGGTTGGGAAATCATTATTGGTCGCGTGGTCACTTGGACCAAGCGCATCGTTATTTATTTGGATTTTTTTTGCTAGTTCCGGACCTATGTTTGTAAAGTAATGGTTTATGTAATTGACAATTGTGTTGGGGTTCGATGTAAAGTCTACAGTGATATCTTTTATATTGAGAGAGTTTAAGGTGTCGGTGGCTTTATTTGAATTGGTAGCATCCTTGAGGACTTTCCATATTTTTTTAGGGTCATTGTTGCATTCGGAAATTTTTTTGTTGTAATATAGATTTTTGGCTTTCCTAATGACTTGTGTGCAGATATTACGATATCTTTTGTAGAAATTATGGAGTGTGATATCATATGGGTTTGTGGCACATTTTTTATGTATGGAATTGCGTTTCCGAATGCAATTGATGATAGTATGGTTTATCCAAGGTTTGAGAGGTTTGATCGCTTTAGGAATGGTGTTTGTGGTGATTTTGGTGTTTTGGACAAGGATGTCTTGTAGGTAGGTAGAGAAGTAGTTCCAGGCCTCGTCTATATTAGTTTTGTTATAGAATGTGTCCCACGATTTAGAGTTAATCGTTTTGTTAAGTTTTTCATAGTTAATTGTTTTCTTCGTTATTTTAGATGAAGGTTTGTTTTGTACGTTGTGTTTGGAACTCATTGTGAAAGAGGTGGCGTAGTGATCTGTAATTGATGACATGTGGATTTCGGAGGTGTATTGGTTGTTTGATTTAACCATAATATGGTCGATGCAGGAGGAGGAGTTTGGTGTACATCGTGTTGCTGAATTGATTGTGCTTTCCATTCCGTGGAACATTAGTGTGTTTAGATAGTCTTGGCACTGGGGATGTTCGTTGTTTTTTAAAATGTTAATGTTAAGATCCCTCATTAAAACTACGTTCTTTATTTTGTGTAGATCCGTGAGATAGCAGTTTATGTCCTGCAAAAATGAGGAGATGTTAGGTTTAGAAGGAGAGCGGTAAAGTGCAATGATACATGTGTTGACGTTGTACGTTATTTGAAGACAGTTTGAGTTAGTAATATATATTTCTTTGACATTAAATGAGTTAAGAGTGTTGTTTAATGTATATGCTACTATGCCATCGTTTTGTCTGTAGTGATTTGAGGTTTGATGGTGGGTATAATTGGGGATGTTTTTAGGAGTATAGTAAGGTGTTAGCCAACATTCTGTCAGGATAATTATGTCATATTTGATTTTACTAAGGTCGAGTTCAATGAGGAATTGGTCAAAGTTTTTGTTTATAGATCTAATATTTTGATGGTATATTGAAAAGTTTGTTTTGTTAGATGTTATGATAGTAGTATCCATTTTTGTATGGTGAGTAGATTGTGTTGAAGTATGTATGGGTAATAAACCGATATTTTAGGTAATTTTTTTAAAATCATCTACATGTTTAATATAAATAATTTTATCGTTCGTGAGGCGCCTCATCATGATTCTCCCTTCTTTGTACCAGACATAAGCATAGTTTTTTTCTTTGGCAAATTTTTTTGTATGCCATAAAAGTTCTTTGTGATATGAGGTGAGTTCTTCTCCAATGTATATCTTGTCATCTGTAAGTCCTTTGATGGAAGCGTAATTTAGGTTTCTTTTTGCGGCGATGAGGTTGTCACGTACAGTTTTGTTCTTGAAATGAACCAACAGTTTGGGGGGGGGGCATCAGAACGTCGGTCCGGAATTCTTTTAACTTCAGTTATTTCATTATATGTTATTTCCACGCCAGCCGCTGCAGCAACTCTTATAACTAATTCGGCTGCCTCTTCGCCACTTGAATGTTTGATGCCGGCTATTTCCAAGTAATTTGAGCGGAATTTTGTTTCAATTTCAGACAGTTTTATTTCAAGATGTTTTATGGTGGTATTTTTGTCTTGTTGATCCTTTTTGACGATTGCTATTTTTTTTGTTTTGAATAAGAGTAAGGTCTATCTTTTTTATTAGTTCGTCATATTGATTGCTTATGAATTCTATGCTTTTTTGGGTTTCAGCTGTGATTTTTTCCATTTTGGATATAATTTCTTTTTTAATATTTTCCATATTTTTGGCGATGTGAAGGATAATTTTTTCCATATAAATATCGTCTAATTCAGGTGCATTTTTTCCTGTAGATTTGACCGTCTTAATTGAATTATGATTATCCTCTTCTGAATCGCTAGATGTCACTTTTTTTTGCGATTTCTTCTGCCTGTTCATCTTGGAAAGGTTTGGAGCTCGGATAATTATTTAGGAAAAATAAAAATATTAAAGTTCTTCGGGATTGGGTAGGATTCGATCTCGGTCCGTTAGGTGTGCCTCGGTCCGTTAGGTGAAACTATATAATGAAAATAGATACATCATAGTAATCGAACACCACAACACGTGGTCAAAAATCCTCAAATTAATAACAACAAAACAATGAATAAAGAAAAAAAAATTGTTTTGTTTTTACTGGTTGATTTTTTATATAAATGTAGCTTCCGTTAGTTAATAAACATATAGTCCTTGTAGTGCACCTTGAAGGAATAACCATTTGTTATAACAGAACGAGATGACTATTCCATGGCTCCATATTATTATACGAAAGTGTATAAATATTATAATTATATTTCGGTGGTCTATCATTTTCCTATGAAATTTTTAGTTTGCGGGAGATGTACCTAAACACATCGTACGTACTTGTCTGGCTTGGACGCCGGTGTCCGGAATAAAATCCCTTTTTAATGTGATTTTAACCCTTATTTATAAATAAAATGTATAAAAGACAAGGCCAGAATCGCTGGCGCCAATATCAATCTAGAAGCTATTTTTTATTTGACCAATGTAGCTTCTCTGAATGCTTTCATATGACGGATATAATAATATTTTAACATTTTCAGAAGATTATCAAGGTCATTATTTCTTATAACTCCTCAGTTAATTTTTGTATACATATATTTTTTTGACAATTGTTTGCAAAATGGGTGATTTTTTATTTTTTTATTTTAGTTAGCTATTCTAGGAAAACTTCTAACGATTTATTATGTAATATATATATGGGAATAATAAGATATATTATCTGGTAAAAAAATGTTTTGTTTTTATACCGATCTTTGACTAGAACTAATCAAGGTAATTTTCGCGCCTTGTCCGAAATGTCATCCCACGTTCAGTAGGTTAAATTTGTCGTTATTTTGGCGTTTCCCATTCTGTGTATTGTCACTGATTTTAAAGTTTTATAGAAATGGCTCCACAGCGTTCGTAATAAACAAATACATACTCGTGAATAGTAACTATGTTCGTAACGAACTTTTCAATAATGAGTTTACAGGTGTGGCGAGAGGTATTGATTAATTAGTTAACAGTGATTTCAAGTGCTATTATTAACCAAACACCTTGTTCCATGTCGCATCAAAATGAAGAGAAGAAACGACGTCGTTATTTATAATTAGCCAATTTGCGAGAAGAACAAGCAAATTGCCCACAGTCTAAGCATTCCTGCAACAACGCCATACAAAGTGATAGTCACATAAATTCTACATCGTAAACAAAACAAGTTTTTACACCAAATTATCATTCTTCACACTCTTCTCAATTTCCATGTAAAATATGTAGTTATCTCAGCGGGGAAACGACAAAACTCTTTTCTTGCCATATTGCTTCTAAACTCTTTTTACAAATCTACAAACTACAAACTCATATGAAAATGTATCCCATTGCTTCGAGCAGACAGCTTGGAGCATACAGTGACAATTTGGAAGGCTGGTAAGGGTACCGCCGCGCCGCCTCAGAAACCATTTATGAGATAACCTGCACATCTGCCACAGGTCACCCCAAATGGTTCGCTGGTGCCCGGTTTCATGGGGTGAGATTTGTCCAGGTCTTGGCGGCGGATAAACCTGCCCACCTACTGCGTAGCCTTCCCAACCCCAGTATCCTGAACTGCCTTCCCAAAACTTCCTCTCCCCCTTTCCGTAAAAACACCCACCTCACAGCATACTGTAAGTTGACAAGGCCCCGAGGGAAATTGATTTATTCAGGGCTTCCTGTGTGGAGCTAATGCCAAAAACAACTCCTTGCTTCAACAAACTTCATTCATCAGTCATCTCGTATAATATTATCTTCTGTTGCGTTCGAATCTTGTCAAGAACTCAGTAAGTGTTCACACGATGTTGTACCTTCTTGTGACGTACCCAAATTTTTCGTTCATCCTGACACTACTTTCTTCCATTAGTTTTGGTGTTTTTCACGACGCTCTTTTTCATCCGTTTTTCTCACGGATTGTCTTTTCTTTATCTGGAATCTGGATGAAAAAAAGGGACGTGTTTTATTTTGGTACCAATTATCGTACAGTTTATGATGATATTATGGGACTCGCCTCCTTACTAACTGGAAAGCTAGGTTTTATCTGCGAGGCTCTGGAATTATAATGACACTCTGCATACCTGCCTCCGATTATCTCCGGCATCTAGGCCGTGTGACCCGAAGAACCCAAAGACAACTAAAGCAATGTGAGAACTAATCATAGACTAATTATGATAAATTACAGATAAGCATCTAGTTGCGTCAACAACGCCCATAAGTTAGTTACGTCTAAAATATTATCAGACCTCTACTGTGGACCATTGACCTTGGTTCCTTCATATTTTTTTACTAGCGAGTAGTAGGTACAGCGTTCAGTCTTCTATTCGTTGAATTTCCTACATTCACCCTTCTGTTAAAATATTCTTACCAACCTTCATTTTAATTTTAATTCTACAAATCTAAGACTTGCATTTGCATTCCTGCATTCATGCATTTGTGAAACGAATTGATAACAGACTAAATATTTCTCGTAATTTCCGTACATTCAAAAGTCTTAAAGACATGAAAGATAATAATTAACGAAAAATGCACGAGTATCTCTCGAATATTATCTTAATATCGACTCAATTAAGAAATCTTGTTAATGACCACCTGGTGTGCAATGTGTTCTTTATTAAGTTCGAATCTCTTATGTGTAACTGCGTGCAGTGAATACTATCAGTATCCATCAAGGCCATAAGATCTGAAGACAAAGGGGTAATTCAGTCCTTTAATTCAATCTTTAGGAGGCATCCATTAATTATGCGAGCACGAACGGGGGGGGGGGGGGGGGTCTTGCCAAATCTCACGTTACTTGAAAAGAATATACGAATTGGCCCAAATTTATCTCACCGAGGGGGGGGGGTCTAGATTGAAAGAAAAACTGCTCACGTAATTAATGGATGCCCCCTTACAATTAATAGTTGTGTCAACTTGAAACGTATTAAAAAATATTGATAACAGTCCTCAAATTGATTCGCAAAATATATAACATGGTGCCTATCCGATCGAGATAAACGGAGACTAAAGGCTTTTGAGATGTGGTCCTATAGAAGACTATTAGGAATTTCCTGGAGAGACCACATTACAAATCAGGAGGTTCTCCAAATAATCGAAGGAGGAAGACACCTGCTTAGGACCTTGTTCGAAAGGCGTGCGAGATAGATCGGCCATGTAATACGACAAGAAGGCGTCTTGCATGCCATAATGGAGGGTATGACCGAGGGGACAAACTCTAGGGGACGCCCACGCCGAGAGTACCTGTAGGACCTGCTGGTGGACGTGCGCTGCTCATCATATGCAGACTTCAAAAGAGCCGCACAAGACAGGGATGAATGGAAGAGATGCTGCAAACCAATCCCAGGATTTAAACTAGAGAGATACGACTACAATGTCAGTTGTACACATTATTGTGTTTTGTTTGTTTATTGATATAATATTGTTATACCCGCTTCCGGGTTGTAAAACAGTGTCTGACACTTGGCTGGGCTGGTGAAACAGTGTGCATAATTTGCCGGTCCACCGGCCTGCAGACGAATGGCGCTGGTACTACTGTTGGTGATGGTTTGTGCTTTCTACAGACGACCGAAGATGGTGGTTACTTCGTAACTGCTTGTTACCGGTTGGTCACGCACCGTTTGGCAACTATATCCGTCTCCCATTTTAGACAGGTTCCTTTTGTAAGGCTTCTCCACCAACTAAACGAGTCGATTAGTCTGCCAATTTGTGGAAGGTATTCCCCGAAAGCCAAACACCTGGCGGCAATTCAGTGATTCGAAAAGCAGGTCGTGTGCGTTAAATAAACTTGTATCAATGTTAACATTTTTCCAAAATTTTATAATGTGCAGTGGCTAAACAAGACGATCTTTTTTACATTAGCTCCACACAGGAGGAACTTTGAGGAAGCTGTGTGGAGGGTCTTTTTAGGGAAAAGAAAGAGAGGAAGTTCTGGGAAGGAAAAATGCATTAGGGTGGGGGTAGGAATCTGGGGATCAGTACGTCCAGGAGTGACGGGCGTATGATTCCATTCCTCTCACTGTTGTGCAAGGCGATGGGTGGGTGGTTGGTAAAGTTTCGGCCCGTCAAGCAGTAGATGGACAAACGCATCTGCCGCCAAGACCTAGACAAACCTAACCCCATGAAGTTCTGAAAGGTTATCTCGGTAGCTCGTTTTTTTATTGGATAACGCACAAGACTAAAACTGTTCGGAACCAGTGGGACTATGATATCTCCAATTTATGCTAGGTAGGAGTGTCCTCCTGATTTGTCAATTGTGGGGTTGAAGAGGTGAGCAGAAGGAGATCAGGAGAGAGGAAGTCCCTGGCTATTCAGATCTCATCACCAAATACGGTTAAAGCATTTCCAAGCAACGCAACGGTCTGTCATCCACTCCACTTGACGGCCGGCGTAGTCCAGCGGTAAGGCTCTTGACTCGCAATACGAAGGTCGCGTTTAAATTTTATTTGATTTATTTATATTCTCACCATACATTTTGTTGTTGTTTTTTTTACATAAATTAACCTCACTAGGACTAATACCTGTATTGAGGTTAATAATTATAATTTGAGGATGCATTTTACATACAAAACACAATATAAATACACTACTTTCAAAACACTAATATTACATACTAATTACCCATCTATAATTACTTAATAATTAATTAATTTGTGTTATTTCACAATTTATTCATTTAATATAATATATATCTAGTATAGTCGGTATATTTGCGGCACGTTCCAGAGTGGAAGATGCTCTCAGTATCGCCCTGGTGTAAGACCACCATTCAGAATTGAAACGCTCCTTGAAATGGCTTTAGCCGTGTTTGGTGACCAGATCTGAATAGCCAGGTACTTCCCTGCCTTTCTCTTCCCCATCTTCTTCCCTTCCCCACTACCTTCAGCCTCACAACATACCCCAATTGGGGATGCAATAGACTCACTGGCTCCAGGCGGGGGCAGCTGGGACTCTTGTGAGATGTTCATATATAAAAAAATAGTGTGCAGCGTAATGTGAAATAACACAAATTAATTAATTTAAACTCGCATCCTCCGGATTCGTAATCGAGGATCTTAACGAGACCACGGGGTCCGCCATTGTCATTTTTTTTCAAAGGCAGAAAAAGCGCGTGGCATAATAGTCTGTCCAGCTTTTGGTGAATGTGGTGTGGAGTATATATTAAGTCAAGGTTGCCCCAGGGTGGGTGCGATCGTGCAGAAGATTGGATCATATCAGCAAATACAGAAGCCGAAGATGTTAGATGCACCTGACTACTTTTAGAATAACTTAAAGAAAAGGACTCGCACAAATTGTGGGAAATATCTGAATTGCGTGTGTTTAAAAGGGTGACCAGACAACTCAGAATGAAACCAACTCAGAAGCAGCTCAGAAAGGTCATTAAGAGTGATAATAAAAAAATTATAAAAACATTGGTTGAATAGGTTAAGTTAGGTTGGGGTTAACGGCTATTTTAAAATAATATTTTCGTAGCTTTTAATGACATTTCTGAGGTGGTTCTGAGTTATTATGAGTTGGTTTCCTTCTGAGTTGACATGGAGCCGTTTAAAAGTATGGTGCGTAGATATTTTGTATTTTTCTCACAGAACTCACAAAGCCTTATTTTAGTTAAATCTTATTTTCCCGTTGAGTCGAGTAATATCAAAATTACAATATTCGCGTAGAAGCTATTGAAAATAATTCATTATTTATTTTTTTATTTATATTCTCACCATACATGTTGTTGTTGTTTTTTTTTACATAAATTAACCTCACTAGGACTAATACCTGTATTGAGGTTAATAATTATAATTTGAGGATGCATTTTACATACAAAACACAATATAAATACACTATTTTCAAAACACTAATATTACATACTAATTACCCATCTGGTCTAGTGACCAGATGGGTAATTTGAGAATGATTTGTAACAATATTTATACCTGCCAAAAGCAAAGTAAGTTCAAAAGAACTAGGGTGACACTTCAATTTGTGCAAATGGAACTCAAATGTCTTATTATTTAAAAAAAATCTTATTATTTAAAAAAGGACAAGGATGAAAATATAGTATGCCAATCCTCTGTCAACATAAATTTCTTAACATTATTTTTAAATTTAGTTAATGAATTGGAAGACTTAATGTAATCTGGCAGAATATTAAACATAAGTGGAGCCTGATATAAATAGTTTCTTTTGCCGAAAGATGTTTTAGTATGTATTGCCACAAAGTTCATTGTTGAGCCAATTCTAGTGGTATGGGTTTGTTGGGTTCTTTCTGCAGATTTAGTATTGATAAAAAATCTACAAATTATTTTAATGATGTACAGCTGTTTTATACACATACCATTAGATTCCTTGTAAAGTAGTTTCGATGGATAAAGAAATTTTTTTTTGTACATGATTTTAAGAATTAATTTGTGAGCAATATTTAGTGGTTCTACATTGGACTTTAGACAGGATCCCCAGCATACTATATTGTAAGAAAGTCGAGATTGGACTAAGGCATAATAGACAGATTTTAATTTTTCTTTATCCAATATATGACGAAGTTCTTTAAAAATATAGGTAAGTCTCCTGATATTTTTTGTTAACATATCAATATGGTCGTTCCATCTCAAATATTTATCAATAATTACACCTAGGTACCTAATATAGTCTACTCTTTCTAAAGAGTGGCAATTACAATTTTGCAGACAATTGTGTATAGTTAGATTATGAATGTAGGATGGCTGACTTTTTGACGATATGCTAAAAGTTACATATTTTGTTTTTGATGTATTCAAATTTAAGATGTTATTATTTAGCCAACTCTTTACTATTCTTAATCCTGAATCACATTTTTCAAAAGCATCTTTCCAGGTTTTACCCTCAAATATTAATGCAGTGTCGTCTGCGAAACTTACAATGTGACCTGGAGTATTTAAATTACATAAATCATTAATGTAGATTAAAAACAATATTGGTCCAAGTACACTACCTTGTGGAACCCCAAAAGAGATTTGTTTGCTTATGCTTAAATTATTATTTATCTCTACTTGTTGTGTTCTATTATGCCTTATAAATTTTAAAATTGGTTAGCAATAGCAATTTTGTCGAACTACGACATTCAATGATCTGAACTCTGAACGTGCTTACATTGATAGATTGACTGACAGAAAGATTTTAACTGTTTTGGAATTTCTATTATGGTAAATTCTAAATGATGCATTTGATAATCCAGAATTGCTTGCATTGATAAGCTTTCCGACTCCATTAAGTCATACTAGGAATCGGGATTTATTTCAGTATAGAAATTCTGTGACTAACTACTGAACGTGTTCCTCATTGCTCAGAATACTAATGGAGGCAATCAAATATACCGAGTCAATAGCTATCTTCAAAAGAAAGAAAAAACCGAATAACTTTACTATTCCTCTGTAAAAGTCCCTACATTTGCTCCTTACATTCCTTTTTTCATTCGCTACACATGCCCAAACCATTTGAGCGTCACTTTCTTAATCTTACTCTTTACGCTGAGGTACATCAGTCTTGCATTCTTTGAGGATCTCCACATATCTCACACGATCATACTTACAGTGTTATACCACACATATGCCTCAAGGATATCATTTCTACAGCATTCAGTCTACTGACATCCTTCCTTTGCCATTTCCATGCCTCATTGCCATGCATCAGGACATACACTAGCACTCCATTGCTAGCTTCGATTCTTTGGACAGTTGTTTTCTTCAGTCCTCCATTGACGGAGTTACCTGCACCCTTCTTTCAATATCTATGTCAGCCTTCCCATCTCTCGAAAATATACTTCCCAGATTCACAAACTCATCCACCTGTTCCAAGTATTCATCATTCACAACTATATTGCACTCTGTTTTTGTACTCTCTCTTTCAAACATCATATTGACATTATGTAGCGCAAACTACGGATCCAAAGATCCACTTCCTTTGTAAACGAAGTGATGCTCCTACAATATACCATGTTTACCAAGTAACCGATCAGTTTTTAGTTCCTCATCTCTTTTGCTCTATGTAATCCGGGTAAGCAGTACGTACTAAGTGGCACCCGTCTCTCATGCGATTGACACCGTGTTCTGTTCTGATTGCCATCCGTCATGTTGTTCCCGCTGGTCGATGTCCACAATTCGCTGAGCTTGATGTGTTTGCTGAATGCTTTCTGGGTTTCAAGGCCACACATTCAATACTGTGATTTATTCTGTAATTATCTCTTGTAATTGCTGCAACCTCGTGCACACCATATTCCTTTCCGCGACAGTCTCACTTCTAATCGAGTCTTCATAAATCATTTGTCTGTCAATGAATTGTGTGTACAGTACATATTGGCACTGTAGGTGATTAGTGATACAATTCTAATGCAAGTTTGACGTTATGTACGGCTTTTTTTACATTAGCTCCATACAGGAGGCCCTGAGGAAAACAATTCCCCTCGGGACCTATGTCATCGTGAAGGGTCTATTAATAAGAGAGAGGAAAGAGAGGAAGGAAAGAGAGGAAGTTCTCGAAAGGAAATGGGTGGGTAGGAATCTGGGGGTCAGTGTGTCCAGGAGTGACGGACGTATGAATCCATCCCTCGATTCGATGTTCTGAGAGAGAACGGCTCAAAGAGTCAAAGAGACTTCCTCAACGATTCTCTCACCAAACCTATGGCAGAGGTGTTGGTTACCCAATAAATGGTTTCCGGGACGGCGGTACCCATAACCGCCTCCCAAATTGAATAAAATTCTAACGGAAGTTTGCAAATTACGCACGGCTTTATTTCCTTGGTGCCAGAATAGTTTGTGCTTTTAAATGTACGCGTTTTCCGAAGGCACAAACTACAAATTCATATGAAAAGGAATTTCATTGTTTTTTACTGACATTTTGGGAGGCGGGTTAGGGTACAGCCGCTCCGGGAACCATTAATTGGATAACCATTAGATAACCACAGATGTTTGTCCAAATCTTGGAGGCTTCGCCAAGTTATCTTATATGTATGTTTATGAGATGTCTATGCGTTGCTAAACCATTCATCCGATTGCGATGAAACTTTGGGGATTTGATGTGCGCATGCCCGCAATGGATTCTATATATACTGGTGAGCTCTGGCATTACGAAATATGTATTAAAAAATTGCAATAATTGACACTCGAGACGTTTTTTTTAAATTTTATTTTATTTATTTATTTATTTTATACACTTTACAAATACAAGACAAAAAGTCCCGATAAACTACTTTTTAACAGTTTGTCTAACGGGTTCTTTACGTTAAAGATCTTATAATAGTGATTTAATAGTTACATTTTTACAATTATATAAAATAAAATTTAATTTTTTACAGAAATATAGATAAAAATATTTTTTTTAAAACATAAATAACATTTTTAAAGTCTTTAGAATAATATGTCATTGTAAGCTAATACAAATTAATTCTTTCCGTAAGCCAAGTCTTCAGTAAATTCATCAATTGTTTGTTTTGGGCACAGTTTTTAATTTCAGCAGGTAACATATTTAAAGACTGATAAAAGTAACAACATATTTAAAGACTGATGAGACTCTGATAAAAGTATGGAATATTATGCCTTTCTTTGTATAAATTTTTTTCAGCTAATAATTTAACCAATGAATTTTGCACTGATTGAACATGGTCTATATTTGTTTTACAGGAAAATCCCCAAGCTGTTATTCCATACCTTATAACAGATTCAGCTAGAGATAAATAAATTGCAGGTTGCAGGAATACCATTGTGTAAGCAATCTCATGTATGTGTCTTTATTTCAGGTGTAATATATACCTTAACATTAGGGGATCTTATATGTGACAATTTAGTTTTTTTTGGCATTTATGACTAAGCCAGAGTCATGAGACCACTTTAAGAGTTCAATGTAGTCTTTTTGTAAAAGATCTATACAAGTTTGCAAATCACTGCTAGAAATCACTAAAGCAGTATCATCCGCGTATACAAAGTACTTTACATGTCTAAAAATTAATTTAATAAAAGATACATATATAATATACAGAATTGGACCTAATATGGAACCTTGAGGAACGCCGGCAAAAAACTTATTTTTTTTACTTAAAGAGTTTAAGAGTTTTAATTTCATGCATCGGTTGTTTAAGTAATTTTAAAAAAGTAGTAGTAGGGTTCCTCGTATTCCTATAATTTCTAGTATTTTAAGTAATTTACCATGATCAATAGTATCAAAAGCTTTCGAATAATCTATAAATAAGACTAATGTATGTTTTTTACAGTTTAATTCATTATTTATCATGTTGGCAAATTTTTGTAGCAGCAATTCTGTACTCTTTTTTTTTTGGAAACCGTATTGATTAGTATCTATTATAGAAAAATCTTCTAAATATTTTATTAATTTTATTTGAATATATTTTTCAAGATTTTTTCTAGAGATGGCAAGATACTAATTGGTCTGTAGTTACCCAATACAGTGTGGTCACCTCCCTTATATACATGTCTTATGATACTACATTTTAAGTCATCGGGGATTTTTGCTTGAAATAAGATTCTGTTTATAAAATGGGTTATAATTGGACCTGGGATTAAAATATGTTTTTTAATATCGCTCATTCTGATACTATCAATTCCTGGAGAAGAACTCTTCATTTGTCTAACAATGCTTTCTATATCCGCCGCTGTTGCCCTCGGTAGGTACATGCTTTGAGGCATCGCCTCTGGTTCAATTTTTTTTTGTTTTGTTCAAAATTTTGAAAATGGAATGTACCGGGTCAGAATATATGGAATGCGGGAGGGGGGAGGGGAACTCGGGGAGGAAGGTGGAGGAGGCGGAGTGGGAACGCGAGAGGGGAAGAGGACGGGGGAGAGGAAGGGGAGGCGGAAGGGGAACGGAAGGAATGGGAAAGGACACGCAGGGAGAAACAATTTCTTTATTAAGTGGCTTAGCAACACATCCCGGGAACTCGCTAGTAGGGTATAAATTAAACTGATGAAAATAAATAAAAAACTGATTAAAATAAAGAAAAAAAAATTACTTCGTTTATAACGATGATTTTCTTTTTCTTTTTTTTAACGCAAGAAACATCAGGGTATAACTCTGTTTAATTTATCAGTTTAATCAGCGTAATAGCTTGTGTTAAGCGAAACAGATTGGTATTAAAAAAAAATCGTTGTTATAAACAGGCGTAGTTCAGCGGTAAGGCTCTTGACTCTCAATCCGAAGGTCGCGGGATTGAATCCTGGCGTGGCAAATAAATTTTATTTGAATAATTTGTGTTATTCACAATTTACTCATTTAAAATAATATATACATAGTATATTTGCGGCACGTTCCAGAGTGGAAGATACTCTCAGTATCGCTCTGGTGTAAGACCACCATTCAGAATTGAAACGGCTTGAAATGGCTTTAGCCATGTTTGGTGACCAGATCTGAATAGCCAGGTACTTCCCCACCTTCCTCTTCCCTATATGCTTCCCATACCCACTACCTTCAGCCTCACAACGTACTCCATTTGGGGATGCCATAGTCTCACCGAATTTAGACGGGAGCAGTTGGGACTCTTGTGTGGTATTCATGTAAAAAAAAAAGTAATTGTTTTATTTCATTGAAAACTTCTTCGTACAGTTTAATTGCTCATACTACAAGTTGAAGGAAAACGCAGTCTAGGGATTTGTGTATGCGGTTAAGTGCAGGAATTTAGATTGTCTATTTGCCATGCATATACCAAATAAGGCTTTGCCAGTCCGGACAGGCAATGCCTCCTAATAAGTAACTTAGAATTAATTTGCATATTACGCCGCACGTTATTGGGTTAAATATAACTGTGTTCCGTATCCCATCTGTATCCGGTGGATTTTACACAAGGCGTTACAAAAGCGGCAGTGATTTGTGGGAAAAGTGAAAATGTTAGAAGTTTGTACTCTGCTAATTACTTACTATGTACCTAATAGCTATCTAGTCAACATTTGAAGAAGTCATTATTACAGTTAATATTATGGAGTTTTGTACTGCAGTCGTAGATAGACTAGGTGAGCGCTGCTTGTAATCGAATGCATTTGGGCCCATTTTTCACGAAAGTGTGACAATTTTTTTAAGCGAAAACTTCTGTAGCACCGTTGTGATTTGAAACTCGATGAAACGGAAAAGAGCGACACTAAAAAGAGACAAACACATACATCCATAGGATTTATCCTGCAAGAGAATAAGATAATCGGTATCCTCTTTGTGTGGTGCTTCGTAGAATATAATGTTAAATAATTTTTAAATTTGGTACCGCGTGTGAACTGCGCACATGTTTTAAAATATTTAAATCAACATAAAATTTCGATTGATCTCAGATTCGTGTTCATTCGATCATAGATTGTTAATATTCTTTCAAAATCAAAGGTGCTTTAAAGTGCAAGGGTTTGAAAAGTTAATTTCAAGTTTATTATAATTAAAAAAAAGAATTTATCATAATAATCCACAACGTGGTCGCATTGTACCAAAATGAAATTTTAAAATATTTTGACTTATAAAAAATATGTTCATATAGCATAAAATATCGATTCTAAATATATAAAAATGTTTCTATATTATTATTCTTAGAATTAATTAAACGTTCTTAAAATTGATTAAAAGCTATAAACTAAAAACGCTTCATGATTGGTCGAAAGAATTCTGACATCATCTGTACGCCAGTTTGTACGATCATTCGAATCATGATCGTGCATCTCTTTCTATTGCATGAATCATGCTTTGTTTATGATGAGAGAGGTATAGACCAAAGAGTTTTGCTTGCTATCTTGTTGAGTCTTTTTAGTTAAAGTAAAGCCTCGATGACATTGAGCGAGTTTACAAGCTAAGTGTGAAATTCACTATCTGTTAGTAAACTTGCTCAGTGTAATCGTATTACTAGCTAACTAGCAAATTGTGGAAAATCTACGAAAAAAGTTGAAAGGTGCATGGTCAACTTTGAATTGTGAACAAGTGAAAAATTTAAAAAATCTCCTTACAAAATGCTCAAGCGACGTGTTTTTCAGAGTACAAATGATGTCACACACACACCCGCCTCTTACCGCTCGCTCGTTTTAGCGGGCAATACAATTTTAACTTGGAGAATTAATTTAATTATGAAAACTAACTCTAAAAAAAATACTAGTATTTAAGTTTGAATGAGAACATTGATAAAAAAATGGACTCAACTTGCTTATTGCGGCCAATATTCGTATATCAGAAATGTTTAACAGTGGTCGTGAATCTTTGTACCTACTAAGGTACCCAATTACGCCAGAAAATACCCGCACGGCATAACGGGTGTAATGAGTGATGAACAACAAAGGAAACCCCAGACCATTTTCAAAAGTTACCGCAGTTAATTGGATCAAATCTGACCTTTATTACTTCTTCCCATTGAAAGTATGCCATCTTCTTTGAATTGGAATTCGTTGTCGTGTAGTTTCTTGAAGCGTAAAGCCATTCTAGGATATTTTATATTAGTTGTTTATTAGTAGTATTTAAGTAGTAGAAGTACTTGGATAAAGTTACGTGAAAATGTAAAGTAACTTGGCACAAAGACTAGAGAGTGTAACTTTGAATTATTCATCATTATTATTTGATGATACCGATCGGAATTTGCATTCAATTGAATTTTACGCGTTTATCGCATATGTGAGCCAAAAAAGCCGTAAAAGAATAATTTATTTGTTCTTTTGTTAGATTAAAGATAAACCTATTATGTTAATTGTTTGATAGGTACCAACATACTTTAGTAACAATTATATATTCTACTTTTATATTCTTAGATTTTATAGCGTTTTTACTATCTTACAATCTTACATTCTTACAATTTTACAGACATATTTTCTAACATAGAAAAGTTTTGGCATCCTACGTCATTCTTGTGTTGTTCTTCCTTGCGCTGTCCCAACTCATTGCCTAGGTACGCTGTTGGGGTCGGCTCTTCTCGTTCTCAGGTTATAACTTCTTCGGTTCTGAGTATCGCCTCCATCCAGGCCGTTTCTCTGAAGTATTTTGGAGCATTGATTCATCCAAGAGTTTTTTGGTCTTCCTCTGGATGACTGTCTATGAAGCTCCAAAGACATTATTGTGTTGTAGTTTAATAATAAATATGTTAATTTTGACATACCTACAGGATTGTTTTCTGGTTCATTTTCATATTTTAATTCCTTCTTCTCTTTTGTTTCAGGTAAGATCCTCCGGTTTTTGAGTTAAGGTTGTGGTAAGTTAATAACATTTAATACCAGAAAAAATCCCTCGACTCTATGCAGAAACGGGCGGCCCGGAAGATGCGCCGAGGAACTAGCATCATTAATTTCTTCGGCACCGGTGCACGCCAAACGGGCACCCAATATTTGTACACAGTTGACACTTGTCACATGAGAACGGGTCGTTTCCACTTCTCGTTCTTCAGTTCAACTGTGTTCAGGCTGTGGAACTATTTGCCGGCCTCTGTGTTTCCCCCCTCTTCAAGACCCAAGTTCACTTATTCTTTTTCACAAAAAGATCTTCCACACAGCATCCCCAAAGATGACATGTGTGGAGTTAATGTAAAAAAAGTTTTTTTTCTCATTTTCCAACAGAAAGGTGCATTACCCATTTGGGTAAGCCCACTATTAGTTAAGCGCTCCATCATTGCATAAGCAACATTTTCAAATATTAAAAGGTTATTCGTAAGCCGGGAATGTTTGTATTTCTTTAAAAAAAGAAAACAAACGAATCTTTGGTTTGGGTCAATGACAAGGGGATGTTTCTATTGCTTGCTATGAAAAAAGCGAAATATAATGTATATATTGTGGTTTTTTCGAACACTGGTAATGTAGTGTATCTAAAAGCTTCCGGCTTTTAGTGCTAAGAGCTGTCCTTAGATTCCGCTAGATGGCAGGTAGTTAAGTACCTGTGGGAACCGATAGACCGGGTCAGAGGGTCAAGCAGCTCTGGGTGAGTGTTCACTGGAAAATCCATTTAGCCAGCTTCTAGTTAGGTCGACTATCGAGGTCAATATTTTAATACGCGAAGTATATAATAAAACCAGATAAACATCAAGAATCTATTATTCCCAAGAAGTAATCTCCATCCATAGGAGAATCTGTTAGTGTCTAAAGATTACAGTATACTACAACAGTAACATTTGGCGGGAGGTTTGATTTTAGGTCGCCAGAACAGGCTCGTCACATTTTGAAGCGGGGACAGACGGGCAAACGCCTTCGGTTCGACGGTCAAAGTTTTCAATAACTTAAATCAATGTAATCGGCAGTTTTTCAATAACCCGGTTAGCGGGCAGTAAGGCATAATGTACTTTTTAAAAACATTTTCTTATAAACAACAAAGTATTGTGTGAACTGGGTTCGTTTAAATATTCACGTGATTTGACCTTCAGATATCTAATGTAGGCAAATCTAACACACCTCTGAACCTTGGCTGATCGTGCTGGGAACATTAAACTTATGAAGAATATTTAATTTTTGATTAACGACCGGAGAATTATTTAGGTCGCGTTAACAAAAAACAAAAAAAAATGAAACCTTTATATGTCTAATACAAATAAGTATGAGGACAAATACAATAGATTTATTTATTATTTACAGATTATAAAAAACGAAAGAACAAAAATGTTAGGTACCCCGTTCCAACGGCCGTACAAGATAGTCACTTATACGGCCGTTGTTCTCAACCCTACTGATCAACTGTTGGTAATTTGGCCATAAATCGCTTACGTGAGCGATTTAAGGAAAAAAACTTACGAGTGTAAAGCTAGCCTTTTGGCCGAAATTTGGGCTCAACACTCTTCAAATGCACAAATACGCCCTTCCCAAGAGCCATAAACATGTATTGGCCCTTTTTATGCGTAATATTTATTTATTTATTTATTTATTTATCTATTTATTTATTTATTTATTTATGTATTTATTATAGATACAAAAGAAAGTACAAATTACATATTTGGAAGCTTTGCCTAACAAACTAGGAAAGTTTCCCGTCCCAGGAGAGACAAATTGACAGGTTTAGTTCATATTATTCCAAAAAATGTACATAAATACATAACAAAAACAACGAAAAAAAACAAAAAATTTCATTTTTCTCTGAAAGTAAGTTATGTAGTAAAACATATATATGTATGTACATTTTTTTGACAATGTAGAAAAAGTAATTTAGTAGCATATATAATAATCAGATTTACCGAATTAACCTGGTAACATATATAATATATTCAGATTTACAGAGTATGAGATGTAGGTAAGTTAGTAGTATTAACTCTATGGTAGTATTGATAAGTGTAAACCAGGTACCTGATAACAAGATGGAATAATTACAATAAGATTTACAACAAAGATATGAAGTTATGTTAGATTATGTGTTTAGAAGTGTGAACTTTTAATGGATAGTACACTTATAGGAGAAACTACAATATCTATACATATATTAATTTGGGAGGCGGGTATGGGTACCGCCGCCCCGGGAACCATTTATTGGATAACCAACACCTCTGCCATAGGACACCCCAAGTGGTTCGCTACGTTTGGTGACTTAGCAGGGGCGCCCGGGTTCGTGGGGTGAGGGTTGTCCAGGTGTTGGCGGCGGATCGAGAGGGACTGGTGGAGGGAGGGTTTTTGGCCTTTCCAGCCGGACTCTATCGACCCATCGCCTTGCACCGTAGTTGGAGGGATTGGTTCATAAGTCAGTCACTCCCAGACACACTGTCCCTAAGATTCCTACCCACCCCTCATACCTTTTCCTTCCCAGAACTTCCTATCCTTCCCTTCATTAAAAAGACCCTCCACACAGCATCCCCTAAGATGACATAGGCCCTGATGGAAATTTTGGCCTTATGTTTTCGTTTCGTTCGTTTGAAAATTACCATTGAACCTACGTGGTCAGGTATTTTTTGTGACAATGAACCACGCCAGCTGTGAAAGGAGAATGATATGAAGGCAAGGGAAAGTGTCTCATGACTCATGACAGTCATGACCGCCTTGTCCCGTCTCCGACCCGAGGAGATAGATCCAGAAACAGAGTCGACAGAGGTAGCACAGCTCCAATGGCTTTGCTGTGATTTACGAAGATATTCGACCCAGATTGGCGGAGTAGGTCGATTATCAAATGTTGCAATCAGAATATTCAAAACCGTTGGTATACAATACACGAGAATAACTTCTCGTAAAATAGCGTTCCTGCGTATTAAATATTTTAAGTTTTTTTACGTTAACACCACACAGGAGAACCTAACGAAAATATTAATCTCAAGGCAAATGTCATCTTTGGGGATGCTGTGTGGAGGGTCTTTTTAGAAAATGAAGAAGATGAAGTTCTGGGAAGGAAAAAATGTATGAGGGGTAGGTAGGAATCTGGTAGTTAGTGAGTCTACGAAGCATGAATCCAACTCTCCCACTGGGGTGCAAGGCGATATTCCGAGAGAGTCGTGCTGGAGACATCAAAATATCTCCTTCGACCAGTCTCTCTAGATCCGGCCTGCTATGCAGTTGGTGGGCAGACTCACCCGCTGCCAAGACAAACCTCACCCTATGAACGGGAACATCTGCTATATTGGGTTATCGAACCCAAAACCTAACGATCACGTCTGTTTAGATAGGCAGTTGATATCAACAAAAATCCCATTATCACATGACGAGGTTAAACTTATTTGTAATTGGTATCAGGTGCTTGACAGTTACACCGAAACTAAACGCCGAATACTACATTACTTTCACTAATTATTATACTGAAATACCAGCTCTGAGAGGATAAAAGCGCGTATACATAAACAAACACTACACCACAATCTACCTACACATTGGCCTGTCTGCTTAAGGAGGAGGAAGCGGAACATAGGGTAATAACCCAATGAAAATGTATTATAATATACTGATGATTAAAAAATATTTCACCATTAAATTTATACGACGAGAATGCCAGCATTCTTATAAATACCAACCAGGAATTATTAGATTCCTGGTCAAATAAAATTCTTCACGCAAAACACTTCAATTATCTCAACCAAACATATGTTGACAAATTTTCGTCAAACAAATGGTTGAGTATTGGAGAGTTGAGCGCAGAAATAGAAGGCTTTATGCTTGCCATACAAGATAGAGTCATTAATACTAAAAATTATAGGAAGCATATCATCAAAGATGCAAATCAAATTGATGATTTATGTAGAAAATGTTTGGCTTTTCCGGAAACTATAGAACATATTATATCGGGATGTTCTGTATTAGCGCCGTCCGAGTATACATTTAGGCACAATCAAGTTTTAAAAATAATTCACCAAAGTTTGGTAATTAAACATAACTTGATTGACTGCCGTAATGTACCATATTATGAATATGAACCAAATTCATTTTTAGAAAATGAATTTTATAAAATTTATTATGATAAAACTATTCTGACAGACAGAACAATTAGTCATAATAGACCCGATATAGTTTTACATGACAAAATTAAGAAAATAACTTATATCATTGATGTCGCTATACCAAATTCTTGTAATATTCAGAAAACTGTTTCTGAAAAAATAAGAAAATATACAGATTTAGGAAATGAAATTAAAAGAATTTGGCATTCTCAGACTATAAAAATATTACCATTTGTTATTTCGGCTACTGGCATTATACCAAGCTCTCTCATTCAAAATTTAGGCGTATTAGATTTGTCAAAAAATTTGTACATAAAAATGCAAAAGTCGGTCATTTTAAATACATGTAGGATTACGAAAGATTTTTTAAATATTTATATTGAGGGATCAGTAGGATTTATCGGACCAGTTAGGATTTCATCAGAGCCGAACCCTCTGATATGAAAATATCTGGAGTCGGTGAAATATTTTCCCATTATGTTTCTGGTGGATTGACGTATTGTTCTTGTATTGTTTTATTCTTATATAGTTCAATTACATTGCGTTAATTTACTAGATATTCATTTGTGGAAAAGTGTGTGGAAGGGTTTAGTCTTTCATTTGGGAAAGATTCAACCCGGACATGAAATCTGGAGCACCGTAAAAAATAGCAAAACAACGGTATCGGCAAACTTTCTGAATATAATCGATATCAAACTACCATTATTTACATACGAAACCATGCAATTGTGGTTGAAGGAGTAGATTATAATGACAACGAGTAGGTACCTATATTGTTGAAAAGATAGAGGATTGTTTTAAATTTAAGGTCTTGTTTTAGAGTGGAATTTGTCACTATCGCCCCAGCGATGATGATTTTCTGTTTTTGACTGCTAACCGAGGGCATTTCTAATGAATTCTTTACCATTGGTATAGTACTAATGTTCCAAAGCCCGGGCAATGCTAGCTATAATTCGATTTACCTTCTTTTGTGATGGATTAGGCCTCGCTTATGTGGCGACCTAGTAGTGTCGAGTTTCTTGGAAAATAAATACCTATACAGCTCATCAATAATCATAAACATCACGTTCTTCATACCTGAAAATGTCTTTTTTGGAGAACTTGCATTTTTTTTCCTCAGGGCCGTGTGGAGAAAATGTAAAAAAAAATAAAATTATTGAGGTTTGGATATACTAGTTGTTAAGGGACGTACCTACTTGACTTACTTTAAGGCGGTACATGACCCTAATAATTTTTGTTTGCTCAAAACTCACATTTTAATAATTTCCGGCGAACTCGTAACTATAATAACTTTTTTTTTCAAACCCGCACCCGGGGATGTAAGTTCTTTATATTTATGAGATAAAAACCATACCTTACATTATTAATATATTTCATGTACAACAATTTAACTGTTTTTAAACTATAAAGTTAGCGGTGAGCACCAGATTTTATTTTTCTAGACGATAAATTAATAACTTTGAAGGTATTCATTTAGAAACATCTTGAATATTAGTAACACGTTATTCAGAATGAATTAAAATGAACCCGGCGGAAAGGTCGAATCTCCAGGCCTGCTAGGGTGAATTCGACCGTACGTCCGTCCAATACGCCGTGCCGCGGGCGCGTATTTGTTCACACGTCTACTTTAGTTTACTGAAGGTTTCCCTTCTACCGCTTGTGAACTGCACACTATGATTTACGCTGCATCGCGCTGAGAGATCCTCAAGAACCAAATTTATAAGGTACTTCATTTAAAAAAAAAATACCCTTTGCACATCATCCGTAGAGTAATTACTATTTTATTAGTAATTAATATCTAACAATAACGTATTGTTGGTCAACGGTTTTGAGTTCGGCCATTCAGAGTGGCTGATTCATCTTATACCGGTTTCATTGTGTAGAGTGTAGATAATATATTTTTGTAAAATATAATCTGCTCTTGCCATATTTCAGCGTTTCCTTGGGCCCACCCACGCCAGGTACAGGGGAAAGGTGCGCCTTTAAAATGCAATATTTTACCTTTCAAATCTTTCTGTTCCACAACTTCTCAACCCAAAGCCCGAGGCCAGAGGTGCGACGGACAGACACTGTCATGGCTCAGCTGATATTCGCCCACTAAGAATTCTTGATGTCTTTCACTGTCTCGAACTAAATATAGCGTAACTAGTTGGTTCCCGGCGTGCGGTGCTATGCCACTTAATAAAGAAATTGTTCTCCCTACATGTCCTTTCCCATTCGTCCCGTTCCCCTTCTGCCTCTCCTTCCTCTCCCGCGTCCCTTTCCTCTTTCGCATTTCCACTCCACCTCCTCCACCTTCCCTCTCCCCACTCCACTCCCCCCCTTCTCCTGTCCCGCTAACCCCCTCCCGACTTCCAATCCCCCTCCCATGTTCCCACCTTCTTCCCGGGTTCCCCTCCCACCTCCGATTTCCCTTCCCCCTTCCGAGTTCCCCCCCTACCGGGTTCCCCTCCCCCTCCCGGGTTTCCCTCCCCCTCCCGGGTTCCCCTCCCCCCTCCCACCACCCGCATTCCATACATTCAGTTTTCAAACAGCTCGCGTGCCACCTATTGCAATTTTTTATACAAATTTCATAATGCCAGAGCTCAAAAGTAGTTTTATACAAACCTTGTCCTGACAATAACGAACACAAAAAATAAGAATTATCCAATTTAATTATCTCGCGAAGAATTAAAAAATAACATCTTCGAACATTAAATTTTCTTTAAATATGATGTGAAATATGTGGAATCATCTCCTTTGAGAAGATACCACTAATATTTGATGTTACATTATGAAAAATTGGATCGCATTGCTTTTTTAAAGTAATACGATCCTTTAATACAGTTTTCCTTTGAACCATATTGGTGTTGTCATTTAAAACTAAAAACGATCGCAGCGGTATTCATTTTTCTGACAGAGCGAGTTTTTCGAACACGCTATAATTTAAGAAATAGTGGCTATGTAGATCAAGGGGGTCTAAGTTTTAATACTGATATCGTTTGGGACCACGAAATTGTATTTATTATAATGGTGAGGTCTGATCTTGTTCTCAGTCTATTATGACTTCCTGTCTAACTATTTTTGAAGAAGGTATTATATTTCTTTTGTTATTCCATAAATTAAACATTTTCAGGTCAACACGATGTTTCACACAGAATCATTAATAGATCTTCATGTACCTACGCATTGTCTTCATATAATGCTTAAAATTATTAAAGTTGCCCATTTGACTTCTGCAATGCTAGAATGAGACGGCAAAAGACAAAAGTTTCTACGGGTGTAACAGCACGAAGTATTTTAACCAGCGATTCCTGAGCATATTTGGATTAAAAAAAGTAGATGTCATTTTGTTATTCGATGATATATTTTTATGTATTAATTACGCGCTGTTTTGGGTGTGTTATCGTGCTGCTGGAACGAGACGGAGTGCTTATCACTTGACCCTATTATGAAATCGAAGGACATAGGAATTCATGGCAACGAACTGCAGTGGTTGATTGATAATAATTGGAGATCCTATATCTAAAGAACGAGTAAAAATTGGAGTTCCTCGAGGATCTGTTTTGGGACGGCTCCTATTTATTATATACATTAATGATGAAGTGAAGTACCTAAAGTACTGTTCCATCTAACTTTTGCAGATGACACACTTTTATACGTTATAGCAAATGCTTTTGAAGATACATTGTCAAAAATACAAAGTGTATTTCACGAAATGTCCAAATGGTTAAATATAAATGTATTGAAATCCTATACTCTATCTTCTAAATGCCATTAGCGCAGCCAGTTAATATTAGTAATGAATACCCTGCAAGCTTTTAGAAATTGGTTTTAGATTAACTTTTTCACGCAGTTTCATTATTAGTAACCCGCATATAATGAAAGAGGTCAACTTGTTTGACCTATATAAATACTACACACGATCGTTCGAGGCATTCTGTAAAACAAACCAATAAATTTGTAGTTTTACGACTTCAAGAAGCTAATTCATTTAACCAGTTTACAAGATATTGTTTGGCAAGAAAGTGTAGAAATTAATTAATTTGGAACTAAATTTTTTCATTACTATGGTAACACCGAAATACTCGTTTTGTCAATGACATTTTGTATGGCTCTTGGCTTTACTGACTTTAATCATGTAGAACACACTGAAAATCGCTCGTTTAGTGTTTTTTTTTTCATTGTTTGCCTGTGCATTGTTTGAATTGAATTAAAATGAACAAACCAATACGCAGTGGTGCAAGAGAAGTTGTAAACTGCGTGTTTCAACGCTGCCTAGCTGAATATCGTGCGAAGAAGCTCCTATCCAATTTGAAAGAAGTTTACAAACGAACTGCAGAAATGAATCGTACGTGGTATAGTTTTTTTTAATAAATTTCATTAGTATTACAAGATTGATGCCAATTTTTGTGCGATTATAACCATTACAATCTGATTTGAGGTTATGTTTAAAAATCCGAATTTGACATTTCCATTTGACAGTTAATATTAGGCCACAAGAAAAATGGAATAACTCAATTTAAAAAAAAAAAAATAATATATGCAACTTCTTTAAACTCATAGAAATGTAACTTGTTCTTAATTTTCTCTTTCTTTCTTTCTAAATGAATATTTACAGGTGTGCTTTTTTAAAACTACCTTCTATAGAATAATCATTTTAATGATGTTTTCCACATACAGGTAAATCTGAAAATAAGATAAATCGTCAAGGAAGGGAAAAGGCAGATGGAAAATTTGAAACACCGGGAAAACGGAAAATAGCATAAGTGTTGATGATTAAAAAAAAATTGTTGCAAAAACGTGATGAAAATCGAGGCAGATTATTATGCACGAGGAAGTACTCTATATGATGATATAGATGAACTGATAAAACGTTTAGATGAAGATGAAGATATGGAAGAAGAAGAATCATATGAGGACTAAGACAATAATTATTACATGTCGGGTGTTGAATAAATATACTCAGATTTTTAAATACCTATGTACCTACGTTTTTATAACAAAATAAACGCCCACTTAAAACCTGTTTTGTTTTATTTTACTTCTATTAAATAATGTGTTTTTGTGCAAAATTTATGAAAATACAAACACGTTATGAAATATGCATTTTGGCTGAAGGGTTTTTTAAAACATACATTCATTGTCTTATGAGCCATCACGGTGTTGCCATTTAAAACCAAGAAATCGATCGCAGCGCCATCATTTATTTTCTACACTTAATTGTCAAAACAAATCATCGCATAAAGGCACTAGGTAAATAATGATTTGATCGTGAGCAAATACAGGCTTTCGCAGGACGGTAAACACGAAGTAAAAAGCTATTTTGAAATCATAAACAATATTGTTAGTTGTTATGGGCAGCTAGAGCAATCAGGGCAGTATGGGTTGTAAAAATTGTAACAGTCGTGCTTGACGTAATACTGACCATAAACACCACTGCTAGTAGCTGTTAGCCTGCTATTTGTAATAAACCTTCTAACTACTCTGCTGTTGTAACTTTTTTACATTAGTTCCACACAGGAGGCTTTGAGGAAAAAAAATCCATCAGGGCCTATGTCACTGTGGGCTCTATGTTGGTAGGTACTCAAACCCCTACCTACTGGTCGGCTGCTGCTCCAGCCAATTCAAAGTTTAGAACATATTACAGATTCTTTTGTTTTCGTTCTGATTGGAATATGTTTTGTTTTTCACTAGTTTTTAGTTGGGTAGAAAATATGTGAGATGATAGTTCTTAAAATATAATAAAAAATCGTAAAAATTTTTCAGTTTTTATTTTATATTTATCATCACCTATATTGGTGACCCCGACGTGATAGGACATTTCACGCATTTCGCACGGCAATCATCCTCATCATGTCCCTTACGAGCGGTACATCCGAGGACATGGGTAAATAGTCAGCTCCATGCAACCCTCAGCCAGCTCCATGTAATCCACCACTTATATTGGTGACCCCACGTGAATGTAAAGTAATGAATGTGATGTCGTCTTTTTTAGTAAATGAACTAGAAGAAGTTCTAGGAAGGATAAAGGTTTGAGGGGTGGTAGAAAATTGATGGGTAAATGTGTCCAGGAGTGATGGACGTCTGAATCCATCCCTCGCACTGCGGTGCAAGGCGATGGGTCGAGATTTTGGTTGGAGAGGTCAACAGCTCCTTCCAAGGTCTTTCCCGATCCGGCCCGCCACGCAGTAGGAGGGTAATCGCATCAGCCGCCAAGTTCCAGACAAAACTCACCTCATGAACCCGGGCACCCCTGCCAAGTAGTATGGCAGGGTGTTAGACGTGTTGGTTATCAAGAAATGGTTCTTGGGGCGTTTCTTGGTTCAATTCATCAAAAGCGAGGACTTCTGCCAATCAGAAGGCGCCAATAAACAAAGATACTCAACTGCTTAACGTTTCTGCATTGACCGTGGATATTTTTAACGTCACTTACAGATAGTTTACTAACTATTTTTTGACGCTTGTCATAAAATAGTTAAACTATCTTTTATAATTAATTGTATTTGTGTTTAATTCGTGGAACTCCATTTATTTTTTAAAATTTTAATTACGTAAAAAAATGTATACTTAGATGTTCCTCAATTTTTTTAATCTTCTCCGTGATACAACTTTACAACCGTTTTAAGGAAAACATGAAAAAAATAAATTAAAAAATAAAATCAAGTATACTATATTTTTTATAACCAGCATACTTTATTAATTAACTAAGATGCTCTCAGTATTCAATAGCCATATACTCCCCCATCTCTTTTTCCCCATCTGCTTCCCCTCCCCACTACCTTCAGCCTCACAACACACCTCAACTGGGGTTGCCATAGCCACACTGTCTCCAGACAGGAGCAGTTGGGACTTTTGTGCGGTATTCACATAAAAAAAACTTATTATTACTTCCCTGTTATTAATAACTTGTTATTTTTTGTAAATTATTTATTCATAATATCTCCATTATCAGTGTGGTCAATGGGCACTTTATGATTGTAACTGATATAAACCGCCACATTGTTGACAATTATGTTATTGTTGACAACTATAATGTACTGCCCGGCTGTAATAAATTTACAACTAATAATGTTCCTTGTTTAAAACCACTTTATTATTTACCAATGTAGTGGTTTTAAACAAAGAACTTTTTTTATTTGTATAATGTCTTGCCACAGAATGTTTGATTTCTTCGATAATGTAATAAATTTAGTTTGAATACCTGTAGTATTGTTTATTTGATTCTTTTCTCGACACAGGACAACTGCCCTGGAGAAATGCGCGGCTTATGTTTTGC
This sequence comes from Limnephilus lunatus, assembly GCA_917563855.2. Taxonomy (NCBI): domain Eukaryota; kingdom Metazoa; phylum Arthropoda; class Insecta; order Trichoptera; family Limnephilidae; genus Limnephilus; species Limnephilus lunatus. The sequence continues at coordinate 41,406,611 of OU830596.1, forward strand.
GTTTATTATACAATTTTTCGTTTATTACCTATACAATTTTTTCAATCAATAAGGATTCAAATTAGGTAGGCTTATCAATATTTTGGCTGGCGATTCATTGCTCCAATATCTTTTATCTTTATTGCTTTGAGTGAAATTGCAAGTCTTGCTTTAGGTTAGAGTGGTAGGACTATCAGTATCGCTTTGTTGAAGACAACCATTCAGAATCGAAAAGTTGTTTCTGCAAAAGAATTTGGCCGTGGCGAGAATCGACCAAATACGAAATATAATATATCGATGGTGGCGTGTGATCGGATTGAAAATCCAGGTACTTCTCAACCTTTCTTTCCCATCTCTTTTCCCTCCCCACTACCTACAGCCTTGCAACATATCCTAATTTGCGATGTCACGGTATCTCTGGTGACGGGCAGTTAGGTTACTCTTGGACGATGTTCACATTTTAAAAACTATTTTTCAACAATGGCGAGATCTTTTCTCTTGATGGGTCTGTATCCTACATTCCTATTTTGGCCATGGAATCTGTGTATACATGCTGATTAGACTATCCTCTGAAAAGGGGTTCCAGGTCCCCTGGGGCACTGGAGAGGTCGCACCAAGAGAGGAGTGCTCTTGCCTGGAGTGGTATAATTACCCAATAGTAAAGTGTTCCCCAAGAAGTACATATTTACATTTCAGATTACTGCGTTCAATAAGATGGCACCTAATTACTTGGGGAATAGACCGATAGATATCACAGGAAAATAGTGGTCAGATTGAGACAATGGATACACCGGTCGTGGTAGTTGGTTGTTATGCGATGATAAGGCAAACAAAAACACCTGGTAATAGAGTTAATATCAACTAATGACAGGGAGATTCTATTTACTATTGTTTAAACAAAATGAAAGTTCTAGTAATAACCTAATAACTAATCACACAGAAGGAGAGTAGACATTAAAAAGAGAGTTTAGTCATGCACGACTATTCCAACAAACTAGGTTAAACTCGTAGATACTAAAAACAATGAGCGATATGGCATAGAAGCTTGTCAACTTTCAGGTGTTTACAATTTGGGAGGCGGGTATGAGCACTGCCGCCCCGGGAACCATTTATTGGATAACCAACACCTCTGCTGTAAGTCACCCCAAGTGGTTCGCTACGTTTGGTGACTTAGCAGGGGTGAGGTTTGTACAGGTCTTGGCGGCGGATGCGTCTGCCTACCAACACAATGGCAGGCCAGATCAGGAAAGCATGGTTAAGGGAGTCCCTTTGACTTCTCCAGCCGAACCTCTCTCGATACATCGCCTTGCACCCCCGTGGGAGGAATGGATTCACACGTCCGTCACTCCTGGACACACTGACCCCCAGATTTCTACCGACCCCTCATACCCTTTTCCTTCCCAGAACTTCCTCTCTTTCGTTTTCTAAAAAGACCCTACACACGGCCACCCCAAAGATGACATAGGCCCTGAGGGGAAATATTTTCCCCAGGGGCGTCTGTGTGGAGCTAATGTTTAAAAAAATGTGTGTAGGGAGAAACGAAGGCGGGGAGCCGATAGGTATAGATTTATAGATGCAATTTGCAGTATTATATGCGAAAGATGTAGGCGACAATTGTGCGTGGTTTCATACTAATTGTTTCTTAACTCATCTTTCTATCGTCTATGACTAAAGTGTCGATGACTAAAGGGCGAGTTTACAAGCTACTATCTGGGAAATTCACTATCTGTTAGTAAACTCGCTCAGTGGAATCGTGTTATTTGCTAACTAGCAGATTGTTGACAATTGACGAAAGAAGTTGAAAGGTCGTCAACTTTACTTGCTACACGCTTACTCGTGATTGGTATATTTATGGGCTCAATATGGCGGCCAAGAAAAAGAGTTTTTCGACTGTCAAACATCTGACAGAATTAGTTCACCGACCTGCGAGCTCAATTAATTTACTTCGCTACTGAACGAGTGGACAGTTGTGTGTGTCATCATGACAATCTCACTCGCCGATTCACCCACTTTTAAACGTAGCTAGTAGCTTTTAAACTCGCTCGATGTAATTGAGGCTTTAGGTAAACATTTTCCGCGTTATAACACTGTAATGTTGGTATTAACGCGTATCAAAGCGTTACACGCTCAGTTCCATGCTGGTGCGGGTGTGATAAGGTGGAATTTCACGCTTTCGCCCAATGGCTTTCCGTGCCGCTTGCGGATGTACCCCATTCTTACACTTATCCGTAATGCTGTATCCGGTGGTTACTTGAAGTCTCCCAAGTGCATGCGCCGCGTGAAGGAACAAGACTTTCTACTGATGCCAGCTGGTATAGTAGTCTTTTTATCTGTATGGATTTAAACTGTCCATCTCGGGTAATCTCTAAATTACTTTTCTAATCTGCCTATCCATTAGGAACCATTAACCAGCGGCCGAGAATTTAAATTTCGTCGAACGACGATCTTGCGATCGTACCCTTGAAACTGTACAGGGCGGTTCCGATGAGAAAGATTAATTATTCTCCGTACCAGCTTTTTAAAATAATAACTCAATATCGATTTTATTTCATTCTTAATTTGCTTTAATTTATGCCTACATTAAAAAATGCTGAAAGGCGTGATGGTAAAACTCTTAAAATTTTTTACTTTTTGTAATTATTTTTTTATAATTTTTCAATAATGTCTAAACAAAATAAGAATATAAAAAATCTTAAATATATTTAGTTTGGAAGACCGTAAATAATAGACAAACTGAAGTATTTTCGTCACAAAACACATGTAAGGATCTTTTTTTAATTGATTTTATTTGAACTAAAATTAAAATTCTGAATCATAGCTTTCCCAGATAATTTATAACAAATCTACCAAAGACCTACGGTAAAACCTTATTGTACTAAAAATAAACATATTTAATCAAAATTTAAAACATAGCTTTACTAGATAATAGAACAGTCTTTCGAAATCAATTTATATTTTTTGGTTGAAAAGAGTCAATACGTCTAAAATTTGATTGAAAAATGACATATTTCCTGTTTTGTTTGGTTATTCCATCTAAATCATTTTTATTTTATGTTTAGAGCTGGAAAGTACCTAGTAGTTCCTAAATTAACGACGCCGGGTGTTCTTCAAGGTTTGGCCATTTGTCCTGTTCAAAATTTTAGATAATTAAATGTTTTTTTACATTAGCTCCACACAGGAGGCCCAGAAAAATAATTACCCTTATGGCATATGTAATTTGTGTGGAGTGGAATTTAGGAAAGGAAGGAGAGGAAATTCTGGGAAGGAAAAAGGTTTGAGGGGTGGGTAGGAATCAGGGGGTCCAGGAGTGACGTAGGAATCCATCCCTCCCACTGCGGTGTCTTCCTCAACCAGTCTCTCCCGATCCTGAAATTTGAAATTTGCAGAGGTTTATCCAATTATAATTTCTATGTTAACGCAGCTATCTTCAGTTCGCATAATCCTTCTACGATGACCCGTGGAACCTTAACGAATACATTAATTTTATTGTTAACTATTTATTACTAACGATAACTATTTTTTTCTTATTTTTCAAACCCATTCTCCGATAAAGCTGGGTGATTTATAAACTATGGGTACAAATCCAGAGTAGGCCTTTAAAGTTGTTCTAAGTTAGAGATAAAGGCAAACGCGTGGGTTGATAATAGCCTTAGAAGACCAGCTAAATCTTTTGAATTCAATGTGAAAAATCATTCGAGGAATTAATGCAAAGCCTGCGTGATGACCTTAAAACTCGAACGTTTTGAATATTTATAAAAAATGACACTCTTATGGGACACCTCGTAAATAACTTTCCATTTTTTCTTTACATTATTATAATAATTGTGTTGAATCGGCTCAGTGGACAGACGACAAGGCAGATGGAGAAGTAGAGACAGTATCTAGATACTGTTTCTGCCTCTCAGACATTCCTGAGATGCCGTGAAAGTGAAGTGGAAATAGGACGATGCAGTCTCGATTTCAGCGCTGACCTGGTTATTGTAGAATCGTGGTCAGATATACCAACACACACAGTCATCGCTGGTATTACATTTTATAATATTGTAACTTAGTTATGTCTAAGATGCTTCGTGCTGTGTTGACATTGTTTAGTTATTATTGGCCATCACGCATTTTCTCTTCGACTCATATTCCTTAATTTATATGGAATTAACTTTGGCACACATTCATCTGTTTGGACGATCGTACTGGCCCAGTTTAGTACGGCGGATTCTCCCTAGTACCTAGTCCCAGACAGAGCTTGTATGTTATCATCATGAAGCACTCCAACGGGAAAAAATATTGTATTTCTCTCTAATAATGCAAACATCACGTTTATATTATTGCTAGCTAAAGTTCCCGGCGTCGCCCGGGCCTTAAACAGAGTTTTTCGAAATCAGATACACACACATAAATTTTTCTCTTATTTTGAACATCAAGCGTGCAAAATTTCTCCAGGAAGTATCAAAGTTCTGCTTCAAGGGGTGGAAAAGGGGATGGGTTTTCCCCCCTCTACCCTCCTCACTTCCCTTTTTTTCAATTCAATTTTAATCATCGTATTAATATTGTGCTAATTTGAACTAAATTTTATTATAGGTTTATACTTTGGGGTCGTTCATCTATAACAATATTATAAATGTGAAAGTGCGCGAGTTTGTTTGTTACCCAATCACGTCTAAACCACTAAAAAGATTCTGAAAAATTCTTTCACCAATAGAAAGCTACATTATATGCGAATAAAATAGGCTGTAATATAATGGTCAACTCTGGCGTTATGAAATTTATATAAAAAATTGCAATAGGTGGCACGCGAGCTGTTTGAAAACTGAATGTACCGGGAATGAATGTATTGACTCGAGAAGGAGGAGGGGGAGGGTAACTCGGCTATGGGGCTCGCGGGAGGGGGGGAGGGGAACCTGGGTGGAGGGAGGGGAACTCGGGAGTGGGGTTCGCGGGCCGGGGGAAGGGGGGAAGTGGAGTGGGGTGAGGAATGTGGAGGAGGTGGAGTTGGAATGCGAGAGGGGAAGGAGACGCGGGAGAGGAAGGGGAGGCGGAAGGGGAACGGGACGAATGGGAAAGGAGACGCAGGGAAAAACAATTTCTTTATCAAATGGCATAGCAATGCACCCCGGGAACTTGCTAGTAAAATATAAAATTGATATGCCATTTATGAATCGTCATATAGCCAGCGCTATTATAATTTGTACGAGAAGCAACAAACATGTGGGATCATTGAAAACCCTATTATTAATGATATCACCTATTTCACTTAAGGAATGCTCAAGAAACATGAAGATGCGTCTACTTGAAGCGGGCACGTGTAATAAACGAGATAATGAGACAAGAATGCCGTTCAAATGAGATTACTTTCTGTAGAGAATGCCCCTTTATTGGATCGGTGAATTCAACAGAGCAACGACCGCCTTGACTTGACGCCCGTTCTAAAAGATGACGTTTAAAAAAAATAAACTTTTAAAAACAAACTTTTAAAATAAAACAATAAACACTATTGTATGTTTGTCCTGAGGAAGGAACTGTCATTCTGAAACCATAATATAAATGTTTTTTTTTTTTTTTAATTATTTCTGGCTTTCACCCTTCAAGGGTGTTCTAGGCCATCATTCAAAATTAAAGAGAAAGAAATATTGTTTCATTTAAAAATAAAACACTTTTTTAAAGTCATTAACATATTCACCCCATATTTACAAAAATGCGGTGTAAATATAACGCGGTGCGTTATGCTTATATTTTTGGCTAAAATAAAGGACCTCCCTTATTTTAGAATTATCTAATTTCAGACATAATATGCGTTTTCATCCCACGTCAAAATATTCCCGACAAAATATCTCCGACAAAATATCCTACGGACAAAACATTCTCCAACAAAATATCTACTAAAACCTAACTTAACCTAACACTATAGGATATCTGTATTATTTTTGCCCCATTTTACTATTTTTGAACAATAATTTATTGTCTTTGTAGGATGTTTGTATTATTTTTGCCCCTTTTTTGTTAGGTTGGGTTAGGTTACTTTTTAGTAGATATATTGTTGTGGGATGTTTTGTCCGTAGAATATTTTGTCGGGGTTATTTTATCGCGGGATGAAAAGTCGCGGAACCATTAATTAATGTAAATGACCAATTTTGTGTGGATAGTTTGACGTGACTTAGAAAGTTTCGTGGGAAAGGACACGCTCACAAGGTCAGGATCAGGGGGTCAAGTTGTAACTCACTTCACGTTGACTCAACGCTTTAAATAATATAAGTCACCATGTCACTGTTTTCTTTGAACATGGCTAATTAATGGTCTCCAGGAGCATGGACGATCTATAAAAAACTTATATCAATACTAGGTATATTTACTAAATCCGTCATCTATGTTCAGTTATTAATATTTTCGAGCCTGGTCAACGATTGATAACAGGTATTCCGACCGGCGATTAATTATCGCGGTCTCCGTGGTATCTTAATTTAGGAGGCGGGTATGGGTACCGCCGCTCCAGGAACCATTTATTTGATAACCAACATCTCTGCCATAGGTCACCGCAAGTGGTTCGCCACGTTTGGTGACTTAGCAGGGGAGCCCGGGCTCATGGGATGAGGTTTGTCCAGGTCTTAGTGGCTGATGCGTCTGCACACCTATTGTATGGCGGGCCGGATCTAGAGAGACTGGTTGAGGGAAGCCTTTTGATCTTTCCAGCCGGACTCTTGATCCATCTCCTTGCACCGCAGTTGGAGGGATGGATTGATACGTTTGTCACTCCTGGATACACTGAACCCCAGATTCCTACCCACCGCTCATACCTTTTTCCTTCCCAGAACTTCCTATCCTTCCCATCCTTAAAAAGACCTTCCATACAGCATCCCCTGAGATGACATAGTCCCCGAGGGAAATTATTTTCCTCAGGGCCTCCTGTGTGGAGCTAATGTAAAAAAAACTGTAGTAAGTTTCGGTTAACTATCAATATACCTGCACATATTTTTGAAAAATGTTGTTCGATCTGATATAATGCACGGATTGAACTAACGAAGTAGGTACTTAGAATTAAAATAAGTCGTAAATGCATCCATAGACTTAAATACTTAAGTAGGCAGGTATTTAAGTACCCTATTCCAAACCTTATGATTTCAGAGGAAATTTTGGTTTTGGTGTGAAATTTGGTATTAAATAAGAGAAAATTATAAACATACTTTTTTAAAGTCAAGGTCTACTGTTCACAGAACCACCAGTTTAGCAATATTTACAGAAATAATGAAAGTGTATTTTATTGGGTTGACAGACACGGTGCGATTGGATAATTTTCCAGTGCATGAGTTCTGTTAAATGTGACTTTATATTTTATCTTTTGACCTCGCAGTCCGATCAAATAAAGAACACCGTTTCATATCCTTGATCTGGTCACGAAGTCACTTAAAATACACAACTTTATCCCTACCTTCCCCCTGAACTGTGAAAACACAGTTTTTTAATGTCGACATACAATAAGATAAAAAAAAAACTACCGACTAAATGTCAAGAGTTAAGTAATGTTAGCAATATACTCTACCAAAAACCGTACATACAATGTTGCCAGCAATATTATATTGATTTTTATTTTTATCTTTATGAGTAAAACCTCAAATTGTAATATTTAATTAAATGAAGACAATATTAGCGAAACTCAATCGAAAATCTGGAGACAGAAAAATCAGAAAAAGATATTGGCACCGCTGGGACTCGAACCCAGGACCTTTAAAATAATATGAGAGATTATTAATATGTCAAAGAATATAAAATAAGAGTTAAAGAATATAAAGAAGTGAAAATTACCATAAAATATAATAACCTATTTAGTAATGAAATAACTTATTTAGTAAAACTTCAAATTGTAGATAATATTTAGTAATTGTAGACAATACGAAAAATCTGAAACAAAAAAGGTTTAACTATAGCTAAAATAATTCCAAACTAAGTTCTGTCTAATAACAAAGTGATATAATAACACTTTAAAAATGATATGGATAAATTAAGACGTCAGTTTTTTAATGTTCTCAACAATTAGTAAGAGCCAAATTGAGCAAAGTGAGCGATCAATACACAAAATCACTTACTACAGGATTTCCGCACCGTGCTTTTAGACAATAAATCTTGACCTTTATTCAATAAACAATCCATTAGATATCTGTCTAATCCGTTCATTGTCTTAAAAAGTGGTTCTTGCAATCTTGATCTCCGTTATCGCAATTCTGGTTTGCTTTACTGTCAGCTGAGACAGCCTTGACCCGTCTTGTCTGACACGATCAATTCAGCAGTTTGCTGTCCTACGTGATTTGTAAACTGCGATAAATTAGCTAGGAATCTTGTTTAATGTTTTTAATACGATAGATCAGATGAATGCAACTTTCAATTTTCAAGAGTTGCTCTTACAATCTATATTATCCAAATTGATACCGCTTTGGAGCGTTTGATTTACTTCCGTGTGTCCGTTCTGACATGATCATGACAGCAGTTTGATGTCCTACGTGATTTGTAAACTTCGATGAATTAGCTAGGATTCCGATACAATGTTGTATTAGTATTTTGCTAATTTGCCCTAAATTTTATTATTACTATCCTGATGGACCAAAAATCTATTGCGGGGGTGATGATGTAGTTCCTGAATCCTTGAATCTGTTTACATGAACTGTAATCGGCAAGAAGAGATCGAACGGTAATAGACCTGATATTGGAAATGACGTACATAGGTAAACCAAGCCCTATTTACATCCGCAAGGCGTAGGTTTTTTCTTACGAGCACCTACTACAACTATATTTACCATGTTGTACTTAAATACAATCAATGGTGTTAATAAGTAAAAATCCATGACAGGAGGACCGCCTGAAAACGGTCTGTTACCTACACTCTGTCAACTATATTGGATATCTATGCCAAAAAATGTTAGTGAATGCTGCAACTTCCAATTTCCAAGAATTGCTCTTATAGTGTTTAGTATCCAAATTGACGTCGCGCTAGTTGTTTACTGTCATCTATAACTGTGACAACGTTAACCTGTCCGTGTGTTCGTTCTGACACGATCGTGTCAGCAGTCTGCTGTCCTACGTGATTTGAAAACTATGATGAATTAGCAAAGAATCCGTTGTAATGTTGTTAAAATATGATGGATGAATGCTGCGGCTTTCATTTTCCAAGATTTGCTCTTACAATCTTGATTGTCCGAATTGATGCCACGCTGAAGCGTTTGTTTTACTGTCAGCTGTGACTGTGACAACCTTGACTCGTCCGTGTGTCCGATTTGACACGATCATGTCAGCAGTATGCTGTCCTACGTAATTTGTAAACTGCGATGAAGTAGCTTTGAAGTAGCTTAGTTGCAGTTTTAAGTTTTCGATAGTTACTCTTGCAATCTTGATTTTCCGAATTGAAGTCACGCTGGAGTTTTTGTTTTACTGTCAGCTATGACAGTGACAACCTTGACCTGTCCGTGCGTCCGTTCTGACACGAACAATACGAACATGTCAGCAGTCTGCTATCGTACTTGTTTTGTAAACCATGATGAATGAGCCAGAATAGCCTGGTTGGTTTATAAGTTGAGCTGAGATCGCGTGTCAGCATAATCGCTGCCTATTAATGCAGCAAGGCAGGCCTCACTGGACTCGACTTAGGACTTCAATAATGGTGAGACGTGATGTTCGGATAACGACTGCGAAATCAGGATGCTGCGGTATTCTATGTGGCGGAAATTACAATAATTTAAAAAGTTACATGTTAATATCATGCGAATTCTCAATATAATTCCGTAGGATGTACAAGCTAGATAAGATGGTTCGGAACACCGTCATTGGTCTTCTCGTACCAAGACCCGTCGGTGAGGGTTACTTTAACCCTGGAGGGTAAGATTAGTCCAAATCGGAAAAGAGTTTAAAATTCTGACCTTATCGCAAGTATCGCAACCACTTTAGCTTATGTTATGATTCCAGCTGAAAATGATAGATGGCAGTATAGGCGCTTGCCTCAGCGCCGTTTTGGTCAATATGCGTTTACCTACTTACATTTTTTAATAATATGTCCCATTACCTATCTCATCAAAAATCAAAAAAATCATAAGACCAAAATGCATTAATCATACACAAATAAAATAAAAATGGTTAATTTAACACGATTTCGCAAATACATCATTTTAAAAGTTTGTCGTACAAGATAGCTGCCAGGCGATTTCCCTTCACCTATGTAGGTTTGGCTTCGATGTCATTCATACAAAATTACTAGTCCAGGGCTTTTTAGGTTCATGATTGTAAATGAAGAAGGTATATTAGTTTTATGATGAATGTTCTTGTTCCGTGGAAGGTCTTCGTCCAGTCGATCTGTACGGGTACATTGTATGTAGGTATGTCAGGTTATCGAGTCGATCTTCCGAGAGAGTCCTGCTGGAGAGATCAAAAAATCTTCCTCAACCACCCTCTCCCTCCTTAATCTGGCCAGCCACGCAGTCGGTGGGCAGATGCATCCGTCGCCAGGACCCGGACAAACCTCGCCCCGTAAACCCGGGCACCTCTGCTAGGTCACCAAACGTAGCGAACCAATACATGGGACGGCGGTACCCATTCCTGCACCCCAAATTAATATAATCGATGGAAAGATTTCATAGTTAATTCATTATATATATTCAATTTTTATAAGAAAAACTTTCTTTTTATACTTTTTTGAAGGTTATTCCCATCAGTGAAATATATCATATTGGAATAAGTTAACAATAATAATCTAAACGAAAATATGAAAGAGAACAAGACACAGAAAAACAGAAAAAATACAATTGTCGCAACTCGCAACTGGGACTCGAACCCAGACCTCTCCGTCTAACCGGGACGAGCGCGTTAACCAATTTCGCCATTGCCAATTGCCACCTTCTGTCAAACCGTCATATTTGTCAAACTCATATTTTCAAAATTTAGATTTACATTATTATCAACTAATTATTTTTCTCCATATTACGGGCAACTACCCTTTTCATTGGAAACAATCATTCTAAGAATTGGTTTGTAACCTGGATATGTATTGTATTTTTTCTGTTTTTCTGTGTCTTGTTCTCTTTCATATTTTCGTTTAGATTATTATTGTTAACTTATTCTAATATCATTATATATATTATATAACTTTTTATTGTTTTGTATAAAAATAAGGTGGGTTCACATTCAAAGTAAAAATTTCCTTATGCCCTGCAATCATTACCTCTTTTACCTTTTACCCCTATTCGGTTTTAAATTAAATTTCCTCCTGCCTCTTTACATAATATCATTGTCTAACTAAACCAGTGGTTCCCATACCCTTTTGGCCCACGGACCCCGGGGCGGATAGCGCAACGGAAGGGGCGGAATGGGATAGGGAGGGACGGAAAATTTACCACAACGGAGGGGGCGACAATATGGGGTGGAACGGGGTGGGGTAGTATGGGGATTCCATCCCAAAAATGTGTCAAAACCTTGCCGCAGACCCTCTGACATTACCCACAAATCAAATTTTATTTTTCACGGACCACTTTGGGAACTACTGGTCTAAATAACCGTTAGATACGTCACTTCTTGTTGTGTGTATGTATTATGTGTACGTGATGTGTACGCATTTACATACTGTGTTTGTTTATTTACATACACTTGACCGGATCATGTGATAGCAATCTGAACAAATAATGCTCTGCGGCAGTTTTTGAGTAAATAAATTCGGCATTGCCTTTTCTATCTCGTAAATGCATGTAAAAGTCGCGTTTAAGTACTTACGTAATTATGACATTATTTTGCTTGTCTCACCCAGGTGTCGTGCATTCAATTCGTCAGCTGACTAAGTCCCCCACCACGACACAAGCACCATTTTCCGCTTACTGTGGTGGTAGTAGAAGATTTTAAAATTATCGTCAGGTTTTTCTTAACTATAAATATATCTTGATAAATTATATTGACCGGTCAGTGGCTGAGTTGGCATCGCGTTTGGTTCTCACCCGGGCGTCGCATATTCGATTCCTCGGCTGGCTAAATCTTCCATCACGACACAAGCAACAGTTTCAGCTTACTGTTATGGTAGTAGATTTTCCATCATTGTTGGGTTATTCGTAACCGGGGAATGTTTGTCCTTTATTAAAAAAAAAATAGTTATCAGATTTGAATAGCCAGTTACTTCCCAACCTTCATCTACCACTTTTCCTTCCTCACTGCGTCGAGACAAATTATTAGGTATAGAGAAATATAGAAAATAGGGTCTCGATTTTATAAATTTAGAAAATTTCTAAAAGTCCAGTGACTTATGGATTTGAGATTTTTACTAAAAATTATGTTTAATTTTCGGAACGGCCTCCGGCCTCTCAAGTCGCCCTATGCATAGTTGAAATGTTATCCATCAATTACCGGACACCCTGTAATTAAACAACTAACTAACTAACTAACTAACTAACCATCACGCCGTTTCCCCGCAGGGGTAGGCAGAGAGGACGGACCGCCAAACAACTCGGTCTTGGCACACAGTCTTTGCTTCACTCACATTCATACATCGTCTCATACATACTCTTCTATTATTCCGACTTTTGACATGGCCCGACTCAAGTATCTGATTCACTTGATCGTGCCATGTCTTCCTCGGGCGTCCCCTACTTCTTCTTCCATTCACATTTGCGTCATATATTCTTCTCACATTATTTTCTTCTTTCATTCGCTCTACATGTCCAAACCATCTGAGGGTCCCTTTCTTAATCTTACTCATTATGCTTACATCAGCCTTGCATTCTTTGCGGATATCCACATTTCTCACACGATCATACATGGTTTTGCCACACATTCGCCTCAGGGATCTCATTTCGACAGCATTCAGTTTACTTTCATCCTTCCTCTGCCAACTCCATGCCTCACTGCCATACATCAAGGTAGGTACCAGGACTCCATTGTGGACTGCTAGCTTCGCGTCTTTTGACAGTGTTTTATTAGCGCCAACGGCATTCAGTCCTCCATTAATGGAGTTACCTGCATTTACTCTTCTTTCAATATCTCTATCAGCCTTCCCATCTCTCGTAAACATACTACCCAGGTACACAAACTCATCCACCTGCTCCAAGTATTCATCATTCACAACTATATTGCACACTGTTTTCGTACTCTCCCTTTCAAATACCATGACTTTAGACTTACTTACATTCATCATTAACTCATTTTGCATACACACTTCGTTCATCCTAGACACGAGAGACTGTAGATCTTCCATAGTGTTAGAAATCAGCACCGCATCATCAGCATACAACAGGCAACATATTTTCAGATCACTCAAATTCGCGCCCAATCCCATCTCTTTCAATTCTTGCATACAATTATCCATGTATAAATTGAATAACCATGGTGACATTACGCAGCCTTGCTTAACACCTTTTGTGATGTCAAACCACCCCGTAAAACCACCGTTCACCCTAACACATGCAACGCTTCCCTCGTACAGAGACGCAATTGCCTGTATGAGATTTGTATTCACTCCATACTTGGACAACACCTTCCATAGCTTTTTCCTGTCGACTCGGTCGTATGCTTTTTGTAGTAAACAAAAGAGACAATATCCAATAAAAGCGGTTTAAATTATCCGATGGTAGAGCGGAAGAACGCAGAAAAGAGAGTGAAGAGAAGAAGTGAATGGTAAAAGAACTTGGGGACGCTTCAGGAAGACATGGCACGATCAGATGAATCAAATACTTGAGTCGGGAATAGTCAGAATAACATAATAGTATGTATGAGACGATGTATTAATTGTGAATGAAGCGATGAGTGTGAATCACGACAGAATTATGTAGCAGTCTATCCTCTCTGCCTACCCCGGAAAGCGGCCTAATGATTGGTTAATTAACTAACTAACTAACCATCGTGTCGTTTCCCCGCATGGGTAGGCAGAGAGGACGGACCGCCAAACAACTCGGTCTTGGCACACATTCTTTCTCTCGCTCACATTCATACATCGTCTCATAGATACTTATCTATTATTCTGACTTTTGACATGGCCCGACTCAAGTATCTGATTCACTTGATCGTGCCGTGTCTTCCTTGTAATGATTGGTTTGTTAAATAAAATGAAAAAGTTACGTGGGTGATGCCACTCAACTTTCAGGCAATATTTGAACCGTCACTTTCGCACGTGTGTGACGTTTTCCTTGGCGGAAATTCGACGTCGACGTCGAAACGCTTTTCGGAACGAAACCCCGCCGAGGAATGTTGTTTATTCAGTTTTGTGTATTTATCGTGTTTGCACGACGTAACTACACAAGGAACACAAGTTGCCACAAGTGTTGCCAGAGTGAGGAAATTCTCCCGCGGCCGAGGAAAAACGGAATGCGCTACATCCTTCGACCAAGTATACCCACGTCAATGGCTACATCCAATTTTTATCTCGTTACGTTTTATACGGTTTCATGACACTTAATAATAATAAAAAAAACAGTAAAAACTAGCAACAAAACGGAAAATTAAAGAAAACTGAAAGAAAATAACAACAAAAAACAACGAGCCTCACAACCTAACCTGAAATAACTTACTTAACCTAATAAAACATATAACATGTTCTTTTTTGTGTTATCCGGTTATTCTATTTTACGACGCCTCGTGCCTCGAAATTTTTTTTCTTCTTAGAAACAATTCGAGAATAATTTCCTTTTTTCAAAGGACCACTGGTTTTCGGTCACAGGGGTTCAAGGAGGACAAACCCCACCTAATATTGACGAAACCTATTTAAAGGAAAGGTGACTTGAGGCATTTGAGATGTTGATCTACAGAAGAATACTCAAAATAAAGATGGGCAGAGTTACGAATAAAGATGTTATGGTTCGGATGAATAAAGAAAAATAATTATTATTTTTAATTGATAAACTAACGCTTAAGACAAGATTTTTATGCATAGCACAAAGGGTAACAATTATTATAAGCAATAATTATCAGCCTGAAACACTCATCTACTTTGAAAAAATCTTCCGAGAAAAGATACTGACGGACTTGAACCCGTGTCCCGTTGGCGGCCATCTTTTCTCGGAAGATTTTTTCAATGTAGATGAGTGTTTCAGGCTGATAATTATTGCTTATAATAATTGTTAAAGAAAAATAAGTTATCAAAACAATAAAAATCCAAAAACTTCAATATCTTGGTCATGTGATGAGACATCCAGAGAAGAACGAGAACTTGCATCTCATAATGCAGGGAAATATTGCCGGAAGACGGGGCCCTGGAAGAAGGAGAACGTTATGTCTGAAAAACCTGAGACGGGAAGTTTTGCCAGTCTACTGTAGAGCTGTTCCGGGCATCAGTAAACAAAGTCCTTATAGCCAATATTTTTATTAAATAAAACATACAACGAAGTTGCACTCCCATGAGTTATCAAAACTCATTAAGGGATCGACAATTGGTACTTTTGAGAAGTTAAACCCAACTCAACCCAATATGTAGAGTATGAATAAAAGATTTACAAAACATTTCACAGAAGCAACATACAGACACAAACATATGAAGAAATCACTTTACAAATATTTCACAGAAACATGTCTTATAAGATTTTATGAATTTGTGTAACCGACTCATTTGATTTATGTACTTTTGGTTTCAAAAAGTTAAAATAAAGTTTCCTCCATGATGCACTAATAAGATGGACTAAGAAATGCATAAAAAAAAAACCAAAATCAGGAAAATACAATATAAGGTACGGGCTCAAAAATATACAGACCTAATACAAGATGTTTACATACAAATAATACATGACGAGTTTTAAGAAAGGTATAAACCGCGCCTATCATATTATAAGTTTAGTATTTGAAGATAATCAGGGCTATCAGAACAGAGTTTGTACCTAATTATGACTCGTTTTCCAAATAACATTTGAAAAAATAGGTTTTCAATATTTCATTTCGAGATTTGTCTCAAATTTTCAGGCAGTTTGTTATAGTTAGTGTAGGCAATGTATTCTAATGATTTCAGTCCGAACTTTGTTGAGTGTATTTTTGATATGTGTAGTTTGTTGTGTTGTCGTGTATTATATTGGTGAACGTTGTTGTTATAGTTCAGTTTTATATTTGTGTGGGTGTTGCACTGAATAATATTTAAAATGGTGTTTGTTATCTCAAAGCTAGGAACAATCTTAAATGGCAATTCAAGTGCGTGACGGTAAATATCTTTAACAGGTGTATCCCAAGGCAAGCCAAAAATGTTACGTAGGGCTCTAGTTTGGATTATTTGCACCTCCGATATCATTTTTTTGGTAGCAAAACCCCAGATACTCGAAAGGTATGCCAAGTGGGAGTGAATCATAGCATAGTACAAAGATCGCAGTATGGCTGTGGGAGGCAATCTACGTAGTCTGTACATTACACCGGTCACCGGAGCAATCTTTGATTTAACATGGTCAAAATGGTTTTTCCATGTAAGCCGTGAGTCAATTAAAAGTCCTAGATACTTGGCGACATCTGTTTGTTCCAGTTTGTTTATTCCCAGGGAAATGTTTAGGCGTTGTCCTCTCCTATTCCCGAATAGCACATAGTGAGTCTTTTATGATAGCCAACGTCAGTTGAACGGACAGGGCACAAGATAAAGAAGAATTAAAAGGAATGAAAAAATTAACCCAAGCTTAGGGATCCATGTCGAAGGCGGAAGGAAACACTTCACAGGATAAACAAACACGAACCCATCTTGTTTGAAGATCTCTTTTTTATACTGTCTCCAAAATAATATTTTATAATTTACTATTCTCATCATCCAATGGCCTTTTTGTCTATTTTTATCGTTAATAACAGTGATTTAATAAAATATTTTTCTTTTGTTTCAGGTAAGATTTAAAACTTCAAGACTCATTTAATTATTATTTCGGATCTGGTAAGTATATTTTGCTTCGTTATATAGCCTTTAGCTAGTAGGCCAATATTATCTATAAATGTTTTTTTTCAATTTGGATTTGTTAGTTGGTTTTCTATTCACGGTGTTAAGAGACATAGGTACCTGATTTTATTTTAAGTAAAAAATTAAAATTAAATTTTAGTCTCCCTTTTTCAATTTTTGGTTGATTTTTATTCCACAACTCTATCTGAACAATAGTTAACTGATTTTTAAAAAAAGCCAACAAAAACTTTCACCGGAGATCAAAATGCCACCAAATGCAAATGTCAGGAATCACTGGTTAAAAAGTACCTAAGTCAGTTATGTCTCTTAACATTCTGACTACAATTTTTAAAATAACTTTTCGATTTTGCACATATCAAAACTGGCATGTAAACTATTCTCCATGCACGTAGAACAGTTTGCTTTTCTTGTGTATCATTAATTATCTACACGTTGTTGAAATGCGTTATTAATTCAACGATAAGTATCGAATAAACAGTTTTTCCATGTATTTCCAAGTGTTGGGGACAATACTAATACAACTGTTGCAGAACCATTTAGGTTAATTATTTCTTATCCAAACAAACCACGATTGATGTAACTAGAACAAACTAGTTGAGTTGCCAAAATATGGCGTTAGATTGATAAGAGATAATGAATAATGATGAACTTGCTAAGTAAATCAGTATTGTGCTAGTTTCGGTGGTTAGCACTGCTCTTGAGGAGGGGACGTGAGTGACTTACCGAAACTTTAGGTTTTGGTTACATCTTTATATTAAAGGTATGTTTTTACGTATTATTAACTTGTTTTGTGTATTCATCGGAAGGGTGACTCTGTATCTTTTGCGATAGCGTAACGCGTGGTAAATCGGCTGTATTCGACAGATTTTGACAGTTTTTCTAAATACAGTATTCCGTGTCGCGCTAACGATGTAAGTACTACGCTTATGTTAAGACACCAACTATTAAATGTAGTTTCGGGGGCTGCAGTTTTAATAACTAATAAATAGTAATTAGTTTTTTTTAAATAGATAATTAATCTATTTAAAACGATAGGCATAGACACGCCATTGCAAAAGCCATAGAAAATCACAGAAATTTGACAGCCGATAACGCACGACGGACGCACCCGGATATCCGACGGATTTTGCCTTAATTGTCTCATAACTTTGACTTAACGCAAAAGATAACCAAAAGATACAGAATCACCCAAAGATATTGAAATACGAGAGATGTGCTATCCGCAATTTTAACTGCTTGGGACTGCGCAAAGATATTCAAAGGACTGCGCTTCCCGGTGTCGTCGATATTATTTACCAATTAACGAATAAACTAAACGAACGTTAAACTAAACGAACGAATTCTTTCCCTATTCAAACTATATTGAAATTCTTTTGGTATGCAAACTACTCCTATTAGGTAGTAGTCCGCCGACAGTCGCGCGGACATCATAGCATATCTCTTTTGTATTTCAATATCTTTGGAAGCACTTTTCTGATCGGATGGTTTTATTATTGAATTATTTTGTTGGTAATTAAAATTAATTGATTGCGACGTGACAAACGCCCTACACATTTGTTCGTTGGACAAAAAATCAGAAATGTCATAATAAACATAAATAAAAATGGCAACGTCAACCTAAGATCTCTACATGTCAATATGACACCATGTTTATAAATAAATGTAAAATATATAATGAATAACAGATCACTTTGTATAAACCACTATATTATAAACAATATCTACATATTTCGATAACAATGTTATCTTCATCAGGATATGTTAATATTATATATTGTTTATAATATAGTGGTTTATACAAAGTGATCTGTTATTCATTATATAATTGATGATGCCACAAAGTAATTTTGCGAAGTTTAAAGAAGAAATGTAAAATATTTAGATGAGAAACAAAATAAAACAAAAATTGGTCACACTCAGTTCGGAGTTCCCCCAACACCAACAAACTTACCGAACCCTGTCCTCTCGCTCTCGTATTCTCATAATTTAACCCATTTCGGCCTATATTATATGCTTACGCAATAGCACCTCTCCTATAAAGCTAGTTTTACACGAAACGATAAACGAACTTTTAAAACGATATTTTTTTCCTTACCGGTACCTATGTGGAAACCATATCCCATATGGGACATTTTCGCCTTACCCCCTTACCAAAACCACCTCAACCCAGGCCAAGACAATTCATTAAATCGGCCTCTTATACCTACTCGTAACTATAACTAAAACAATTTGGTCAATGAGTTTTAGGTATAAGAGGCCGATTTTATTCCGTGTCCTGGCTTGGATTCAGGTGGTTTTGGTGGCAGCCGGTTAGTAACTAGGAATTTACTGGATATTCGAAGAAGTAAACATTTACGTGACGTAGAACAATGACCTCCAAGGCAACGCACTATTACCAATTTATTTATTTCATGAACACTTGATCTAATAAGCCTGTCGACAGCTGTTCAGTCATTTACAAGGGTTCACACATGTCATACTTATTATAACAACATCAGCCAAACACAGGGTCCGAACTTTCAAAACATGTTTTCATCGGAAAAAAACAGCATTTTTTCTTTTTGAGCTCAATGAAATTTGAACTTGACCTCGAGGATAGAAACCCCAACCAATTACATATGCAATTAGTATGAACACGCGCACACAAAATTGTCGACAACAGCGTTCACACGTACTTATGCAGTTTGCCTCTACACACAGCAGCGCCCCGCCTTTGTTTCTACCTAAATACTTATGCATAACTTTCATTACTTAGATAGTCTTTGCAGTTTAATAGTAGCTTGTCGACAGTCAACTTCCACGCCATATCTCCGTTTGTTTCTATCATTTACGATGCCATTTCATGTGGCGTAGCGAGAATCGAGAAAGATTTGTATTATTTGATTTTTAATATTTCATCAGAGTTTGTTATTCAACATGCTCTAGGTATAAAAAAATTCACAATATTTCTTTAAGGCTCCGCAACCGGGCCCGAAAAGAAGAAGATGGAGAGATATGTAGGTAATTATGAATGTTGGTGAGAGTGTGCTAATATATAAAACGATAAAATTGAAGCGAAAATTTTGAAAATGTTTAATAAAACACGACTCGCTTAAAATAGAGCAAAAATCTCTTGGGGGCTGTCTAAAAAAGCATTTAAAGAAACACTGTGAATTTTTCATACACATAACTTGTAAAATATGTAATTTTCGAAGCATACTTTGCCATTTTTTCTATCAAAGAAATTTCATATAATTTGCGTTTCGGCGTGGGGAATGTATAGATATTATCTTCAAAAATAACATGTATTTTTTGAGCTTAAAAACTTGAGGGGGATATGTAAGAAGAAGTCGGTAGAAATTCGGGTAGCGGCGGTTTAACGCTTGTTAAATCAGACGTCGAGAGATTTTCGCTCGATTTTACAAGATGTCTTTTGTGAAAATTTTATTACGGAGAAAGCTTATTACTTATTACATTACGGAACCTTAAAGCATACGATCCAGCGTAACAAAAGTTTGTCAGAGAGCCAAATGAAAAATAAATCAAACTATCTACCCAGTCATATAATGATATTTAGGGCCATAGGTAAAACTGTTACATTTCAATTTAATATTACCTAATATATTTTTCAGTTTCTTGCTCAAGCTCAGTCTTTTTTCTGGTAAATTGTCCAGACTAACCTGTTTATAGTTTTCACTTTTCTTAACGTCTTGATTTTGTTTTTTGTTTAATGCGTGTTTTTGGCTAAATTTTATTCGCCTATCTTTCTACAGGACAACCGACTGTGAATGGCTCGACGAGCATGTCGGTTGCGTGCATTCACACACGGATCCGCATGTGAATGTTGCGCTTTTCGCATGATGCTAAATGCCGATCAATCGTCAAACATAAAGGATTGATTAATTGTATTATATTAATTATTTGACTGAGATCTATTGTTAATAGATTATATAAATTAAAATTCTATGTTCCAATATGTACCTACACTTCGAATAATTTATTTATCATAAGCTGAATCTATTTTAAGGTTTGGAATTACAGCCTGGGGACTTTCTTGTAAAACAAATGTAAATCATGTTCAATCAGTTCAAAATTCATTAATTAAATTATTAGCGCATAAAAGTTTATACGAACAAAGGCATAATGTTCCGTACTTTTAACAGAATCTCAAAATCAGTAAGAGCAATTCTGTGGTATAAAATTATATTTCAGCATATGAATAACCCTATGTACATACATAAACTGGACCACATTTACAATACTTAAATGAAGGACTAATTGTACCTAAGCACTTAAACAAATATGGACAAAGAACGCTGGACTACATGATACCGAATTGCTTAAATATGTTACCTGCCGAAATTCAAAATGTACAAATGGTAAAACAAATATTATGTTGAAGAATTGGCTCGCCGAAAGAAATAATTTGTATTAGAAATCTTAACACAAAATAGTATCTTAACTGCAAAATAAAGTAAAATAAGTTTATTTATATCTTCAAAGTAAAAGAATTTCCATCTCAATTTGGATTTAGGAAAAAAAAATCTACGCAAGATAACCTTGCCATCATCAGCACTGATATTAATTTATCCATTTCTAACCATGAAGTATGTCTTGCAGTCTTTATAGACATAGAAGGTGCCTTTGACAATGTTTCCATCCCAATCCTTAAAAAAAACTTTTAGGCCTTGGCCTTCCCCCCATGTTTGTCCAATCTATTATTAATCTATTTCTTGATAGAAAAATTTTCATTGAACTACCAGATGTTACTCCTCAGAG
The DNA here is from genome assembly GCA_917563855.2 of Limnephilus lunatus. Classification (NCBI taxonomy): domain Eukaryota; kingdom Metazoa; phylum Arthropoda; class Insecta; order Trichoptera; family Limnephilidae; genus Limnephilus; species Limnephilus lunatus. Next base: position 41,428,200 of record OU830596.1, read on the forward strand.
TAGATCAATTTGGAAAGGTTAACCCCAAGGCGATGTATTATCCCCTATACTGTATAATATATACACGTACGATATGCATGTCTCTATTCCCCCTCAAGTAAAAGTTATTGAGTTCGCAGATGATTTAGCTTTCTACTTATCATCCAAAATCATCCCACTTGCCGTCAAATATCTTAATGAAGCCATGGATGCCCTTTGCACATGGCTCACTTTAAATGGTCTGGAACTTTCAGTTAAAAAGAGTCAGTGTGTCACCTTCTCAAACCGTCATAAAAATCCTCCTGTTCAAATTTTATTTAAAAACTCTCCAATCCCCAACGCCTCTGAAGTGAAATTTTTGGGAGTAACATTTGATAGGAAACTTAAATGGTCTTCCCATATTCACAATATAGTTACTAAATGTGAAAAAAATTTAAATATCATCAGATCATTGACTGGCGTTTGGTGGGGTGCTCACCCTACCTGCATTAAGTTGCTTTACAATGCACTTATTCGAAGTCATCTCGACTATGCCTGTCCACTTTTTAGTACCTACTGCCTCCAAAAATGCACTCAGTAAATTAGACAAAATTCAATCGAAGTCATTGCGAATAATAACTGGAGCGATGCAGTCCTCGCCCATCAATTCCCTTCAAGTGGAATGTTCTGATCCCCCACTTTATTTAAGGCGACAACTGTTTGCTGACAAATTTGTTCTTAAATGTTTAAATTCTAAATGTCATCAGGTTATTCCCAGAGTTTCGTTGTTCAAAGACTCAACACATTCATCTACAATCAGAGCTCGGACTAAACCTCTTCCTGCCATCTGTAAAAATTTTCGCTCTCTCTCAGAGCTTCAAATTATCCAAAATGATCTTCTTCCACTATACAAATTAAAATATAGTCACGTCACCCTATCCCCAACAATTTTGGAAGGGATCGGCATCCTTAAAAGTCATTCCAATCTCCCAGCCCGTACTGTTAATAATATGTTCAATGACTCTCTCTCTTTTATTTACTGATGGCTCCAAATCTCCTGACTCTCCTAACTGTGGTATAGGTATTAACGTTTACCACAATAATTCTAATGATAGAATATTTTATTCAATTTCAAACCAATTTTCAATATTCTCTGCTGAGTGCATTGCAATAATTGAAGCACTCAAATATATAATCAAAAATAATTGTGAACATTCCCTTGTTCTCTCTGACTCTCTCAGTTCCCTCCAAAAACTTAAATCCTGTCCTCTTCTTCATCCTGATGATCACTTTGTATGCCTCATTAGAGTGCTGATAGCCTCCATTCAAAGCTCTGGAAAAACCGTAATTCTTGTTTGGATCCCTGGACACATTGGCATAGTGGGTAACGATATTGCAGATTCTTTGGCAAAACAAGGAGCGTCCAACCCTATTGTTACCCTCGTAAACCATATTCCCCTATCTGATATTTTTTCCATCATCAAAGATAGATCCCGCAATGTTTGGACAGAGTATTGGAACATTGCCAGTCAATCCAAGGGAGCTCGCTACGCCTCAATACAAAGGACTATCCCATCAAAACCGTGGTTTCAAAAATTTCCCCATTTTTCCAAAAAAGAAATTTCCTCACTTATTCGAATGAGAATCGGTCATTGTTCCGTTCCTTCTCACCTTTTTAAAATTCACATTCTTGACTCCCCAGATTGTACGTTCTGTGTTCTAGATGTGGGCTCTTTAGATCACATATTTTTTGGTTGTCCCTCTCTAAATAAATATCCTCTCTTCTATCAAGCGTTATCTAAAATTGCCTCACCTCCATTCAACATTTCATCTCTTCTAAGTCTGAACTCGACTCCAATCTTCCATATAATTCTGAAATTTGTACATTTAAATAAAAATATAAATTCACCTTTCCTTTTCTCTGTAATTTTAAATGATGGCCTAGAACACCCTTGAAGGGTGAAAGCCAGAAATAATTAAAAAAAAAAAAAAAAAGTAAAAGAAAAGCACCCATTGACAAACTACTAAAAAGTAGTTTATTGGGACTTTTCTTTTTTTGTCATATTGTATTACTTTATCTTTATATTACGTTTTTTGTGTCTAATTCACTCCATTTATTTTTTTAAAAATTACATGATTATTTTCAAACTCTGGTTGACCCACTTTGAGACGACTTATATATACGATTTTAAATGTCAATTTTTGAAGGTGTCTGTATTGATTTATTACCTTTGAATTTAAAATTAAACAACTTTGTAAACACCATTATTACCGGTTAAACCAATTTGCTGCGACACTAATTGAGAGAGGGTTCGAAATCTGTTTCCCCGCACTAAATGTTAGGGTTTTTCTTAATTGTTTTATAATGACGTTACTTCTATGACTCATTTAAGTGCGTTATATTTTTTTAGATGTTGTAAACATACTAAGTAGTGAGGAATAAATAATTTTCCTTGCTTTATTAATAAGCTTTGCATTAGGGTCATTCGTTCGTTTATTGATTTCTAAATTTCAAGCAAATTTAATCTAAGACCCTTTCTTTCTGTATGTAATGGTTTAGTGGAACGTGATTATTAAATAAGAGATGTTGCGAATTTTTATAGTGTTTTTATTATTATAACATCGTATATGTTCTTTGAATCTAGTTGAAAAAAACATAAAGGATTGAATTTGGTACAAAAGGTATGATTTTATTGAAAAAATCTTTGTATGCGAAATCGTAAAGAAAATCTTTATTGTGGAGGACCCTATATTTTCTTAGAAGTTCATGAATTTGATTGGGATAACTTTTTGGGGAACCCCCCCCCCCCACCCCCCGCCTCTCGACGTGCCTTAATTTATATTTGACACTGACTTAATCAACGAGCGAATCTTTTGCATGGTTAGCGCTAGGTGTCTTTTTCTAGACAGACCGCTTCCTTTCGTGATAAGAGGTATCAGTCAGAACTGATAAGGTGGAACAGCTCACTGAGAAACAAAGTGTATGCAAACACCTCAAGCAGTGAACGTTTACTAGGTTCCCATTATAATATATTTACAACGATAGTAATAATCACGCTAATTTATACAGTCAGCCAAGTCGAAGTTAGTAGTTAGTAGTTAGTTAAGTTAGTAGTCCAACCGCCTTTGCACGGTCCGGTTGTGGGTTGTGTAACGTTCGAGCTGTAAGCTGTTACTTAGTTGTTACTTTCGTTCAGTTAATAATATAGCAGTGTTTAGTGTTTGGAGTGTGCTCCACGGAAGGTAGAGTTACCTCGCCATCTCGCCTGGCACATTCCTAGTGCTTTAGTGACGTCAGAAGCCGGCCGTTTGTTTGATTCTCGCGAGAAAATAGATCGCGGATTTAGTGCCTCGACTTCTGCTCGTAAAATTGCACGAATACCGCTGAAATTCTATGCAATAGTTCTGAAATGTATAAAATTCTGTGAATTGACGTTTTAAAGTGTAATTTTTAGCGTTTAAATCAATATTTTACTTCTAAAAATTGTTAACTGCATGAAAATATTAATTTAGAATGTGCTTTGTTTCTTGAAAAAGTCACATGAAAATCATTGTTTATTATCATAATAATATAATACGTGATATAATTTAAGTGTTCGTGTTGCTTATTCGACCATTATAAAAATGCAATAGAGGCATTTTAGCGTTTTTTGTAGCAACCGACGGAGATACCAACCAGTTTTTACGATTTCTAAAGTTTAGTAGGGCGAGTGCAACCAACACACGGGCATACACTCGGCCTTGCTTCTTACAATCGTTGATACATACTCATTTATCTTGTAGCATCGCTTATCTTAGACAGATGATTTGAATGTTGAATTTTTCTAAGAAAATATCACAAAGACAATTATCGTTACATAATATAATAAAAAAACATACTGGGTATGAAGGCTCGTATTATAATAAATAGAATGCGTAATTAGTCTTCAACTAGTAAACAATGAATTCAAAATGACTCAACTGATACGCGATAAATTGTTAACAAATTTTAATCCTTCCCAACCGGTAAATTCTTTTCCTTATATTAATCTGATTCATAAACATGCAGTGCTATCATCCAATAACTTTTCAAAGGATTTTCAGAAATCCTTTTTCATATAATGTTTTCCTCAAATGTTTCTTCATAAATTAACATTCGCTGGTGAAACTATTTCTGCCATAGCCATTTCGACTTATATTTGCAGTAAAATAAAAGGCAATCTTTTAGAGTAGCTGGACATGCTCAACACGAATATTTTTCGGAAAAACACTTCGATAAAACCTATTAATATAAAAGAAAACGTTGCGTTTAAGTCCATAGAGATGATAAAAGATGCATTGAAGTTTAATGTGTTGTCAACGTTTCACAATTTCAATTGTTTTGTCAATCATGTTTTTTCTTATTTGATGTATCCGTATTGTGTGTCCAGCTACTCTAAAATTCTACCTTTAAACTTTTGATTTACAATACCATGTTTTATGGGTAGACATTAATCAAAAACTTGTTCTCTATCATTTTATTTTGTGTTAGTTTTGAATATTGAAAGATTTGTTGTTGTTGGAAACTAGTTGTTCCGGAAATTGGATGAGATCACCGTATGGGATCATTCTTCTGTATCCACCGCAAACTAAAATCCTGTATAATTTTATAAATCTAACGAATATATCATGTTCTTCAAGTGTCAAGTTGGATTCGTGTGAAAAGTGAAATATCTAGCGGTTTCAGTGACTCGGTGAAACCTAGAATAAAAGGGGCAAGCATACTACGAAATACCATAGTGAGTGACTTCCATGTTGAATGGTTCACGCTACGAAATCTTGGATCGGGGACCTCCGAAGCATGCGGTCGCTGCTACGCTATTATCCTTTGCAATTTCCTGCGAGGTTACGCGGTTCCTGTTTGAATGGCGGGCGAGTGTGGAGAACTGTTCGGGGCAGTCGGAGTTTATGTGAGTGTGAATATATTATATAAAATATAATGTTGGGAGTTTTTTTTGGCTTTTCGATTATAGCTTCTGCATGGGTCCCGAAGATCTTCAAGTACCTCCCAATCACTTTTAGCTTTTTCATTTCGGAAGAAGAGTTTATTATAAATAGTACAATAAAAATCGTGTTGTTTACAGTTTACACTGTCACATTTTTTGTCCTGGATCATAATGTTTACGTTCTGTTAAAGTATTTTATTTAAGGTGGTTTAAACAAATGTCATTTTTTGCGTTAAGTGTGAGTAGGTTATTATGAAATTAAGATTTTATAGTATTATCTGCATTTGCGAATAGTTCCCTTATTGGACTTTTAATCAATAATACAGTGTCATTTGCATAAGAGTACCTCAACCATTAATTTTCAACTGAAATGTAATTTTAATATATGTATTGAAAATAATAATGGTCCGAGGACCGTTCCTTGAGGGATCCTAAACATTTTTAATATCACGAAACTGCGACATATTTTCCGGGTATATAAGATCGTGGTATTATCATCCACTGATTGATTATTGTCATGGCATTGACATAATATGTACTTATATGATAAAACCCTCATTTAATACAATAAAACTGTCATTTTTCTTCCCTGTGTGTTGGGCAGATAGATATTCAGTTGGAATTAATGTTATTGTTTCTAATTTATTCAAATCAATAATAATAAAAAGTAGTTGGGGACGAAGTGAATCAAATACTTGAGTTGAACCATATCAAGAATAATAGAAGAGTACCTACGTGTTGGACAATTTCTGAAGCAAGGAGTGTGTGCGTAGACAGATCTGTGTGGCGATATATCCTCTCTGCCTAACCCTGAAGGGAAACGGCGTGATGGTCTGTTAGTTATCTGCGGACATTGTTTAATACTACAATTAAATAACCGTTTCACCTACTAATGGGACCTGTTTAGATCCACGTGGAATGCCGATTTGCGTCCGTTGACTTCGTAATATAATTTATTGGTGTAATTCGTGTTTACAAGTTTCGTAGTTTATAGTCACGGACGCGTGCGCGAGACGATGACTTTGGGGAGGTTGCTAACCCGCGTTTTGCTGCAAAAGCACCTCAATCAAGGCCAGGACACTGAATCAAGTTGGCCTGTGTTTCTTATATATTAATATCCTCCTATATAAATATTAGCCATCGGATTATTTGCGATTGCATAATATGCACGCTTGTTTGAGAATTTTTGATCAAGATGTTAGTGAATATTGAACCTTTTACCGCCATTAATTTCTGTTTTAGTCAGAATATTCTTCTAAATATAAGCTGTTAGAAATGATCGATATTCCTATCTCATCTTATTCGTCATATTCGAAAAGAGTCCGGTTGGAGAGGTCAAAAGGTCTCCCTCAACCAGTCTCTCCCGATCCGGCCTGCAACGCACTAGGTTTGCAAACACATCCGCCGCCAATACCTACATAGAAAATCCTCAACCCGTGCACCTCTGCTAAGTCAACTTTGGGGATTTGATGTGTGCTTGCCTGCGATGGTTTCTATATATAATAGTGAGCTCTGGCGTCATGAAAATTCGTTGCTAAACAATTTATCTGATTGCGAGAAAACTTTGGTGAGTTGTTGTGAGCACGCCCGCGAAGGTTTCTATATATACTGGTGAGTTCTGGCATTATGAAATTTATTTGAAAAAAATTGCAATAGGTGGCACGCGAGCCGTTTGAAAACCGAAAGCGGGAGAGGGGAGGGAGGAGTGGGAAGGCGGAGTGGGAACGCGTGAGGGGAAGGGTATGCGGGAGAGGAAGGGTAGGCAGAAAGGTAACAGAACGAATGGGAAAGGACACGCAGGGAGAAACAATTTATTTATTAAGTGGCATAGCAATGCACGCCGGGAACTCCCTTGTTATAACATATAACTTGATTTTGTGTCCTGGCTTGAGTTGAGGTTGCATGAGTTGACGTCTGGCCGGACAGACGTTATTATCATAATTATATTGGAATCTTTGTATTCACTTGACCACTTGTGAATTACATACATATACAATACATGTAAATATGCCCCCCGCGAGATCTACCAGGTTATATAGCATGCTAATTTATGCTAATATTATGTTATAATAGTCCCGTCGTTTAGGATTAATTTGGAGTTTTAAGTTTTTATTAATAATATTCGAAAACATGTTTATTTTAAGTTGCATGGATCTGATGCATCTATTTCATATAGGATTTAAAAGATTGCACTTTAAGAATTTTATTCGCTGGACATTTACCTACAACTTTAGACATTATCCTAACTTCTTCCTAAGTTGGTTCCTCATTGCTAAAGATCTAAGTGACCCCTACTCCAATAACAACTGGACAAGATTCCTTCATTCCTCGCGGTTCTGCGCTACTTAGAAAGCCAAGGACACCTAGTACCGGCCGCCAATGATACTTGGTCGCTCCAGCGCTGCGGTGACCTTCTGCTTCTTCTTCCACTTTGCCAGTGACTACGAGTTCTCCAAGTTGGAGTCCTCAGTTTGGTGAGCAACATGTCCAAAGCATCTTAAAATTCGTTGAAGGTCAATAGTTGAGAGCCTATGTGGATCTCTAGCTCTTCCTGAATGGACACATTTGGGCTGTCGATGGAATCCTCAGCATTTTTCTCCATCACCACATTTCGAGCTTTCTTTCGCTTGCTCCAAGTGTCCATGTTCCCACAGCGTATAGAAATATGAGGAAAATCAATTTCCTAAATCATTTTCCAAACTACCCATATGGATTTTACGTATAAATAATTAATTTTTACCTGTATGTATTCTTTGTTTTACAATTTTACAAAATGCGAAATTTTTAGTCTTATCTGAGTGGCGGACGAAATTAGACGGCTCTATGGATCAGTACATTAATACTTAGTAACTACCAAAACTTTAATTTTACGCCTTAAAGAAAAAAACGAAATAGAAGTAATATAATCAACATACATTATATTATTTATAAAAGAAAGTGTATAAAACGAGTCCCGGTACGATCAAGGGAGTTAATGGTGTGGTAGCTGGTAGCTCTCTATCCCCCATCCATGAAGAAGGTTCCCGTTTTTACCCGAAGGGCGTGCTTTTGAAGATGATAAGTGCTGGAAGTTTCGCCCTCTAGAAATTTCTAGAACAGTCCAGAACATTTGAGAGTATTCGAGAGCATTCCACAACATTTCAGAACAACCCGGAACATTCTGGAATATTGTGGAATGTTCGGGAATAGTCTGGAACGTTCTGGAACATCCCGGAATTTTGAAACATTCCAGAACATTCTTGAATGTTGTGGAATGTTCTAGAACATTGTGGACCATTCGAAGTCTTTTTGTATGGGTGGGGCTACCTATTGGTACGCGTATATAAAGCAAGATCTGTCGTGGGTTCGAACAGTCAGTCCAATCTCATAACAACTCCCTGAGCGAAGCCGGGAACCCCAGCTAGTTCAATATACCTAAATCAGAGCAACATTATCTTTTTGAAATACACACTTATCTATCTGTAATAAAATATTTCACATAATCACAATTCATTGTACACGTTTTGAAATTTTGCTAGATCAATGATTTATCAATGTATTTTTATTGACAAATTTATGACAGTAATATTGTTGTCGTAATTTGAAGCGACCATCGAAGAAATCGCGGAAGTCCAATTTCTAAAAAAAGTTATCCAGTTCGAGTAAAAGTGAAATAAATCATTCGCGGTGAATTATTTCTAATTGGTTGATCTGACCATTCCTCTGTGATGCAACGTAAGATTAAAAAAAACCCTTTCAATTGCTACTCTAATTAGCTCTGTCTGTGGGTTACACCATTTCTGCGCTGGCCGTCTCAATTAGGAATCATTGTCGGAATAGTTAATTAATGTTCCTTACGAAAGCTGGAAAGCAATTTATTTATGTAAGGTCAATTAATATCACCCGACATCACTCACGAACCCATATTCTTATTAACTACAAGGCAGACATTTGCAGTTTGCACAGCTTTCCTGTTTTTTTAAGGCGAAGATCGAAGCTAAATCACTATTTTCGATTAATCTTTACTACGAATCGGTTTACGTTATAAATAAATAAAAAAGTAGAATTAAAATAAAATTTTTAATTTAGAAAATATGGAAGAATTACCTTTAAATTTGGAAGGCGGGTATGGGTACCGCCGCCCAGGGAACCATTTATTGGATAACCAACACCTCTGCCATAGGTCACCCCAAGTGTTTCGCTACGTTTGTCGACTTAGCAGGGGTGCCCGTGTTCATGGGGTGAGGTTTGTCCGGGTCTTGGCGGCGGGTGTATCTGCCCACCAGCTGCGTGGCAGGCCTGATCGGGAGAGACCGGTTGAGGAATAGGTACCTTGTAACCTCTTAAGCAAAACTCTTTTGGAACATCGCCTTTCACCGCACTGGGAGGGATGAATTCATACGTTCGTCACTCTTGGACACCCAGATTCCTATTCATCCTTCATACCTTATCCTTCACAGAACTTCTTCTCCTTACTTTACCAAAAAGACCCTCTTCACAGCATCCCCAAAAATTTTTCCTCGGGGCCTCCTGTGTGGAGCTATTCTAAAAAAAGCGTAAATTACTAATAATGTGTTTTTTTGCAGAAAATTTATTTAGAAAGAACTTTTTTTAAAAATAGAATTTTATTAATAAAATAATCTGTGACAATTTCCATAGATTTTCTTTCTTACAAAACAATTTCTTTCTCGCAAAATAAATAAAAAAAATTCTTTTGCGCTTAAAATCGCCTATATTTGTGACAATATAACACACAATAAATACACATACTTACATTTTTGGTTTGTGACTCCTCTTAACAGCTAACCTAAGTGGTTCGCTACTTTTGGTGACTTACCAGGGGTGCTATAGTTCATAAGGCGAGATTTATTCATAGCCCTAAGGCTGCGTAGTAGGCCGGATAGGGAAAGAGTTGAGGGAGATCCTTTGTCCTCTACAGCCGAACTTTCTGTATCCATCGCCTTGTACAGCAAAAGAAGGGATATGAAGACACGTCCATCACTCTGACCTCCAGATACCCACTCACACCCTTTTCTTTCCCAGAACTTCCTCCCCTATTTTTCCTTTAAAATACCCTCCACACAGCATCCTCAAATATGGCATAGATCGCGAATGGAAATTATTTTTCTCACTGTGTGAAGATTATATAAAAAAACTGACGAAAAATATATAAAACGATAAAATATGCATAAAAAATTATAAATTTCCTTGGTCGATATAAATTATGCCCGTTTTGATTTGTCACAAAAACTATAATATGTTTGTTTTGTTCGTGCCAAGCGCTATTGTGACGTCACACTGGATAAGGTTGTAGTGACAATTTCGTGTTTTCGGTGACATGTATATATTAGCAGCCATTAGCTACGTCAGCCGTTAGCAGCGTTATCTACGTCATAGGGAACCGTCGAGGAATTTGTTATTCGATAATTTATTATTAATCAATTTAGTATTGATCGATATGATAATTAGTGAAATTTTGATAAATTGAGATATAGCGGCTTGATATTTTCCAAATTTCGCAAGCACATTTTGCGTCGCTTCTATTTCTGAAACCGATGATATGATATCAGGAGAAAGTATAATTATTTTGCTGATCAATTTAGGTAAAAAAAATGCCACCGAGGAGGGTTCGTCACGATAAGCTCGGGCTATATAAATCGATAAGCGATAATGATATGACATATTGCTAATAAGATAAAAGATATCAAATGCACATCGATTGTGAAAAGTCAGAATGAAAAATTATCTCATTTTCACATAGGAGGCCCTGAGGAAAACAGTGTCCCCAAACGTAACGAACCACTTGCGGTGACCTATGACGGGGGTTTTGGTTATCCAGTAAATAGTTTCATGGGTGGCGGTTCCCATACCCGCCTCCCACATTGTCGAAATATAAATGATCTGTACATACATACATTTTTTTAAAAGAAAGAAACATTATCGGGTTATGAATAACCTGACAATATTTGAAAATCTCCTATTACCATCACAGAAAGCGGAAAATGTTGCTTGTGTCGTGATGGAGGACTTAGCCGGACGAGGAATCGAATTCAGGATACCTGGGTGGGACCCAAACGCGATGCCAACTCAGCCACCGACCGGATATTGATGGCTATAGGGAGTTGGCCATTAACATTTTTTCTGCCAGTGGTTGTTATTCCTCTTGAAAATCATAAGTCAAATCTACAAAAATTAGAAAAACAGAAAAAAATATTTACAACATGTACTCGGGATAAAATGTATATATTGTGGAAGAAATGTGGTTTGCCATTTAAATATTGGGTTAGTAAGAAAAAAAAATCATTTGGACGACAGTGAAAAAAATGTTGTTAGTTTAGTTTAATGATAAATTGAAACAAGTTTTTTTCCATTTATTTTTCATTTTTGACCGTTACTGGTTTCAGCCTGTTATGGCCATCTTCAGACTGGTTCAATTATACTAAAATTATGGTTTATATGCACAACATTTGGTGGAGGGGGGCTTATGGTTTGTTTAGGTTAGGTTAGGTCAAGTTAGGTTAGATTAGGTTGTGGGTTGACAAATTGATTAAGGAAGAATCCATGTATTCTACGCGTTCATGTTATTTGCTGTTTAATCTTGTTTTTCTTTCTAACAGAAAACATTTTAGAGCTGGCCAAATCTTCAATATTTTGCTGACCATTTAATTGATAGTTTAACAAATCTAATGATTTCGAGCGTATATTTATAAGTATTCAATCTCTAATACATTCCCTTTCTCGCATCGCTTCGTCTCTTACAGGTTAGGTACGAGGGATGCTATTGGTTAGAGGTTGCACCCCGCCGCTGAGGCTTCCAGATGGTCTGACCGATATAAGGTCATGCGAGACCTCGAGAAAGTAAGTTGCCTTCCGGATCTATCTCGCGCATCTTCAAATGGAAAATCCCCTTTATTAAAAGGTTTAACGAGAGGTTGTGGGAAAATTAGTTTCCTTTGGGTTATTTATTTTTAAAATACCTATAAAGTTATTGTTATAGTTATTAGCTTTTTTTAAGTTCACTTAGATTACTGATTCAACTCTTCTCTCGATTGACTGGTTTTTTGTTAAATGCTTCGCTTCTAAAACTAATTGGACTTTATGAAAACCGTGGCTTTAATAAATTATAGTGGCCATTGTTTCTTTGGTAGAAATTTTACTGATAAGGTAAGGTTCGCCTGTGCGTATTAACGTACCTACGTGTGCCTACATAATATTTGCTATGCAAATTTACTACCATTGGAATTAATAAGTCAGGTACGCCTCATACGTCATACATGGGTCTGGTAATGTTACATTATCGTAAAAACAAGTTTATGGGTCCCAGTGGTTAATATACTTACGCTAGACGCACATCCCTCCACTAAACGAAAATATACCTTTGGCCTGTACGCTAGACGCGAATTCCTCTACTGAACAAAACTATGAAATCGGGCCCTATGATATTTTGAAGGCAATTTTTAATTAAGAACACATCCAGAGTATAGATTAGTGATCAAAGTGGTCCAGGTGGACCCCCAGGGGTCCACGAGAAACTCGACGGGGTTCTACGTTGGAGTGATAAAAAATGGGGGTTCACAAGTTGTATGAGGAAGTCGACGAAAATTTATCTGGTTTCGATAGTAAATAACAAAAACTGAAGCCAAATATTGATAATTTGCTGTCAATCCATCAAGAACGTACCTCCCATTAAAATCATGACTGTTTTTTTATTGATGATTTGCGTTGTTGAAGGGTACGTCATTAAAATGTTTAATTTTAATTATTTTAAGTGTGTAATCATAATATTTTAATAAATAGAACACAAGAAAATATATAATTTTTTAATTATATTACCACTCCGAATTTAGGATTGGAACTCAGCCGCGACGCAAATTTCCATCGTTAGATCTAAACTTCACATTTTTTGACTAGTTTTGGGAATATGGTAGAAATGTAGAAGCAGGGGGTCCACCGAAACCGGTAAAAATTTTAAAGTGGTCTACGGGAAAAAAAGTTTGGAAACCTCTTGTATAGATCATGGAAACATAACGAGATATGTGCTGACTATCGCCGAGCTACGAAAAAACTGCAAGGACTATTAAAGCGGCTATGCATGAATGTTATGCGTTTTGTGTGTAGGTAGAAACAAATGCGGGGAGCCGCTGCGCGTTGAATGGGTGAACGATGTTTGCAACACGCCTTGTGCACTCGCTTTCATACTAATAATTGTTCGTGGAACATCTCCTTTGAGCCTATTTATATATGGCGTATGTAGACCCATTCGTTGGATAAATGTGTAAGTAGGTACATTTCGGGTACCTTTCGTTATGATTCAGACCGAAACATTTTGTTTGATTTTATTTGTTGGTGTTTGTCTGCGGGCTGTTTCAATTTTCTATATCAATGGTTTTTGCATAATATTGCCACGGCAAATTTAGTAGAACAACTTGTTTCCAGATGCATTCCTAAAGATTTTATTGCTGTATTAAGTACCGATAAGTTGATAAGCTTCTAGGAAAAGTGGTTATTATTAAAACAGTCGTGTGCTGCGGATTGCGGACTTCACCTAAACATGTTTCAACTTTCCCATTGAGTAAGAAATATTCACTTTATCGTTATGCTGTCTTCGAACGATTTTTTTTATGTGAATGAATGCTGCTCAAGTTTCCCAGCTTGTTACAATCGTCTGGAGTCAGTGGGACTATGATAAACCTAATTGGGTTATGTTGTGAGGCTGTAGGAATGAGGAAATAGGAAGGCGATGAATATTATAGGAGGGTTGATCGTGAACTACCCGATCATTTTAGATCGATTGGGTTACTGATTCCTAAAAGATTCGATCATTTGATTGATGGGCAACTCGTATAGCACCCGTGATTGGTGTAGGGAGCCACTATAGATGTATACATATCAAAAACCCCGGTCCACACAATCAAAAAAAAAATCATGTATATTATGGAGGCTTCTTACTCACATAATGTTGTCATTTTTTACCTCTTCTGTTTTAAAATTATAATATTAATATATTATCATTATAATGTCTAATGAACGTTAAAAGGTACTTAGTCCGTTGTATAAGAATTCACTTTCAAATATTTTTCAATTTGCATGATCTAACACGTTTCATTTTTCTCGATATGGCGTGGAACTCAGTTCTTAACTTCCGGTGGGTTCGAGGTCATCACTATTGTCACTTTCTGTTGTTCATACTTAATGCACTTCGATAATGTATAATGTTCGATATCTTCAAATTGTTCACATATCGACCACATTGGAGAACCGGAGAGGCCTTTCAAATACAATATCTTTCCATTAGTGCATGTCCTGGATCTTAATCTAAAAATGATTCTCATTTCTGATCTTTTATACATATATATATATCTACTTATATGGTATAGGTGGGCGGCGCGGCACATCTATCTATCAATTGCATTTTTTTCTATGTACATAAATATCCGATCACTTCGCCGGCCGGTGGGTCGTGATCGACCGGGACGACGATGTAAAGTGATCGATCCACCCATTGTAAGACAGTGAGTATAGGAGTATAGGCTGTCTTGAATCAGGCAGACTTGGTTCGCCACAGCCGCGGGCAATTCTCGTCCCAGTGCCTTCCTTTGCGAGAATCAGCAACCAGCCACCTGAATCTGCCGAACTCTCTTCTCGATTCTGCGCTCCGGAGCCGTTTGTTTCGCCGAACCAATGTTATTATTTGAATTTACCACCGCCAAACACATAAACAAATATATATTAATTCATTGAACGATGCAGGTGACGAGCGCGGTTTCATTAAGTACTGTTTTAACTCGACCGTTTTGCATTTCTGTCTAGAAATTTGTTCGTACGTTTCGTTTCCAGTTCAAGGTTGTGGCGTTCAGTATTTTTCAAATGTTAAATCGTCGTATTTATCTGGACTTTCATATTCCAATTTTTTTAATCCAACCTCACCTGTAAGTTGGAAAAAAGGTTTGTCATTACGATGGTAACATTTTAAAATAATTAATCTGGGAGGCGGGAATAGGTACCGCCGCCCCGGGAACCATTTATTGGATAACCATCATCTCTGTCATAGGTCACCCCAAGTGGCTCGCTATGATTAGTGACTTAGTAGGGGTGCCCGGGTTAATAGGGTGAAGTGTCGCTAGGTCTTGGCGGCGGATGACCTGGACACACTGAACCCTAGATTCCTACCCACCCCTCACACCTTTTTCCTTCCCAAAACTTCCTCTCTTTATTCTTAAAAAACAACATCTACACAGCAAAAATGACATAGGCCCGAGGGAAATAATTTTCCTCATAGTCTCCTGTGTGGAGTTAATGAAAAAAATAAATTCCATATTTAAATTAAAATATGTCACATGAAAAGTACGAGGTGCGGCAAAACAGACAGTGCAGTTTTGAAGGGCTATTAAAAAAAACCGCACAACTTACAGAAATGGGGTTTATTTTATTTTATTCGATTCATCATTCTGTTTTATACATCAAGTCCTGAAGATGACATCAGAAAGATGATGGCCCCCAGCAGCGATACATTGATGAAGACGATTTCTGTAGTTTTCGGCTGCATTTTGGCACATCTCGATGGGCATAGCGGCAATTTCCATCCGAATTCAATCCTTGAGTTCTTCCAAGGTGTGAGACCGATGTTTAAAAATGATGTTTCTTCAGATAGCCCCACAGGAAGAAGACGCAAAATTAGAAACACACTTTTTTGGACGTGAGGTTTTACTAACTGTTCACAGAACTTCTATTTTTGAAATGTGCGTTAATATGGTTTACTTTTAAAAGCTTCACGAAGCAAGTCGTGTTGCACTTAAGAGTATTCAATTATACTTCCATGAGTTGCACCCTTTGGCTTTTCAGGAGTAACAACTAGTTTATTAATAATAATGAAGTCATCATAATTTAAGTCAAATTGATGACAGCTAGATTGTTTAGCAATAACACCTTCGCATGCGGTATTTCTGAATCTGATGATTGAAAGGAAACGTAATGCCACCAAAATAAAATATGACACAGTGTATGACCGCCTTGGAATTATTATTCCGTATAGTACCAGAATTGCATACGTTTTATTTGTTTGCAGAGTCTTGACGTCAGAATATTCCAGCAGTTTCTTATAAAACCTCAAGATAGCCTTATTACTTATTACACGCTATTATGACAAACTTAAATAAAATAATTACTATTTCGTGATTATAATAAAATGTTACCCTTTTCTCATAAAATGGATAGACAAAAAAGCGTTGACGCTTCAAAAACCGACTTACGTGACAAAATGCAGGATGTAATAAGACAGATTAAACACGATAGACTGCAACTAGCGATTCCTAAGCTTATTTGAAGTGAAGATGTAGATACCCCTTGAAAGATGAAGGGAAAATATGGTACACCTAATTACATATCTAAGTGATCCCGAAGGGATATTCAGAGAGAATATACCACCGAGTAACAAAAGTATAAAACATATTTTTATTTATATACATCAAGGAAAGATCTGCTTCTTTATATAATATTATACTAGCGCATAAGTACAAAAAAATCGAAACTGAACATATATTCAACTTTTGGGTAATTTTGAAGTTGATTTTACTTTTGAAATTGGTAAATAATGCAATTTTTTTTAAATTTTATGGTAAATATCAATTCGGGGGATCGATTGTCGGGTCACCGCAAAATGTCACCGATATTCTTCTACTCGAGAATTTTTTTTGACTCAAAGCCATATTTTTCATTCGGATACAATTAATTTTTATTCTTCCAGTGGAAAAATAAACACTATCCTCCTCGTTCTGAATTCCGTACCGAATTTATGTTAAGATCGTGAACGAATGAATGAAAATGAATGTGAAAGTCTGCAATGAGAGCAAAATCATTAATAATACTTGTCTAGAACACGCGAATAAAAAATATTGCACGCACTTTATTTATTAAAGTAACAAAGGTTTTATATAGTATTTGTTTACGGTCACGCCAAGTCACTGGAGTGAAGCAAGAATTACATGGCATTCATACATCTTGATTGTTTACGATTATTGAAGTTAATCGTGTCATTTTGATAGATTTACGTAACGAAAGAATAACATTATCGATTAATTGCAAAGTCATTTTGAATGTGATTACCACGCGACCCCTGAACACGCAGAGGCAGTAGGAACCAAATATTGGATATTATCGTAAGCCGAGAGGTTATTGGGTAGGGGTAGGAAAAGGAACAAATAAGTTTACTGGTCACTTCTCACCTGATCACTCTGGTAAATGTCTCTCTTGCGCTGCCCGGAATAGCTCTTCCACACTTCTAATACCGGTCCACTCTCGTACATTTCGCAGACAAGACATTTGTCTCCTACCAGGCCCTCCGTAACCCTCTACTAGCCTTTTAATATTAATTAGAGCAAGTGATATGAAATTTTCTTGACTTTTACTAATGTGAGAATTTCTGTGCTGGTGATCATGTCGGTCCATGGCACTTTGAGCATTCTGCGGTGAAGCCACATTTCAAAAGCCTCTAACCTGTTCATGGTATTTACTTTCAAAGTTCATGTCTCACATCCATACAGCAAGACCGACCACACATAATATTTTAAAATTCTCTGCCTTAGTTTTAAATTGATATTGTCATTGCAGAAGAGGGATTTAATTTGGTTTCATACTGGTCACTAGCTAAAGATGTTGATCATAATGAAAAACTATTGGATTAATCATATAGTGCATTTTTCGCGGGGAAATCACTTCGAGGGCGCTTTATAACTTAATTTATTTAACCTGTAACTTGTATCACTTAGACTTATAACTAATAACTTACAGCTAAAATTTATTATTAGTGACTTACAACTAAGACTTACGAATCTTCCAAAGCATATTCCATTTTTCCTGGAATGCGAAATTATTTAAACAAACAATGTTGAATAATAGGTATTTTACCAAACTATTGCTGTCACTGTCGCTGTTACCTCTCCAAATACTGAGCGAAAGGGACAATCGCACCTCAAGCTGGTAATGTGATAATATCTAAATAAAATCATAAAAATCGAGGTTTTGTATTATTAATTTTTCTCCCATTTAGAGATATTTTTACCAACTGGATTAAAATAAAATATTCTATGTTTGTGCGTTTCGATCTTTTTAAAAATACGTTTACTTGTTTGTGTACTGAACGATTACTTTTTGATGGCTTTCAAACCAAGCAATTTTAACGATTTTTGGAGGGTCCTAACCCCTATAAAAAGTAATATATCAAAAAATAACTATACTTACAGACAAGGTAGTGGTCGATATCTATTTTATATTAAAAATATTTGCACTATTGTTAAAATATCCATATAGAAAATTGGGGAATACGTTTGTATGAACAAAACGCCGTCCGATTTCCTCTTAACGGCTGTCATTTAATTTTTTGGCAATTACACGACTCATTTTATAAGTTTAGCGATAATTAACAAAACGTTATCTTATTTTTAAAAACGATTCACATTTGTTATTCATGACGAAACGGGTAAAAGTCACGTACTATGTAAGTACTTGGTTCTTTCATTACGAGTTACAAAACACGTGTTTCGTGCAGTATAATATTATTCTTGACTTCCCTCAGCGCATGACACGACTGACCCCGTTTTCAATAGGTATTACATCTTTGATTATTTACCATGTACGAAACATAGGACCGATATTTTTTTGTAATTTTTGGTAACGGTAACAGTCGGCTTATTTTGTCAGTTCTCAGTGATGCAATGCCTGGGCATAAGTCCCCAGATCTGGGGGATTTTGAATTTCAAAGGGAGAAAGAAAGTTTTTTTGGATAACAGTAAGAAATCTAGGTGATTTTGAAGATAAGTACTTTGTATATAATCATATATTCTGTTCAGTGACCATCTGTCTCTGACAGACATGTTTGTCTGAAATGATTTGTGTTATATGTTGGTATGGGGTTTTCCAATGTCTTAATCAACTAATGTTGTCTTTATATCAGTTGCATTTTAAGCTTGGCTTGAAAGATATTTTAGTCTGTCGAGTTACTCTCTGGTAGGAGCCATGGCAAGATAAATATTTTATACTTTAACAAAGTACTTTGAAAATATTTTATCCAAACATGTAGAAAACTCAAAAACAGATATTCCATATCGTAATTTAGATAAAAATAAATACTTAAAACCATGGATCACACCGGGTTTACTAAATTCAATCAAAGAAAAAGGTAAGCTTTACAAAAAAACAATAAAATTCCCAAACGACAAAAAAATAGAATTTAATTATAAAAAATATAAAAATAAATTGACACGCTTAATAAAAATTAGTAAAGATGAATATTACAAACATAAAATAATAAGTTCTGAAAACAATCCAAAAATAATCTGGCAAGCAATTAACTGTGCAATAGATAACAATAAACAAAAACATTCAATCAAGGTAATTGTAGACGAAAATGACGTAAAAATAAATGCAGAGGAAAACCCTAAAAAATGCGCGGATATATTCAACTCCTTCTTCGCGAAAGTTGGACAAAACCTCGCTAAAAAAATTAATGTAACAAAGGGAGCGACAACTCAACAAATTATCGAAGATATACACAGTGTAAACTCACTGTCCCATTTTAAAATGATCAAGGAAGTAGATATTCTAAACATTATTGAAAATATGAAAGGAGGGTCGTCACCAGGTTTTGACAACATAACTGTAAATATGTTAAAATCTATTAAAAGCCACGTGATAAAACCATTAACTCACCTAATTAATTTAAGTTTAAAAAATGGAATATTTCCGTCTAATTATAAGAGGACAATTATCTCACCTATATTCAAAAGTGGAAACGCACAAAATGTAACTAACTATCGACCAATTTCCCTCATTTCAAATATTGGAAAAATATTTGAAAAAATCGTAAAATCTCAACTAATGGAATTTATTGAAAATAACAAAATACTTCACGACAATCAATACGGATTCCGAAAAGCGCGCAGCACACAAGACGCGATTGCAAATGTCACATCACGCATATATAAAAACCTTGATATGAGCAATAAATGTATAGGTATTTTTATAGATCTGAGAAAAGCGTTTGACAGCATATCCCATAAAAAACTTATGAAAAAATTAGATAATTTGAACATTAATGAAAACGTAGCAAATTGGATAAAAAGCTACCTAAAAAATCGCCCTCAATGTGTCAAAATAAATAACATTTATAGCGACGAAGAGACATCTGAATATGGAATTCCACAAGGTACTGTGCTAGGTCCTATATTATTCATCTTATATGTAAACGGTATATTCTCACAGCCACTTCATGGTAGTATAACCTCTTATGCCGACGATACAGTACTTATTGAAAGTGGAATCACATGGCAAGTTGTAAAACAAAAAGCAACAGAAGACATAAACATACTTAAACACTGGTTTGATATAAATCTACTATCTCTTAATAGTGAAAAAACTCACGTTATACCATTTGCAATAAAATCAAAGGACGTTCCGGTAAATTTTGATATAATTATACATGATAATTCTAAAGATCACAAAAAAAATAACTGTAAAATAAACTGTTCCACATTAAAAATTTCGAATAAAATCAAATACTTAGGAATAACAATAGACAAAAACCTGAACTGGAAAGATCAAATCAACCTTACCGTTAACAAAATAAGGAAATTAATTTACATATTTTTAAAAATCCGAAACTTTCTCTCATTAGAAAATCTAACATCAGTCTACCATGCTATAGTACAGTCAAATCTCCAATACTCTGTAGTAAGCTGGGGAGCTGCATACAAAACAAATCTACTCCCTGTTGAAATTGTGCAACGTCTAATTATAAAAATTATCTTGAAAAAACGAAGAGATTATCCAACTCACCTTATTTTTGAAGAATTTAAAGTATTAAAATTTAATGATCTAGTTCGAAAAAATATAATAATCCAAATAATAAAAGAAAAACAAAATCATAGCTTTTTAACTGAAAGTCGTACTCGTCAAAAGCATATATTTCCAACACAAAAATGTAACACCTCATTTGCACAACATCATTACACATATCTAGGAAAAAAATACTTCAATAGCCTACCTGAAAAAATAAGAACAATCGAAGACGATAAATGCCTATTAAAAGCAATTAAAGAGCAATTTAAAGTAAAAATAACAAATTGATAAAATTTATCATCATAAATTATATAACTTGTAAATTTGTTTTTTTTTAAGTATCTACCACAATTAAATCAAAAGATTCAAAATATATTTTGTAAATATATTTTAAATATTTTTTCATCCCGATACTCGTCCCTCTTCTAATCACAAGCGTCTGCTTCTATAGAAGAGAAATATCATACAAAATAAAAAATAAAAAAATCAGTGAAAATTTATTATATAGTTTATTTGTATCAAAAAAAGATTAATTTGAAATATAAATATTATATTTTATATGTTATTTTTGCTGTATAAATAATGTATCTTCTGTAATAAATAAATGAAAAAAAAAAAAAAAATTAAAAAAAATAAAATAATCCTAGTGATATCATTACTAAAAACACTGACAAATCAGCCCCATATTTATCTATTAAGAAATACTACCTACCACTCGTCGATAGCTGTTGCGCCTAATTTAACCCCGTGTCTTGCATGCAATTATGAGGGTTAAGCCGCGACATTCCGAATTTTTACCGTTTTATAATATATTTCTTTGAACACTCAGTTTCTAAAAAAATATATGTTATACATTTGCCATGCAGAAACGTTAATTATACGAAATTGAATGAACAATGAAAATTATTATGAACACATTTTTTCCGTTATTTTTTCATACATATAACTTGAAAGTTAAACGAGTCGTGTTTTATTAAACATTTTCACAATTTTCACTTAAATATTATCGTTTTTAATATTAGCCAGCTCCCTCTAAAATTCGTATTTACATATTATTATATCCCCTTCTTCTTTTTGAGAGCTTACTACCGGGTCTTAAAGTACCGATTTTTTCTAATCTGGGGAGCTTTTTTTGTAAAGCTCGGAAAATTTATTTTTTCGGCATAGCAAGCATCACTGGAGTGCTCTTTTCAGAGAATAACTTTACGGACGTAAATATCTCTCATAGCGAGCAGAGCAAATTAAATTTCATGCCATAGTCAGCTTAAGGGGACTAATGAACTCAATTGTTTTTTTAATACGGTGTCATTATTTTGACATTTCTAGAGTTCCTACTCAACAAAATATACTCTAACTCCACTGACATAATAAAGCCAATATCCGTAGAAGGGCAGTTACACTAGATTTGGTATCTATGTGTGAGTTGTGTGTTTTGTGATTGCTTAATAACACCACCGCTGGTTTCAAGTCCTTCTTTGTCCTACTCCTTTGTCAATCCTTTCTCTAACTAGTTCTCCTTAATTGCTTTTGGCCATATCACATTTATCTATGCCCGGTTTTAATTGCCAAGTGGTCGTGCCTTTATCATAGCTCTATTTCTTGTTATTAGTTGTGCTTTTTGTTTTCACGCCGCACACAGGTCCAGATCACAACAGTAGATGGCCATATATATATTTTTGACATCAGTAAAATCACGCTACAATAAATTATTCAATATTTATTTATTTATACTGGGTTTTACAGATGTTTACACTTACATGAGAACAATCCAGTTATAAAACTCAGTTATTACACAATTATAAAAATCTACAATTACATACAATTAAATACAAATAAATACAATTAGAAAAACAAAAACATCACAAATAAAAATACAGAATTATATAAAAGGTCACTCAAGTAACACATTGCAATGAGTGGTAAAAGACATATGAAATACGCGAGCATGCATAGAAAGACAATTCACACAACATAATTAGTTAGTACTTTTTAACAGCGCTAGAACTTTTTTTTTAAATCCGTACAAATTGTCAACGAAAATATCCACATCAGCGCACTCTATCTTGTTATACAGTCGACACATCTGGGTCAGAGGGCTAAAGTAGGCGATATTATTTTTAAATATATTCATATAAAAAATGTTATGGCGTCTTAAACAATGGGAATTGGGGACATTAATTTCAATACTGTTAAGACATAATGTAGTATCAAGATGGCCGTGAATAATTTTATGTAAACATATTAGATCAGTCAATTGCCTTCTACTTTTAAGTGTATCAATCTTGAAGTAATCACGACGTACATCGTATGATCTGAGATGGTCGTGTAGTCCACATTTGAAGGATAACATTCTTAGTAATTTTTTTTGAACTGATTCTACAATGTTTTCATATTTGCAGTAATGTGGATTCCAAATAGTGCTTCCATATTCAAGTTTACTTCTAATTAAGGCATTGTAAAGTGTTAGAATTGATTGAGGATCTTTGAGAGGTTTACATATTCTGTGAATAAATCCCATCATTTTTAATGATTTGCACTTAATGTTGTTAATATGTACATCAAATATGAATTTAGAATCAAGAGTGATTCCTAGATCCCTTATTGAAGAAACTTTTTTGAGAATAATATTATTGATAACATAAGAAAAATCCTTTTTCTAGTAAAGTTTAAAATGTAACATTTTTCAACATTTCAGTGCATATCATTGATAGTACACCAGTTATTGTGTGTGTCGAAGTCATTTTGAAGCAGCTGATGATCGGAAACAGACTTAATTTTACGAAAAATTTTAAGATCATCGGCGAAAAAAGCATAATCACAGTTTAATTTCGAGCCAAGGTCATTTATGAATATAAGAAAAAGCAGGGGGCCAAGATTTGAACCCTGTGGTACACCAGAAGTTACAACTATAGGGGATGATTTGTATCCATTAATAAGAACTAATTGAGTTCTGTTATACAAATATGATTTCACCCAGCGTAATAGGTCTCCATGTATACCAATTTGTGTAAGATGGAGTGGTTAATAGAATATTGATAGAAGAACAATGTAATACATGTGGATATCCGGAAAGTAAATGTAATGAGTAAGATTAAGAAAGGGATGCTTTGATGGTTTAAACTTTTGGGGCAGTATCAAAGAAAGGACTGTGACGAGAATAAATTAAGCGAAAATAAAATGGTAGAAAAAGTCGTGAACACCCGAGGAAGACATTGTATGATCAAGTGAATCAAATACTTGAAGTGGGCTTGTCAAGAGATCGAATATCAATGATAATGTATAATTAATTACTAAATATACGGTGATTGGATAACTCAACAACGTCAACACCTTCTGTGAAAAGTCATTAAAAGTGATATTTTTTTTAAAATTGGTTACCTAGGTTACGTTAGGTTAGAATACGGGATATTTCTTTTTTTCATAACGTTTATTGACTTTTCAAAGGAGTGTTGAAATACCACATTGTTGAGTTGTCATTGAAACAAATATACACACCACATTATAAGACACTACAGGGAAACACATAGTAAGTACCCACTTTGAAATTTTTAATATTCGTTAATTGTTTCATCACTGAAACTAAATTAGATACGGTTTTGTTTCTAAAAAATAACATCTCTACATATTATAGATTAAAGTCCTCCGCCGCGTCTGTCTGTCTGAGTGATTCACGGGGAAGGTTTAGGTTTATAATTTGTCAAGATTTTGTGTAAATTGGTTGAAATATATAATATATAAAGGATACTGTTTGTATGTGGTGGACGATCGGGTTGGCAAGCGGCGTAAATCTACGGTTTTATGCCGAGGTTGAAGAAATTTTGCACATATTTGATTTTGAAAACTCTGTGTAAAGCCTGGGCATCGCCGGGGACTTCAACTAGTAAATAAATAAATAAGGCCATTTATGAATGCGAATAGGAAAGCAAGGAGTAATGCGGGGAAACAGCGTAATTAGTTAAATAAAGAAAATGTTTTAAGAATTCACCACACAACTTTTAAATGTCATAATATTGTAATGGAATAATTATCTGAACTTTTTTGATCAGCTTAAGTTGAGATTTGAGTTCACAGTGCGTTGTTGTGACTAATGCACACGATTTGTTGTTGCACTCATTCTAAACACACAACTGCGTAATAATTCAGTTTTTAATTTGAATTGTGCAATTGTGATGATGGCAGGTCACCAACTGCAATTGCAGGTAATTGATCTTACTAACAACGACATAACACCTCATGTGAACAGTTGACACTTTGTATGAATTTCATTTGTGTACACAAAATTCTCAGTTCTGACCAGATGTTTCGTACTATTGCATACGTACTTGTTGACTAGAAGGTGTATTTTCCTTCTTGCATTTGCGTTAACTTCAATTGCATACTATAAATAAATTTATATTGTTTATTTAAGCAGAACACTGTGTTGGGTGCGATGTGCACTATATGAAAAAAAAACGTAATGAAAAATAAAAAAATTACATTCAAAATATATAAACATGATAACTGATGGTGACCGGACAATTCAAAAATGTATGATTTCATCACTTCGTTGAAAAGTCATTAAAAGTGATGGAAATAAGAAAAGAACAAAAACTTGGTTAAATAGGTTACGTTAAGTTAGGTTAAGTTAGGTTAGGTAATTGACGTGTATATACATATATCAACATACATGGTGTATGGAATTTTGTAGTGCAAGCAGGAAACTTATGAATATACAATCTACTTCACATTAGGAGTCGATTTTGTAGTATAACTTTTTTTGATTTGAGCTTTCGCTTTCGAGTAAATAGAGTACAAAATTTGAATTTTGGGTTTAAATTTGAAAAAAAAACGGGGGCCCAGCGAGTAGTCCAACGCAACGTCATCGTTCTAGTATTGGGTCCTTACATATGAAATTGGCGTTTTGCCGTACTGGCACCTTTGATCTCAAATATCTTCTCTTTGGTTTCCGATTTCAAATTCAAATTTGTACAGCTATTTACTCATGTATTTGTGTTTCAAAAATTATAATTAATTGGTTTTTCCCTTAATTGTTTTTTTTCTTTGCGTCACTTAGTTTACAAAATGGAAAACTTGAAATATCGCGATATTTACGAGTACGAGTTCCACCGTGGCACCAGTGCTGCAGAAATGGCTCGAAGGATTAATGATGTGTATGGCGACGCGACGGTGCCGCAAAAGAAAACACAGTGCGTTTTTGGTTCCAACGTTTTTGTTCTGGAAATTTCGACCTGCAGAACAAGCCCTGTGGACGGCCGGAGACCAAAGTTGATAATGAAGAATTATAGGCTATTGTGGAAGCGGATCCATCGCAAACCACGTCCGAGTTAGCTGCGGGCTGCGGTGTTAGTGACAAAACTGTTTTAATCCACTTGAAGCAAATTGGGAAGGTGAAAAAGCTCCCATAAAAAACTCACATAAGCTCCCATACAAAGTTCCTCCCATACAAATCGCCAATTTCATATGTAAGGACCTAATATTTTTTCCGTTTTCATACAAGTGTGAGAAGAAAGAGGATGACCGTCGATGAGGTAGGTACGTACGCGCTCTGAATGACGACGACCTACGAATGTGAATTAAACAAAGGAGTGTGTGCCAGATACAAAGTTGCTTAGCCTTTCTTACTATCTTTAACGTGCAGACCATCACGCAATGGAGACCTTAGAACTTGAATTAACATAATAATTACGGCTGCGCCTTTTTCACATAAAATTTGGATTCGAGGCCAAAATACTTAACCAAACTCAATTAAATTTGTTTTTATCAACAGGTGAGCAGTTATCTAGTATGGACATTTAATTCTTTAATGGCCTGTACCTACTTTATAATTTAAAATACATAATAAAATAGCACATATCCATTCTAGACATTTTCCACATCCTTTAATTACAAAAATTATTCAGTCTGTCGAGCGATTTTATATCTTTTGTGGGATCGCTATGAGATAACGAACGTGATCTCCTATCAGATTTGTGTGATTGTTATGGCTGTTATTTGTTTTTTCTATTTACAACGTACATTAAATGAATAAATAATCATGCATACTTGCAGGAATTCGTGTTTAAAGCGATCTAAATTAAAATATGTGACAGTAAATATGTAAAATCCGTTATCTCATAACGATCCCACAAAAGATATAGAATCGCTCTTCTGGTCTAGTATTTTTGCCTCAAATCAAAATTTAATTTTTGTATAAAAAAAGCCTCTCGGCCGTACCACTATTTTAGATTAATCTTTACTATGAATCTGTTCACATTATAAATACAAAAAAATATGCTTAGTATAAATTAAATCTTATCCTACTAAATCGTTTCCGTTGAGTAGAATTAAAATAAATTTGTTGATTATTTTATAAAAAATATAAGTGTAAACTACTAAAAAACGTAGTTTTTATTAGAAATGTATGAACGCATGTAAGAAACATATGTATAAAAAAACAATTATGCTTAAATTATCTGTGACAGTTTCCATTGATCAACTTTCTTCTTTCTTATAACTTATAACATTATTTACAAAATAAATAAAAACCACTTTTGTATTTGAAATCGTGATCTCTAGACTCCGTTTGACAGGCGATTTTCATGCGTATTATCTGTATTTGTGACGATAAAAGGCATACTAAGAATGCATACATTTTCGGCTTGTGGGTTCCTCTTAACGTTCATCTTTCGATGGATGTTTTCGTCACGACCGTCGATTATTTTCAGTGTTCCTGTTGTTTTTGCGAGTTCACATCTGCATTTAGTAGTTTCTGCCTGTTCCGGGGAACCGGTTCTCGATCCAATGGCCTCTTTACTCTTTAAGAGTCACTAGTGCGCTCAGCGGCCACGTGCCCTCAAATCACCACCGTCCACCGCCACCAGCCGCCAGCTCTCAAGGCCGGTTCCTGTTCTGCTGGTCCACTGTCTACTAAAGGGTTCCATCACAAAACAGTACCTTTATTGAAGATAATTTAATAAAAATGATAAACAACAAAGAAAAAATAACACTTCTTCTGTAATAATTGCAAATCTATTTTGAAGCACCAAAATGAAACACGGTTTTAAGCACAGTTTTTTATGATGTCAACATTTGTTGACTGATCGTAACGAAGTTCTGTTTTAACGCAACCGTTTTTCATATGTCTGTAATACTTATTTTATATCTTACTTTGACTAGTTGGTTAACTTTGACTAGGTGACTAACTTTGACTTAGTTATCTTGGTGTGGTTAGGCACCAACTTGACCTGCCTGAAAAATGTTTAAAAAAAGGATTTTCGCCGGCGTGATCACGGAATAGATCAGATCTAGGGATAAGGCTCTTGACTCGCAATCCGAAGGTCGCGGGATGGAATTCCGGCATGGGCAAATAAATTTTAATTTAATGAATTGTGTTATTTCACAATTAATTAATTTCAAATAATGTATGGTATATTACGTTCCAGAGTGGAAGATACTCTCAGTATCGCCCTGGTGTAAGACCACCATTCGGAATTGAAAAGTTGGTTGAAATGGCGTTAGCTGTGTTTGGTGACCAGATCTGAATAGCCAGGTACTTCCCCTACCTCCCTCTTCCCCATCTCCTTCCCTTCCCCACTACCTGCAATAGACTCAATGGCTCCAGACGGAAGCAGCTGGGACTCTTGTGAGATGTTCGTATAAAAAAAAACCGTTAACCAAACATCTACTAAAATTTAACCAAACCTAACAAAAAATGGGACAAAAATAATACCAATATAAATAATAATAAAAGTAAAAACAATAAATTATTATTCAAAAATAGTAAAATAAGACAAAAATTATACAGATAACAATAATTTATTCTGTTTACAAGGGATGTCTGTATTATTTTTGTCCTATTTTTGTTAGGTTAGGTTTAAGTAGATATTTTGTTAGGGGATGTTTTGTCCGTTGGATATTTTGTCGGAGGATATTTGGTCGGGGATATTTTGTCGCGGGATGAAAAGTCGCGGAACCGTGTACAACGTGTGAAAGAAATAAAGATATATTAGTTTTAAATGAAAAAAATGTTACCGGCAAAAGACCAATCCACTTTCTACTTCAAATAAACGTTCTTTCCGATCGGTATAAATATATATATTTATTGCTTCTTATATGTATATTTATTTATTTTTAGCATGTAATTATTAACCTTACTGGGGTTCGCCTGTATCGGGGTTATATGTACAATCTATTTTTGTTTCCAAGAACCGTATTTGTGTAACCAATTGTTATTTTTATTAGTGTATGTCTCCAATACGCCTTTTATGTAAAACGCCGTATCACTTTTTAATTGTTGCCAGAATTTAGTTTATCAGTTGCTAAGTAGGGGCTGACCTCGATACGACCAGCGTAACTTTCAAGTAACGTGAATTTATTATGTGATTAATGACTTAACATTTAAACGCTGAATGAATGCGCTAAAAGCTTTTGTAAAGGCTGCTACAACTGATATAATAATATCCCTCGATCATTTCAAATCCAAAAAGGTTTCACCTATTAATACATTCGGATTTAAAAAGGTGTTGTAACGATTAGTCAATCGAATTAATATTGATTCTTTGTTATTTTCTACAGTGCTATAACTTTTATGATCGTATTATGAAAGTGGTTCGGGGGTTGCGATTGCATGTAAGACATACCCATAGGTACCCCATATAAACTCTTAGCAGTGCAGAAACGGGAGGTCCGTTTGATAGATTCCCCTATCTCAGGAGTCGGCAACCTTTTTAGTTGGAAAAGTCAAAAATTACAATTTACAAAATTTCAAAGTTTTTAAAGAGCCACAAAAATGTTTCTTGCCAACAATAAATAAAATGTATTTGCATAAATAATTTTTTAGGGGGGGGGGGGGGGGGGTTAAAGGGGGCGATTCCTTTAATACGGTTAAGAAACACTGGTATACATGATTTTTAAATCGATCACATTTGTAGAGATCCAGTATCAACTCCAAATGGCTTAATGTGGATTGCGTTACTATTTGTGTTGAAAGGATTTACCATGGATTCTAGAGTGTTTTTGTTGGTTTTGAATTGCTAAAATCTGTCAGCAAATTTAACTTAATTGTGGGTTTTCCTTTCCTTGCAGTTTTAGTTTCAGCTCATTTAATTTCGCTGTGATATCGATGTAATGCGTCGAAAGCGAATTAAAACCTTCATAGAAATATCCGACGTTCGAGAGCTTCCGACGGACTGACGACAGTGACGACGCGTACAAGTGGCTGAGAGATAGAAATGGTACTTAATCCTCGTTCATCGATTCAGAACGATTTTTATTTTTGATAAAATAAATAATATTTGCGTATGGAACTAAAGAGCCGCAGCGTTACATCTAAAGAGCCGCTTGTGGCTCACGAGCCGCAGGTTGTCGACCCCTGCCCTTTCTTAACCAACGGGTAGAATATATCCATACTAGATACATATTTACTATACCTTTTGATTAAAAAAATAATTTTTCTATTTGGTTGAGTATTTTAGCCTAAAATCCAAATTTAAGTTTTGTATAAAGAGGCGCAGCCGTTCCCCAGAAATTACGTATACAAGTATTACGGGTGTTCCCCCATTTCGAAATCCATTTTGCACATCATTAGCTTATCCTTATCATTGACCTGCCGTGTTCTAGTTTATCAGCAGGAACAAAGAAAATGTTTTCGCCCGTACGTGTTGGAGGTAAACGTGCGCACTGCGCACTGTACCTACACAATCTGAATCTACACAAGCAGTGTTCAGTGCGCATGGCATGGCGTAACAATTTAACCGCAACAGCAGCTGTGCCCACAAAATGTCAAGGCGATGCGGGCTTATGCTAATATATTTTAACTATTTATCAATTTTGTGCCCATTGTCTGCCAGGACCGCTGGACACAAAACTCCTAGAAGTGAGAACTATTTAAACCGTTTTGAAAGCAAACTGATTTAGGTACGTAAGACGTGACGAACAAATATTGCGACACGTTCGTCAGTCGCTTGCGGTAATGTGTAGGTGAATTAACAAAGGTAAGGACGCACTGATGGGCCCGTGTAAGGAAATTATGCATTTAAGGGGCATCCATTAATTTCGTGAGCACAAAGTGGGGAGGGGGGTCCAGCAAAATCTCACGTTACTTGAACAAAATATACAAATTGGCCCAAATTTATCTCACCGAGGGGGAGGGGGGGTCTAGATTGGAAGAAAAACTGCCCACGTAATTAATGGATGCCCCCACTACATTCCTTGGACAACTAGTGCACACTAGACTTGTCCTACAAACGCAACGTAACTTTGAATCATAGAATCGCCATATTCAATGGATTTTACATTATAAACACTACGTAACATCTTTCTAGATTTAGTTGTTTTTCTCCCATTTTAACAACAAAACGAGCAATAAATGTAAGTAAACGCCAAACACTAAAACAAACATAACTTTAACCGTCAAGTCAACTTCCACCAACGCCACCCTTCTTTCACACGTCACACGCCGATCTGCAATATCTGCATAGAGTAAATCGGCGTTGCGTGGAGAGCATAGGATTGCGTTGCGTGTGAAAAGTGTATTTCTGAACAACATATTTTCATAGAAAATTTATGGATTGTAAGTTGTCCAAAAATGCATCGTAGGTAGGTGAATTGCCCATTGTGTCGGGTGTCCTTATCTTGAAGAGCTGTAGTGTTACGCGATTCGCTGCGTTCGAGAACTGTCGGTCTATGTAGCTCGTCACTCGTCAGCGCTACATCATCGGTCGACCGACGATACGCTTGACACCGTTTCCATCCTTAGGCCACAGAATGGCCAATGAAAATAATTAATTGTTCAAGAATAAATTTCGATATTTGAAAATGTTCGATCGATTACACCAAAGTAAGATGAAATTGGCCTTACTTCTGGCAAGCAGTCTTGTCCACAACATATTTGTATAGGAATTTATCTTCAGTGGCCGTTACCTACTATCATCGTTAATGCCGGTAGAGTCGTAAAGACGACGTGTTTCTGATACCTCTGATGATAGTGGCGTTTGAATAAATTAGTACTAATAAGAATAAATTGATAGTCCATTGTAAATTAATAAATACGATCGTGGGAGTGATGAGCCAATACACACCTCACCGTGCACCATTGCTCGACCTTTTTGCCTTAAGTGAATAAGTCTGGTTGTTCGATAACATATCCGCCATGTTCATATTCGAAGTGTGCACGACTGGAGATATAAACTTATTCACATGTCTAAAGGTCGAACAAATCTGTACGTGAGTGCCTATTCGACTTTAGTGTTTTACATAATGTGGAACAATATTTTTATATGTGACTATTTTTTTTAATAGATGATAGGTATTATGTGACAATCAAAGAGCCTAGATACATCAAAATTCTGTTTTAAGGGATGGGATGATGGGGGTATAAGCGCACTTGAAGTGAAATATCACAAAACTGCGCTATATAAATTCTATGTTAATATTATTATCGAAATCTTATGTATGCGGTGACCTTTCTCTTCTTTTAAAGGTCATGTAGGTATGCAAACTCTCATCATCAATCTTGGAATAAAACTGTAGATTTGTATAAAAACCAAGCCACGCCAAAGGCCTCAGAATCTTTTCTTCATTTTATAATATATTTTTTTAATAATTTAACGTTACATTTTTCAATTTGGGAGGCAGGTATGAGTACCGCCGCCCGGGAATCGTTTATTGGATAACCAACACTTCTGCCATAGGTCACCCCTACGTTTGGCGACTTAGCAGAGGTGCACGGTTTCATGGGGTGAGGTTTGTTCGGGTCTTCTCCGCGGCAGATGCGTTTGCCCACCATCTGCATGGCAGGCCGGATCGGGAGATAGTGGTTGAGGGAGACCTTTTGACCTTTCCAGCCGGACTCTCGACCCATCGCCTTCCACCGCAGTTGCAGGATGGTTTGATAGGTCCGTCACTCCTGGATACACTGATCCCCAGATTCCTACCCACCCCTAACACCCTTTTCCTTCCCAGAACTTCCTCTCCTTCCTTTCCTAAAAAGATCCTCCACACATCCGCAAAGATGACGTAGGCCCTGTGGGAGATTATTTTCCTCAGGGCCTCCTGTGTGGAGCTAATGTAAAAAAAAGCAAAAACAGGACACCATGTTATGCAAAATTCACTATCAGTTCGGCGGCAATTTAATTTACTTTCAAATAGGACATCACTTACTGAGTTGATAGCAGCTTTATCATTCAGTTCATCAGTATAAAATTTGAGGCTTCCGGTATGACTTTGAGTTATTTATCATACCATCCACCATACAGTTTAGTGTTTTGTTGTAAAGTGAATGCCTTGGTCGCCTTTCTTGTCTTTTTTCTTGTGGTGGTGTTTGTTCCTTGTCTTTCAGTGTTTCTGGTACGCAAAGTAGCACAAAACAGCAGGGTTTCAGTTCGTGGTTCGTGGCACCATTTTTATCTCTTTTCAATGATATTCATCAATGTATCTTCCATTTATCTCTCGCCTTTCTGATCGATTATTTATATATTGTGATTGTAATTTTAGCTTTGATCTCGGAGCGCGTTGGTTTCTACAAACGACGGAAAAGAATGAAAAGACTTGGTAAGATAAATAATGGACATAATTAGTACAACTTTTTTCAGCTCGAAGAATCAATACCAGCATCCTTTAAGGCGATCCACTAGTACAGGAATTTATGGGAGGAGTTTAAAAATGCTTGATTAAAAGCTTTTGGAAAGGTTGGAAAAGATATTTGCGATTTTTTTTTACATGTTGATTTCGTAAAAGCCTGTAAAAAACATTAATTCTTTTTTTATGCAATGTTTATTGTTATAAAACGGAATTTTTAAATTGATTTCACGAAAACAAGCGGCGCGGAGCCCAACACGTGTATTCTCCGCTCCGTCCGGAGGAGTAGTGACAGAAAATAGGGGCCGCTGCCAGTCGTTCTTCGGTGGACGGTATGAGGTTCACTACGATTAGTATCTACGATTATATACGCCAAATAATATGGAACACCTCACTCGACTCGGTACTAGACCAGATACTAGAGGAATTATTGAAGGGTTCTTCGAACGCTTCTAATCGTAATTGCGCATACACAACTTTTCTACTGTTTGAGCAAATATTATGTAGATAGATAAGAGCGACCTAAAGGTTATAGTATGTTTTCGCAGGACTTTCCATTGCTACTTACGTTACCTCTCCTGCTTTGTCAACACCAAGTGTTTTCATGTTATGAGTATCAATATTAATTAGTTGTTATATATAATTACTAGCTGACCCGACGAACTTCGTACCGCCTCAGAATCAATAACTGTCGTGTTAACTTATTAGCTGGATTAAAATCAGTTTTTTTATTAAGTTAAAAATTACAAAATGAAGCAATTATCGATGCGCAACTGCCCGTGTTTTGTTTTTGTCAGTATCAGAGATGGCGTTGTTTACGGATTTTCTTATTTTTTCACTTATGTGAGGGAGATTTATAATAATTATTGTATTTTTCCTTTGGAGGGGTGCAGACATACATTCACCGTTTGTCTCATTTTCGACTGTTAACAAATAGTGTGCAAGAAAGAGGGGCAGTATTACAATTATGCTTAAGAACAAAAGCAAAACCATCAGCGCGTTGACTTTTGACGTTTTTGATTTTTTGGAATTCACCCACTATTCAATATTATACTTACCTATCACAACATTGCTGCAGTTCTTTCAAAATATTAGAACTCGTTCCATACAAAATGTACCTGTATACTTCGTGGTGCTTCACCTTAGTTGTATATACCTACTTCGTGGTGCTTCACCTTTGTTGCGTATACCTACTTCGTGGTGCTTAACTTTAGTCGTGTATACCTACTTCGTGGTGCTTCACCTTAAGTCTGAATTTTTAAAATCAATAACTCATCTTCATATTTAGTTTCTAATTGATGTAACCGTAGATGACAGAAACTTTGGGAGATGGGACAAGAACCGTCTGGCCAACATCGTTAACCCATGCCACTGCAAGTAGCATCTACGCATTTGTTTCTACCTACACATCAAATGCATAACTTTCATTGCCTAGCCACTTTTGTCGTAGCTCGGCGTAGTCGGCACGCTTCCATGGCAAATCTCGGTTTGTTTCCATGGATTTAACCTATCCAAAGAATTGTCGTAAAAAGTTGTGCATGACTAAAAACTTGCTTTAAAAGCTGCTCTCGTTCTGTGTCATTAATTATTGCTGGACCAGACCTTTAGTTTTGTTTAAACAATAGTAAAGTAAGTATTTAGTTTCCTTGTTATTAGTTATTACCTTCGTTATCAGTTGTTTTAGTTTGCCTAATCACCTAATCACCACTTACCACCCAACAACGGCCGGTGCAAGATCCATTGTCTAGATCTGACCTCATTATTTGAGAATGCAATAATAAAACCAGTTTACTATTATTTAAAGCTATTGTTCTTTACCACATGACTAAGACCCTTCTACTTACTCTTAATTCACACTTATTTAACAGGGATGGATTTAACAATCACCGACAGGATCCCCCATCTCCCTGTTTAAAAATCTAATTTGAATTAATGTCAGTTGGGGTAATTTACCTCAACCAAATCCAGGACACTGAAACAAGTTGGCCTCTTATTTATATATATAATATATAATTATGATGTAAGCCGATAATAAGGTTAGGCACTTTATTAAAACATTAAATTTTTTTTTTTTGCAGATTACCGAATACGTCCTACCTGGGGTAACCCGTTCTAAGGCCTCATAGTACATGTTTTTTTAATTGTAAACATATAATTAGTTTGAATAATTAATTTTTAATACATATGTATAGTATAATCAAAGAGAAACCAAAAAAATATTTTTTTTCTATCGGAGCATTTGGATTTTGTTTAAACTTTTTAACTTTATTCCCTTTTTCCGCAAGTAATTGTTTAAAAAAACGATGCATTTTGAAAGCCAAAAACGCATTTCTCCCAAATTTGACATAAAAAATTTCAATTTATTTTTAAATTGTTATACCTCAATTCCAAAAAAAAAAATCAATACCAAATTTGATGTATGTAGATTCACAAGTTTCTCGATTATACCACTGTTAAAATAATAAAAAAACACGGCTTAAATACTAGGCAACTAAAAATACAGTAACTGGAAGTTTAATACCCGAATTTAAAATAGCTTTGTAAAAATTAAGGCCAAGATGTGTTCTACTCGCATTACGTAATTAAGGAATCCCGAACATTTCCGAAACATCCAATTTTAAAATAAAAAGGCGATTTTCGTGATTTTGAAGACCGCTGACATACCCAACCTATTACGTATCGGTAAATTCGGTCCTGAAATTTCTCCATTTTCTCTCGGTCTTATCAATTGACCTCAATTAGCAGAGGACACAATTCGCTGCTGACTGCTACTTGAGAATTATGGATGATTCACAGTTCAAGGATCGCTGACACATCATTTATTTAATAGTTATCGCGTGTTTGTTTTGTTGCGTTTATCGCTTTTATAACAGTGAAAATGGTTTGTTTTTTATGTGGTTTGACGTCTGAGCTAAAGCCCCATGTCCTGAGTCAGAGTTCCATTCAAAAATATTAGTATCTACTTACAAGTTTAATAGATTTTATAAATTTAAATGTCACATCATAAATTATCATTTTTAAATGATCTTTTTTTTATCGTAGTCTATTTAGGAACTCACAATCAAATAAAGTGTATATAAACTAGTAGAACCATCCCAGCGCACAACTGCTAACCCTGTTTGCACTAGTACAGGTGCATCCTGGATTTGATTTTTATTTTTTTAAACAATCCCGAGTCACGAATAGCGTGACAATATTTGTAAAACTCTTATTACCATAAAAAATAATCAGTGCTATGGCGGGGTAATTAAATAAAATCAATCCACGCTTTTCTTCTTTAAACACAATTAGTCTTTATTGGGTCGGTAGAGTCAATTAACACAAGTAGACAGTTCAATAATCGTAAAACAGTACTAACTTAAACGTACAAGCTATAACGGTAGCTTTATGATTATTATTCCCAATAATAATTCCAAATTACACGAATTATCCTTTAATCACTCGTCGCTTTATACAAAAGATTCACGAGTATGCTCTCTCAATAGAGCCCGGAAGTTACGCCAGACATCTTGGCAAGTAAATTTAAACTTTTACGATCACCCACTACCTTTCATGGGTCGATCCATATGTAAAAAAACACTAGCGGCGGGATGCAATAGCCGGCCAATAGAATCCCTCGTCCATAAGATGTTAGAAAGGGAGAGAATTCTATATTTGAATTCTTTAAAATGATTATATTTGCTACAGTACAAATATTTTTATACCAATTCTTTTATATAACTTATGCAATTTTTGTTTATATTGCGTATGTATTTATGTGAGATTTCTTATCATTTTTACCTACGTATTTTATTTTATTGTATGCTTTTGTTTACAATTTTTTTTTCTTTGTATTTATTATCTTTATTGTTTTAATTTTCAAGTATTTAAAATAAATTTGATACTCAACTAATACACAAGAATTTAAAAGCCTTTCGGGGCGTGTAAAAATAAATAAATATAAGTTGAAAATGTTGCTTGTGTAATGATGGACGATCTAGTGGCGTAGCTGAGGGGGGCGGCGGGAATCAGGTGCCACCCGATGGGGTGTGACACCCGACCGTAATAAAAACTTTCGAAGTTAGAATATTGTCACAAAAATATTTTACGCATAAACACGGTCTGTTATTTATATTATCGTAGCTCTATGGATCGGTTGGTCGGGGATTCCCCAAAAGTTCTGTTTTATTTTAGAACTAACTAATAATTAATAATTTTAATATTTCCCGTGCTGTAGTGCTTCAGACAGAAAACCTGCGGTTAGTTTAGCTGCTTCCAGTTTTAATGTGAACATCTTTAATTGGTAGACAATACACAAAAATAATTTCTAACTATTTTAATAATAATAATAAAATGTATGTAGGTAGGTACCTATCTTATGCAGCATAAACTGAACATAGACAATGTGCGACAATTTTCCCATACCTGTTATGCTGAGGTCGTAACATTACCATTCTGGGTACTAAATGAAAGTGGTTGCATTTAATAATGTAATGAGGATTAATCGTACTACGTTTAGAACTGTTACGTGTGTCTGTACCTACCCATTGTTATCATGCCCAAACAATTAATTATACTTTAGAATCTAGAATCATACCTGGAATCATTCAGTATTCATTGACCGCTTTCTCCAATTAAATTTAAACTACAAGGCTCAGTGGAGTACAAACGTGTCCTTAGCGGATAAAATACTTCACATTTCACCAATATCTATCTCAACTAGTGATGTGCACCCGGGAATATTTATCCAAAGTCAGGAATTATTATTTTTATTAACCTGTTTGAAAGAGGGATGATATTTCGAAAACCCCACGAAATTGACTTGAATTATGGTCAAATATCGATATAAAAACAAAGCGATTGTTTTTTTTGCCATTGTTTTCTTTTTACCAGATAATATATCTTATTAGTCATGTATATTACATGATAATATCGTAAGAAGTTATAGGGCGAACCACACATAAGGGGTTAAAAAGTTATTCCAAGTACCTAAGTTTGTCTCCCAATTGTATTTATTTTGGTGAAAGTGTATTATATTTAAAGAGTAAATAACGATAGTAAAATTAGATGTTAGATATCTCCTAAAATGACGAAGACATGAGCTTGTAAAGTGAACTTGGATAAAACGCATACAATGGTGACAAATGACGACATACGAGATACTACAATATAGTTCATAATTCGAATGGCAATTCTGCAGTACCTACTGTATGCACCTTGACGTCACATGCTTATCGGCAGGCCGCAAATATCTACATTTTCACTGCTTATATCTTCCCTACTATTCGTTATTTTACAATAATTATAAAAGTTCAGTTCTTAGCACTAATTAATATTATGGGGTATGGAATATCGCCCCCGAAAAATCACCTCAAGCGCCCTTGAGGCGATTTTTCACAAAAACGGCGCTCTACAAATTGTCCAATTATTATTATTATCTGTGTATTAATTGAGTATAAATGAAATAAGCATTTAACACTGTACTTACAATTTTATTTTAACAATTTACATCCAAACCATAATTTAATATTTATAAAGTATTCGTAGATATATGAAAAGTGGGAGCGAACAAGTATCGATTTACAAAGCTGTTATAACTTCGGCAATCTGGAACAGAATGGTTCCTTTTAATTTGTCTCGGCAGACGGTGACTATGTGGAAATGTTGAGGGATAGTTACTGGTGTGTGAGGTAACAATCGGAATGTTTCCGCGATTCAAAATAACTGCGTCGTTCGCTACTTAAATGAAATTTCTTTGTAGAAGACAACCTTAATAATAATTCTGGGGATTTATCCATTTAGATGAAAATTCCCGAATATTCCCCTTTTCTGGAATTAACCATCACTAATACCAATGCATTGTGAAACTTTTTTATTACAAAATTTATTAGAATTATATACAATGACCGCAAAAAAAACACGGACGTAATTTTAACTTAGCGGTCGCTCAGAAAGCGGCTACAATTATCTTAATTACCTACTCAACCGTGGAAGTTAGTTTTCCATATTTTATTCGATAATTCTTTGCTTAAAAGAGACACCAACTAAAGTGAAATGTAAAAAGCGTAATTAGCCACTTGTCTTAGTTCATGATTTCATGAATGAAAATGCAGAAAGTGGAAAAAAAACCATCGTCTTCTATTAGACCTATAATGGAAAGTCAGATTATCGTGAATTTCAGTGTAATTGGCGTGCATTGGACGTGTTGTTTTTGTTCAAATTCTCGTTGCGAAACAGAAAACAAAATGAAAACTAAGCTGTGTTTAGTCAACCAAGCACCTTTCGTTTAGTTTTAGTTAATCTGTTTTTTCGTCTTCTTCTTTAAGAACAAAGGTGACAATGTAATTAGGAAAACAGATCGCTGAAAAGGTAAATAATGTTGAAAAGTATACCGAAAAACAGTCAGGTTTTGACATTTATTTACTTATAATAGTTTCTTTTCACAGAACAACCCAGTTATAAAAATTCAGTTAATATACAAAATAGGTAAGCTTTAAAAATTTACAGTAAACTACTCAGTCAAAGTAATTAAATCAAATATCTATATAAAATTACGTGTTGAAACGTACTCGAATGACAGACACAAAGACAAGCAAGAGACACAAGTGAATTTTTAAGCAAATAGCAGGACATTTTTTCTGAATCTTTACGAATTTTCTACGAATGTGTCTACTTCAGCACATTATATCTTATTATATGGTCGACACATTGGGGTCAAAAGAATATTTTTTTAGGAATAACAGAGGGATAAATAATTTTTAAATGTACGAGTATTCAAATGAAACAAGCCATGGCGTCATAAACAACCGAAATTGGGAACATTTATATCAATATTGCTAAAACATAGTTTCAAGACAACCGTGAA
The DNA here is from genome assembly GCA_917563855.2 of Limnephilus lunatus. Taxonomy (NCBI): domain Eukaryota; kingdom Metazoa; phylum Arthropoda; class Insecta; order Trichoptera; family Limnephilidae; genus Limnephilus; species Limnephilus lunatus. The sequence continues at coordinate 41,468,331 of OU830596.1, forward strand.
TTATTTTATGTAAAGATATTAGATGTAGGTACTTAATAAAGTTGTGAACGAAGTAGGTATTCATGTTAATGAGAGATGAAATGAAGAAAGTAGGTACCTATGTGCTAATTAATTTGATTGGTACAATAAAGTGAACGCTATATAGGTTTAGTTGTATTTTCAAATAAATTCAATTCAATTCAATTCATTCATTTTTAAAACATTACAAAATTTAAATTTCAACGCGTTTTAAGAGATAAAAAATTAAGATTCAAACAGATTTAAGCAATTCAATGAAGCACAATCATACTAACAGCAATAAAGCTTAAAGCTTATCTGTCGATCGCTTTAAAGAAGATATCGATGAAGAAGTCGCGGACGTCCGAGGAAGATACAACACGGCGGCAAATCTTTGACGTGAAGATTAATTAATTTTGTTTTAGAAATTGCCGCAGTTATTTTCCCAAGTTTTATGTCTTTTACGGACGCAATAGGTCACATTTATATGTTATTATGATAATATTATTATTAAAAGCGTGAAATCATTTCGCCAGTGCTACAGAAAGCTTTAGAAAGGATTTCAGCAGTCGAATGAAAATGATCTGCTCACTGATGTTTTTGGTTTAAGGCGATAGATTACTAACGGCCATCGTTCCCAACTTTTCCATTAATCAATTTGAGTATCCGGTCAGCTAAGTGATTTGTTTAGTCTAAAGCTCGATTCGCCTGTTGGTCGAAGAGTTGCATTGGGAAGAGCGTATATTTGTGAATTTAAGGAATATTGAGCCCAAATTTCGACTCAACTGCAGTTGATCAGTAGGACTGAGAACAACGGCCCGGTCGAGAGAGACCGGTTGAAGGAGATCATTTGATCCCTTCAGCCGGAGAACTTTATTCTTCTCTAGAACTCTAGACAGTCTAGACCCTCTGCCTTGCACCGCAGTGGAAATAATAGATTCATAAGTCTGTCACTCTTGAACACAGTGACCCCCAAATCCTATCCACCCCTGCCCGTCATACTTTTATCCTTTCGAAAACTTCCCCTCCTTCATTTTGTAGTCTTGTTTCCATATTAAGCAGACTTGAGGTATTTGGTTTCCTACAGATGCTAATTTCGCAGTTTTGCTCTGCATGCGCTCTGAATGCATTCACTATCAGTATCTTCTGTATTGATGTGATAAGGTTGTTTAGTTTTGAATAAGTGTTTGTTTGTTTTGCCTGTGATAATATTTAACGATCTGGTCGTGGGGAAGGTTGCCAGTTGCCAGTTGCCATTTGCCAGATGCCAGTTGTTAGCCATTGCCAGTGTCTCTTGGACAACCGAGGCAGTAGGCAATCGGTTGTTGGTGAAGTTGTTTGCGCCGAGTGTTTTAGTGTTTGTTAGTGACAGTTTTTAGAAGAACTGAAAATGGGAAGTGCTGTTTTTCCAGTAAGCAACCTTACTTACTTCATTATACCCACGAAGGTCGTCTTTATAATAAGCATGCGGAATTTATAATGTTTGGAAAATTTGTACCATAGAAGTGGTAATTTCTGGGCAAAATTTCTGTTTTATGTACTAAATTAAATACATTTTTAAAAAGTGCCTTGTGGGCGTGTTTCGTGATCCAATAAGATCCAATCCTAATTTCGGCCTATATTTGCATTCGGCCAAAACTGTTTCACCATGATTACGAGATTAATATGGGATTGCGATACAAAATTAATGCAAGAGTAAGAGAGACAGACCGTATGCTAAATGGAATAGAACCAAAATATACTAAATCAGTAGCATATTTTTTTTCCATTTTAATTTGTACGGAAGGCTATATTAGCTTCGCTATATTTGCAGTTACTATGAAAAACATAAAAGAAGAAACGTCTCCTATCCTTATCCTATATTCCTATCTTATTGGTTTTAAGGCAAAATAAAACTCCTATCTCTAACCAATATTAACATAAGAGCTTTGTTTAACCTCGTAAAATATATGCATATATGCAGCATATACATATATGAACAGCCTTACAAAACACCCCAATTGGGGATAACATAGTCTCACTGGCTTTCACAAAAAAAAATGATATATAAGAATATATTTTTTAAAGAAATATATTTGCACAAAGTATAGACATAATTGATATCAGAGAAATAAATACATGTAGGTATAATATATGAAGCTTTACATCTTCATAATTTTGTCTTTATTTTTCATGGTGTACTTTCATAGGTTTCATATAAGCTATGCTTGTGTGCATGGGAGGAAGGCGTTATTAAATATTATACTATATTACTAAGGGCAGTTTGAAAACCAACAAATAAGGCATTTTCGAAAGTTTTACCTAAAATTCCAGTAGGTAGGTATGTATTTCATAAAGAATTTGAGTTGCGTATGCTTCGTTCCTTTCCCATAATTCGTTGTTCAGTTTGAGGTTTTTTGTCATGTTTATACGCAGTATTCTCCTAAACACTTTAATTTTCAAACTCTTAAAAAATATTTGATATTTTTTAAGATAATCTCTAGATGCTGAGTTGAAAAAGTATTACATGAAATTTCCTCGATAAGAAAAAAATCGTAAAGTGTGCTCCGAAAATAAATAAAAAATACATCTGTTTATTATTAAGTAACATGTTAGGGGTATGAAAATTTGACAGCGTTTCTTTAAATGTTACTAAACTCAGATGTCCAGGGGTTTTAGCTCTTTTTGAAATAAGACGTATTTTATTAAATATTTAAACACGACAACGCGAAATCATTTGTATTTACACATATTATATCCATTTCAAACCATCGTTATAATGGAGCTAACTAAATATAACCTGAAAGTACATACAGGTATTCATTGGCAAAGATCTAAATCGGCATTTTTACAATTAATTAATTAATAACCCGATTATTATCTTTGATGTATCGATTTATTATTTATTTGTTTCGTATTTAATTAAAACATTGATTATCTTTTTCCAGATGGATGCCAACTGCAGCGCGGCTAGTGGCAGCAGTGGCGGCAGTGGGGAGCAGGGCAGCAGGGCTGTGGAAGAGGCCGCAGCCCTACGGCGCGAGGTGGCCGCCCTGCACAGCGCCCTCGCCCGCGAGCAACAACGCGCCGGGGGCCTCGCCAACAAGCTCCTGCTCAGGGACACCTCCGTGGAGGCCCGCCGCGCTCACGCAGACAAGCAGGCCGCCGCCCTCCTTCGGGCCCTCCTTGTGCTGGAGGCCAGTCTACGGAAGGAACAGTCCACCATCTTACACAAACTGCAACTCAAAGACCAGCAGATCGTCCGCCAGAGAGAGGAAATCCACCGGCTGAAGAGAGAGCTCAGAACCCACTGCTCCAACTGCCAACAGATGATAGGCTTCACTAGCGAGCAGACCAACATTGAAACTGATCCAGAGTTCCATAGCCTCGACAGCGTGGAAACACAAAAAGTCTTCGAAAGAAGCTCCAGTTACCACGAAAGCAACCTCCAACAACCCTTTCAGAAGAATTCCAGATTGAGCAAGAGCTTCCAACAATCCAAAAACGACGTCAAATATGGAAACACGAGCTCCAGCGAAGAGGTCTTTGAGACTAATGACGCTTCCTCTCAAAAAGGAACATACGTGAAAAATAAGCAGGCTTTTGTACGCAAGGACGTAACCAGGAGATCCAGGAAGTTCTCCGGGAGAAGGCACAGCAGCGCCTACCTAGATAATGTTCAGAAGACCAGGCAGAACAAAAGTCAGGGCAGCAGTTCTAGCGCAGAGGATGGGCCTCAGTCTGAAAAAGACTCAAAACTGTTTCATCCTGAGGGCGATGAGGATTGCGATATCGGTGAGGAAATATCTAAAGATATCGAAAGAGCTTCCAATAGAATTGACGAACTGCTCAATTCTCCCGAGAAGTACGATGATCAGATACAGTCCAGATTGCTGGGGAGAAATGATAGAGACAGAACCTTCAGTGCTAAAATTGACAACATGCATGGTATTAGAAAACCGACTTTGAGCAACGAAGCTTCGTATCGCCGTGTCTTACAAAATGGTGATGGTGCTAATGAGGTCGGCCGGGATTCCAATGGCAACTCTGAGAACCCCTGGTACACCAATGTCAGCGATCCTGAACAGGAGGAGTGTCCTTATGGCTCCAGCGGCAGGCTCAGTCACGTCACTAGGGCCGCGTCAACTGATAATATATTATCAAAGTCGTCAAACAGCAAAACACATAAAACAGGAAACTCTTCCATCGGTGCTACGTATGGTACAGACCATTCGCTGTTGGAATCAGCTGTGTCCACATCCAACACCGAATCAAACAGTGATAAAGAAAGTAATCGGCGGAAAAATACAAGGAATCAAAATAATTATATAAGTACAAATAATGTTAATATTACTAACCAACACGTCTATGAAGCATGTAGTAATAAATTCGATAATGAACAAAATGAGAATTGGTATGCGAGTGCGAGTGATCCTGATGATGATCCATCTTGCGAGATCTACAAGAATAACCCCGTGTTGGAGTGTGTCAACCAGATCTTGCTGCAGAACTCTCTGGACGAAAATAGTAGCGACACTCCCCGGGTCTACGAGTCTCCTAGTCCCAAGGCCTCCACCAAGAGGGTTCAGTTTTCTACTCTGAACAGTATCTCCTTCGACGAGAGTGTGGGCAAGAATGGACAGGTTTACCCCAGAGATCTTCAAAGAGCTCCGCAAGAGAGGAGGAGTGCTCACAAGATCGTCAAGTTCAGTTTGGAGACGGCTTCGGAGCATAGCTACGAAGCTCCTCTCACCGAGGCTTTTAATTACGAAGTGCAAAGTATTTACAGTAACGATTATGAACCGATCATCACCAAGTCGGACGAAGAGGTCAATTCCAAACTGAAACCCATCCCCGTACCTCTCCCGAGAACCATCAACAATATTAACAGGGGACCCGGCGATACGGGTTCTCTCAAGAAAAATACCATAGTTAAAAATATGGCGATGAGCTTAGAGAACAAAATTAATGGTAATCATTATGTAGACATGGACACCAAGTATGTGAGTCTCCCCAGCACACTCAATAAGAGGAAGGTGCCCCGAGTACCCCCCGCTTTGCCACCCAAACCAAAGAACCTAGTGTCTAAATTCAAACTCACCAACCCCGGCCTGCCCGGCTCCGGAGCCTGCAGCCTTCCCCCCACCCTCCCCTCAAGCCTGCCTCCCCCCCTCCCCCTGCCTGCCGCCGCCCCGAACTCTGACCCCGTTGCTCCGAGCCAACGGATCCCTGACGTTCCCGGTGGCAAAAGCACCGGCGGCTCATCCAAGTCCAGCGTTTCCGGGGAGCCTGATTATTGTTCCATTTCAGAGGTAAACGTTCCACTAGTCAGCAGCGGGAAACGGGGACTGGTGTTCGCCTCCGCATCCACCGAGGTCACGGTCGAGATACACGCCGAAAAGAGGGCCTTACCCAAACTTGCCACCATTGCCAAGATCACCCCTAATAAACTACACGATAAGGACATTCCCATGCTTCCACAAGTCACCGAGATCATCATTCCCGATGAGGATGACCTCGCCGATCCTCCCAAGATAGCTCACGAGACTTACGCCGGAAAACCACCCCCGCCCACCTTGAACACGGGATCCAAAAAGGATTTGAGAAACTCTATCCAAATCGGACATTCTGTTTCTACGATTCTTACCGATATCAAAAATCGAAGTGTCAGTATCGAAGATGTCAACAAATGCATAATGTCCACAGATATGAATAGGTCTTTCGCAAATGGAGTCGGCCCGAAGCAGGTTTTTCCGATAACTGAACGCAGTTCGCTTCGAATTGCGGAAAAATCCCGAATAGATTTGCCAATCTTCGAGGCGGTGGAGAATGACTGCGAAAAATTTGATCTATCACAAAATTTTGAGGAATTTAAAATAGACGATTGCGAATTTACTAACATCGGGGCTGAAGAGTATCGGATCAGCTCCGGAACAAGCGACGCGAGCAGTACCGATAGCACCACCGACGAAGTTAACGGGAACGTTTTAAAAGAATCCTCCAAACTTTGCGAAGCCTTGACCAACAGAAATCCTGCCGAGGGTCCGTACAGAATAGAATTCACAGCGGAAGATGACTTGAATGCAAAAAACTTAGCTTTGAATGCAGCCAGCATCAATCCTACCAAATTGGCGTTAAAAAACTACACAAAGATAATGTCTAACAAACCAGACCTTTTGTCAAACATCGATAGCGTCGACACAGATTCTGTACGGTATTCTGATTTGGAATCGAGCAATTCATCCAGCAGCAATTGTGGCTCCTACAACACCGTCAAATGTGAACCATCCACCTTTGTGAAAGAACCGGCTGCGGTCAAATCGGAGACCAAGAATGCCTTGCCCTTTGAATACTTCCTGGAGTCGTCTGGTCTCAGCAGCAAGTCTATCCTCACCCCGTCCAGACCACCCAACTCCAACCACAAAAGCGTGCAGAAGCCGAGAGACGTGAAGATGAAGTCTAAAACTCCGTACGCGGTTGGAAGAGTTACCCCGCTGTACGAGAAATGCGGAACCAACACGGCCATCAAGTATTTCGAGCCATATTTATGAATAACAAAGTTTTAAACTATCCTTTTGCATAAAGTGTTTTGCATATTACTTTCATCTATGTTTTAATATTTAACAATATGAAATATGTATGTAGTGATAATAAACAAATCTCTCCTGAAAGCCACGAAGAACTGTTAGGTGTTAATCTTCTGTAAATCCTAGTAGTGAATACGGATTACCTTGGATCCTATTTAAAGATAAAGCAACGACGCCTCGCCGTATATAAAGGCAAATACGGTGAAGACTAGTCAATCCTTCCTGAATCAACAATTCCCGGACAACGAAACATGAATCGATTCACTAATATATAAATATGTAATTGCATCGGCTGTAAATAATTATTGTAATATTAATATTATTTTAAATGAAATTTATTTATTGGTAAAAATATAATATATTAACCTAATAATAATTAAGAACATAATAATATTTACTACTTTAAATTTTAAATAAATATGAATTATATTCTTCATCAAGTTTCCGTGAAACTATTTTAATAAAATAGAATTGCTCCAATGTGCATTCTATTTATATAATTAAAATTATAATATATTGCTTTTGTACATTTTTGTCTTATATAATTTTTTTATTTATGATGTCTATGCTTAATTGTTTGCTAATTCGAATTTATATATGCAAAATATTTTAAATATATTTCTATCTCGCAAATGATAAAAAATGTTTTAAAAATGTGTTAATATTTTAGTATGCACCTACCTATCTTTCTTTATATGCAACGAATCACAAATTATTATTGTTAATTTTTCATTATGTACATCAATATTATTTACATTTGTTTGAAACTACAAAAGTATATAATTTAATAGTGTAATAATTTAATGAATTTGTAATTATAATAAATTGAGATCTACTGTCAAATAAAGTTAGTACCATCCAAATAGAATGTTCACACTGTAAATATGAATTCAATGTAAATGATGTTGGTGTTGATGCTGTTATCTCGCAATGATTGTACAATTAGATTTAAGTCATGAATTATTGTAAAATGTTTGACTACATAAATTATAACCATTAAAAAATATAAACAGTTTCATTTCTCAATTATTATTTTTACAGGTTCTGTCTTACCAAATTAGAAATTATTACTCAGCCCTTTCTTTCTGAATGTCTGGAATATCCAAGTAAAGTAAGTAAAGACTTGCTCCTCCCACTCAGGCATTGTGAGTTTAATTCCTCAGCTGGCTGAGTCATCCATCACGACACAAGTAACATTTTCCGCTTACCGTGATTGGTAGTAGAAGATTTTAAAATGTGCTTCGGGTGTATGACATAAGTCAATACTTGTGACAGTTATAAAACTCGGCTAACTTATCCGATATATAGCCGCTGTTCTTAGATTTGAGTATCGAATAGTAAACTTGGACTTTGTAAATAAATAAATCGAGAATATACGTTTTCCTATCCTAGGGTAGGCTACCAAGAATGTGATGGAATACCCCCTTATATAAATTGAATAACAAAAAATAACCAATTAAACAGTCAACGGTTGATTCAATCGAAGATGTACTCGGTACACTAGAGGTATAAACACTGTTTTGTGTCCATAAAAAATAATTTATAATTTATTCTGGAACAAAAAATAATGATTATTCAATTTTTATTAGAACAACAGTTGTTGGTAAATAGATAATGCATGCATGTCTTTGCAAACTTTGAAACTTCATATCTCAGAACAAGGTGAAGTTGTCAGAACCCTATACAAATGAAGAGACGAACTCTCTTTTTATAACTTAAAAAAATAAAAATAAATTACTCGACGATATTATTGTTAATTCTGAAATATGAGATTGACATAATGACGGTTTGATAAGAGGTGGCAGTTGCCTAATTGGATGAGCCGTTCGTCCGGTGAGGTGAGGTGAGTCCAGTGGGTTCTGGGATCGAGTCCCAGCTGCGATCTTTATCTTTTTATTTTTCCTTGTCTTGTTCTCTTTCATATGCTCGTTCAGATGATTGGTGTTATCTTCTTCTTCAATGATAAATTATGATTATTATTTTGGCGTTTTTGAAGCATGGTGCCTGATTCTACCTCGCTCTCGTCGTTCAAAATTTAAGGTTAAGGTTAAACGTCACGTACGTTGTAATCTACGCATTCACAGATGGCGCCAATCAAATTATTTTCGGTTTTTAATACTTTTTGCACGTTACGCTTAAAAATATTAAGGTAAATTAATTGTTCGCGACCATACATATTTAATTAAAATATAAATAAATAGTTTTGTCCATAAACAAATCCGAATCTTTCAAGAAAGGCTGAAAAATTCAATTTTGTATAGGTGACTCAATCCAATATTTAATTTTTCATCATTATTATCTGTGAATGCGTAGATTATAACGCACATAACGTTCAACCTTAAGGTTAAACGTCACGTACGTTATAATCTACGCATTCACAGATGGCGCCAATCAAATTATTTTAGGTTTTTAATGCTTTTTGCATGTTACGCTTTAAAATACTAAGGTAAATTATTTGTTCGCGATCGTACATATTGAATTAGAATATAAATAAATATTTTGTCCCTAAACAAACCCAAATCTTTGAAAAAAGGCTGAAAAATACAATATGGGATTGAGTCACCGATACAAAATTGAATTTTTCAGCCTTTCTTAAAAGATTTGGGTTTGTTTATGGACAAAACTATTTATTTAAATTCTAATTAAATATGTACGATCGCGAACAATTATTTTACCTTGATATTTTAAAGCATAACATGCAAAAAGCATTAAAAATTTAAAATAATTTGATTGGCGCCATCTATGAATGCGTAGATTATAACGTACGTGACGTTTAACCTTAAGGATAAGGAGTATTATGTGACTAGTAGCGACATCTCTGAATGAGTAGAAAATATTTTTTTATCGTAATTGAATATCAAATCTACAGGATACCATCTATTGACAATCACACTGAAACATTTCCGAAAATCTGAAACAGAAAAAGATACACTGGAATAAACAATTGAACTGGTTTAGGAAGTTTAAGGCGATCCACTAGTACAGGAAAAAATCGAAATCGGAATTCACGCCCTTTTATGGGAGGAGTTTAAAAATACTTGAGAAAAAGCTTTTGGAAAGGTTGGAAAAGATATTTGAGATTTTTTTTTTACATGTTGATTTCGTAAAGGCCTGTAAAAAACATTAATTCCTTTTTTATGCATTGTTTATAGCAATAAAACGGAATTTTGAAATTGATTTCACGAAAATAAGCGGCGCGGAGCATAACACGACCGCTCTCCGCTCCGTTCGGAGGAGTAATGACGGAAGACAGGGGGGCGGCTGCCAGTCGTTCTTCGGTGGACGGTATAAGGTTCACTTTGATATAGCAAATTCGTCGACTGCCGCATTGTCGTCGTGATGTCAAAAATACCAACGCGAAAATGCATATTATATTTTATTTTGTGAGGTTCGGGCGTAAATATCATTTTTTTTCGCGATAATTATATAAGAAACTGAATTTGCCACATTATGCAATAAAACCATATCCGAAAAAGTGTTTATAAGTAGGAGAGTTTTCAGTTAAAAATGTTTTTTATAGACCTAATACTTTATTTTTTTCTAAGCTTATTAAAAAAAATGACCGATATTTTTAAGGGCCAAAGTATGTTCTACACGCAGTATTTAATTGAAGCATCTATAATGCTACGGCCAGACCCTTGCGACAAGCTGCTTGTCGCAAGCTCACGCAAACTCTGGCAAACGAATGGCTGGCGTCCCCACACTTGCAAGCGCGCCAGTACATTCGCTGCGCGCGCAGCGCCCAAAGATGGCGGACGTCGAAGCAGCTGCATCAGCTGTCATTTTTGAAAAATGCTATTTCTATTAAAGCGAAACAAAACGAAAGAAAGCGAAGAATTCGAAAGAGAAGATAGTGGATGATTAAAATCCATAGAAATCGTACCATTTAATTCATTTAGTATTCTAATATTTTGTTTATTGTCCGTAAGTTGGACCAACGTGTGGATGCCACGCCAGCGTTTGCCGCTTGGTGGCCAAAATATCCGACCTCGATCGGATCGGCGACAAGCTCTCGCAAGCTTACGCAAGCTTACGCAACTCAAGCCACACGCGCGCTCCAGACGCTGGGACTTGTGGACGCTTGCGGAGGCTTGCCATGTGTTTGGAGCCGGTATAATACTTCTAAGCGGCCAAATTTTCAAAACTAAAACATACGATTTTGTATGATTTTGCATTATTTAGTATGGCTTCATCTTAAGGTAGTAGCGACATCTCTGAATGAGTAGAAAATATTTTTCCTCGTCGTTCAAACTTTAATAAGTAATTATATGACTAGCAGCGACATCTCTGGATGAGTAGAAAATAATTTGAAGAGCGGCGATATCGCCATCAATTTTTCGATCGAATGTCTGTAGAAAGAAAAAGATATTATCGACACGCCATCGAAAATCTGAAACAGAAAAGTCGAAAAAATATACTAGAACAAACAACCTCACTCACATCATTAAAAATTTAAAGAGTATTAGTTGACTACTAGCGACATCTCTGAATGAGTAGAAAATATTCTGAAAAGAATCAGCCATAAAAGGATATTTTAAAAATTTTCCGTTTCAGATTTTCGATTGTTCATTAAATAAATATTACAATAATTATTTGAGGTTTTACTCGTTAAATTAATGAAAAATATATTTAAAAAAATATTATTTATTATATTTGATCTGAGATGGCGCTATTCTGCAAATTTGGAAGACAACTACTTATCTACTCACTCAGAGATTTCGTCAGTGGTAAAATAATAATAATTATTAATTTATTTCATAATAAATATTGTACAATATTTTTTAACCACTTGTCATATTTTTATAATATTTGTAAACGCACCGCAGGTAGTACCTACCTAACCATGTAGACTCATTTTATTTATGTAGGTATGTGCTCAGCCGGCGCTAGTAAAAACTTCAAGGGTCGGCGCAGACTGCACTAATATAATAAATTGTCTCAGCATTGTTTCCTTGTGTGTAGCGTAGGTAGGTACCCATTATTTATTAATGCCATAAAAGCCACAGCTGATTTTAAACATTATACAATTAAAAATACTAATTCCGGCTAAGCTCTGTCTGTACATCCGATTCAATGAATTCTAGAACTTAGGCTTTGACTTTCAGTTTCTTTTTTAAAATTGCAACTTATTTGTCAAAAATTCAGATTATCCCATTTAGATAAGGCACAAAGCGAAAAAATTGATTCAACTTTTTTACTTCCAAATAGTCCAATCTGACTTCTAAAACTCTCCCCCAACGATCGGAAACTACCAAATCCACACACTGAAAATAGTGGAACACGTTTCGGTGATATTATCGGTCCGCGCTATAAACGGTAGTATACGGAAACTCATACAATCGGGAACAACTGGTGAATCTACAATAATTAACATCATATTTGGAGTCGATTTTTTGGTAGGTATGACTTTTTATAGAGCTTTCGAGTAAATCGAATCCATAAATCTGTCATTTAGCTTTGCCGTCGCCATCAACAAATCATAAAAAACGCGCGAATCTTACAGTAGGTACCCAATAGCAGTGGCGTAGCGAGGGAGGGGTGATCCGCCCGGGCGCCACCCGATGGGGGGGTGCCACCCCAATTCTTTAGCCCCCGCCCCCAGGAGGGACCAATTTTTTATGAAGTTGAAATTTTTGTTAGTCAACTTTAATGGGGGGGGGGGGAGGGGTGACACCCCCACGTTATCCGTCCTATCTGCCCGGGTGCCACCCATGCTAGCTACGCGACTGCCCAATAGTAATAATACACGTTCACAATCAGTCATAAACATTTATGTCGCCGGTTCGAACCCGGCGTGCGCAAATATTTTTTTTATTAATTTGTGGTATTTCAAAATTATTTTATTAAAATAATGTATATATATATATTTTTATTAATTTTCAACGCCCTGGTGGGCTTTTACATTACATGTTTATAATACAGAGACAGGTTTTTAAAAACAAAAGATAAACTGTAACAAAATAGCTAGTACATGTCATATGAGTAGGTATACAGATAAATTAAGGATAGATAATAAATTACAATAAAAGAGAAAGTTGTAAATAGCATAGAAAATAAACTAGTAGGTACTCGTATGTCAGTTATTACAAAATTTACAGGTGACTGATTAATTGCGATGTGTAAATACATGACAAAATGCAAGATACATAAAAATAAAAAGGTAACAAGTTTTTAAATTGTGGATTAATATAGAAATATACGAATAAATGCATTAGCCCCTATGTGATGCTCCTTAAATATCAAAATATTCTACATAAAAGTACGTTCAGGTATTTCTTAAATAATGGTAAACTTGTGTTAAATACATCGATATTAGAGGTGAATATGTTTCCTAATGTGTGAAGTCGAGAAAAAGGTGCATGTATGTGGTAGTTCGTTCCAGAATTATTGTTGCAGAATAATATGTATTGCCTTGTTGCTCGATTCGATGAGATGCAGGAGTTCGCAACAATCTAATTCAGAATGAATAATGTTAAACAAAAAAGTTAGGCCATTTATTTTTCTTCTGTTTTCTAGGGAATGCAATAGCATATTTGCGGCACGTTCCAGAGTGGAACATACTCTCAGTATCGCCCTGGTGTAATACCACCATCCAGAATTGAAACGTTGCTTGAAATGGCTTTAGCCGTGTTTGGTGACCAGATCTAAAAAGCCAGGTATTTCCCCACCTTCCTCTTCCCCATCTCCTTCCCCTCCCCAATACGTTCAGCCTCACAACATACCCCAAACAGGGATGCCATATTAAAAAAAAATTAATCATACCTATGAGCAGTGGCGGACTACGCCCGTCAGAGGCCCGGGCCAGAAAAGCTGAAAAAACATTTGGTTAGAGCATTATTAACAAATGCATTTTTCAGAAAATAAAATTTAAAAAAAGTCTTTTTTTTTTTACATTATCCTAATGACTTAAAAGCCTTGTTTAGAATTTGATCAAGGTAACATGGGGGCGCTGGAGGCCCCCAGGACCAGAGACCCGTGTGAACTGAATAAAAAGCTTGTAAAATTACATCATCTTCTTTAAGTAGGGGGGGGGGGGCTCATTCAGCTTTGCCGCCCCGGGCCTCTGACGGGCTTAGTCCGCAACTGCTTTATTCGTAGTGAAGTCACTTGAAATGCTATTCTTCTATATCTCTTTTCTACATGTTAAAAAAACTGTTAAAAACGTTATATGTAAAAATTCTTTCATGAAAAAAGTATTTTTTATTTGTGCAGTTCTTTAGCGTTATACATACCTAATATTTTGAAATTGATCTGCTGACAAACAGTTACAATATTGTAGTCTTTTTGTCTACATTTAAAATCGGAATGAAGTGAAGTAAACATTCAAAATGTCCTAATAATATACATAGCCACGTTCAGCAATAACAAACGACAGATGATGTCAAATAATGTCCCTCATCACAAGCACGACATTCGTTAACAAAATAGAACTGTTTTTTCATTTCTAATCTATATGAAAAGACGATCCATGCAGAAACTGGATGAAAAAAAGGTACCGCGCGTTTTCATTCCGCGACAAAATATCGCCGACAAATATCCTCCGACAAAGTATCCCTCGACATAATATCGCAAGGACAAAATATACTACGGACAAAACATCCCCCGAAAGGAAGGAACTTGTTTCGATTTAAATTTAACATTTTAAATTTGGCGCCGAAAGGTTTTGTTGGGTTAGGTTAGGTTAGGATATTTGGTCGGAGGTTGTTTTGTCCGTACGATATTTTGTCGGATATATTTAACTTAGGTTTAGTTTAGGTGTGTGGTAAAACAATGTATGATCGTGTGAGAAATGTGGATATCCGCAAATAATGTAAGGCTGATGTAAGCATAATGAGTAAGATTAAGAAAGGGACCATCAGATGGTTTAAGCAAGTAGAGCGAATGAACGAAGAAAGTAGTGTAAGAAGCATATATGACGCAAATGTGAATGGTAGAAGAAGTCGGGGACGCCCGAGGAAGACATGGCACGATCAAGTGAATCAGATACTTGAGTCGGGCCATGTCAAAAGTCAGAATAACAGAAGATAATGTATGAGTGTGAGTGAGGCAAAGAGTGTGTGCCAAGACCGAGTTGTTTGGCGGTCCGTCCTCTCTGCCCATCCCTGCTGGGAAACGGCATGATGGTTAGTTAGTTTAGGTTAAGTTAGGTTTTGTTGGGGTCAGTTAGGTTAGAATATTTTGTCGGAGGTTGTTTTGTACGTACGATATTTTGTCGGGAGATATTTTGTCGCGTGATGAAAAGTCGCGGAACCGAAAAATATCATCTATAAGACACCCATCAGGCATTACTCTGCACACGTAGAATTCTTGTCCGGTCAAATCCACCCCTAATATGCACCCCTGGACTAGAACTAGAATATCCCAAGAACAAAAACGTAGATTATGTCCAGATAAAAAAAAAATTGTAGATGTTTATTCGTGCGAACCGCGATCTCATCTTCAAACCGAAATGAAGATTAACTTCAGTCAACAAAGACGCGACGGGATACGCGATGACTTGAAGTTTTGTAAATAAACAGTAAATAGAAATATCTATCTATCTAATAGATATACCCACGAACCTGTACATAGTACACTTCTAAAACATAAGTTTGATTCTGCAATTTTGTAGGAATTCTTACATAACGTTTTAAACAGTTTTTTATACGGTTATCGAGTTTAATTTGTAGTACCTGCTTGCTGCTTATTAAAATACAAAAAACTTTTTTAATACCACAAAATATTTTTTTCAGGTTGATGAGATGAGGGAGAAAATATTCTCCCACAACTCCAATAACATTTTTTCTACAATTTTAAGTAGTTAGTGGATGTACTTATTAAAGTTATCTATATGTTATATAATAATAATAATAATTGTATAATTTGTATAGCCCCGTTTTTGTGTAAAAATCGGGGCCAATTCATCCTCTTCCCGAACTACCGAAATATATAAATTTTCACACATGTAATAAAAAATACGTATAATAACAAAAATTAATCAATATTAAAGTTTACTTTGCTGTATTAGTACATGATTAGCTGTTTTTATCTCTTTTATAGACCATATTTATTTTATTGCCCCTCATCTCAACGCCCCCTAATTTTCGCTGGGCTCTACTGCCCCCCCTGAAAGTCTCAAACGCCCAAAAAGAGCATTATTGCCCACGTTGACGTACCTACATTATGCACGCGCTCAAAATAGACTTAGGATACGTTCATAAATCAACTTGGGATTCATAAACTAACTGGGCGTTTTAAAATCAAATGAATATAATTGATAGAACAATGTGCTCTGGATGCCAGGCTCTTTGTGGGTCAAGTTTTTTTTTTTCAATCAAACATATGAATTATGTTTTTGGCGCCCCCCAAAACTGCCGTCCAGAGCAGGCGCCCCGGTTTGCTTCTCCACCTTTTTTTTACATTAACTCCACACAGGAGGCCCTGAGGATAATAATTTCCCTCAGGGCCTATGTCATCTTTGGATATGCTGTGTGGAGGGTCTTTTTGAGGAAAGGAAGGAGTGAACATGGGTCTTGAAGAGACCCATGTTGTAGGAGGGAGGAAACACAGAGGCTGGCAAATCGTTCCACAGCCGAGCTGTTGAACTCAAGAACGAGTCGTAGAAACGACCCGTTCTCATGTAACTAATGTCAACCGTGTACAGATGTTGGGCGCGTGTGTGGCGTGTTTCCCGACTATGCACCGGTGTCGAGGGGATCAATGACGCTAGTACCTCGGACCTCGGAGCATCTTCCATTGTAATACCGGTAGAACAAGGACAGCATTCCCACCTGACGCCTGTGCTCTAAAGATTGCAATCCGTCTATTGAGATATAGATCCCTAGATCCGGCCCTGAACCTGCGCTGAAGTTCAAGAATTATATCCCAGATTTCAGGATTTCTGCTATGCTAAAAAAATTATCCCATTCAAAATAAAAAGAAACACTTAAATAATTCAAAAAAATTTTTTTTTCGAAAAATCGTGAAGTTATAAATGACCAAAAACCACGAAAACGTGGTAAAAAAGACAGTGTATGATGGATGTCCAAATATAATGCGGTGGTTTTGATAATAATTTCCCAGATCCGTGGATTATTCTAATACATGATAATATGTTTCGCATCGTCTGCGTTTGACGCTCTATGTAAGAACTAAATCCCTCAATTCGGTGACGAAAAATTTTCGTTTACATATATCTTTGATGATCGATAAAAAATGTTAAAAGTCATGCAAATGGCTCTGCTGGGTGCTGGGTGTAGGGTGGACTGTACAACACTGGACCAATGGATACTGCGGACATGCTCTAAGCCGGTCAGCCAGTCAAACAGTCTGCGGTCTGCAATACAGTTACTCCAACTTTACCAACTGCGTTCGAGAGTTAAGTGTGCACATTAAAAACATTCAAACGATATAAATATATTTTCAAATTATTAGTAGCGTTGCTGAATACAATACGCTTAATTTTTTATTTGAATACTTTTTTTTTTTTTACAGTTTATACCGCACAAGAATCTCAACTGCTCCCGTCTGGAGCCAGTGAGACTATGGCATCCCCAATTGGGGTATGTTGTGAGGCTGAAGGTAGTGGGGAGGGGAAGGAGGTGGGGAAGAGGAAGGTTGGGAAGTACCTGGCTATTCAGATCTGGTCACCAAACACGGCTAAAGCCATTTTCAAGCAACGTTTCAATTCTGAATGGTGGTCTTACACCAGGGCGATACTGATAGTATCTTCCACTCTGGAACGTGCCGCAAATATACTATATATTATTTTTTAATTAATTAATTGTGAAATAACACAAATTAATCAAATAAAATTTATTTGCGCACGCCGGTTTCGAACCCGCGACCTCCGGATTGTGAGTCAAGAGTCTTAGCCACTACACTACGGAGGTCGTCTGAACAAGAGTTTCAACTACACCCCATTGTCCGTGATTGGGGTATGTTGTGAGGCCGAAGGAAGTGAGGAAGAAGATAAGATGAAACATTAGAAGTAGATACCTGACCATTCAGATCTGGTCACCAAACACGACTAAATTAATTTCAAGAAAAAATTGGTTTTGAATGGTGGCCTTTCACCAGGGCGATACTTTGAGTATCTACCGTTCGTATTTGACATCACATTATAACATTTGTTCGTTCTTTTTGCTTACAGACTGACATTACCTACTAGCAAAAATAAATAAAATAATAACACCAGTAACATTTCCTAAAAAAGGTAAAAATATTATGATTAAGACCCATCGATCTGCGCTGTATCTTCTTCTTCAATATTTTTCTTTATATCAAAAATTAATATTTGTTTGTTTGTTCGTATTTTATACGCTGCCATACCATTAATCCGATTTCGATGAAATTTTGGTGATGTGTTATGCGCACGCCCGCGAAGGTTAAAGGGTATATATTAATCTACAAAATACAAAATGGACTTAAACACACAAACACAACATTTATAAAAACATCACAAGTTCACGAACATTATACTAGACAACACAATAAATTGTACACAAATCCTGTCAAGACTGAAAGTGGCAAGAAAAGTATTGGCCACGAGGGAGTTCACATATATAATCTCCTTCCAGATAACCTAAAAACGGAAAAGAATATAAAATCCTCAAAAAAAACTACTTAAACTTAAGATGTTGGAACCAAATTAAAAATATACTACTATATTTTATATGCTCTGTATTTAAGTTAAGAAAGCGAAATATTATATTTCTTTTGACTTAATAATAATAGTAAAAAAAAAATAGTAAGCTCTTGTAACGGGGGAGGTAGGGTTCGTGGGAGGAGTGACGAGGGAGGGGAAAGGCGGGAAAAGTGGAAGGGGAACGCGGGAGGGGATGGGGACTCGCGAGGTGAACGGGGACGCACGGGAAAGGACATGCAGGGAGAATCAATTTATTTCTTTGAATGTTATTGCAACGCATGCCGGGTACCAGCTAGTTTACAATAACCGCAAACATTTATTGTTATTATTATTTGATTGATAATTTATTGTATTAGTTTTAAGTCATCCAGTAGTAACTATTATATATTTTTATTTTTCTTTTTTAACATTATGAGTAAAACCTCAAATTGTAATATTTGAATAAATGAAAACATTTATTTTTTAATTTTTTAATCATAGCTGTAAGACAATAAGTTTCCGTTTTTATTTGCAAGATACAAATTTTAGTGATAGGTATGTCAATGTCACTAACTATAAATCTTAGTTGTAAGTTACATGTTATTAGTAACAGTTCTTTGATGCTAGTGTAAGTTGTAGGTAAGTCATTAGTTGTAAATCTTAGTTGTAAGTCATCAATAATAAATCTTAGATGTATATTATAGAGTTATAAGTCAAAGTAATAAGTTATAAGTTATTAAAAAAATATTTTCACAAGTTACGTAAATAATCCAATTGTTATTAATATTATTAAATTAAAACATGGATTTCAGATCTTTGCAAATATTAATATTCATCAGAAAGCGGTAGGTTCCTTCATCTTGATAACTTGCTATATTTCCAGCCGTTTCCAGGGCTTTTCGCAGAGTTTTACGTTATCTAGAGAATAATTTTCCTGTTCAAATAATAATTATCAAAATTCTGCTGTTTGGAAATAGGTAATGGGATGCTTTTTCCAAAATCTAGTGCTGACAATGACATTCTTCTTGTTTAGCTGGCTAAGTGTGAAAAATGTCATCAATATTTGAATAAAACCGTAGTGTATATGGTGCCCCGTCACACTCTTCTTTATGTATGTATCGCAGGCAAATCGTAAAATCAGGCCGATCATGATGCGCCTGAGGCACTTCACGAAGTAGCTAGGTGCATCATGATCTGCCTTATTTTACGATCGGTCTAAGACATATACAAGGTGTAACAGCACTTACTTGAAGGATTTTAACTAGCGAATCTGGAGCACATTCGCAGTAAAAAATATAAATGTCATTTTGCTGTCCGATGATATATTTTTCAAATAAAAACGATAAAAATATTTTTCCACTACACGTCGCAACTGAGTGATCGAGTATAGACTATTGGGTCATGAGACAAGCATTCCGTCTCATTCCAGCAGCATTGAAAAAATCGTGACGTATAGCAGCGGGATCAGTGGAAATATGTGATTGAAAAATATACATTTTATTTTTAATAGAAAAAAAATCATCGGACAGCAAAACGACATCTACTTTTTGTAAGTAAGTACTCCAAATATGCTGAGGAATCGCTGGTTAAAATCTGTGTAGAGGATGGATAGATTCATTAACATGGTAGATACTCTCAATATCGCCCTGGTGAAAGACCACAACTGCTTGAAATTGCTTTAGCCGTGTTTGGAAACTTCTTCTTAATCTCCTCCCCTTATCCTTTTCCTGTAGCCTCAGAACTCACTCCCTTTGGGGAAGCCATAGTACCATTGGCTCGGGACAGTCGGAACACTTAGGTCTCTTAAAAAACAGTTACTCCATACGCTTGTATAAACAACATATTTTATTCAGATAATATATAATAACATATTAGATAATTATATTGTAGGTACTGATAATATAATAGATTACTATATTGTGGGTACTACAATATGAATATTACTGTAATATACACCCTTGTATTACTAAAATATTAATAACACAATAGCATAAATATTACAATAGTATGAGGGTAGAACAATAACATCCAATACCCATATATTAAAAACATAGTCAATCAATTAATTATTCGTAACGCGTAGAATCGACGGGTATTTAATTAAAAACCGATCTGTCTTTAACATAAGCGACGCGATTTACCTAAATAAAAATACATAATTTATAATTATTTTATATTAATTTGATTTTATAATAATTATAATTTATAATTTAAAGATTATTTGAATTTGGTCCAATTGCGTGAAATAGACTACAATATGGGAGCATTGGTTAGTTTAGTGCTATGCCTGACCGCCAGGTGAAAGAGCGGCGCTGCAACAGGTAATGTTATAATTTCGCGCAAGCCGCAAGCGGCCAGTCGAGAAACGAACGTTGTGGGGGTTGGGTGCGTCGCTATTTTCCGAATGCAAACATCGCGATCTTTCAAAACCTTAATAATTCAAAGTTTGTTAGAAAAGTGATTAAAAAACGGATGAAAATGTGCGAAAAACAGCAATCAGCGTAGTGGATCCAATGTTGAAAGTGATTTAATGAAATAAACTATCAAAAATTACGAAAGTTAACCTTTTTGTTTTTTACAAATCAGTGAATCGATGGATTACGTGTAATCTGCGAATAGATTTTCAGTAAAGTTCAACTGTTACTAAATTGAGAGTGAACTCGTTGTTAAAAATTATAAATCAAAAGTTTTAACGTAAATTATTGTTGCATTCAATTTGAAGCTTGTGAGATTTTTTACTCTAATTTCCGTCTGTGTTAAAGTCGTGAGTTCTTGTTTTTTAAATTTATTAGACTTCTGTAATTAATCTTTATTTTTTTCCAAGTTATTTAATGTCCCGAGTCTACGGGCTGGTTTTGTAATAATGGTGGTTATATACTTAATTGTAAATTAAATGTTTACGGTTCTTGTGAATTGGGTGCAGTTTTTACAATCAGGAAATCAGAAATCACTGCTGATCGGTGAGTCTAAACCACAATATCTTTGCTTTTGTAGAAATGTTATTGGTGTTATTATTTTTAATTATTTTGATAACATATTTGTAGTAATTTCCGTGTGTACAATATAAAATATTTCAGTGGTAGATTAATATTTCTTTAAAAAACGGATAATTTAACGATATTTCTTCACATCATGTTTTGATACAATAATATTAAAATCGTTTTAAATTTTTTTATAATTTTTTTTTACATTACACACAAGAGAGGCCCTGAGGAAAACAATTTCCCTCGGGACCTACGTCACCTTTGGGAATGTTGTGTGGAGGGTCTTTTTAGGGAAAGGCAGGAGAGGAAGTTCTGAGAAGGAAAAAGGTATGAGGGGTGGGTAGAAATATGGGGTCAGGGTAAGCCACCCTATTGGATTGTACTATTAAACGTAAATTGTTGAATCAAAATATATATTTTTTAAATGTGTCCAGGAGTGACAGTCGAATGAATCCATCCCTCCCACTATACAATACCTCCCGCGGTACAATGTCACAAGAGTGCTTGAGAAAACCTTTAGAAAGCTAAGGGGGCATCCATTAATTACGTGAGCAGTTTTTCTTCCAATCTAGACCCCCTCCCCCCTCGGTGAGATAAATTTCAGCCTATTCGTATATTCTTTTCAAGTAACGTGAGATTTTGCTGGACCCCCCCCCCCGTTTGTGCTCACGTAATTAATGGATGCCCCCTAAAGTAGACAAGAGTGGGGAGGCTACGAGCACCGCACAAAGAGGAGATCGATTATTCTATCTCATTCTTTCGCAGGCAGATGTATGTGTTTGTCTCTTTTTAGTGTCGCTATTTTTCGTTTCATCAAGTTTTAAATCACAACGGTGCTAAAGAAGTTTTCACTTCAATAACAGAACTTGAAAGAACTTACACAGAACGTGAAAATTAACTTGAAATATTTACTTAATGATTGTTCAAATTTTTATAAACAATTCGTCCTAAATATTTAATTAGGTTCGGATTGTCCAAAGAAGCTAAGCTAGTAGTCCATAAAGGAGTGCTGTTACCAACCCTGATGGGCAGTGAGGCACGGAAATGAGAGGGGAAGATGAAAGTAGACTGTAGAAAAGCGATCCCTTAGGCGTATTAGCGATAAAACCATATTTGACCGTGTTACAAATCTGAAGATATGCGACATGGAAGGAATGGTAGAATAAGTTGTAAACGCTCAAGGATGACATGGCATGATCAAGTGAATCAAATATTTCAATTGTGCTATGTCAAGATTCAGAAGATTGTCTTAAGCAGGGTCTCTTCCGGCTGAAACCATGAACATTTGCTTACACATTACTATAAACATTGCCAATGGGGGCGTGTCTTTGCACATTTTTAAACGACTTCGAAAAGGAGGTGGTTATCGATTCGACGGTATTTTTAAAAAATTTTTTTTTAATGTTTGTTACCTCAGAACTTTCGATTGGGTGAACCGATATTGATGATTATTTTTTTATGAGAAAGCTGGTGCTTCCCGTGTTGTCCCATTTTAATTTGGTCTAGTTCTGACAATGGGATCCATGAGAAAACCATATATGTCTTAAATTTGCAATAAGTATGTGCGCGACAAATGGACGAATAACTCAATATTACGCCAAAAGATTTCGATGATTTTTTTTTGAAGTAAATTTCTTTACGCACGCTCGTCACTAAATATAAAAAAAAATAAACAAAAATTTTAACAAAACAAAAAACGACTTCAAAAACTGCACTAAAAAGTAAAAAAATAATTTATATGATTGTTATTTTTGGAGTCGGTGTCAGACAAGATCTCCACATCTCACCTATAACCTACCTATGTATGTAGTTATCTTGGCTGATACCGACTCCAAAAATAACAATCGTACGAAATTATTTTTTTTACCTTTTAGTGCATTTTTTGAAGTCGTTTTTTGTTTTGTTAAAATTTGTGTTTATTGTATGCGTCTGCAGCAAGCCATGGCCCATTGCCAATGTTTGTAAATGTAAATGTTTAAGTAAATGTTCATGTTCTCGGTCACAGGAGACTGAACAGAAACTGTACCAATATTAATGAAACAAGGAAAGTGCCAAGACAGACTTGTGTTAAGATCTATCATCTCTGCCTGCCCCTGTCGAAAACGCCAGGGGCAGGCAGAGATGGCTAGTCAGTTTGAAATAAATGATTGTCTATATATTTTTATCTTAGTTAAGCAAATTTGTACTTTTTTTTCTAATATCAACTTGGCCCCTTTGTCCAATGAATCGGAAATAAGTATTGAACAAAAAGGAAGCAAGGTTCGATATCTATTTTATAACAAATTTCAATACAAAAAAAAAACAAGGTAAGTAATAAAATTTATAAAGGTGTTTTTCAGATCAGAAACTTTTGTTACTAATAAAATTCATCCTTGCTGAAAACTATGACACTGTGACTCCATTTTCACAAGCAACGAAACAATACGGAAAATTGTGGTTTGAATTTGACCAATAGGTATTTTACCAAACCGTTGCTGTCACTGTCGCTCTTACTTCCCCGAATAATGAGCGATAGGGACAACTGTACCTCAGGCTGATAATACCTAAATAAAATCGTAAAAATTAAGGTTTTATGTTCCCCATCTTTCTCCTTCAAAACTGCACCGATTTTAAGTTTTTTTCTTACTAACTGTATTAGAAGAAAATAGTCTATGTCTTTGCTTTAAAAAAAATACATTGTCTAGTTTGTTTACTGAACGTCTGTTGATAGCGTTCATACCAGACATTTTTTACGATTTTCGGAAGGTATAAACTCCTATATTTTATTTTTAAAAAAACATTAGCAGTAGTGTCAAAATCGGGAGAGGAAAGAAGTACAAATATTTGTAAGTGTATATTTTTAAGTTCGCTCTTATAAAGAGCTTGGCTTGAGAGATATAATTTAAGTCTGTCAAGATGATCTCTGTTGACAAGATAAGATATAAGTTGACTGATAACACTCTTAAATAAACTGAAATACCGGCCCTTAGACACTAGCCCCTTACTAATAAACGTG
This sequence comes from Limnephilus lunatus, assembly GCA_917563855.2. NCBI lineage: Eukaryota > Metazoa > Arthropoda > Insecta > Trichoptera > Limnephilidae > Limnephilus > Limnephilus lunatus. Next base: position 41,492,478 of record OU830596.1, read on the forward strand.
CTTTAAATTTTACCCAACGGATAAACATCCATTTTTGTATGATAAACGGTTGTTTATTAGTTGTGTAAAATTTAAAAAAACTTTTATTAGTAAGGGTTTAGGTAAATATGAATGTCATCTTTAATATCATTCTACTGTTCAAATAACATACGAAATAAATTACACATGTAAGATATAATTATACTTCAATTACACATGCAGTGTTATATAATCCATGTACAATTATATCTCAAATTTAATATTCAAATTTACATGAAATTACACATGTATGTTGTAGGAGTATATTAAAGTTAACAAACAAATTTAGTTAAGTACATGAATGTATAGTTATATATTAAAATTAACAAAAAAATGTACACTTAATAACAAAAGAAGTTACACGTGTACAATATGTATATTAAAGTAAACGAACGAATTTAGTTATATTGATGTATAATTATATACATACATACATCTTCTTCCCCTTGTCCTGTTCGGGTCGGGGACCCATTGCATCGACAAGGCTCTGTATAATTATATATTAAAGTAAATAAACAAATTTACACAAAATTACAAAGAAATTTCACACGTAAGATATAATTTCCCAAAGATTAATAAATAAAGCAATAAAATAACAACATCTTTCTTCATATCACTGAAAACAAACTAACTTTTTTTTTTTTGTAGGAATCTTGAAAATATTTATATTTTGTAGATAAAAAGATATTATTTAAGATTTATGACACCGGTGCTGTGGGGCAGTTTATTCGTTTAGATTAGATCAAAGGTTCCCAACCCTTCGAGCCCGTTATCAACTTTTCAAGTAACTGCCTATGTATATTTTTCGCCCTTAAAAAAAAAGTTTTGTCACGAAATCTTTTCTAAATTTTTAAATTGCATCAAACCTAGTTTTAAACAAAAAAGCACAGAATGCACTAACTTTATTATGCATTTATAATAAGTGCCAAAGTATGACTATTTTTGAACGATTTCAAATCTTTATCGACCCACGAGCCACTTCAATCACCCAGTGGGGGGCGATAGTGGCCAGTTTGGGAATCACTGGTTTAGATGGGTAATTTTCTTTTGAGATATTCGTTGCTATAAAAAGGGTGAAATTGCCACTACCCTGTTATTTAGAAGAAACTAGATAGGTCCCTACAGTACCTACCACCTACTTGAATGAACCATTTTTATATGTTTTTTTTACATGAGCTCCACACAGGAGGCCCTAACGAAAATAATTTCCCTCAGGGCCTATGTCATCTTTGGGTATGCTGTGTGGACGGTTTTTAAAGGAAGAAGGAGAGGAGAGTTCTGGGAAGGAAAAGGATTAAAGGGGTGGGAAGGAATCTAGGGTTCAGTGTGTCCAGGAGTGATGGACGTATGAACTCATCCCTCCCACTGCGGTGCAAGGCGATGTTCCGGGAGAGTACAGCTGGAGAATTCGAAGGAATTCCTTCAAACATACTCTCCCGATCCGGCCTGTTATGCAGCTCGTGGGCAGACGCATCTGCAGCTAAGATCCTGATAAACCTCACCCCATGAATCCGGGCACCCCTGCTAAGTCATCAAACGTAGCGAACCACTTGAGGAGACCTATTGCAGAGGTGTTGGTTATCCAATAAATGCTTCCCGGGGCGGCGGTACCAATGTTTTATAATCATTGCAAATACAAAGCTCATCACATATGCTGTATATTTGTAACAACGATAATAACAACAAGGAAGGTGAACCATGAACTATTGAAGTTCAAAATTCTTTAGCACCCTTGTCATTTGAAACTCGATGAAAAAAGATTTTGCTTGCGAAAGAATGATATGACAATAATTTTTTTTTTACGGCTACTCGGTTCCAATATAATACGATAAATCCACAGTCCCACGCAAGTCATTTTTGGTGTAGTGGTATAAAGCGCCTGACGAACCTCTGCAGACATTTAGCAGCCAAGGATCAAATCCTACGAAATCCATAAAAAAAAAAAATAATTGTAAAATCCAATCTTCAAATTACTCCAAAATGAACCGGCAAAAGAAAACACAAAAGAAAGCGACTCCGAAGAAGAAAACACAAATACGAATAAAATAACCAAATGTATACCAAAGGTGCACTGGAATTCGACGACAAAAATATGGAAAAAATCATCCTTCACATTGATAAAAAAAAGTGCTTCGTAATCTACCCAATCTTGTTTTCTGAAGATTTGCTACTGCGTGTGAATTGAACACTCTGATTTTTAAATTTAATAAAATAAATGTGTGTAAAACTTATTTCCAACTAATTTATTTGTGACCTTAACCGGTTTCAGCCCGTTAAAGCCATCTTCAGACTGGTACAAATGTTTCTGGAGTAGTATACAAGGATTTTATTAATTTTTTACGGTTTTTCCATATTTGTAACTATGTCATCATAGACGATTGGATTTCTGGTTATTTGGCTATTAGCAGTAGACATAATTATCTAGGGTTTATAGATTTCTTTAATGTTGTCTGGGGAATACCTTACTTATAACTAATATGAATTGTTAACAACCCATTTTTTTAATTTTTTTTTATTTATTTTATTTAGGAAACATGCAGTAGTATATAAAAATCACTGTACATTATTAATAGAGATATAATATAAACCAGTTAAATAAGTTCCGTTTATAATTTTTTTGTTATGATTACTGATTAGGAAGCAAGTAGTTATTACAAGTTATAATAGTACATAGTGTAAGTAAAAATGATTAAAAAGAAAATATAAATAATAGTCACTATTATGAAATAGTGTTGATTTAAGTGCATTGTAAGGTTTATTTGATTTTAAACGTTGTAAGGGTACAGTGGAAAATGGCAAGATCTCTTAGGGCAATGTAAGATTTGCAAATATGTACGCCTGAGCAAGGAGTACTGTGCATATTTCGATTTGAAATGTTGAATATAATGGTTCCATGGTTCCCGGGGCGCCGGTACCTCTCTTCGCCTCCCAAATTGTAAGAAGATGGACAGAACGAAAAAAGGGGAGGGGAAAGGTACAGGAAAATATAGAGAATTAACAGGAAATGTAATAATTTCATATATATAAGTAATATTATTTATATTGACAAATCACAAAGTGATTGCTTTCTAAGAAAATATAATAAACTTATTAGTTGTTATTTATAATCTAGCACATTTCTTTTCTCTGGCTATTTGTATGTACAGAGTCCGGTAACTAGTGGTAAATTTATATTTTTTGTATTTTTCAATTTTATTTTGGCTACTTTTTTTCAAATTATTTTAGATACACACAGCACATAGATAAAATGAGTGGTAGACAGTTAATAAGGCTTTAGAGATTATTACAAAGATCGGTACCAAAGACAAACATCTCTATGAAATATCTGGTGAGTGATCTAGGAGATGAAATAAGGATAAACGAAGTGTATGTGTATGTGAAAGTTTATATGTCTGAATTGTGTTACTTAATTGATTATGTGTGTGCGCATTGATTAAAATATCTATGTTTTTCTTACATGACGGCAAGCAATAAACATATATGTCTGGACAAAGATTGAACTTTTGGAGATCACGGGAAATTGATCAGTTTGTTGCAGCGTCTGTTTTGCTGTTTAATGTGTAGAATAGTGTGGCGGGTTCGTTTAGAAGTTTTGTTCACTTTTCGGAACAACTCAGATAGGTCTCATTGAAATCGATCTGTCTCCCTTACTATATTAGTGAGAAATATAGTCTATGCGGTGTTAGAAAGAGAAGCACCACGCTTTATATTCAAATTTATAAATTAATTACAAAAAAAGGAAAATTTAAACCTTTATGAAAACATAATTTCGGATAGCAATTTAATTTTTTTATTAATTATTTTACTTGCATGGAACGGCAAAAAACGTCAATAACGTTTTTAATACATTTGTTTAATAAAACATGTACGTGTTTTATTTTTTTTGGTTATCAGTTATTTTCAAAGATATTGAAATATAAGAGACGTGCTATCCGCAGTTTTTACTGGGTGGAACTGTGCTTCGTTGTGTCGCCGATATTGTTTACCAATTAACAAATAAACTAAATTAACGAATAAACTAAACAAACGTTAAACTAAATGAACGAACTCTTTCCGTATTCAAACTTTATTGTTGTACAACCAATACTACTGCATATCTTCAAGAAATTAACGAAATTAACAACCACAGTCGCGCAGACATCATAGCATATTTTTTTTTTTTTTTTTTTTTATTTAGTAACAATACATTTATTATATTTTACATTTTTATAGGAAACATGTTAGGTATAAAAAATAAGAAAATATATTCGTAGTCCTCCTCACTAGGAGATCCTGTGCTGAGGGGGACTATGCTTTGGATAAGTTTTCAGCGACTTCTATAGATTAACTTAAATAATAAATAAATAAATAGTTTGGATAAGGTTTTCCAGAAACTTCTATGACGATGTTTTAAGTATACATGTAAGTTCATTTTCCGATAGTTCCTTCAGCCAACATTTAATGTCCTTAATGTAGCTATTTTTTGTTTTAATTTGTTTGGTACTAAGTGGGAGTTTGTTATATAACTTTACTGCTAAAAATTCAGAACTTCTTTGTCCAAATGAAGAGTTACACTTTGGTATATTAAGTATGTCTGTTTGTTTGGCTCTGGTTTTATGAGCATGTGAGGTGTCTGCCTCTGAATAATTTTTGTGGTGATGTACTAGAATGTTTTTGGCATAGATTTTCTGTATGCTTGGAACATTAAACTGTTTAAAAATTTCTGTTGTTGACGTCCTTATGGGGACCTTCAGTATGGTCTTTATGATGCAATTCTGAGTTACCTTAAGTTGTTTTATGTGATTAGATGATGCTGCGCCCCATCCTATTACTCCATATTCTAGTCGAGAGTGGCATAAGGCATAATATACTCTCTTTAAATCCCTCATTGACAAGATGTTACGTAATTTTTTGAAGAAGTAGATGAGTTTTGTTAGCTTTTTTGAGGTAAGATCAATGTGTGAATTCCACTGTAGTTTTTCATCAATTTCAATCCCAAGATATTTAATGCTTTTTGTTTGGGTTAAAGACGGGCAGGAACATTGTGGAAAAGTATTTTGACATTCATGTAATTTGAGGTTATGCTCATTCATCGGTTGTCCTCGTTTGTTTTTGGAGAAAGTTAGATATTTAGTTTTACTAATATTTAATGTAAGGGAGTTTACTTTTAGCCAGTTTTGAAGTACAGCCAGGCCATGTTCCGCCTCCTTGTAGGTTCTTGTCCAATCTTGTTCGTGGAATATAATAACAGTATCATCTGCAAAGCTCATTATGTTTCCATTGATGGGAAGATTCATAAGGTCATTTATATAAATCAGAAATAGTATAGGTCCTAATACGCTTCCCTGGGGGACCCCGAATTTAATTGGTAGAGATTTGCTCTTTCTTTTACCAATTTGTACAATTTGTTCTCTTCCAGTTAAGTAACTTCTAAGTAGATTTAGGGTTGATTCGGTTATTCCATTTTTTTTTAGTTTTAAGTACAGTATTTCATGGTCAATTGTATCGAAAGCTTTTTGAAGATCAATGAAAACCGCTAAGCATTTTTTGCCTTCATCCAGATTTCTAATAATTGTATTTGTTACATTGGCTATAGCGTCACCCGTACCAAGGTTTTTCCTAAAACCATACTGCGTAGGTGATAATATTTTATTAGTATCCAAAAATGTAAGTACTTGTTTTTTTATTACTTTTTCCAATATTTTCGATAGAGGAGTTAAAATGCTAATTGGTCGATAATTTGATATATCATTTTTGGGACCGTTTTTATATAATGGTATGATCGTAGCAATTTTAAGACAAGCGGGAAAAACACCTTTTGATAATGATAGATTTACAAGGTACGTCAGTGGTTGGATTAACTCATTTTGTAGGTATTTAATTGATTTGCTTGATATCAGTTCATTTCCCGATGAGGTATTTGTTTTTAAGGAGGCTATAATATTTCTTATTTCATCACTTGTTATCTTGACTATATTGAGTCTGTTTTCATGGTTTACATTATCAATCCTCATTGTTTTTTCGACAGTAGTAGAATTTTGTTTAATTTTATTTGCAAGGTTAGAGCCTATATTGCAAAAGTAGTTGTTTATAAAGTCAAGAAGTTTGTCTGGGTGTTTAGTAAAAGATGTGGGAATCTCATCAATGTTTAATTCTTTAATGGTTTTGTCGTTATACGAGGATTTAGTATTTGTAATTTCATTTATGATCTGCCAGAGTTTACGGGAATCATTATTGCATTCATCAATTTTGTTTTTATAGAATGTTTCTTTTGCGTAACGAATTACATTTTTACATGTATTACGATATCTTTTGTAGAATCGTAGAGTATGGACATCATAAGGGTTGATTTTTACTTTTCTGTGCAGTTCATCTCTTTTTCTGATTGAGTTTATAATATTCTGACTGATCCATGGTTTAATGTGAATATTTTTGTGAGATACCTTTTTTACAGTGGTTTTGGTGTTTGATAGAATACTGTGCTGTATAATTTCTATAAAATAACTCCAAGCAGTATCAGTATCATCTTTTTCCAGAAGGCCGGTCCAGTCATTCATTGTTAACTCTCTTTTTACGTTTTCCCAATTTGTTTCAGACTTTTTTAGGAGCGATTTTGTGTTTTGGTTTACATAAGAATTTTTTTTTGTTATAGATAGAATTATTGTGTAATGGTCTGTCAGCGTGGTAGTATAAATAATGGCTTGAGTTTTTTTATTAGTTTTACTAAAAATATGATCAATGCAAGTTTTGCTATTATTAAATACACGTGTAGGTTCCTCAATTAGGCTTTTATATCCATGGTATGCAAGTGTCTGCATGTAATCATATTTTTTTGGGTGTCCATTTTCAAGTATATCAATATTTATATCACCGATAACAAATACATCATTAGTGTTTTTTAGTAAATTCAGTTCAAAGGATAAGGAGTTTAGAAATGGCTCCAGATTTTTTGTAGATGGAGATCTATAAATTGCGAGTATTGTTGTATCATTACCGATCGATATCCTTAGACAGTTCGCATTATTAATACTGATCTCTCTGACATCAGCTTCGATATTTTCTTTAATATATACGATGACACCATCATTTTTGGTATTATTCATAATTGTAGAGTAAGGGACATATTTATCGATTTGTAGGGGATAGTACTTATCAGTTAACCAACATTCAGTAAGAATAATTATATCCCAGTTTAAATTTAAACTTTTTATCAATATTTGTAGTTCGTCAAAGTTTTTATTGATACTTCTAATGTTTTGATGCATTATGTTAAAATTATTTCTTATGGATGATAAGTTTGGTAAGTTAGTTGTTATTGTGTTATCCATTTTTACAATCTAAATTAATTAAGTTTTTATATTGCTTACTAAATTATTTTCACCATATCATCAAGATGCTTAATGTAGATAATTTTGTCTTCATGTTTTTTACGTATCATAACTTTACCATGTTTGTACCATACATATTGGTATTTTTTTTCTAAGGCTAATTGTTTTGTTTTCCATAGTATTTCTTTATGATACGGGCTTAGTTCTTCCCCGATGAAGATTTGTGAGGTCGCCAGATCCTTGATTTCTTCATAGTTTATTTCTTTCTTTTTATCCAGGAGGGAATCTCTTTGTCTTTTCTCAGAGAAGGTGACAAGTAGTTTGGGTGGAGCTCCATTTCGTCTGTCTGGGACTCGGATGACTTCAGTAATGTCTGTATGTTGTATAGTTATCCCAGCTGCTGCAGCAACTTTCCTTATGATTTCAATAGCTTGTTCTCTTATTTTTTGGGGAATCCCAGCTATTTCTAAAGTATTACATTTTGAAATGGTTTCAATTTCTGCCAGTCTAATTTCAAGTTTTTTTATTGTATTATTTTTTTCATTCATATCTTTTTTAATATTTTCGAAATCAGTTTGTATAACTTGGTTTAAATTATTTGTAACATCAATTTTTTTTAGTATTTCATCATATTGAGCACTTATAAATTCAATGCTTTTTGTTGTTTCAGTGGTCTGAGATTCGATTTTGATAAAAATGTCCCTCTTCAAAGTTTCAAATTTTTTATCTATATAGTCGATAATTTTGTCCATACTTATTTTTTCATCAGAAATTTGGTTTTTGCTTCGAGTGCTAGACATCACTAAAATCTTTGTTCAGAAATGCCCCTTATAAAAATTAATTCTGTCAACAATGTTTTGTTTATTGTTGTGACTTTATTGCATAGACAAAAACTTGACGTTTACACTTAGTGGATTTAAACTTTTTCGAAAATTTGAAAAATAAATTGTCTGTGACTTTAATGACACTGATTTGTTGTTTTGTGAAAATATTTTGAATCAAGATAAAAAGTTAAAACACTCTCCCACTCAAATTATTATGCACTATTAAGTACACTGTATCACTGGTTTATGAGTTTCAAATAAGTTTACACGTAAATTTGTTTTTTAATATCATTAACTTTAGTTTTAAATTAGGAGCTGTCAGAATCAGCTGTATGTTTTAGTTATCCATAGAAAAAAGTGATATAGATATCTCTTTCGTATTTCAATATCTTTGGTAATTTTAGTTAGAAAAAACGTAAGGTGAGTCATTTTTAAAACTTTTTTATGTTTCAAAATTATATGATTATTTTAAATTACAAACTTTTAAACCGTATTTTATCATGTTTCTAAAGCAGTTCAAGTTTTTGGATACGTTCAGAAATATTCCATTTATTCGGATTTTATTGCAAAGCGGAAATATTTTGACCCACTGACAAAATATGGTCGTGGTCCGAGCGGTTAAGATTGATTTGAGATAAGAATAGTGAAATCTATTTAATTATTCAGGATTTTGTGGAGGAATATAGTATCGCCTTAATTTCACAGGTTTGAATCAGGCGCGGTCCGTCCTAACGTGCACTCGTGCGCCGAACCAGCAAAAAAATTGAATACATTTTTGCAGCTCATCGTATTCTTATACAATATTTTTTATTATAAAATTGCGCAATTCTTAAAAAAAAATCGTCTCCAAAAGTGATTTAACAGAGATTTACCAAGCAGTTTCAGAGTAAACCACCTACCACTAGTTTCCGGACACCGTGTATATTGGTAGGTGTGGGTGACTCAACCGTGGCAAGACACATCGCCGTACAACACACCTAATTTAGTTTTTCTGGGAAGCAGGCGACATCTAGCGCCTTATCCACATAATGTAATATATTTATATACTTAAGTTCATTTGGAAAGGTTCAGGGACGAAGCGCAAGCGGAGTGATTTATTACACCAAACTTAATATTATTATTAAAATGGGGAATAGTCCATTCTGCGGATTAAAGTTAACTTCTTTTAAATTTTTCATTTTTATTTTTGGCAGCTTAAGGAGTGATTTTTCACGCTTCTGATCTAGTGTTATTATTAAAGTAGGGGTTAGTCTCTACTGTGAATGTGCGCTTTTAATATTTACAGAACGGCGACGTTACAAAAAGGCAATAAACATACGTTCCTTATTACAATAATGCTGCAGCTCTTTCTTACATATTAAATAATGATGAGACACACAATGCACGTATGTCTGTTTCTTCCAAAGGAAAAAAAGTAGTAGGTACAAGGAGGAAACAGACATGCGTACATTGTGTGTCTGATCTTTTGTCTCATCATTATTTAATGCGTAAGAAAGAGCTGCAGCATTATTGTGATAAGGAACGCATGTTTATTGCCTTATTTGTATCATCGCCGTTCTTTTTTTTCTTGTTTTACATATACTCGATGAAATGATAAATAGCGACACTAAAAAGAGACGAAAACGCGGTAGAAGTAAAATTTTCAGAAACCTAAAGTAGACAAGAGTGAGGAGGCTGTGAAGCACCACAAAGAAGAAACCGACTATTCTATCTCATTCTCTCTCCTATAGATGTATGTGTTCGTCTCTTTTTGAAGTAAAGCTTCTTTACGCCCGCTCGACTTGGGGGGGGGGGGGGGGGTAAGCTGGTGAATGCGTTACGAAAAAGTGTTATGCGAACGGTAATCGATGCGAACGGTAATCGATGCGAACGGTAATCGATGCGAACGGTGATCGATGCGAACGGTGATCGGGCGAGGCGAACGGTCGGGCCTTTACGCACGCTTGACTTGGGGAGTGATAAGATAAGGATAAGGATGAGGATGAGGATGAGGATGAGGATGAGGACGAGGACGAGGACGAGCACGAGGACGAGGACGAGGACGAGGACGAGGATGAGGATGAGGATGAGGATGAGGATGAGGGTGAGGGTGAGGATGAGGGTGAGGGTGAGGGTGAGGGTGAGGGTGAGGGTGAGGATGAGGATGAGGTTGAGGATGAGGATGAGGATGAGGATGAGGATGAGGATGAGGATGAGGATGAGGATGAGGATGAGGATGAGGATGAGGATGAGGATGAGGATGAGGATGAGGATGAGGATGAGGATGAGGATGAGGATGAGGACGAGGATGAGGAGGGTAAGGATAAGAGGGAGATATAAGTTAGTGAAGTTTTACTTCAGTCGTGTGGTCTAAAGCACATTCGTTTTTTTAGTGTCGCTTTTTGTTTCATCGATTTCACATCACAATGGTGCTAAAAAGTTTTCAATTCAATATACAAGTGTGCAGTTCTCACGCGGTAGAAGTGAACCCTTCATAAAACTAAAGTAGACAAGAGTGAGGAGAAAACACCGCACAAAGAGAAGACCGATTATTCTATCTCATTCATGGGCTAAATGCTATAGATGCATGTGTGTGTCTCTTTTTAGTGTCTCTCCGTTTCGGGTAGAGTTTCAAATCACGACGGTGCTAAAGAAGTTTTCACTTAAAAAATAAGTGATTACTAATTTATCATGGGCTAGTGTAGCCTTTTATCACTTATTTTATCTGTGGTTTTTAGTAATGGTATCAATAGGCTTAACTTGTTAGAGATATTAACATCCGTCAAGTTGCAAATGTCTCACAAACCGATATTAAAGCAACTGAAATACCTGCCCTATTTCACTTCGGTTGCTTTTGGCGCCAACAAATAACAGGCGGTCATCTTAAATTTTAACCTGACCGCTGCACTCAACGCGGGCGCCACCGATCAAAAAGATTAAAAGCAACAAAACACGAACCAAATTATTGCACATTGCAAGATTTTCGCCTTTTTACTCAGGCGTCCATATTAAAGATTCAGTGAGCGAACGTCCGGTAAGACCGGTTTTTCTTCCTGGCTGGCAAACGCAGTCAGCCATATTATTTGAAATTACGCTATCACGTTCCAATAAAATTCAATGCTCAAACAAAAATTAAAACTTAATCTGTATGTAGATGGAATTTTTTTTATCCGATGCGATCTTGTAATTTCGACTAAGTTTCAACGTTCGAATCGCGGACATAATCTGATATTCAAAATAACATCGGGTGATGTTCAAACCCTTTGTTTACAAAGTTTGTATGAGGTTTTAAAATTGGAGCATGGATTATATTTCTGCGTGGATTTTGTATTTTTGGTTCTCTGGTCAACATATTGATGAATTCTCCGATGGTCGCTATATTTTCGATGGCCGAACTGTTTCTGGTTCGTGTGATTGACTGTGAGTGCATCACGGTGTTAATGAACTGGGAGATGGTAGGAGGAAGGTCCGCCCACTCGGATATTGTTGTTTCATAATAAATGTTTACGCGCGCCCTAATAAACTGCCTTCAGTTACGTGACTTTTTAATTAAATTATGTCGTAAACGAAATTGTTAAAAAACTTGCGTACTATGCATTTGACGACAACAGCCTTTTAGATAAAAGAAACAAAGGGATATATATATGGCGTGGTGGCGTGCCGTCTGTCGCCGAATTACGACCTAACTGCACGGGCTATCAAAACGGCTGTGCCTCGACTGCTCGGGATTTCCCAGAAGATAATTTTTTTAATTTTTCGCCAACATTAAAAAAATTATGCCTTCGAATTTTAACATGGAAATATAAAAACTTATTATAGTGCTATATAGCCAATGAATTAGCCCGTATTTTACCGTTTATCTCACATTTGTAGGATTTATAAAAAAAATCGTAAAGTTTATAACCGCGCGAATCCTGCGTGTTGTTACTTTGAAACTGCCGTGAGGGGTACTTATTCAAGTCAACATAGAATATTTTCGATTTCCATATGTTGTCTATGGTATACTTGATAATGAAAGGGGCATATCTATGGGAAAATGACTTAATTTTAACCATTAACAGCTGATCAAAAATTCGGCGTGAAAAAAATATTAAAAATTTATTTTTAACATCATTCTAAAATAGTCTACGAAGTTCGGATTTGCGACTTCTATGGTCATAATAGATAAAGCATTTCAATAGCTTCGTTTTAAAATAAATGGCTGGAAAGGGAAATGTTTTAAATAATTACAATAGATGTTTTTTTTAATGGTAGGAAAATGTAGTCAAATTTTGCAACCATAATCGCTCTTAGTGGTGGTTAATTTCAGGCTAATTTGTTCGCATTTGGGAACAACTCCTGCAGGTCTCATGGAAATCGTCGTGACTCCCTTACTATCCATAGTGAGAAATGTTATTTAAACGGTATTAGAAAGAAAAAAAACACCACGCATAAAGTAATTAAAAAATGATCATTTGTTTATTTTTTAAAGACAAATAAATTGTGAAACTTTGGGATTTTTTATGAATTATTTTTACATGAAACGATAAAAAGTGAGGTGATAACGTTTATAATGCACTGGCTGACCCGGACACGCGTTGCTGTGGCTAACGAAACACAACGTCATTTACTGGATGTTTACCCAACCTTTTAACTCACATCGCCTTCTGTTAATTTAATACAAATCAAATCCACACCGCCCGCTTGCCTGTCCACAGCATATAGACATTCTCATTTAATTATATATCAATTTAAACAAAACCTTGACAAATTTATACCTTAACCTTTCTCATGAATCACTCACATCACGTATTGGTGAAAACCGCGTGAAAATCCGTTCAGTAGTTTTGAGTTTATCGCGAACAGACACGCGAAGGAGGACTTTAATTTATAATATGTAGAGATTTGTCTCATAAAATATGTGTGATTCTATTTTTTTCGTTACCAGTACTTAAGTAATTTTAGTTTTTTAAAACTTTTCGAAGTTTTCCTTAAAAATTCTTATATTAAAAAAAATACATGATTATATGTAATAATACAACTTGAAAGCGTATTTATCACCTTCTGCAAAAAGTTTTTAGTTTTCGGATACGTTCACAAATATTTAGATTTTAATGCAAAGCGGAAATATTCTGACCTACTGACAGAATATGGTCGAGACGTGAGTGGTTAAATAAGCAGGAAGGTTTTTAACCCTCTTATAGCCAAGGGTAACATAAACTTATTATTTATTTGGGAGCCATTTCAAAACAGCAGGTGTTAAGGGGACTGGGTATACTCGTTTTGCAATTTCGCACCTGCCTTATGAAGAGAGGTCGAAAAGTCGAATATTAAACTCTTGCAAGGTACATGCTATGGAGGGTATTGATGTTGTTATGACCTTTCAGAAACAGTTGGCTTTCGTTAATAAATAATTAGTCCAACCGTCTTTTTTGACCTCTGAAAGAAAGAAACATAGGTACCTACTTTTCGATTCGATGACAGTTGCCCCCCGGCATACTTATATACAATATGCAGTCGGTTTAGGGAAAATACGGTACACCTACTTGCACAAAATATAATTAAGTGTCCCCGTACGGGTGTATAGAGAGGATGTACTGCCGAATAACAAAAATATAGAACATAGTTTCATTCAAATGCTTCGAGAATAAAACTACTTGTCTAATACTGTACAGGTATACCAGCGTATTACTAAAAAAAATCAGCTAAGTAAATAAATGCGTTTAATATATCCATCAAGATGGATATAAGAGACTCTTGGACCCACTGACCCCCAGATTTCTACCCACCCCTCATAGCCTTTCCTCTCCTTCATTTCTTTTATAAGACCCTCCACACAAAATTACAGATTGTAATGTAGTTTGTCTCTAAAGTAAGTTGGAAGTTTTTACTTGTTAAAAAATATTGTAGATTACAATTGAAACTGCAATGAACAGATAAAAACCAAAATTACTTAATTTTAATAAATTATAATAACAAATAATAATTCTTTGTTAGAAATGGGTATTTCTTTTTTTTTGTTTTAGACAGATCTTAATCTTTGACATTAAATCTGATAATGATTTTTTAACAACGTTGTTCATCTGAACGTTAAATTTTTGATAGTCTCTATTTTTTAAGGCAATGGTCCTGAGGCAAATCGGACGTTATTAATAGCTTAGTTTCTGTGCGGTTGAAATTTAAGAACCCGACTTCGAATATATCTCTGACGCCGCGCCTTATGCAAAACGTCTTCGTACTTGAAGTTTGTTAAAAAGCTACTTTTCTAATATAACTAGCCAATAATGCCAAAAGATGGCGCCACTTACGTTAACAGCTAGTATTTAATAAATACTGCTTCACAAATCCTGCAATTATTATATCATGTGATTTTTCACGTAAAAAAGGAAGCACTAATATTCCCGGATTGTCTTATAATATTTAAAAAAAATCGTACAATCAATTCTGTAAGCGTAAAGTATTGTTTGTGCAATGATGGAGGACCTGTATGATGCTAGGTTAGATGCCCGACTCAATTGTTTACTCAGCTACTAACCGGTTAATTCACTATACGAATAATTAAATAATTTAACATAACCTAACCTAGCACGATTACTGCACAAGAGTCCCAAAAGGTCGAAGTCAAGGGGACAGAAGGAATTCGGAAGGTGAAGGAGCTGGCTATTCAGATCTTGTTACTAAACACAGGAAATGTATTTTCAAGCAATTTAGGGATTTTAATTCAATTCAGTAGTGCGTTTTTAACCCTAGAAAGATAAATCTTATTTTACCTATCTTAAAAATAATCCTACGTCTAAGAGACGTACTGAAGTTTAAAAGTGTATATTTGACATATTATCATACTTACACAGTTAAAAGTTAAAAGTTAAACCAAAAAAAATATTAAAAATATATTGTAATTAAAAAATAACAAAATCCTGTAAACCTTTCACAAATCAACTATAATATATTACTTAAGTTTAAAAAAAAATAAAAAATGATGTTTCATTTTATATCTAAAACGTATTATTTTTATATTTTATGAAATTTTTAACGTTAATCAGTTTAAAATATACAAATTTTTATTTTTTTATTTCGCTAAATTACATTTAAGTATACGAACAATTCTGAAAGTTGCACAAAATGTAAGGAAATCACACGTCTTTTGGACGTAAGGTGCATGTATATCTCCGTAATTATCTCGTATATCCTCTGCTTGGCTACTGAGCTAACTGAGACAGACAGCGCGCTACGTTGCAAAAAAAGGACAGCAATTCATGTGTATAGCTTACGTCTCTGAGACGTAGATTATCTTTCTAGGGTTAAATAATTTTTTTAAAGGAGAATTACTCAAATATAAACAGTGGGTGTATAAACTAATTTTCTTTTAAAGGCAGCTTCATTAATGCTAAATATGTCGATATCGAATTGATTCTGTTCAACAGCAAGATTGCTCTCCCCATAGCAATTTAGTCCTGCAGGCTCGGATATAGAATAGTCTATGCTGTCTGTGACGGAGGTTAACCGTAGGGAACATAGAAATGAATGCATTTTTATGATAGCTGAGTTTTCAAACTATCCAAGAATCAGTTTGAAAAAATGTGAAGCAATGATCTCTTTTTTTTTTTTTTAAACTTAAGTTATTCACATTTCTTTGTACATACATATAATGTATAATAGCAAATATTATATAATGACATAATATATAATAACAATTAGTATGAATAAGAAATGAAAACCCACTAAGGCACTGCCTGAGTGTGGGTAATATTAAAACAAAATACTATATTTCCAAGTACCCAAAGTATAAAATAGACTTAAAAAAAACATATAAAATATAAAGTTAGTATAAAAAGTTAAAAAGTTAGTATTACATAGGTAGAATAAGTGAAACAGGTTTTTTCAGCTATTATAAAAATAAAATAAAAAATATGGAGAAAAACATACTGATTTTTAATTTTTTTTTTTTTTTAGTTATTATAAAAAAATAAGTTAACAGAAAACATATTGTACTACAGTTTAGAAAGTTACAGAAAGTGAGTTATAGAAGGATGGATAAATTTATAGAAAAAGCGTTTCAATATTTACTTCAGCCATAATTTTACCTCTTTTACATATTTTATCATTTTATTTATCATTTGAGTTTGTAGTGGTAGAAGGTTAAATGTACGAGTACCAATGAAACTGCTATGTGTCTGCAATAATTTAGTATTGGTTTGTGGGGTGTAAAATATATTATTTATTCTTTTGCTCATTCTGTTTTCATTTATTTCGATTTTTTTTTTGATTTTAAATACATATTTCAAAGTTTGTAATATAAATAATTTACGTATATTAAATATTTTAGTTTCTTTGTATAATAAGTTGGTCGAGAATGTTTTATTTTTGTTATATATATGACTTTAATTATGTGTTTTTGAATTATTTGTTGAGGCTTAATAAATGTGTCTTCCTTCTAAACCGTAGATTTTTTTGTTTTTTTTTAAACTTTTTTCAGATTTTTATTTTTACATTAGCTCCACGCAGGAGGATCTGAGGAAAATTATTTCCCTCAGGGCCTATGTCATCTTTGGGGATGGTGTGTGGAGGGTCTTTTTAGGGAAAGGAGTAGTGATAAAGAAAAAGATATGAGGTGTGGGTAGGAATATGGGGGTCGGTGTGTCCAGGAGTGACGGACGTATGAATCAATCCCTCCCACTGTGGGTAAGGCGATGTTCTGAGAGTCCTGCTCGAGAGGTCTACGGGTCTACCTCAACCAGTCTGTCCCGATCCGGCTTGGGCAGACAAACCTCACCCCATGAACCCGGATACACCTGCTAAGTTTCCAAACGTAGCGAACCAATTGGGGTGAGCTGTGGCAGAGGTGTTGGTAATCCAATAAATGTTCTCGGAGCGGTGGTACCCATACCCGCCTCCCAAATTGTAGATGGTTCATTCCGAGCATACCCAATAGAAAGTCAATAGGATAGAGCCATTTAGAGCCGTTTAGAGAAATCTCAGAAATTTCTTCTCAACTCTCTCGAGCTGTAGGGAATCCTTTACCTGTCCGGTTATCGACCCGCTTTCAAGTCTACTCTTATAAAGGATTTGTAGAATTGTAGAATGTAGAATTATGAGCAATTACTTTAATAAAGGCATTTCGTTAATTAAATTAGGTTGAGTTTTACCTTATACAAATGGTAGCAAATAGATTAGAGGACATTTGTTAAAGTTTTTAGTCAACTTTACACAACTTTATGTGCTTTAGTCCTGGAGGTGACATTTCACAAAAGCTTGGCCAAATACTAATTAGCTAAGTACCATGGACATACAAATAGATGGACCTGCCCTAAGTGATAAAAGGCGTATTATTTCCCCCTCCCATTGGAACCATTTTATCGGAACCGGCTGGGCTTGCGAGAGCCTTGCATGAATCTAAAAAATATGACGTCATCATTCTTGTCCGGACCAGTGTCGAACTCTCATCGGTATATTTTACGAAATAACATGGCAAAATGGTGACTTGTGTTATTAAAACATGTAAAAATAGGTGAATAAGATAATAAACCCAATTTTCGTATTACATTCCATAGGTAAGCATTATTTTAGGCTTATTCAGATCAAATAATAGATAACACATCAAGATACATGGCGACGCGAAACCAAAAGCCGATGTTTCATCAAGATTACATGGCGACGCGAAACATAAAGCCGCTGTTTACTGAGGTAAGTAAATTATGAAGCATTTGTAAAAGTGTCTCAAAAAATACGGAAACAAAATATTTCAATCCGAAAATAAGTGAAACTTTACTTTGCCAAATTTGGACTTCAGATATTTGTTCATATCGTGGCTAGCAATTCGCGCTCCCATGTAAAAAGATCGATTCATTCAAAAGCAGATTTTACTTTTAAGAACTAAATAGTCATATTATAATGCGAGATGCCTGTATACTGTTAGATTGATTTATTGGCGAATGACAGTCATCGTCCCTCTCTTCGCCCCGCCATAGTTAGTTTTTACCCCTCATCTGTATGTTCTGGTCTATCTATGCTAAGTACAGATTTATTATTATTTTGGATGTCTATAGACGGCTTATCGTCTCTGAACGAAAATGCATAATTCTAATTAAAGTGAATAATAAGTAGGGCAGGGGTAGGCAGAGAGGACGGATCGCAAAAAACGGTATTGGCACACACTACTTGCCTCATTCAAATTCACACGTCGTCTCATACATACCCTTCTATTATTCTGACTTTTGACATGATTCGACTCAAGTATCTGATCCAAGGAGTTAGTTATTAGGTAGCAATAGATGTTGGGATGAATTTGGAAGGCGGGTGTGGGTACCGCCATCCCCAGGAACCATTTATTGGATAACCAGCACCTCTGCCATAGGTCACCCCAGTGGTTCACTACGTTTGGTGACTTTCCAGGGGTGCTTGGGTTTTTGGGGCGAGGTTTGTCTAGGATTTGGCGGCCAATGCGTTTGCCCACCTACTGCATGGCTGATCGGATTGAGAGGGATTGCTTGAGGGAGACCTAACCTAGACCTATCCAGCCGGCCCCTATCGACCCATCGCCTTGAGATGGAGGGATGGATTCATACGTCCGTCAGTCACTTCTAGACACATTGACCCCCAGATTCCTACCCACCCCTCATACCTTTTTCTTTTCCAGAAATTCCTCAAAAAATAAATTATTTTCCTCAGGGCGACCTGTGTGGAGCTAATGTAAAAAAAATTCTTTCTGGAATTGTGTCAAAATGGGAATACCTGTATTATTTAGTTATTAGATAATTGTGGGTTAAGGTACAGGTTGTCCAACAGATGAATGGAGTATGAATGCAGTTGAGTCGGGACCCCTGTACAGTGTTAGTTATTAGGTAGCAGTAGGTGTAGGCACAGGTTGTCCAACAAACGAATGGAGAGGACCCCCTATAGAGGGTTAGTTATTAGGTAGTAGTAGGTGTAGGTACAGGTTGTCCAACAAATGAATGGAGTATAAATGCAGTTGAGTCGGGACCCCCTGTACAGAATTAGTTATTAGGAGTAGGTACAGGTTGTCCAACAAATGAATGCAACGACCGCGTGCCGCTAATGGAATATCGCTGTTAACAAGCGAAAAGGTTTCGAGTAATGGTTTATTTCACTGCGGAAATGGAAGCTGCTGATATTGGTCTGCTTGTCGTGGTAATGGCGAATACATGTGTTGTAACTTCTAACTAACTAACTACCTACTCGTACTGCTTACAGGTAACAGTTGGTCTGGGAACAACTATTGTACAACTTGCGAATACGAGACTTACCTGTTATACCTACCAACGGTGTTTGTTATTGTACTACTAAAACTTACTTGAAAAAGCCCAACTGGATCTTAATAAATTAAATAACTGGCTAATTAAAAATATACTAACTATTAACACAAAAAAATCAAATTACATAAGTTCACAAAAAAGAAAAACGCCGTCTCATAAACCTTTGCAAATAGAAGGAAAAAACCTACAAATTTCAGATAGTGAAAAATACCTGGGACTTCACATCGATAAACACTTATCTTTTAAACACCACATACAAAAAGTAAAAGAAAAAATTATCCCACTAATTGGTGTATTTGGCAGAATAGCCCATCTTCTACCAATACAAGTAAAGAGGGGATTATACTTTAGTTTAATTCAATCCCATCTAAATTATCTCATAGAAATATGGGGAAACACAAACATCACATATCTAAACGAAATTCAAATAATACAAATAAAGTTATAAAAAAACTTTTTAACTATAGACCAGATACCCCCACCAAAAGAGTATACCAAGAAACTAACTTACTTAAAATTAGAAAACTGTACGAATACAACATATGCCTATTAATTCACAAAATCCAAAATGGCTTCATACACACAAATACTTCATTTATGAAAACATCACAAGTACATGACCACCACACAAGACAACATAATAAATTATATACAAATTCAGCAAAGACAGAGTGTGGTAAAAGAAACATAGGCCATGAGGGTGTACACATTTATAATCTCCTTCCTGATAGCCTGACAACCGTAAATAAAATAAATATATTTAAGAAAAAAACTGTTGACCCTCAAGATCAATGAGCAAAACCAAAATGCTCTTACTTAAGAAAAATATGTTACTTAGGTAGTAAACCATAATTATTAATATATATATATATTATTTTTGTTCCTATCAATGTACACTTAAGTTAACAAAGCGAAATTTGTATTTCTTTTAACTTAATAAATAACTAAAAAAAAAAATTGTACAAGGGCGCTGAACGAGCATATTCTGCGCGGCCTGCCTCTCAGCATATGACTATCCTCAGATTTATCCTAAAAATCAATCAGACATTCAGACAATCATACATTCTGTATTTTATATTCTCTATTGATACTCAAGACCGATAGGGCGAAGGAGCCTGGGAAGACCAAGATTAAGATGGAGCGACAACGTTTTTAAAGATATATCTACCTTGGAGCTTCTAAACTGGAGAGAGCTGGCACAAAACTGAGATGAATGTAGGAAGACTATTGAGGAGGCCAAGACCCACCAGGGGTTTTTGAGCCAAGAGTGATGATGATGATTCTCTATTGATAGCATATTCATCTTGGAATGCTAAGGCTTATATGTATAAAGCTTATATATATATAATACATATGTATAAAACTTCAGCCGTAGCGGTAGCGAGGTTTATTCAAGATACCACACCGCAGCATAGAATTCTAACACAGCATAGCATGACAGGAGGAATGGTTCTATTGAATAAAATTTCTAAAACAGTGGACGTGTTTAATTACTCTTTAATAAATTCTTATTAAACTTTACTAAAATTACAATAACACTCCAAGAGCCCGTGACGATCAGACCTTCGTTATTTAATAAAATCTGAAAGTTTCTCTGTATATGTCCCTAATACAGGTAAAAACAAACCCCACTATGAAGTTTGGATCACGGTGGCTTTGAAATATATTGTATTAAATAATTATAATTGTTTTGAAGAGTTTTAATTTTCAATGTACATTTGTTACTTTAATTTTAAATTTTCTGCGACCGGTTTCGACACATCCGTGTCATTCACGAGCAAACTTAAAACTAACTTTAAAATTCTATACAAGTACTAAAATTAATTAGGTGGGGGTAGTGAGAGGGGAGATTTTGGGGGAGGGGGAGAACGGTGGGAGGAGTCGACATTACTTGGAAACATCGTAAGTAAAGGTGATTTACATGGTGCTATTATTTTATTAACTAAATTAAGTTTAGATTTATTTTTTTTGTTAATTTCTAATGTTTCTAAAGCGCACAAATTAAAATATGAATTTACAAATTAACTATTCTATTATTTTTTTTTTTATTCTACTAGATCAGGGGTCACCAATTACTTTCATTAGGGGTCCGTTTTTTAAAATAACATGACCGTCGCGGTCCGGAAGGTAATAAAAGCCTAACCCCCCTCCCCCTCCGGCTTAACAATTGAAAAAATAAACTGTACTATTTAAAGGGTTTTTTAAAATATTATTGAGAAAAATGTCATATTTCGCCTTGGGCTATCCGTCCGAAGTTTGGATTAAAGTTTATGCAGGATATTGTTATTAAATCTTGGAGATGTTTTTCGATAAGTCTGCTCCGGAATTAATTTTTAATGAAGTTCATCTTGGGAAATGCTGCTCCACAAACATATGTTGACCCAAAGAAATTTTCAATGCTAATTTTTATAAATTCTGGGTATTTATTTATTAGCACAAACAAATTTTATCCAAAATTCTTGACACGAAACTTCCTGTTTTTGGTGTTTTAAAACTGTATTTTCTTGGAAATCGATCATTTCCATCTGGAGAGCAGCTATTCATTACTCCCGAAAATATTTTCAGCTTCATTGCTCCATTCATCACCAGGATGCAGAGAGTAAATGTTACTGAGGATGTCGACGACATTCTCAATTTTCTTAAAATCTGTGAATCTGTTTTCACATTCCGATTAAAGATCCTATAACCAGCCAGCTTCCGAAAATCCACATTTCGTCGAAAGAGGTTCTTACGATCGTACAGGGCGGTTCCAATGAGAAAGAGAAATTACTCTTCGTACCAGCTTTTTAAAATTAATACTCAATATCGATTTTATTTCATTCCAAATTTGCTTTAATTTATACCCACATCCAAAAATGCTGAAAGGCATGTTGATAAAACTATTAAAATTATGTACTTTTTGTAAGTATTTATCATTTTTCAATAATGTCTCAGCAAAATAAGAATGTAATTTGTTTTTAAATATATTAGTCTGTAAGTGCGCAAATAAATACACAAACGGACCAATTTTCGTCAAGAAAAACATGTACTTAAATATATTTTTATGATTTTATTTAAACTAAAATTAAAATTCTGTTACATATGTTTACCAGATAATGTATAGATTTATTTTACGGCATGATTATATGATTTAAAATGGGTGTTATATAATAAATGTACTTTTTTGAAAATTTAACAAATCCGTCAACGACCTATGGTATAACTTCATTATACTAAAAATGATCATTTTTTCTGAAAATTTAAAACATAGGTTTACTAGATAAAATAACAATCTTTCGAACCCAATTTATAATTTTTTGTGAAAAAGAGTCAATACGTCTAAACACTGATTTAAAAATTACATATTTCTGGTGTTCTCTGGTGATCCGATCCTTAATGAAAATATTTCGTATTGTTAACACATTTGGTGACCCCTGTACTAGATTATTATTATTATCAAATATTTTTTATATTGCCGTTTAGTAAAGCATATAATTTCAAGGGCGCTTTACAATAATTCTTTTTTGACGCTGATAATTTTATCTAAATTGTTTGCTAAATTAATAATATGGTTTGATGATTTTCGAAACTATCTGATTTGCAACAATAAACTTCAACACTTCTTGTAAGATTAGCAAACACTAATAAAATCCATAGAACTTTCAACATTGTTTGACACAATCTATTACAATTTTATTCCGTTCAATTTCACTTTTGCCAAAACAATGCTTTTACGAATTCCGCCTTTCTTGCAAAAACAGAAAAACTTTCAAGGTGTATAAAAACATGGGTTTTTAATGTGAATACCTCACAAGAGTGCCAATTGGTCACAACCGTCTGGAGCCAGTGAGACTACGGCATCCACATTTGGGGTGTGTTGTCAGATTGAAGTTAGTGGGGAGGGGAAGAGCAAGGTGGAGAAGTATCTGGCTATTCAGATCTGGTTACCAAACACGGATAAAGCTATTTCAAGCAATGTTTCAATTCTGAATAGTGGTCTTACACCAGGTTGTTACTGAGGGGTTCTTCGGCTCTGGAACGTGCCTCAAATATATTGTATATTATTTTAAATAAATATCAAATAATATTCACTTGTAAACGCCCGGATTTGAATCCGCTACTATTATGTTGCTAGTAAGTAGTATAACAATTTGGGAGGACAGTATAACACCTCTGCCACGGTTCATTACGTTTGGTGACTTAGCAGGGGTGCCCGGGTTCATGGTGTGAGGTTTGTCCAGGATTTGGCGGTGGATGAATCTGTCCACCAGCCGCGCGGCAGGCCGGATCGGGAAAGACTGGTCTAGGGAGACCTTTTGACCTCTCCAGCAGGACTCTCGGAACGTCGCCTTGCACGACAGTAGGAGAGATGAATTCATACATCCTTCACTCCTGGAGACACTGACCCCCAAATTCCTACCCACCCTTCATACATTTTTCCTTTCCAGAACTTCATTTCCTTCCTCTCCTCAAAAGACTCTCCACACAGCATCCCCAAAGATGACATAGGCCATGAGGGGAATTATTTTATTCAGAGCCTCTTGTGTGGGGATCTAACAAAAAGTAATGAGGCCGTGTTGCAGCTACACAGCGTTTAGACAAAAAATATATGTCTGTAGTAAATATAGGTACTATATTTTTGGTGTAAATGTTTTGAGAACAAGGTTTACGAAAGCATCAATTCCACAGCCCAAGTGTTACCTTTATTGATGGCAAGTTTATTTTGAAAGTTCTAAATTCAGTGTTTTCTGTGAACTTAAAATGGTTAAAAAATTAACACGAAGGTGTTAAAAGCCAAAAATCAAGCTCGAGATTTATTTTTTCAAAACTATCAGGAATGTCCTCATTAAAAAAGATTTACATGGCTCTCTGCCAATCACTGTTAGAATACGGTATTATCGGATGGGGCAGTGCAAATAAAAACATACTAAATCCACTAATTATAACTCAAAAATCCATAATGAAAATTATACTGAAAGTTCCTGTAAGAACTAGCACTGATGAAATCTTCAACAATCTTAACATCATGTCAATTAAACAACTGTATTCTAAAACTATACTCATTTACATTCATAAGTACAAAACCCAAGAAATGTCAACTTACACGTACATTAGAAACACTAGATCTCATGGTCAAAAACATATCCAACAAGTAACTACTAACACAACATTTGGGCAAAAAAGCTTCTTGTATTATGGTATTAAACTTTACAATAAAATACCACTCTCACTTAAAAACCTCAACAGTATAACATTTAAATCTCAAATAAAAAGCTGGATACTAAATATAGGGAGAACAGAAATAGAAAATATACCTACTGATATCAAATACAGACTAAAACCGAATTTACTGAACTGAATTATAAAAAAAAACACAATTTTATTTAATTTTTAATTATTTAACAAAATACTACATGATACCTATATGTTTATAACAAATTCATATTAATTTCTTATAATTAAATTTTAATATGTAAATGAAATCCTTAGCACGGGAAATCCCAGTGAGGATATCATTATCTTTAGATGTTTGTAAAGAAAGGAAAACAATAAATCATTATTATTATTATTATTATATTTACAGTTTTGTTTGAACAGAAAACGTTACTTTGAGCGGCTCTATTCATGGAATATTGGATGTTAAGTATGATAAGGATCACCCTTTTATAATGTAACTTTCATTGCATAGCCGCTTTGATAGTCCGTGCAGTTTGATCGTAGCTCGGCGACAGTTGAAACGCTCCCATGCCATATCTTCCAGTGTTTTAATTATCTATTTAATCTATTATATCGACACGAAGTTGTTAATCTCTTCGATATTACCTTTAATATTTTACCTTTACTTGTGTTTCTTGGCATTTAATTTTTTTTTTACATGAATACAGCACAAGTGTCACCAACTGCTCCCGTCTGGAGCCAGTGAGACTATAGCATTCCCAATCGGGGTATGTTGTGAGGCTGAAGGTAGTGGGGAGGGGAAGGAGATTGGAAAGAGGAAGTGGGGAAGTACCTGGCTATTCAGATCTGGTCACCAAACACGGCTAAAGCCATTTCAAGCAACGTTTCAATTCTGAATGGTGGTCTTACACCAGGGCGATATTGAGAGTATCTTCCACTCTGGAACGTGCCGCAAATAAACTATCTATTATTTTTACATGAATTAATTGTGAAATACCACAAATTAATAACAAAAAGCAGAATATACGACGCAAATGTGAATGGTAGAAGAAGTCAGGGACGTCCGAGGAAGACATGGCACGATCAAGTGAATCAGATACTTGAGTCGGGCCATGTCAAAAGTCAGAATAATAGAAGAGAATGTATGAGACGATGTATGAATGTGAGTGAGGCAAAGAGTGTGTGCCAAGACCGAGTTGTTTGGCGGTCCGTCCTCTCTGCCTACCTTGTGGGGAAACGGCTCGATGGTTAGTTAGTTAGTTAGTTAATAACAAAAAAAAATATTTTGGCACGCCGGGTTCGAACCCGCGACCTTCGGATTGTGAGTCGAGAGTGTTACCTCAGGACCACGGAGGCCGAAAATGGCAAAATGGCATTATTAAAAATTCAAGAACTTCTAGACATTTGGTTTAATCATTTACTAGAGACAGGCCGTAGCTTCAACAAAGAAAAAAACTAAGTTAAACTTAGTTTTTTCTTTGTTGAAGCCTTCAAATATTAATCAATATTTTAATTTGCGCGCCTTAGAAACCCAGCAATAAACAAAAAAAAATCAAAAAATATGTCCTTAAAAAAATAATGGCATGCTGTAAGTCACCATTATTTGCAATGTTTCCTTGTTGTGTTGACCCCCACTGTTCTCCCACCCCTCCCAAAATCACCAATCACTCTACACAATACCCTCACCTAATAATTTCTGTACTCGTATAATTTTTTGACAAAAATTTATAATTATAATTTTTATTGACAAAACAATCAATTTGCAATTATGACACAGTGCAATAATAAATAGCAAGACAGTAAAATAAACTTTAACAATAAATTTTTGAGTTCACTCCCAAAGAAAATTTAATTTTCCACTTAATCAGTCGTTTTACCTTTTACAAAAGAATTTCAACGAGTATATTTACTCTAGGTTAGCTGAAATCAAAACAGTCCTGCCAGACTTTTACCCGAACAGGTTAAGAACCGGGTAGCAATTAGAGTTAATAAGCATGGTAGCAGATAAATAAATATTTAGTTACCGTGTAAAATAAAATTCTTCAAAACAAAATAATAACAATAACCAGAAGTAAATACAATAATCAAAAATATAAGAATACAATCAATCAAATAGATTGACCTTGTTTCAAAATAACACAGAGGACCGAGCTAAAATAAACAACACAAAATACCTTATCCAAGAAACAAACAACTTAATCTTTACTTATTTGTGATTCCATCTCTAGAATTAACCTTGGTTTCTTAAATCCCACTGCAGACAATAGGGCATCTCACTGAACGTTAAGTTTAAAAGATAGTCTATTATATCGCGAACTATCCAAGTTTAATGATGGTTTAAACAGCGTCTTAAATTTTAAAAACCCACAATAGTGATTGTTTTTCGAATAGTGCGGAATGAACTCGAGTCAGTCGGGTGTTCGTTTCGTACGACAATTGACTCAGGCAAATTAATGCGAAATCACTATTTTCGATTAATCTTTACTCCGAATCGGTTTACATTATAAATTCAAAAAATATGCTTTGGATAAATTGAAGTTTTTCCTACCATTTCTATTGAGTAGAATTAAAATAAAATTTAATTAAATGAAGACAATATTAGCAAAACTCAATCGAAAATCTGGGGACAGAAAAATCAGATAAGATATTGGCACTACTGGGACTCGCACCCAGGACCCTTTGCTTACATGGCAAGTGCTCTACCAATTGAGCTACGGTACCTATATTCAATTCGGTCAATTTTAACTTTATAATACTTCGGTATAGGTACCGCAGTTTGTTAGAGCACTTGACATGTAAGTAAAGGGTCCTGGGTTCGTGTCCCAGTGGTGCCGATATCTTTTTCTGATTTTTCTGTCTCCAGATTTTCGATTGAGTTTCGCTAATATTGTCTTCATTTAATTATCCCTCAAAAGATATTTTTAAGTGTTTTGACGTTCTTAATTTAAAACAAATATATGCCAAGAATATTCTTATACATCATTATAAAAACAGAAAATCTCCTAATGAAAGTCGGATACATGACACAAGAGCCTCAAAAAAGGATATACGAGATGTTCCAAAATTCAAGACAAGTTTTGGCCAAAGAAACCACATATATCTTGCAACTAAACTTTACAACATCCTTCCTCCAAGTCTGAAAAAGATAGAAAAGATAAATAAGTTTAAGGAAAAAATCAAAACATGAGTGAAAGAAATTAATGCAGACATACTAGAGAATGTATTAAAAACATCATAGAAACTAAATAACGGAAAATCAAAGAAATCTACCAGTCCGCCTCAGCACAGGACCACTTAGTGAGGAGGACTAAGAACAAACGGATTAATTATTTATATATATCATCATATCTTGTAATTGTCATCAAACCTGTAACTAAATAGTCACTAATAAAAAAAAAAAAAAAAAAAAAAAAAATTATAATTTGAGATTTTCCTCATGAAGTTAAAAATAAAAATAAATAAAATAAAATTGTTAATTACTTTATACAAAATCAGAGTGTGCAATTCCCACGCGGTAGAAACCTTCAGAAAACTAAAGTAGACAGAGTGGGGAGACTACGTAGGACTTTTTTCATCAATGTGGACGATGATTTTTTCTATATTTTTGTCGTTGTTTCCAGTGCACCTTTTTCTATACACTTGGTTATCTTATTAGTATTTGTATTTTCTCCTTCGGAGCCGCTAGATGTCGCTTTTCTTTGGGTTTTATTTTGCTTGTTCCCGACTACCCGTGAATTAAATTAGGTATTATAAACACGTTTTTTTCACTATTTTACAAGTTTATGTTTGAAAAATCCCTCAATGTTTCTTTAAATGCTATTTCAAACATTCCTCACGAGATTTTTGCTCTATTTTAAACGAGTCATGTTTTATTACATTTTCACAATTTTCGCTTAAACATCATCATTTTTAATATTAACGCGCTCTCTCTAATATTAGTATTGGCATATATTATCTCTCCATATTCTTCTTTTTGAGTGGGTACACCGCGCCTTGATCAAAAAAAACTTCCAAAAACGGCTGTCAAAAATGCTATAACGAAAATAATTATTGTGTTAAAATGATTTATATTTAAAAGATAATAAAATATATTTTTAAAAACGTTGTAAAAAGATTGTGAATTTTGCCCTTTCCATTTTTCACTGTGGAGAGTTTATCTGTATCTGTCTCGTGGGGTTAAAAGCCATTATTCACCCCTTCCGGAACCGTAAAATAAAACATCCGCACTTTAGAGTTAACCGTGGAAATATTTTTCAATAATCACCGTAATGGGAATAAAGGATCGGTACATTTTATTGTGTTCATTTTATTTTGTGTTGTGATTTAGTTTGTTCTAACTTGGCGCACACAGAAAATGTAAAAGTTGTCTTGAAAACCACAAATATTTTCCTATTGCTGATCGGAGAATTTTATGGGTTGTATACGAAACTCACCAAAGTAAATCGATCGTCTAGTTTAGGGGTCGGAATTTGCGGCTCGCGAGCCGCATGCGAGCAGTATAGGCGTCTGCGGCTCTTCAGGCATCGGAACATGAAAATGGTTTCTTTCGAAATACGTCAACAGATGAATCCGCAATTGGAATTATTTTTTTGCATTCCGAACACAAAACTGGTTTTAATTTAATAAGGAATCTATGCGCGAGTCTATTTAGAGAAACATTTAAATGGGCAGAAGTGTGATATTACAGTAAGAATGAAGATAACACAAAGCAAATCATAATTATCGTTCCACCACATTTACATGGTTATAATATGGCTCTCTGATATATTTGTTATCCTGTTTCTTTGACAAGTTGGCTCTTCTCACTTGAAAGTTTTCTGACCCCTGGACTCTAGTTGATTAGTCCGACATCTCTAAATACTAAGTTTGAGATAACGAGGAAACACTTTAAATGAAATATTATTTACAGATCTCTGTATTTTATATATTCAATAACACCGGAAGGTATAATGGTCCGATATATTAAAGTGACATTTTGAAATATCCTTCTAGTGACCCAGAAAACATTAACATTTTGTTTTTATTTTATGTGAATACCTCACAAGAATTCCAGCTGCTTCCTTCTGGAGGCAGTGAGCCTACGACATCCCCATTTGGGGTATGAATTATTTTCCTCGGGGCCTGCTGAGTGGAGCTAATGTAAAAAAAAATCGGATAGGCTATTGTCCAACTACTTAGTGTTGATCTTTCACCGGGGCGATACTGAGAGTACTAGATCTAACGCTCCGAAATCAGCGATATCGACTACAACGCCACGGAAGCCTTTCGGTTAGTAGCTACGTAGCGAATGCATCTGGTTCCCGTCTGTTTGCTAAGCCCTCTGATCGTTTCACAAACAATTAACGTTTCACAACTTACTAACTACCATATGTATTCCTATTTGCCCAGAATACTAATGGAGGGAAATAATTATACCAAGTCAGTGGACATCTTCAATTTATCTTTAGACAAATACACAATGCTGTTACTGAGGCAGTTCAGCTATGTACAATAAATACTGTATATTTCTTAGTAAAAGAAATAAATATTGTATATTTCTTAGTAAAAACATATATATACCTTTTATATTTGTTGGTAAAAGAAATATATAGTAATTATATTTTATTTAAAGTTTAATTTTTAAATTGTATATGTAAAAGCCCCGAAAAAGGGCGTAAATAAATAAATAAATAAACATTTCCCGCTCATAATAATTTTTTTTTAATAAGTTCAATTGTAAGGTTATTCGTAACCCAAGAATTTTTGTCTCTCTGTAAAAAAAATTCAACACCCAGGTGACAGTTTTTCTCAATTTAGCGTAAAAACGCTTTCCCACGAATAACGGATTCTAACGGCTCAAATGATAACCGCAACGGTCGGTCGTTAGTTCGTTAGCCGTTACGGCTCAGGGTCGGGAGACTATTAGCGACTCGTTGCTGAAAATAACGGATCAAAGGCCGCGGGTGACATTACATTATACAGGGCCACATGGAAAGATGAAGCAAAACTTTTAATTGACACAAATTAAAATAAATCAGTTTTACACATTTACAAACCTGTCTACGCAGGCAGCAAAAAAGAAGAGCCAATAAAAAAATAGTAGAGGATCTGCACTAGAAACGACCTTCATCCATCTGTTCAATGGATGAAAAGTATTTTATATCAAATTTAATGTATTAGAAAATATATCTCGAGCGGGTTGTCTAAAAAAATCCTGGCAAGATCATATAATTAATTAAAAAAATATTAATTGAAAGAGCGAGCGTATGCTATTTATTTGTGCAACAAGAGAAGGATAGTGATACTGAGCATTATTTTGGAGTAGTTAATCAAAGTACTTACTAACACCGCACTAATACCGTTATTTTACACCGCACTAATACCGTTATTTTACACCAGTGATATGAGAGTGTCTTCCACTCTACCCTAGGCTAATTTTCATGAAAAACACCAGTAGATAATATACATATACCTGTATTTAATATATACTCGACTGTACTCCCTAAATAAATAAATAATAATAATACACATATCAATACTTAATAAATACATACCCTCTTCATATTAATCACATACTTAAACTAAACATACAGTAGCTCCGCTACTCTGCCAAACCTGCTGCCTGAATGCAGAACAGGTTCAATCAAATATACCGCTGTACAAAGTACACCAGGATGCACACTGGCTCAATTGGTTATATGATGCCTCCATATTTTCAGTATCCTCACTGTATCAACTTCTTCCCTTTGTCCTATTTATGTCAGGTACCTCAACAAGGCGCCTTCAGTCTTCCACGTTCTGCTTATTGCAGGACCAGCTCTCTTTTCAATTTTATCAATCCAAATCACATAATGTCGTATTTATAAAACGTTCATGGATTTGTATACATAATAATAAAGTTTATCTTCAGGTTGTTTTTCAAATATCCTTTGTCTATTCTCTAAATATCTGTGTTGGTATTTCTTAAACATGATGAACAGATGTAATTAGCAATAACATTATCATATGTAAACACGCAGAATCTAATGTTAGCTTTATATATGAACAATATAATATGAACTGTAAGGTATATAAAAAAATGCTCGCAATTGCTGAACAAAATATTGAATATTAATTTTATCATTTCAAAAAATATGCAACAATATATTTTAAATAAGAATCTTTTGTTATATTTTAGTATTTTGATAATTAACATTAATGAAGATAATCAATTTAATTTACATGTGTATGTGATATGTATACTCTCACTATACTGTTGTTGGCAGCAAATGAATGTAAGGCTTTTAATGTATATATCAAACTGTATAACTAAAACAAATTCACTCTATATTGATAACAGTGTTACATGTTACTCTCTTATAAAAATAATTGTTTATTTTTATTTTTCACGCCTATTACACTCTAAACATACTGATGGTAGGATTTCAGGTGAATATTTTGAAATCAAAAATGTCTTTTAGTTATATTGATGATGAAAGAGATGTAAATTATTGTAAAGTTAATAATTTGAATGAATGGATTCAAATGCAGACTACAAGAAAATGTGAAACAAATAATCTAACTTGTGTAGAACTAAACATTAGGTCAGTTTGCAAGTATTGGGATCTCTTTCATGCTTATTTTAAAAACTGTATAAATCACATTGACATACTTATGCTTTGTGAAACAGCAATACGTTCAGAACATGTTGGTTTATATGAAATTCCCGGATTTAATTCATATCACTATTGCAGAAGTTACAAATCCGGTGGAGGTATCTTGTTATATGTAAGAAATAATCTCACCTTCTCGCAAATATTTATAGACACAATATATTTTGAAAACGTTTTTGGAAAATTGACATTTAAAAATAACAAAAATTTAAATCTTTTAGCTATATACCGACCTCCGAATCTCAATAAACAAGCATTTTTGTCTGAAATATCTTCTGTGTTTAAAAATAATATTGACCCAAATGAAAGTGTCATATATTTTGGTGACATCAATTTAAACTTATTAAATAGAAATGATTCAGTCATAATAACTTATGAAAATATCCTTGCAAATAATTATTTAATAAAATGTATAGATGATGTAACAAGAGAAGTGATAGTTCAACAGAAAATAAACAGCTCGTGTATCGATCATTTTTTTGTAAGGATTAGCGGAAGACAATCCGCTGGAGCTTTCACAGGTGTGAGTTCAATTTCCTCATGCGTATGTGATTATAATATTGCTGATCACCACACCACGGCTATTAATGTTCAGTTAGATTCTATAGAACAAGTAAACTTGAACAAAACTGAAAATATAACGATTCTTTCGCAGAGACATATCGACAATAATATCCAAAATTATGATTGGAATTCACTTTTAGAAGAAAATGACTGTTCTATTATTTACTCAAAATTTCAGAATTATTTTGATGACTTGTATAAAAATAGCACAATTGTTATAAGTAAAAAATCCAAAACCCGTCCTTATGCTAAAAACGATTGGATATCTTCCGATGTTTTATGTAAAATTAAAAAAAGAGATAATTTATATAAACGCTGGAAAAATTCTCCAACAAACAAATATTACGAGAAAGAATATAAATGTTTTAGAAATGTGCTAAATAAATTATTAGTTAAATTAAAAACTTCTTACTATAATGATAAATTCAAAAACTATTTTCAAGACTCAAAAAAAACATGGGAGGAGTGTAATAAAATTTTAGGAACTAAATGTAAAAATAACTGTGATGAAAATGCTTCTAAATATCTGATGAAAGGTCGAACAAAAGAAGGGTTAATTAATGATTTTGTTGATTATTTCTCTGAAAGTGTTTACAATATGTTACATAAGTGCAACCATAAGACAACTAAATTTGAACCAGAGGCGATGCCTCAAAGCATGTACCTACCGAGGGCAACAGCGGCGGATATAGAAAGCATTGTTAGACAAATGAAGAGTTCTTCTCCAGGAATTGATAGTATCAGAATGAGCGATATTATTTTAATCCTAGGTCCAATTATAACCCATTTTATAAACAGAATCTTATTTCAAGCAAAAATCCCCGATGACTTAAAATGTAGTATCATAAGACCTGTATATAAGGGAGGTGACCACACTGTGTTGGGTAACTACAGACCAATTAGTATCTTGCCATCTCTAGAAAAAATTCTTGAAAAATATATTCAAATAAAATTAATAAAATATTTAGAAGATTTTTCTATAATAGATACTAATCAATACGGTTTCCAAAAAAAAAAGAGTACAGAATTGCTGCTTCAAAAATTTGCCAACATGATAAATAATGAATTAAACTGTAAAAAACATACATTAGTCTTATTTATAGATTATTCGAAAGCTTTTGATACTATTGATCATGGTAAATTACTTAAAATACTAGAAATTATAGGAATACGAGGAAAACTACTAAAACTTTTTGAAAATTACTTAAACAACCGATGCATGAAATTAAAACTCTTAAACTCTTTAAGTAAAAAAAAGAAGTTTTTTGCCGGCGTTCCTCAAGGTTCCATATTAGGTCCAATTCTGTATATTATATATGTATCTTTTATTAAATTAATTTTTAGACATGTAAAGTACTTTGTATACGCGGATGATACTGCTTTAGTGATTTCTAGCAGTGATTTGCAAACTTGTATAGATCTTTTACAAAAAGACTACATTGAACTCTTAAAGTGGTCTCATGACTCTGGCTTAATCATAAATGCCAAAAAAACTAAATTGTTACATATAAGATCCCCTAATGTTAAGGTATATATTACACCTGAAATAAAGACACATACATCAGATTGCTTACACAATGGTATTCCTGCAAGGTGTACATGTGAAAATATGGAACTAGTTAAAGAATATGTTTATTTAGGTGTTATTATTGATTGCTTTTTCAAGTGGGATATACAAATAAACAAAGTTTGTGCACGACTAAGATCAATTGTAAGCAGATTGTATAAACTAAAATTTTTTGTTCCTATCTGCACACTTCGAATAATTTATTTATCTCTAGCTGAATCTGTTATAAGGTATGGAATAACAGCTTGGGGATTTTCCTGTAAAACAAATATAGACCATGTACAATCAGTGCAAAATTCATTGGTTAAATTATTAGCTGAAAAAAATTTATACAAAGAAAGGCATAATATTCCATACTTTTATCAGAGTCTCAAAGTTCTTTCAGTCAGAGCAATTCTGTGGTACAAAATTATATTTCAGCACATAAATAATCCTTTATATATTAACAGGCTGGAACACAACCATAATACTCGTTTTAACTTTAATGAAGGGCTAATTGTACCTAAGCATACAAATAAATATGGACAAAGAACGTTAAATTACATGATTCCCAGTTGTTTAAATATGTTACCTGCTGAAATTAAAAACTGTGCCCAAAACAAACAATTGATGAATTTACTGAAGACTTGGCTTACGGAAAGAATTAATTTGTATTAGCTCACAATGACATATTATTCTAAAAACTTTAAAAATGTTATTTATGTTTTCAAAAATTTATTTTTATCTATATTTCTGTAAAAAATTAAATTTTATTTTATATAAATTGTAAAAATGTAACTATTAAATCACTATAATACGATCTTTAACGTAAAGAACCCGTTAGACAAACTGCTAAAAAGTAGTTTATCGGGACTTTTTGTCTTGTATTTGTAAAGTGTATAAAATAAATAAATAAAAAAATAAATAAATAAAAAAAAAAAATAATAATAATAATATTCTGTTGTTAGCATTCTCTTCATGACATGATAATGGTTTAAGATGAAACACGGTCGCCGAGAACTTTGCTTAATACTCGTAGATATTTTTCCAAATTGTTCTCGTCACTGTCACTGTTCTCCCCGAATACTGAGCGAAAGAGACAACTACACCTAATGCAAACTGATAGGTAATACCTAAATAAAATCTTCAAATTTGAGGTTTTGTGTTCCCCATTTTTCTTCTCCGGCCGATGAACTGGAGTTTTTATTCCAGAAAAAATAAAATTACGTTTTCACATATTTCAGTAGAAATATCTAAAATAAACATAACAATAAATAAATAAATTAAAAAGCATATTATTTAGATGTAACAACAAATAAGGTAACCGGATAAAATATACCACTGAGAAAACAGAACTTGTTAAAGTAGTAGGTTAGGTTAGGTTAGTTTGTGTTAGGTTAACAGTGACAAAGCACCAATGGTAAATAATAGGTAGAGTTAGGTATGTTTGCTCTTATTCTTAATTTTTCTTCTTTCTTCTATTTTTTCATTGAACCAATAAATACGAGGGCGTTTCCATAAATACAGAACTTTAGGTAATAATCTGTATTATTGGAAACCCTAAGGAAAACAGGAAATTACACAGGGAAGCGATGTTGGTGCAAAACGGTAGTTTGTCTTCTAGTTAATGTTCAACAAACATACTCTAAAGCCACCGTATTCATCGTTACGGAGAATCTTATATTAGTAAATGTGTAACATGATTATTATAAATGCTCTGCGTTGAATTTAGCGGGCTTCATTTTACAAAATGAACTTCGATCAAAATAGCATTATGAATTTTTTTTAAGTACCACGAGAACTCGACAAAGTGGGATTTCAACATCCCTTTAAAAAGCCATTAAAAAAAAACAAAAGTGTGTGCAATTCACGCGCGGTAGAGGTAGTCAAGAGTGGGGAGCTACGAAGCACCGCACAAAGAGGGGACCGATTATACAGTCTCATTCTATCGCAGGCTAAATCACAAAGAAGTTTTCAAATTAGCCCGTAACCTAACGCAACCTCTTTAACCAATTTTTTTTTTCAAATTGACCCAACTCTTTAACCTCTTGACCCATCGCCTTGCACCGCAGTTGGAGGTATCGATTCATACGTCCGTCACTCCTGGACACACTGACCCCCAGATTCCTACCCACCCCTCGAACCTACTTCCTTTCCGGAACTTCCAGACATTTGCCTTTAATTAGCTTTTTTAGTTTATTTTGAAACTAGCTGACCCGGAGAACTTCATACCGCCTCAGAATCAAAAACTGTTGTGCTAACTTTTTAGCTGAATTAAAATGAGTTTTTTATTAAGTTAAAAATTACACAATGAAGCAATTATCGATGCGCAACAGTCTGTGTTTTGTTTTTGTCAGAATCCGAGTGGCGTTGTATACGGATTTATAATTTTTTTGATTTTCTTACTTTTCCACTTACAAGGGAATTGCGTTTCATTTTCTTTATACGTGTGAGTGAGATTTATTGTAATTACTGAATTTTTCTTTTGGAGAGGTGCAGACAAACATTCACCGTTTATTCCATTTTCGACTGTTGACATTTAGTGTGTAAGAAAGAGGGGCAGCGTTATTTGTGAACAAGCAAAACAATCAGGGCATTGACATTTGACGTTTTTGAATTTTTGGAATTCACTTACAACTCAATATTATACTTATCATATCTTTTCCTCATACAAAATGTATGAGGAAAAGAATTTTCTTCTTAATTATTTTTTTCGTATATTTTTCCCTTTTTTTAATAGCTATTCTGCTATTCGGGGTGGAGACAAATCCAACAAATCAAAGATTATAAAAATCGGTCCAGCCGTTTTCGAATGGTGTAACTTACCCGACTTTGTTTCATATAATAAGATTATTCCCAAAATAAATAAAAATCACTTAAAATCGAAGGTTTCTAAACGTTTGCCATTTTTATGCCTATTAGTCAATATCAGAAATAAGAACGTATATGCATACCAAATAATTCAATATTACTTTAACATGCCACTATGAGTAATAGTTATATGTAGTTTTTAAATTAATAGTTCTAAGCGGCTTATCATAATCGCCTCTCAGTTTAAAATTCAATTATTCCCGTGAATAAGCGCCAAGAGAGTGTACAAATAATGGATTTTTAATTGTCCTCTTCAATTTACAAATACCAGTTACCAACTTTCTATCGGATCGGTTCTTCAAAATAAAAGAGTGGCTAATGACTCTATTTGTTTATTTATAGGGGAAAAATCCGCCTATCAATAATTGTTATTATCGCTTTAATTATTTTTAATTGATCTCACAATCATAATTTTATGGGATTATTTCACGACATGTGACCGACATTGATTGTATCGGAGGATCTTATAAGCGGCCGATAAATAAATCGGAAGATAAATAATCGGCCTATTTGATTTACTGTCCTGGCCTAGGTTGAGGTGGTTTGCCTCTACCCGTGTAAAGCCTTTTTTTTATTGTTTAAGGCCCGGTATTAAGCGTTCAAAAAAAAGAAGAAGGAGAGATATGTAAATACGAATGTTAGAGGGAGCTGGCTAATATTAAAAACGATAATATTTAAGCGAAAATTGTGAAGATGTTTAATAAGACACGACACATTTAAAATAGAGCAAGAATGTCGTGGGGATTGTCTAAAATAATTTAGAAACCGTGAATTTTTTCATACATGTAACTTGTAAAATATCAAAAAAACGTGTTTATAATAATTTTCGGAGAGCATATTTTGCGATTTTTTCTATCGTGGAAATTTAATATAAACACCGTTTCGGCATAGATATTATCTTCAAGAATAACAATCAAAGCGAAGGTAGCAGTCCACAATGGAGTCCTGTTACCTACCCTGATGTATGGCAGTGAGGCATGGAACTGACAGAGGAAGAATGAAAGTAAACTGAATGCCGTTGAAATGAGATCCCTGAGGCGTATGTGTGATTAAATCATGTATGATCGTGTTAGAAATTTGGATATCCGGAAAGAATGTAAGGCTGATGTAAGCATAGCGAGTAAGATTAAGAAACGGACCCTCAGATGGTTTGGGCATGTAGAGTGAATGGACGAAGAAAGTAGTGTAAGAAGAATATATGACGCAATGTGAATGGTAGAAGAAGTCAGGGACGCCCGAGGATGACGTGGCACGATCAAGTGAATCTGATACTTGAGTCGGGCCATGTTAAAAGTCAGAATAATAGAAGAGTATGTATGACACGATGTATGAATGTGAGAGAGGCAAAGAGTGTGTGTCAAGACCGGGTTGTTTGGCGGCCCGTTCTCTCTGCCTACCTCTGTATATACCCATGACATATATTTTTTTAGAAACTGAAAAACTTAAAGTGTTCAAGAGAAATTTGTTATAGTTCAAGAGAAATTTGTTATGGGTTTTAGTCTCCACTTGCATATTTTATTTTATTTTTATTATTTTAAGAAGAATAATACTTATCAATTTTTATTTCAATCTTCTTTAAAATATCTTTTTATTCTTTATTTCTCAGCTTTCTGTTTATATTTTAATTTGTATTAGTATTTTTTTAGTTTTATTTATCCTTAAATATGTTCTTTTTTTCTCTCCTTTTCTTATATTTTATTATCTGTTTATATAAAATAATATATCATGTATGACTACCACAACACGGGCAATAGCCTAGTATGGTAATTAAAAAAATTGGCTAAAATGTAACATGTAAACATTTATGAAATAATAATAAATAAATATTGTAATGTTTTTCAACCTCAATGCTTAGGACTACTTGATCTATTGATTGTTTTCTCGACATTGCAACACACTTTATTTACGTTATCGTGTGGTTTACAATGAATATTTAACTGGACCAAATGAACTCGACACTAAGGAGCCCAGCTGTCGATCGTATCGGCTATTTCAATAACCGTTCGTGCATTAGACACGTACGTGATGGTAGCCATTCTTCTAAGGTACTACTTAACTGACATCTGTTGAGACTCCTCAAAACTACGATATTGAAACTACGAACATAATCGTATACACCACACATAATTTTATTAAAGACATAAGTAGAGTGGGAAAGGAATCCGCGATTATAAAAAATCTTTCATTTTTAAAGCCTCGTTCAGAGTCCAGGATGGTATTACCTGGAGCTAGTTGTGGAATATTTTATAAGCGTCGGTCACTGAACACCTAATCCCTAGAAAGGGGTTCCGCAACTTTCATCCCGCGACAAAATATCCAATTTGGGAGGCGGGAATGGGTACCACCGCCCCGGGAACTTTTATTGGAAAACCAACACCTTTGCCATAGGTCACCCCAAGTGAATCGCTACGTGTGGTAATTTAGCAGGGGTGCCCGGGTTCATGGGGTGATGTTTGTCTAGGTCTTGGATTACCAGGATATACTTAACCCCAGATTCATACCCACCCCTTAAACCCTTTTCCTTCTCAGAACTCTCCTCTCATTCCTTTCCCTAAAAAAACCCTCCACACAGCATTCCCAAAGATCGACATAGGCCCTGAGGGAAATTATTTTCCTCAGGGCCTCCTGTGTGGAGCTCATGTAAAAAAAAATCCTCCGACAAAATATCCTACGGAGAAAACGTCCCCCAACAAAATATCTACTAATACCCAACCTAACTCAAACTGACCTAACCTAACCTAACAAAAAATGGGACAAAATAATACAGACATCATGTAACAATAAATTATTGTTATCTGTATTATATTTGTCCCATTTTACTATTTTTTAACAATAATTTATTGTCTTTTCAGGATGTCTGTGTTATTTTTGTCCCATTTTTATTAGGTTAGGTTTTAGAAGATATTTTATTGGGGGATGTTTTGTCCGTAGGATATTTTGTCCATAGGATATTTTGTTCGGAGGATATTTTGTCGGGGATATTTTGTCGCGGGATGAAAAGTCGCGGAACCGGTTCAATCAATTGCAGTAAAGGAAAGGAAAAATGGGCCTCCTTTGGGTACACAGACACGCCCACAGCCCACTTCTATTGAGTTATCCCGCAGCTGGCCTCGGGTAATGGAAGTATAATGGCAAACCATTTGCATTTTTCACAAAAATTTTCGTGCTAATAATTCTCGAGAGTTGTTCAAATTTGTAACCCGGACTGGTTGTATCTTTCTGCGTCAAAGACCGAAAAAATATAATTTAAACAAAAACTTTTTTAAGTTACTTAAACTTAAACTCAAACTGCTCGGCTAACAAAAATATATACGATTTTTGGAAAATTAAACAGGCAAGAGCAGACCAGAGCCAATTCCAGTACCTAGTAGGTTCGAGTTCTTTCTGCAATATTAATATTATTAAAAAATCTATAGTGTTGACCCTCAAAAAATCGTTAAAGTTGCCTAGTTTGAACGCCGTCAACAGACAGATGTTCAGTATACAAAGATGGCAATGTATTGAAAAAAAAGCAAAACGTACAGACGTACAATATTTTATTCTAATACAGTTGGTAAAAGAATCTTAAAGATCTGTCCAGTTTTGGAGTACAATATTTTATTCTAATACAGTTGGTAAAAGAATCTTAAAGATCTGTCCAGTTTTGGAGGAGAAAAATGAGCAATACAAAATCTGGATTTTGACGATTTTATTTAGGTATTATCAGCTTGAGATGCAGTTGTCTTGTTCGCTCAGTATTCGGGGGGCTAACAGTGATAGTGACAGCAACAGTTTGGTGAAGAATAAGAAAAAGTAAGGAATTAGAAGGCTGACAACATATTAGACTGATCTAATATGTTTACATAAAAAAATTATTCACGGCTTTCTTGATACTACTCATGTACGTATACTACATTAGCAATATTGAAATAAATGTTTCCAATTCCCATTGTTTAAGACGCCATAACTTGTTTCATCTGAATACATTTAAAAATAATTCGTCTATTTTAGCCCCCCTACTCAAATGTGTCGACTATAAATATAATAAGATAGCGTGTGCCGAAGTAGATATTTAGTAGGTAAATAATCTACATGGATTCTGAAAAAAATGTTCTCTGATTGCTAAAAAAATATGTTGTGTATCATTTGTATCTCTAATTTTATCTCTGTTGCCTCACGTGTATGTTGTGTCTATTGTGTCTCTTTTGTCTCTTTTGTCTTTTTTTGTCTCTTTTGTCTCTTTTGTCTCTTTTGTATCTTTTGTCTCTTTTCTCCCTTTTGTCTCTTTTGTCCCTTTTGTCTGTTGCATCTCTTGTGTCTCTTGTGTCACTTGTGTCACTTGTTTCT
Organism: Limnephilus lunatus; assembly: GCA_917563855.2. NCBI lineage: Eukaryota > Metazoa > Arthropoda > Insecta > Trichoptera > Limnephilidae > Limnephilus > Limnephilus lunatus. Next base: position 41,533,953 of record OU830596.1, read on the forward strand.
CTCGTGTCTCTTGTGTCTCTTGTGTTTCTTGTGTCTCTTTTCTCTCTTTGTATTATTTATTATTTTAATGAACTTTGATGTATTTTTCTAATATTCTGTTTTAAATTATTGTGTTAACTAATCTTTATTTAGATAAAATTTCAAGATTTACAAATGTATAATTTGTCTGATTAGATTTATGTAGTTGTCTGTACCTATTTGTGAATTATGTGAGAACATCTGTAAAAACTCAGAAAAAAAACACCAATAAATGAAATTTCTGAGCCACTTTGTTTCCTCAAATAAGGATATCAATTTTTTACCTTGAACGTAAATTGAAAAATTAACTGGTTTCATTGCGTTCTTTAAGAATTTAATGCTTTGATTAATTAAAAAAAAAAAAAAAAAAAAAAAACTGAAAAAATCGAAACTTATTATAGCGTATATGTATTATCATGGAGATAAACTATGTACGCAAATGGAATTTAAGTTTTATAGGCTGCCAGTGCCTGTGCTAAGTGCGGATTAAATCGAGCAGGTAAACTGTTTCTAAACTAGAAACCGTGCTTTTAAAAATTGATCTCCACCGCGAGAGAATTATGCAAAATCCGTTACTAATATCCTCTACACACGTCAAAAAGTACCTTTATTTACTAGAACAATTTATTGAGACGATACTTATGGAAATGTCACTTTGAAAATGTTTGCAGTAGGTACAGTAATTTATTTAAGAAGTAACGCTTGAATGATGGCGGTAATGATATAAAACCGTTGCTTTTAACCGCTTCCACAATTTGTACTAAAATAATATAGTAACTTTAAGTAAATATTACTTTGTAAGCGTATCTTGTTGACTGGTAACCTTTATTGGAGAAATTACTATTTCAAGAAGCCTTTTATTAAACATACTCCTTTACTAATAAACGTGTTTTAAATTTTACCCAACTGATTAAACAACTATTTAACCCATACAAAGCCCCTGTATTACGAATTTCTATCGATTTGTAACATATTTCTCATGAAAACTTTAAGTTAAAATATCTCAAAAATTATACCATATTTTAAAAGATAATATAAAAACATTTGCAGCGTCGAAAAATTAATTATTAGAAATCCCCCGAAGACGAAAAAACACTAAAATATGCTCAAATAAAATTATTGAAAATACTTTTGGTCCTACTATTTAATATGTTGTACTTATAAAAAAAAATCCGTTGCTGATGGTTTGTCTAATATGTACCTAATTGGAAGTAAGATTGTAGAAATATAATATATCAGTTTGAAAACCCCTCCCCCCGAGGCGATTTTTTCTCAAAAACGGCGCTCTACAAAATCATACAAATATAATTATAATTATTAAGAAACACAAGAGACACAAGCCACACAAGAGACACAAGAGACACAAGAGACACAAGAGACACAAGAGACACAAGAGACACAAGAGACACAAGAGACACAAGAGACACAAGAGACACAAAAGACACAATAGACACAAGAGACACAAGATACACAAGAGACATAAGAGACAAGAGAGACACGACAGACATGAGAGACACGAGAGACAAATAGAGACACAAGTGATACAAATATATATATCAATATGTATATGTATTTTTTTGCAACAGCAGTTGTTGTATGAATACGAAATGTAGTACTTACCTGTTAATTAATATTTCCTTATCCTTGGAATTTTAGAATCCGCATCTATAGATAGACCACATCCAACTATATTCTGCACATAAAACAACATTAAAGCAATGTACCTACGTTATTTTTCCTAGCTTATAATATTATCTCTTGCTGCAAGATGAAATAATGTTTCACAGTTCAAGTTGAACACTATTGAACTCGTGCGTATGTAAACAAGCATAATTATTTATCCAAGAAAGCTCGTTTACGGCAATATAATATAATAAATTCCGTTCGTCGTCGGTCAGACTGCTAGATTGTGTGGTAGAGAAGGTACAGCGTACATGCAGGTAGTTACGTATTATTCTAAGTGCGGACACATGACCCTTCGCACAAAGTGCAGGCCACTCTCTCTAGGGTTCAAGAGCTGTCCAACGGACAGGAGTTTAATCAGACAACTTTCTCTGCGAATGCAACGAATATAACGTCTGAATTAAAGGCTGACTCACCGCGACTGTTTACGCTTAGCTTATGCAACTGATGGTGGATTAATATTCTGCGGTATCAATGGAGTACGAGGGTAAGGTCTTTCAAGTTGAAATCAATGTCTACGCATCCTAGCGTGGAATTGAAAAAAATCTATGTAAATGAGACAAGGGAGATGGACCATGAACCATTATACAAATAACTGGACGAGGATCTGCCTTGAGCATTATTCTTATCATCTATCATTATTAGAAAAAAAACACTTTTTTCTGTCTTACGTGTTTTTACGCATTCCAGCTTCAGCATTTTTTTTAGATAAGTCATATTTTTCTTTACTTTTTTTGTAATATAAAAATTATGAGTTACATATAAACATATATATTTTAGAAAATATTATATTAAAGGTCGTTTTTGGTCATTTATACCTTATCAGAAAAGAGGAGCTCTTGTGCCTGATAAGGGAGCCACGATTCTTACTTAGGTTGTAAGTTATGATATGTTTTGTACAAAATATTTACTTTTTACTGTAAGTTTTTTTTGACAAATTGTTTAATTTTGTTTATTTGTTCTGATTGGTTAATGATTCAGCGTAATTCAGAAGGGAATTTATTATGGTTTTTTATGGCTTGGAAAATATAATGATTTTGCATTTGAGTTGATTTAAAATTTGGTGTAATAAATTGGTAATTTTTATGCATCTACCATTTTTTTATAAGTCTGCCTGTTTCTTCCCATACGTCTGCCAGTTTATTTACATACATGTACCATATTCTTTAAATACTTTTACCAGTTTCTTTGCATAGATCCACCAGTTTCTTTATATACTTCTACCAGTTCCTTTACATACGTCTTCAAGTTTCTTTATATACGTCTGCCAGTTTATTAACGTACGTCTACCTGTTTCTTAACATACATCCACCAGTTTCTTTACATACTTCTATCAGTTTATTTACACACGTCTACCAGTTTCTTTACATACGTCTACTAGTTTCTTTACATACGTCTACCAGTTTCTTTACATACGTCTACTAGTTTCTTTACATACGTTTCCCGTTTTCTATACTGCTAAGTCACCAAAATTAGCGATTGGGGTGACCTATGGCAGAAGTGTTGGTTATCCAATAAATGGTTCCCGGGGCATCTGTTTTGTATGTTAGTTTTGTATCTTAGATGAATTTGGTTTTGATTATTGATTTGTTTCCGATATTTTTGTTGAAGTAACTAATAAAAAAAAAACACATTGTAGCATGTCCGAGAATGGGTGTGATTGCACTCCAATAGTATGTATTAAATGCATGTATCTAAGTGCATGTTATAATTTCTAAGTGCACCGAAGCCAGACATGTCGCTATCATCTGATTAGGTATTAGATCCACGGACATGTAATTGCATTAATTGAATTAATTTGATTTCGCTAATTATCGCCAGATCAATCAGATTCTCAAATCTCTCACGATATATATAGTATACTCGTTACTGTCATAAAAATGACTAATGCTAACTTTATTAATAGCTTTGAGAATATTTTTTATTTCTAGCGCCCCCTAACTCGTGAATCCGAAGCAGCAATTGACAAAGGGGGCGTAATGGGATACCACGATGGGGTTACATTTGCCACAACGGAGGCAAATTAAATTTTTTTTCCGTTTAGTTTTGATCTGGAACATCAAGTTGAAAAAACGCGTAGAGAACACACTAAAACATATTAATCAAACAAAACGTTTCGGTCGGGAGCAAAACAAAAGGTACACAATTTTTCATAACATACGAACGGTTAACGAGCAGGTGGATGAGTTTGTGTATCTGGGTTGTATGTTTACGAGAGATGGGAAGATAGAGATATTGAAAGAATGGTAAATGCAGGTAACTCCATTAATGGAGGACTGAATGCCGTTGACGCTAATAAAAAAAAACTGTCAAAAGAAGCGAAGCTAGCAGTCCACAATGGAGTGCTGGTACCTACCCTGATGTATGTATCAGACGTGGAATTGGCAGAGGAAGGATGAGAGCAGACTGAAAGATATTAGATATAAATGAGATCCCTGAAGCGTATGTGTGGTAAAACCATATACGATGTGTGAGAAATGTGGAGATCCGCAAATAATGCAAGACTGATGTAAGCGTTATACTAACGAGTAAATTAAGAAAGGGACCCTCAGATGGTTTGAGCATGTATGTAGGTAGAGCAAATTAACGACGAAACGAGTGTAAGAAGAATATATGACGCAAATGTGAATGGTAGAAGAAGTTGGGGACGCCCGAAGAAGACATGCCACGATTAAGGCGATCAGATACTTAAGAGGGGCCATGTCAAGAGTCGGAATAATAGAAGAGTATGTATGAGACTATTTATGAATGAGAATGAGGCAAGAGTGTGTTCCAAGACCGAGTTATTTAGCGTCCTCTCTGCCTACCCTTGCTTGGAAATGGCATGATGGTTAGTTAGTTCGTTTTACGAACGGAACAACGAGAAAAAGTATTAAAAAAATCATACCTTCGAATTTTAACATGGAAACATAAAAGCTTATGGTAGTGCTATATAGCTAATGAATTCACCTGTATATTACCGTTTATCTCACATTTGTAGGATTTATAATTTATTTATTTTTAAATCGTAAAGTTTATATACGCGCGAATACTGCGTGTTGTTACTTTGAAACTGCCGTGCAGAGTACTTATTCGAGTCAACATAGAATATTTTCGATTTCTGTATGTTGTCTGTGGTATACTTTAAAATGAAAAGGTAAATCTATGGAAAAACCGTAAACAGCTGATCAAAAATTCGACGTGAATTCATATGTTTATTTTTAACATCGTTCTAAAATAGTTAACAAAGTTCGGATTTGCGAGATCCTATGGTCATAACAGATGAAGCATTTCAATAGCTTAAAATAAATGGCTGGCCGGGGAAATGTTTTAAATAATTACAATAAATGTTTTACGAATTGTAGGAAAATGTGTTCCATTTTTGGACCGAATTCAATCGCAGAAAATTAAATGTGGTCCATTTTTTATGGAAGTGAGTGAGACCTACAAAAGGCAACAATTTAATGCACATCGTGAGGTGTTTATATCCGTTCTAATTATTATTCATCACATGTAGCGTGTGATGCAATTTTGATGCATACATTATGAAGTTCCATGCTGTACTTCCACCTGTTACTTCCCTAGAATTTCTCTCGTGCCCTTGCGGAAAGTGCCGACGTTCCGCAGGAAATTAGAATGCAGGCCTCGTCCCGCGTTGAGCACTTTTACTGAGATTGCCTCACGATTTTCTAGTAATTATCGATGCATAAAGGTGCGCGGAGTGTGCGAATGAGATCACGGATGATCACACCAAGGATGTAAGATATAATATAATATACTGGCTGGTACCCGGCATACGTTGCAATGCCATTCGCACATCGAATACGGAATTTTAGCTTGAAGTAACACTTATTCTAGTGCCCTTTACTCCACCATTAAAGCACAAAAACTAATAATAAAAATGATTCTTTAACTTCCTCTTACTACTAGCATTGATACGACCTTCAATACTTTCAACGTTATAGACATTAAACAGCTCTACGCAAGATCCATCTTAGTTAATTTACATAAAAACAATAAAACCCTATACGAAGCAACACAAACGATACACAATACCCGAGTCAAAAACAATGAACTTCTCCAAAATCCTTTTTCTAAAACACTTTTGGACAAAGACACTTTATATACATAGCTTGCAAACTACACAATACACTACCAGCTACGATTAGATAAACCGAATCAATGACCAAATTCAAACAAGACATAAAGAAATGGATTATAAGTATTGGACGTCATGCTACTGCAAAAATCTGTAAAATAAATTACAAAAAGACAGAAATATCAATTTACACACGTCCTTAAAAAACACATTAAAATAATATATAATCCATAATAGATTTGACAAGATTTACTACTTTACTTCTTCTCTTCCTTAATTTATAAGATAACTCTCTTTATGGAATTTACCCACACTTTCAAATATCCTTATGATATTCTTAAATATTCTTGTATATGACATTCATTTATGTACCTTTACGCCTGTCTCAACACAGGAATACCCTAGTGAGACAGACAACGAATAATATATTGCAAACATACCTTATATAGATCAATAATTAAATAAATATATAAAATAAAATCAAAGAAATAAATTGATTCTCCCTTCACGTCTTTTGCCGTGCGTCCCCGTTCACCTCCCGAGTCCCCTTCCATCTTCCCCGCCTTCCCACTCTCTAGTCGCCCCTCCTGCTAACCCCACCTCCCCCATTACCCTCCCCCTCCTGCCTTTCCTCCCTGCCGCTAAAATATATGAAATTCACATATTTTCATTTACAGAAATTCATAACGCCAGAGTTTACCATTATATATGGCTTATAAACTTCGCGGGCGTACGCACAACAAATCACCAAAGTTTTTTCGCAATCGGATGAATGGTATGGCAATGCATAAAATACGTACAAACAAAGAAACAAATATTGATTTTTATATATAAGATTATACCTTTCATCCTTGGTTTATGTATACCGTTCCTGAAAAACGATTTTTTTATAGTATCTATCTTTTAAATATTAATGTATTTAATTTTTAGTTTATTTACTATTTTATCACTGAAGACAAAACATTGACATCATCTCTAACTAAAATTTGAAACAGAAAAATCAGATAAAGATTTAGTCGCATCCAGGAATTGAACCCAGCACTTTAGCCTTGCTAGGGCTCTGCTCTAACCACTGAGCTATTTCTACCCTGTTCCCTTCTATCATATTGAACTACCAACATTATTTATTGGCTACAAGCTTGCAAGATTCTTCAATAACTAAATGCAATCTAGATAGTGTCCTGGATAAACATACCCATATTTATTTTAATGTGCGACATCTATATACTTTTTATTTGTATGAATATTTTTTAAGTGAAAACTTCTTTAGTACCGTTCACCTCAACCATTCTCTCCCGATCCGTCCTGCCAGGCAGTTGGTGGGCAGACAAGCCAAGATCTAAGACAAATCTCTCCCCATGAACCGGCCACCCCTGCCACATCACCAATGTAGCGAACCACTTGGGGTGCTCTTTGGCAGAGTTGTTGGTTATCCAAAAAATGGTTCCTGCGGTGGCGGTACCCTTACCCGCCTCATATATTGTAAACGTAATATCAAAATCAATTAAAATTTTGAGCGGAACAAACGCACTATTAACATTTTGAACAGAGGTTGGCAAAAACAACACGTTTTTCATTCTGATTAGTTAAATCGTTCTTACGATGAAGTCTCGAGAAATGGGCCCTGGGTCCTATTAAATTCATCTCTTTCCCCCCAACAAGAACCCCCCTTAAAAGAAGAGACGGCATAATCATTTTCCAACCCTTTTTTTGTATGTGGACAAAGGGCGCTCCCTAAAGCCGCATTCACGTGACATTTATATCACGTCATTTATATCTCCGTCCGCTTACTTTGGACACTTATTGCTTCCCAAGCTTAATTAACTCGCTGGCAGGCGGCGCCACTAACTTTCTAACTTTTCCCAAACCTGTAATTTTCGCCGTCAGGGTTTATTTTTGTATTTATTTATGAAGCAATATAAGCCGCATTAGGGGCAAAGTTATCTAGTCTAGTCAACGGAATTCTCAGGCTTTATTTTTTGGGTTTTTGAGCCTCCTCATTCATACGAAAAGTCAGCAATCTAAAAGGTTTACAAAAATTGTCGTACGGCGCAATTTTGGTAGCCTTTTCCTGCTGTTGTTTCTCAAATCTTGTTTTAATCGCATTTAGTGACCACCAAATCGACAATCAACGCCATCTTTTAAATACATCCATTTGATTTTTTATTAGAAAAACTATCTTTTAATCACTTTTGAAGGTTATTCCCTTCAATGTATTGTTATCTTCTTCTTCAATGAAATCTATTTGAATTTAATTTTGGTTTTCTCGACAAGGATGGTGTAGAATCTCGGAATAATATAAATAACAGATGTTTTGTATTTGCGGCGAACATTGAAAATTAACCCACTTGATCGAGCCGAAATTCCACAGATAGATTCGTCGATCATGATGCATTCAAGATTATGCGCATTTTTCTGAAATTCTAAGAAATTATATACCTGCCAAATAAATGTCTCTTACTTACTTATTAACTCGCGATTTACTAAACCAATTTACTTACCACGAAATAGAAATGAAGGTCGGTGATGAGCAGACCACGGGTCTGCATGTCGCCAGCATGTAGTTGCGCACCGTGTTGGTGGAGAAGACCTAGTCGTCCAGGATGGATGTTCGACGCGGTGAGTCGCGGAGATGAGCTGCGGTGAACCTCGAGAGGAGAATTGAATTCTCAGTGGCAGCGAAGCGCGATGGGCTTCGATATGCCTGAGAAGTTGCTGCCTGCGTGACAAGAAGGCCCGCCGCGGTACTTGTCGTGGGCAATTGTGTCTCTTGAGCTGATGGTGCGATGGACCATATAAGCTGTGAGATGTTGCGTCCTCGAAGATTGATGATGCACCGGCACAGGTCCGACATGTCGCCGTGGACCTGGCGGGTTGCCGCACTGGAACGTTATGATGCACTGTCTATGTGTTGGTGAACTGTTACTTGCACTAGAGACTGGAACTGACTGACTGACTACTGCGCTTATATAGCCGACTGTGTGAGTAACTTCCCGTGCTGCCAAGTAATTTCGAGCGCCCGCGCAAAGTAGAGAAGACTCTGGAACATTCCGCGGCCGTAACTATGCAACGGCAGGTAACTCGAGGCCTTTCGATGTGCTTCCCAATATTGCGCGGCGAGAAACACAACAATTGTATATAGGTGGTCTGGTTAGTTCTTCCAGTGGCGGCGCAATGATTTTGGCTAAAGGGGGCGACCGTTCTGGTCGCCACAAATCTAATGGACTCGGTATATTAACCGTGGACAATGCCGATGTTACTATTCACCAATATCGTTGATTTAATTATTTTTACTGTACAATTTTAGTATACAAGCGTACATTTAGGAAGCTAACGGATTCGGTATACTGACTATATTGTGGACAATGTCAATGTCATGACAACTAATTACCAATATCGTTGATTTAATTATTTTTACTGTACGATGTTAGTGGACAAGCAAGCGCATATCTAGGAATGTAACGGACTCGTTATACTAACGATATTGTGGACAATGTCAATGTCATGACAACTTATTACCAATACCGTTGATTTAATTATTTTTACTGTGCAATGTTAGTGGACAAGCAAGCGCATATCTAGGAATCTAACGGACTCGTTATACTAACGATATTGTGGACAATGTCAATGTCATGACAACTAATTACCAATATCGTTGATTTAATTATTTTTACTGTACAATGATAGTAAACAAGCGTATATCTAGGAAACTAATGGACTCGGCAAACTGACGATATTGTGGACAATGTCAATGTCATGATGTATAATCCTAATGACCAATATCGTTAATTTAATTATTTTTATTGTACAATGTTAGTGGACAAGCAAGCGCATATCTAGGAATCTAACGGACTCGTTATACTAACGATATTGTGGACAATGTCAATGTCATGACAACTTATTACCAATACCGTTGATTTAATTATTTTTACTGTGCAATGTTAGTGGACAAGCAAGCGCATATCTAGGAATCTAACGGACTCGTTATACTAACGATATTGTGGACAATGTCAATGTCATGACAACTAATTACCAATATCGTTGATTTAATTATTTTTACTGTACAATGATAGTAAACAAGCGTATATCTAGGAAACTAATGGACTCGGCAAACTGACGATATTGTGGACAATGTCAATGTCATGATGACTAATCCTAATCACCAAAATCGTTAATTTAATTATTTTTATTGTACAATGTTAGTGGACGACCGCATATTTAGGAAGCTAATGGATTCAGTGTACTAACGATATTGGGGACAATGTCAATGTCATGACAACTAATCACCAAAATCATTGATTTAATTGTTTTTCATGTCGACGTTGGCTTTCTTGCTAGGGCATCTGCAGGAATGATATCTCAAAAATAAAACGGAAATAACCTCCATAAATTAGGAGCACCTTACTGCGGTATTCGTGCATTGTTTGAAAGGCATCGTGCAGAGTGCAGACAGTGCAGACCCTTCACGTGAATGTGAAGGCATTTTGACATTTAGAAGGCAGCTAGGTGATGCAGCTGGATGCATTATTCATTTCATATTCGTGATCAGGAGGTATGGACGAGTGAGCGAAACGCATTTGCAATATATATATATATATTTAAACTTACTATGAAAGCTGGTACCCATGTTAGAATCTTAGCATTGCTAGGCTGGCAGATATATACTACTTACTATACAGGGTGTTAAAGTTCGTCCTAGACTTGCTTTAGGCGTATGTGTGGTAAAATGTGTTTGGGAAATGTGGAGATCCGCAAAGAATGCAAGGTGATGTAAGCGTAATGAGTAACATTAAGAAAGGGACCCTCTGATGGTTTGGGTTTGTAGAGCGAATGAACGAAGAAAGAAGAATATATGACGCAAATATGAATAGTAAAAGAAGTCGGGGACGTCGGAGGAAGACATGGTACGATCAAGTGAATCAGATACTTGGGTCAGGCCATGTCAAAAGTCAGAATAATATGTAGTGAGTATGTATGAGACGATTTATGAATGTGAGTGAGGCAAATAGTATGTGACAATACCGAGTTAGTTAGTTAGTTAGTTAGTGATTCCTGACTTTAGTCGCTACCCGAATTTCTACCGATTTCTTATATATCTCCCTTAAAATAAGCTCTTAAAAAATGTATGTTATTTTTGAAGATAATATCTAGACGCGTTACACGCCGAAACGTAAATTATATGAAATTCCCTCGATAGAAAAAAATCGCTAAGTATGCTCCGAAAATTATTATAAACACGTTTGTTTCAGTTATTTTACCCGCATCGTTTTTATCGCTTTCAATACTAGCGCGATCTTCTAACATTCGTAATTACTATCGTAATTATATCTCTTCATCTTCTTTTTGAGCGTGGATGCGGCGCCTTAAGAAAACTTCGATTTTATTATTATCAATTAAAACAATATATATATAAATCGGAATAATTGGATAACCACGATTTTTTTGTGTCTTATTCTTCGGTTTGGTATTTGCGCAAACCCTGATATAACATCTACATCTTCGGTTTTCGTTAGCGCTTCACTTGGGACGGATGCATTTTCAAGTGCATACCTCCGCTGCACACAACACACTGCTATTATGCACTTGTGTGTGAGATGCCGTGTTAATGTGTTCGTACTAGACTACCATCCAACTACATATTTGCACAATGATGCAAAACCACTCATAAGAGGAGATCTTAGTTTGAATGGACCTGATTCGTTACACGCTACGAAAATGTAACAAAAAACTATAATTTCATTTGGTTTGATTGAAATATTCATTGCGCTTGCATGCAGTATGGATTTTTCTACGAGAGTGCCCTCACTTTTACGAGAAATTTATTTTTGGATCGATTTATCTACGGCTCTACGGTAAAACGCACATTCTAAAGGGTGATTCTGTATCTTTGGTGTTATCTTTTGCGTTAAGTCTGCGTTACGAGACAATTAAGATAAATGATAATGGAACTAAATTGGCTAACCATGAAACAGATGCTGACCTTGAACACCATGATATCTTAATATATAAAACAAAGTCGGGTTAGTTACACCATTTATAACTCAAGAATGGCTGGACCAATTTTTATTATTTGTTTTGTTGGATTTGTCTCCGTCCCGAATAGCAGAATAGCTATTAAAACTTCGGAAAAATCCACGAAAAAATTTTTTTGAAGCAAATTCTTTTCCTCATACATTTTGTGTCGAACGAATTCTCATATTTTGAAAGAGCTGCAGCAATATTGTGTTAAGTATAGTATTTAATAGTTAGTGAATTCCAAAAATTCAAAAACGTGAAATAAATGTCAATGCGCTGATTGTTTTGCTTTGTTCTTAAACATTTAATGCTGCCTCTCTCTCTTACACACTAAATGTCAACCGTCGAAAATGAGACTGCACCCCTCCAAAGGAAAGTACAATAATTATAATAAATCTCCCTCACACGTGTAATGAAAATGACACGCCGTTCCCGTAAGTAAGTGCCAAAGTAAGAAAATCACAAAAAATATAATTCCGTACACATTACTAATATTGATGTAATAATCCTCTGATACTGATAAAAACAAAACACGGACAGTTGCGCATCTATAATTGCTTCGTTGTGTAATTTTTAACTGAATAAAAAAACACATTTTAATTCAGCTAATAGGTTAACACAACAGTTATTGATTCTGAGGCGGTACGAAGTTCTCCCGGTCAGCTAGTTTATCCATAAAATAGTAAACAACCTGTTAACAAAATACGTTTCAAATATATTTTTTTAATATAATATAGATATCGACCACTAGTGTGTCGGCACGTGTTAACATAAAATCTAGATAATGCATTAAAAAAAACTTACAGAAACGGAGAATTTTCTTCTTATATAGTTAGTAAAAAAAAATTCGGTCTAGTTTTGGAGGAGAAAAATGGGTAGATGATTTTTTTTTAGGTATTATCAGTCTGAGGTGCAATTGTTCCTTTTGCTCGGGTAGCAAGAGCGACAGTGACAGTAAGCACACGACAAAAGGTCATTAATGTGCAACAAAAACGAAGTCGGAGACAGACCGATCCCTGTGGGACGCCAGCATTATTTATGGAGTGTGAGGAAGAGATGAAACCATCAGTTACCGTCTGAGTCGACCTCTCCATCAAAAAGTCGGCAATCCACGTATACAAGGATGCGGGAAGTCCGTAAGAATGCAGTTTGTTGACAAGTCCTCGGTGCCAAACCCGGTCAAAGGCCTTGGATATGTCTAGTGCAACCGTTTGGGTTTCACCGAAACGTTCCAAGCACCGCTCCCAAACATGCGTTACATACGCGAGAAGATCACCACACGAACGGTTCCGCCGGAATCCATATTGACGGTCATTAATAATTTTGTTCTTCTCGAGGTATGTGAGCAGTTTGTCGTTGATCACACTTCCATCACCTTAGACAGATATTTGCTATACCTTATGAAAAAAAAATCATTTTCGTCGGTTATTTTGGCCTCAAAACCACCCGTTCCTTTTAAATTGAAGAATGAAAAACTTTTAAAATTTACACATATTTAAACATTTTTTTTGCTTCATTATTAACAGGCCTAGATAACATCCGACATATTTTTTGATCTTTTGTATCATTAAAGAAGTGTAAACGCCACAGTGCGTAGAATCCAAGTCACAATGAGACGAAAATTGATATCTTCACAGTTTCCATGTATTATTTGTAAAACGAATGCGTAATATTTTTTGCATTGTTCATTTTATAATGAGTTTATATTTTGAATAGGTACCTAATGACTCTTGAGATTTTATTTTTTTTGTTTTTCGTGTGTACCTGGTTTGATGCATTGAAAAAGTATGATCAAGGCTGGTAAGAGAGACTACAATAATGACTTTAAAATAATATTAGACTAGTTTATTATATATTATGTATTATGTACAATGAACAAATAATACTAATTAGAATTTAAACATCACACTAACTTGTTATTAGATAATCGTATTACAAAAGTTATCACCACCTCACCTTTGTGTCGTTTCATGTAAAAAAAAATTAAATCCCAAAGTTTAATATTTTCTTTCAAATTGCGGTCGGAAAATTTGGTTTCATAAAGTTGTACATTTTACAGAATGAAACAAGTTCTTTGATTAAAACCACTTTATTTTGATTTATATTTGTCGGCCGGTTTCGGTTGACCTCAACCTTCATCAGGACAATAAACAATAAACATATCAGTTTATTATATATTTATTTTCCTGAGGAAGGTTGAGGTCGACCGAAACCGCCGACAAATATAAATCAAAATAATGTAGTTTTAAACAAAGAACTTGTTTCATTCTGTATAATGTCAAGCCACAAAGTGTTTGCTTTCTTCGATAATTGTACATTTTAATTATTTTTTGGTTAATTTTTAGATTTTAATGTAGAGCGTGGTGTTTTATCTTTCTAAAACCGTTTAGATAATATTTAGACCTTGATAGTAAGGGGGGCACGACGATTTTCATCAGATCTATATGAGTTGTTCATGTACATGTCGCAGGCCAATAATAAAATTAAGCAGATCATGAAGCGATGCGCCACATCAGATCATCACGTGGCGAGGCGCATCATGATCTGCCTGATTTGACGATCGGTCTACGACATATATAAGGGGTTAAAAGGATGTAAAATGAAATAAACGTGCAAAATTTTCACACAATGTGTTATTTAAAACAATGACGACAACAGGTATAAAATAATGTCAGCCATCTTAAAATCTGAACAAAAATCGGTACTATAATAGAACATTTCATTTTTTTATTCCGAATCCATATAAAAGAAAACACGCATGGAAAACGGACGACCAAAAGCATCGTGTAATAGGCCCATTGATTGATGGCATTTAGCTGTTATTTTCATCGTCTGATAAATGTTTGGCTTGTTTGAAGTTCCACGTAAAATAGAAATATTTATTTATTTATTATGAATGAACGCCGATTAACGGCAGGAATTACAATAACGGCAGGAATTACAATAATTTTAAATGGTTACAGTATATACATAGTTAAAAAAAATCATATGACAAAAGAACACATTAGAGGGACATCATAATGTCCCTCTAATGTGTTCTAATGTGCTCTTAATAAAAGTAAGCTATATAAATACAAAAATAATGAAAAAGAAAACCTCATATACATGTATACAAAATATTTTGAACTAAAAAAATAACTACGTGAAGTACGTAATAAAAATAAATTTAAAAATTCCAGAAGTAAACATTGATGAAGAATATAAACATTCAAAGTGTATTTGATTATAATCCAACTGAGAAGCGCTGACAAACAGCTTTAATTAAATAATCTTTCAATATTTATCGCATCATCAACAACATATTTATTTCCAAGCATGCAGGCGATTTATTATGGAATATAATTCAGTATTTGAACCTGTATTGTTACAATGGTAAGGCTATTTGTGACGAACTGATCTACTCGGTACATGAAAACATATCAACGCAAGAAGTTCAGGGCAGTTCAAAAAATTATTAATAATTTTAAATATTGGCCTTATCTAGTGTGTTCTAAGTTGGACCATCTGAGATCTGTTCGGTTCTCATTTCGGCTCTCTCCTCGCGTCACTTTCTTCTCCTAACATCTCTCGCGTCTCCCAGCTCACAGCTAGCGGCGAGCCATTAGGCGCCTAGCGAAGGAATGCTTGCAGATCGCAAACTCGGCCAAGCGTTCATTGCGGAAGCCATTTCACGATTCAGAGGACAATATTATGGAAAATCGCATTCACGACTGCGCTGGGGCGAGATGCACTAGATAGGTCTTCCAAATCTACGTACTATTGTATACAATAAATTCCTTTTTAGGCATGGTTAATCATCTAGGTATCTAATAAAGCATTCCTGTCTTTTTGATATAATATATTTGTACATAGAATAAAGAATCTATCTATCTACCTATGTATGTGCGGAGTATTGGTAGCGGCCCGTCTTTGTTTTTTTTTTTTTAATACGAATCTACAGTTTTATTCCGAGGTAGATGAAATTTTTCAAACTTGATCTCCAAAACAAGAGGAAGGTAGTTGACGGAAGGTTTGGTTACCCTTAAATTTTGAAAAATTATCCCCATATCGTTTTCTCACTCATTAAAGCAGAATTTTGATATTTCTAAATGAAATTTTGCTTACTTGATGTTAAAAATAAAAAGAAAATTACTGTGTACATCTGATTTCGAAAAGTTCTGCATAAAGCTAGGGCAACCACGGTTATTTCGGCAGATTATTTATTATTTTGAAAACTTTACTCATTTTTTTTTACATTAGCTCCACAGAGAGGAGGCCCTGAGGATAAAAATTCCTCTCAGGGCCTATGTCATCTTTGGGGATGCTGTGTACAGGGTCTTTTTAGGAAAGGAAGAAGTTTTGGGAAGGAAAAGGGTATTAGGGGTAAGCAGGAATATGGGGGTCACTGTGTCTAGGAGTGACAGATGTATGAATCCATCCCTCCCACTACGGTACAAAGCGATGTTCCGAGAAAATACGGCTGGAGAAGTCAAAGGGACTCCCTCAACCATTCTTTCCCGATCCGGTCTACCGTGCCATGTAGCTGGTTGGCAGACGCATCCGCCGCCAAGACCCGGATAATCCTGACCTCATGAACCCCGGCACCCCTGCGTAGTCACAAAGCGTAGCGAACCATTTGGGGTGACCTCTGGCAAAGGTGTTGGTTATCAAATAAATGGTTCCATACCCGCCTCCCAAACTCATGGTGGAAATCTATTTTAATATAACCTTTTTATTGATAAAAACTAGAGATACCACAAATATATTCGGCTACTATTCGGTATTCGGCATATTCGGCTACTTTTTTTACTATTCGAATAGTTAGAAATATTTGGCCGAATACCGAATACCAAATGATAAAAAAATGCATATGAATTTAATATTTAACATTTATCTTTTTCGCTTCAAATTTCATAATATTCCTAAATAGGTGATTTTTTTATTAAATGGTGCCTTTTCATAAAGCTTTTCGCGAACAAGCAGACGTGTTACACATTACAAGTAACACAATTTGATGTAACAATCAACAAATAATGCGTGTTGTGACACAACCTACTTTCAAATGAAACAAATACGTAGTTACCACACGTATTTCAATGATGCAGGTCGGAACCTGTCACCCGTAAAATGTACTAAGTGTCGCCGAATATTCGGTATTCGGTATTCGGCAAAATCACTATTCGTGGCATCTCTACTTGAAACACCTTTACAACTTTCTTCCACTATAAAAAAGTGTAAAAAACAAAAGTTGTTATAATATTAATCCTTTTTTCCTTCCATGATATTCGATGGATCTAAAATCAGATGAGCTAATTATGTCGCTTAAAACAATCTCTTTTTATGATTGATTTTTGGGGAACAATGCCGTGTTGCGCTTCCTCCACCTCTAGCCAATGTTTTAGCTAGCATTGAAGCTTCTATCATTAGGGCAAATGGCCTTGTGCTTCTAAAATCATTTCTGAAAATGGTTTCAGACTTGTTTTACGCCAGATTTATGTTTTTTTAAAACATTTATATTATTTTCACATGGGAAGCCCCCAGGGAAATTATTTGCCGTGTTGTATAAAGTGTTAGACACTCTATGAAATACTATCCAACCTTCATTTTTCTCACATCCTTCCCCTGTCTTTTCCTTAAAGCCTCACAATTTACTTACATTGGGGATGCCTTATTAGTCCAATAATTGAATCCAGGTACTGACCTCACACGGGTTCGGGATTCACCTAAAAAGGCAACTATATGCGGTCACCCGAGTTAAACACATTTTGCCCGCAAGTCCCAATCTAATTTGTTCAATCTCATTGCTTTGGCTATAAGCATTTAAGGCTTAAACTCAAACTTCAGTTACCACTAAAGAAGTTCTATGGATTTCGCAAGCGGGGTTACGATTAAACACGCGTTTTTGTCATCGGACTTATTATGGTTGCTCATAAAACTGAAATGTTTTTATGAAAACGCTTTGCGTTTGATGTTGGTAACAATTTAATGATTTTTACTGATAGTCGAAGCTATTTGACATCAATTGTCGTCACAGACTTGATACATGGACACCCCTTTCGGAATATTGGAAAACTATAGAGAAACAAAGTATCTTCATAAAGGATTTATTTATTGTCATGAATTTAAAAGGCCCTGGATGTCTAGGATTGACGATCGATAAAATCCTAAATCAATCGGTGTAAAAGTGCAGCACTCTGACGTCGGTGAGGTAACCAGAATTACAGACCGGCGCAACCATGCACCCCCCAAATTGCTTGTGAAGTTTTTAGACACAAGAATAAGAGATGCACTTTTAGAAAAAAGAAAATACATTAATTACAATTCAATTCAAGATCTGGCTACAGATTCGATATTTATTGGAGAGGACATAAGCCCGTACCATAAAGAAATTTATGGAAGGCGAAACAAATAGCCAAAGAAAAAAAATATCAGTACGTATGGATAAAAAAAGGACAGATAATGCTACGCAGGGCCCAGAATGAAAAAAATTGTATACTTAAAAAACACCTAGATGACCTGAACAAAATTAACTAATTAAATTTGTCTGTATATACTACATACCAAAAATAATAATTTACAAAAATGGATGAACAAATAACGAGGTATATCTAAACCAGAGAACATAACATAACTTAAACATAATTTTAACATTTTACATAAAAACATAAGGAGCATTAATAAAAACTTCAATGAACTACAAGTACTAATAAAAATCTTAAAATTAAAATGGGACATAATTATACTTACCGAATGCTGGATAACCGATAAATAATCTGCATTACAAATTGACAATTACATCCCTCACTCAACGTTAATGAATATGGGAAAAAGTGATGGTGTAGTTGTATACATTAATGAAGCTATAGAAGTTAATATTAAAGAGATCAGTAGAAATAATGCAAACTGCCTAAAATTATCAATTGGGAATGATACAGCTATACTAGCAATTTATCGATCGCCCTCAACCAAAAACATAGAAACTTTCCTTAATTCTCTATCTCATGAACTAAATCTACTCAAAAACATTAATAACGTGTTTGTTATTGGTGATATCAATATTGATATTCTTCAAAATGGACACCCAAAAAAATTTTACTATATGCAGACGCTTGCTTACCATGGATTCAAAAGCCTCATAAATGAACCAACTCGAATATCAAATGAATGCATAACTTGCATCGATCATATTTTCAGTAAGACTAATAAACAAACTCAAGCCATCATATATACATCCACCATTACATACCATTACTCAACAATTCTCTCCATTAAAAAAATAAAACAGGAAAAATTCAAAATCATAAAATTGTACTGCAAATATCAGAAACCAATTGGAAGGAAGTAAAACAAAAATTACACAATACTGAGTGGACAAACCTTTATGAAATAGATGATACAAATTCTGTTTGGAGCTATTTTAACGAAATTATACAACATACAATACTATCGAATACCACATTAATAGAAAAAAAGATATTCCATAAAAAAAGCACATCAAACCTTGGATTACACAAAACATAATTAACTGTATAAGGAAAAGAGATGAAATAATTTAAAAATGATAAATTTCTATGTTTTATACTTTTCATATTATTTTATATTCTACTATATTCTTCCTAACTCTTTTATATTACTCTATAGCAATTTAAATTCTTTTATATTTTTTTGTATTCTTGAATATCATATAATTTTATGTATATAATTTCTTAATTCTTTCACATTCTTCATATATTTAATTTGTTAATGTAATTACTGTATATAAAATCGACCACCACAACACGGGCATGTGCCTAGCATGGTGGTCGAAAATCCACAATGTATGTAATGAAAAATCTAATGAATAAAGAAAACTTAAATCTTAAAAAAAAAAAAAACATTTAAAAGTTAAAAAAGACCCTTACGATATATTTGTGGCGACCAGAACGGTCGCCCCCTTTTGCCACAATCCTTGCGCCGCCACTGATATAGCAAGCACATTCTCGAAAGGTACATACTACCTACACTGTAGTGTGTCACGCCGCACACGGCTAAACATTTCGGGAAGCGCATCGAAAGGCCTCGACTCAACGGCCGTCACATTCTTACGGCCGCGGAATGTTCCAGAGGCTTCTCCGCTTTGCGCGGGCGCTCAATATTACTTGGCGCTACGGGTACTCACACGGTCGGCTATATAAAGCGCAGCGACACAGCGCTAGTCAGTCAGTCAGTTCCAGTCTCTAGTATCAGTAACATCACCAATACATAGACAGTGCATTCAGTGTTAACGTTCCAGTGCGGTAACCGCCAGGTCCACGGCGACGTGCCGGACCTGTGCCGGTGCATCATCAACCTTCGAGGACGCAACATCTCTCAAGAGACTCAATTGCCCACGACAAGTCCCACGGCGGGCCTTCTTGTCACGTGCACAGCAACTCCTCAGGTTCACCGCAGCGATCTCCGCGACACCGCGTCGAGCATCCATCCTGGACGT
Source organism: Limnephilus lunatus (assembly GCA_917563855.2). NCBI lineage: Eukaryota > Metazoa > Arthropoda > Insecta > Trichoptera > Limnephilidae > Limnephilus > Limnephilus lunatus. Next base: position 41,554,196 of record OU830596.1, read on the forward strand.
CAAGGTCTTCTCCACCACCACGGTGCGGAACAACATGCTGGCGACATGCAGACCCGAGGTCTGCTACACCACTGCATCACCGACCTTCATCACTGCAACACCTACGAGCTCATCATCATCGCTCCTGTCTAGCCTGTTACTTCACTAAATTTACCATCGCTACGTAGCAGCAATAAAGACTGACTCATACATCGACTGACGCCTTTCACATTCACTAGTCCCCCGTCTCTGCCGATCGCTGCCCACTCCCTCATATTCAAATTAAGATTCTATAAAAGATGCAGCAATATATGAAAAAATGTTATTCGCAACGCCAAAGAAAACTACTATAAAAGGAAAATAGAAGAATGTAACAATGACTCCAGAAAAATATGGAAGGTTATCAAAGAAATCACTAACTCTGAACCCTCCTACAACAAGAAAATGATTGGAGAATTAAACATTGACATGATTCCTACTTCTTTTGCAGAGCATTCTGACAAAATTCTGGAATATATTAATAAATTTTTCACTAACATAGGCTCGCAATTGGCAAATAAAATCACAAAACCAATTACTAATGAAAAGGAAATAGAAAATAATGAAGACTTAATCCAAGATAACACACTAAATCTAAACCAAATAACTAGCAACGAACTAAGAAAAGTGATTGCTTCACTAGATAACAACACTTCTTCAGGAAATGATCCTATCTCAATCAAAACTATAAAACATCTCCAAGATGAGTTGATCCTCCCCCTGAAATACCTTATAAATCTCTCTATATCAAAGGGGATTTTTCCTTCTTGTCTAAAAAATGCCACAGTTTTACCAATTTATAAAAATGGAAGCAAAAATGATATAAATAATTATCGCCCTTTAAGTATCCTTTGCACTTTCTCAAAAATCCTAGAAAAAAATTTGAAAAGCCAAATCGTTAACTTTCTGGAATTTAATAAAAAAAATTCTCCGACACAATATGGATTTCGGGAAAGTTTGAGTACCGTGAACGCCATTGAACATTTTACAAGAATAGCTATAAAAAGTTTAGACGATGGAAAAAAAATATCTGGCTGTTTTTATAGACCTAAAAAAAGCCTTTGACACAATAGATCATAAAATTCTTCTCACAAAACTTAAAAAAATGGCATATCTGGCACTCCACTAAATTTACTGATGACGTACTTGACAGGACGAACACAACAAGTACAAATAGGCCAACAAAAAAGCAATCCTCTTCCAATAAACTACGGCGTCCCTCAAGGAAGTGTCTTGGGACCAATCTTGTTTCTCATCTACATTAATGAAATTACCAAACTTCCCATCAATGGAAACATGATTAGTTTTGCCGATGATACTGTTATGTTATTCCACGAAAAGGACTGGATGGACACTTATAAAGAGGCTGAACATGGACTCACTGTACTTCAAAATTGGCTTCGGATGAACTCTCTTACGCTCAATGTAATTAAAACTAATTATCTAGCCTTTTCAATAAACTCAAGAGGTCAACCGGGTAAAGAATACACTCTCAAATTGCACGAGTGTCAAAACAATAAGTCACATTGCTCTTGCCCTATTATAACAAAGGCAAAAAGTATTAAATATCTAGGAGTGGAAATAGACGAAAACCTTAGATGGGACATACACATAAAGGGAATCACTAAAAAGCTTACGAGACTTGTATATTTCTTCAAAAACCTAAGAAACATACTACCTAGGAAAGACATCAAAAAAGTATTTTATGCCTTATGTCATTCCCGTCTTGAGTACGGAATTCTAGTACGGGGATCTGCTACAGCAAATCATATTAACCACTTAGATATTGCTCAGAAGAGCATTATAAAAACCATACTAAAATTACCCATCAGAACCCCCCTTAAAAGATATTTTTAAGTGTTTTGACATTCTAAATTTAAAACAAATATATGCCAAGAATATTCTTATACATTATTTTAAAAGCAGAAAATCTCCTAATGAAACTCGGGTACATGACACAAGAGCCTCAAAAAAGGATATACGAGATGTTCCAAAATTCAAGACAATAATATCAAATATGTTTCGGTTAACATATGCATGTATGTACATGTATTTTTCTCTTTTCTTTTAATTTCTTTCTTTAATTTATTTTCTATTTCTCACATATTCTTTATTTTCCTTTTTTTCATTTATTTAATTTTTTGTATTTTTTTCTTTCATTCTACTTTCATTTTTAAAAATTTCTTATTTAATATCTTCATCTCATTTTCCTTAAGATATTCAAATCTATATACATAAATGAATCCCTGTTTCCCTTGGTCACGCTTTCCACGAATCCACGCACAGTTTCCTTTTCATAATCATGTTTGAAAACTGAATGTACTGGGACTAAATGTATGGAACGCGGGAGGGGGGTTTGCGGGATGGGGGAGCGGGAGAAGGGAGAGGTTGGGCGGGAAACATAGAAGGGGAATTCGGGAGGGTAGGGGTTGTGGGAGGGTAGGGGATGCGGGAGGGGAACGGGGACGCACGAGAAAGGACATGCAGGGAGATTTTTTTTTTTTGAATTTGGTCTTGCAACGCATGCCGGGAACCAGCTAGTTAGATTTTGGATATAAACCACCTCAGCTTAGTGAGGTGGTTTATTTCCAAAACATGTAAATTTATATTATTTCTTAATTAATAAATAATAAAAAATAAAAAAAACATAAAATATCTCAATATATTGCTTTTATTTGATACAACTTCACATATATTTATGCAAGCAATCACTTATTTATTTATTTCAACGACAAAGCGACATTATAATAGAATTATTTTGCCAATAAAGAGAAGGCCAGAGACAGCGAAACATCGGTGAACCAGACAATATCTCGCGGAGCAACATGGAAAGCTTCACGAAGCAACAACAGACACCGGAACAATGACAAACGAGACCAACAAGGAAAACCGCCAGACAAGCCGAGATACATTACATCAATAGACGACAATACTGCGGCTTGGAGGTGCTTTCAATTATTATTTCCCAGATAGAGGCTACTTTATATTGTTGGATTTTGCCAACCCACGCGATTCCACATAATACTCGTAGCTTGCCATGATATTAAATCGACTCCTACTCGTAATATGAACAGGGAATAGGCATAATGTAGGTTATAAGTTTTAATTCTACGTAAAGATAACTACCTTTTCCTCTAAGTAGAGGAAAAATATATCAAAATTATTAATTTGATAAATAATAAAATTAAAAAAATATAAGGTTAAAATAATTATGAACTTCCTAGGACACCCTGCTGTGTGAGGGTATTTTTTGCATTAACTCCACACAGAGGAGGCTCTGAGAAAAATAATTTCCTTTATGGCCTATTTCATATGTGGAGGGTCTTTTTGAGGAGATGAAGGAGGGGAAAGACCAGTGAATTCCTTAGGGTCGTCGGTTATTTCCCACCAATCTCCCATTTACTTTTCTTTGAGGCATCGCCAAGGAACCGGCTAAGGGGCGCGGAAGCTGAGCGAGGTTCACGGCTAGACCGAACGTCATGCGCATTCTTGCTGGGACTGCCAATTGATTGGAGAGGACTCCCAACCGTTTGCCATGCCCTTATTACTTATGTACTGTGTCTTCCTCCCAAACAGGTGCTTGTAGGATACAATCACCCAGCGCTTGCCACCTCGTGGACTTTCACCAACCTGTCCCATTGTCTTGTATATATTTTGTCATACTAACACATATTGTATTTATATTTCACGCTAAGCACTTGCATACTGCTTACTAACATGGTATGCAGGGACATTGGAGGTCTAAATTCGTTCTAAACTAAATGTAGCTTCGTTCTTTCAAAAAAAAAATTGAGTCCTTGCGAGATCCTTGAAGGAGTAACCATCTGTTACTTATACCAGGGCGGGTAAGTGGTGGATAACCTCCAATGGTCTTGAAAAGACCCATGTGTAGTAAGGGGGAGATATAAAGGCTGACAAATCTTCCACAGGCGAGCTTGTTGTACTCAAGAACGAGTCGAAGAAGCGACCCGTTCTTATGTGACAAATGTCAACGGTTTACATATGTTGATCGCGCGTTTAGCATATATGAACTGAATAAAGACAAATTAAAAAAAAAATTAAAGCGCAATAGAAAAAAAAACTGGCTTTGCGTTTAATTTCTTAAAACTAGTTAAAAAAACAATAATGTTATTGTTAACATTTATATTGAGAGTTTTGCTTTGTTCTCAATCGTGTCGATTCAACCTTATAATGGCGTGTTTTGATTCATTTCGAAAGTGTTTTTCAGTAGGTGGCAACACTGAGCATTATTACCTATCTATTATTGCAAGAGGGCAACCTTGACTAATGAAATCAAATGATTAATCTCACCAATAAACCCAACAAAAAGTGTTTTTGTACGCCGCGCCAGCCATGGTGAAATGCTGCCTTGTTTTTTGTCTGGTTTCAAAGATAAGTTTTTATAATTATCGTGTATGCAGTACTTAATCGTTTAACAAGGAAGTACATTTTATTTTTACTTTCTGTAGTCAGGTGTTATCGTATTTTTAGTGCGTAGATTAATTAATTCTATCGTCAGGGACGTAGGAGGAATACATAAGCCCAAAATGAATATATTCTTTTTGTTCCTTTTACCATCATGAATGTAAGTAATTGGCATACAAATCGCTTAGCAAACGAGTCTAGAAACGCTTGATTTTAGCACAAAAGCGGTTTTTACATTTTTTACGCATGAATACGTCCCCCCGTCTGGAGAGGTAAAAGAGTCTCTCCCGATCCGGTCTGCCACGCAGCTGGTGGGCAGACGCATCCACCGCCAAGATTCGGACAAACCTTCCACGATGAACCCATGCACAATAATTGGAGGTTATCCACCACTTACCCGCCCTGGTATAAGTAACAGATGGCTACTCCCTCAAGACTCTCGCAAGGACTCTAATTTTTTTTTTAAAGAATGAAGCTACATTTAGTTTAGAACGAATTTAGACCTCCAATGTCCCTGCGTACGTTGTTAGTGAGCAGTATGCAAGTGCTTAGCGGGAAATACAAGATACAATTGCTAAGTCACCAAACGTAGAGAACCATTTAAGGTGACCTGTGGCAGAGGTGTAAGTTATCCAATAAACAATAAATGATTGACAGTTTCGGCGGTATCCATACTCGCCTCCCAAATTGAAATATTTATTGCTTATAAATATCTATGAACTTTAGAGTGAAGACTAATATCTACAGAGCTAAGGTCGGATAAATATCTATGACGGTCCCAGTGGTGACGAATATCGTAACGTATCGGAGCGTAGGTGGGACTAATATCTACAGAGGGCAACTGAGCAAGAGTTTGTACGGAAAAACATAAATTACGTAATACTAACCTAACCTAACCTAACCTAACAACATTAATTAAGTTTTTTTAAACTGCATACGCAATATTATGTTATGCCAATATGCTATACATAATTTAAAATCCAACCTCTGCCAGTGCTGTAGATATTCGTCGACATCACCTGTTCCATAGATATTAGTCAGCAGTTTGAGCTGTAGATATTCGTCCTCACTTTGGTTCTCATAGATATTAGTCCGATTTGTTCAGTTTTTGGAATTCCTGTAGATATTAGTAGACGCCTCCCCTTGAAGGAGTAACCATCTGTTACTTGTACCAGGGCGGGGAAGTAGTGGATAACCTCCAATGTCAATATCCGAAACGGATTGTTGGCTAAAGAAAACCGTTTACTAAATAAGGAAGTAGCGCAAACGGCATAATAACCCAAAAATAAATTACGATAATACTTTTGGCCATGAAAATATCAAATCATATTTGTTCACTTTAATATTTGTTGATCATGACAGATCCATCTCGTCACAGTTTCCTGTTTACAATCCGGTCCATTGTAAAAAAATGACATGCGTTGTGTAACCCATTTAAATAATAATATCGGTTGCATCATGCAGTCATGATTTAGCTCAGTTTTAATAACACAGTATAGATTTTGTGCAGTGGTTTCAAGGTCGTATATTTATTATGGTTCGTTCTGGTACTCTTACAAATATTGTCAATGTCACTTACAAAATCAATTCGCTTTCAATCGATGACGTTTAAATATTCATAGGTAACGACTGCTGTATATAGAATAGAAAGGTGGCCTTTCTAATTATATAATAACCATCAGTTATTATTATTGATTGATAGGGACCTGAAAATTTTGCGTTATTTTTTCGTGAAATTCGCGTTTTTTCTTGGCGAAATTTGACTTAATTTTAGTGAAATTCGCGTTATTATTGATGAAATTAGCGTTATTTTTGGGGAAGTTTTTTTTGACATGACCCGAAATTTAATTTACATTTTTTGCTCCAAATATTGTCAGGAATCACAGGTTAAAGTAAGTAAAGTTCGTCCCTTAACAGCCTGTTCTACGTCAATTACTTTCAATTGATTGATTAATTAAACACTTGTGTTAGTTACTCTGTAAAAACGAAGAAACGAAATTAAGTTTATTAAATTAATTTCCTTTTATGATTTATTCCAACAATCTATATTGTAATTAACTATTATAATTTGAGAATTTACTCGTTCAAAATAAAAATATATATTCATCCTAGACTTGCAGAAAAGTCAATAGATGTCTCATATTATAAAGAAAAATGGTTAAAATGTATCCAAGACACTATCTAGATAACATTTAGTTCGGGTTTAAATCTTGCTATCATACAAATAAGTACCTAGATAGCAGCCAATAAAAATATACTTTATAAAATATTTTATATTACCTTAATTTATTATTTTATTGAAATTTAATAAATTGAATAACGGGTAAATCCATCAATTATTATTAAATAATGTTTTAAAATATGATATGTAAAATTATAGTATCAAATAATAAAAAAAATTCACTCAATGCTGGTGTCACATCACTCGTTCTTCGTACCATGTCCTATTTTCCATTAATTCGTTTACATATACTCGTACACATGACTAACATATTAACCAAAATATTATAATACTCCTCTGGAGGTACAATGTCCTCTGTGTTCACAGAAGAGCAGACCGCAGTTCATTGTATGAATATTTAGTAACAAGATGATGAATGGTGATGAATGAGTATTTGTCCTACATTATGTGACAAAGATAACAATGAAAGTATGTACGACGGCCTCCGTGGTCGAGGGCTGAGGTCCTCCAATACAAATACACAGGTCACTGGTTCAAATCCGTCAAGCAAGTCAGCTGAACTTAATTAAATTGTGTTATATCACGTTTAATTCATATAAAACAATAAACCGTAATCTTGTGGTACATTTTCTTTCCACACAGCATCCCCAAAGATGACACAGGGAGGATAACAATTGAGGGAAATTATTTTCCTCAGGGCCTCCTGTGTGGAGTTAAATAAATATTAAAAAACGACACGAAGGTACCTGCTTTCCTATTCCAATACTTCTTATTGTGTGCGTAAGGCGCAGTATAACTGCTAAAAAGAAGAAGATGGAGAGATTTGTAAATACGAATGTTAGAGAGAGCGCACTAATATTAAAAACGATAAAATTGAAGCGAAAATTGTGAAAATGTTTAATAAAACACCGCTCGTTTAAAATAGAGCAAAAATCTCGTGGGGATTGTCTAAAATAGCATTCAAAGAAACATTGTGATTTTTTTCATACATATAACTTGTAAAATAACTGAAAAAAATGTTTAAAACAATTTTCGAAGCATATTTTGCGAGTTTTTTCTATTTAGGGAATTTCATATAATTGTCGTGACGGCGGCGCGGGGAATGTATAGAAATTATTTTCAAGAATAAAATATATCTTTTTAAGAGCTTTAAAAATTTAAGTATTTAAGGAAAATATGTAATAAATTGATCAAAATATAAATTTGTTTGAATTCCTGACATTTGATTTTAAATTGTTCATCACAAGTAGGTGGTAAGATAAATGTATTCGAAAATACAGTAAGCATACTAAATAATGTCCTACGAACGTTGAAACTTTCGTGTTCATTTTCCTTTGTGGTAATATTTATGTGTGAGAACTAACCAAATGTATTTTCATTTGATATGTACAAAGAACACAAAACACATGACATGTTTCTATCTAACAATCGCTTTTGAGCTTATTCAGATGACGTTATACGGGACGAAAGAAATGTAAATATTATAAATCATGAGTCGACAACCGTTTTTCTAAACACGATGTTTTCTATTCGTTGGTAAACATAAAGTTTCGTATATATTCTTATTCAGTGAGTGAACGCTTTTATTATTACCGTGACGATTCACGGTAACGGTGCCGTGCCGGCAAAATAAGGCAATATATATACTTTCTTTATCGCTGTAATCTGCAGTTCTTTCAAAAGAGGAGTTACACAATGGATGTAGGTCTGTTTCCTCCATAGGAAAAAAGTGATCATTCTCTTGCATCTCTCTCATTCACCGCACTGTGACGTCTCCGTAGGTCACTACAATACTACCAGCCTTGACGATAATTTTGAAAGTGCGGAATATAGTTACAGGGATAATATTGAAGTTTGAGTGAAATGTCAATGAGCTAATGATTTTGCTTTTTAAAAAAAAACAATAACTTTGTAAACACCACTTTTATTTTTTATATACTTTATGCCGACCGGGTTTCGCTACAACCGTAGAAGACGAAGACAACCTGAAGAAGCTACGGTTGTAGCGAAACCCGGTCGGCATAAAGTATATAAAAAATAAAAGTGGTGTTTACAAAGTTATTGTTTTATTTTAAATTATAATGTCACATCACAAAGTAACTGCTTCATATGAACAAAGATTTTGCTTTTGTTTTTAAGCATATAATGTTGCACCTCTTTTTTTACACATTAAATAACAACAGTCAAAGATGAGACAAACGATTAACATATATCTGCATCCCCGAAAGGAAACATACAATAATTATCATACATCTCTCTCACACGTATAAAGAAAATGAAACGGGAAAAATCAGTCCTTTGAGGAAACAGTCACACGTATTCACACTGGCTCCTTGATTTAGGGAGGGTCAAAAGCGAAGATATGTTGACCAAGAGATAGGATTCTTATTATTACCATCTGGCTTGTATTTGCTTTATTTACTTTACCGGTTTTATTTACTTTACCGATTTTGTTTACTTTACCGGTTTTATCTTTTATCTTTTATCTTTTATCTTTTATCTTTTATCTTTTATCTTTTATCTTTTATCTTTTATCTTTTATCTTTTATCTTTTATCTTTTATCTTTTATCTTTTATCTTTTTTCTTTTATCTTTTATCTTTTATCTTTTATCTTTTATCTTTTATCTTTTATCTTTTATCTTTTATCTTTTATCTTTTATCTTTTATCTTTTATCTTTTATCTTTTATCTTTTATCTTTTATCTTTTATCTTTTATCTTTTATCTTTTATCTTTTATCTTTTATCTTTTATCTTTTATCTTTTATCTTTTATCTTTTATCTTTTATCTTTTATCTTTTATCTTTTATCTTTTATCTTTTATCTTTTATCTTTTATCTTTTATCTTTTATCTTTTATCTTTTATCTTTTATCTTTTATCTTTTATCTTTTATCTTTTATTTGTTTTTGTTTTTGTTTTTAAGCGCTCTAGGGGAAAATATCTGAATTTGATTTTAAGATATCATTATTTGTCTTCTTTTTCTTATGAGTACAAAATTATATACTGTTAGGAATACATATTTAACACCTTTTCCTGCTATAAATAACATGTTATGTTAGTAAACAATGTAATATGAAATTAAATTTGTCAATTTGACTGGCCTAAAACAGGATCCATTCCTAGTTGGCTAGTCAAAGTTTCCACATATGTTTTATTGTTCAATTTTATGTGAAATAAAGTTATTATTATTATTTTGTATGTCTCAGCATTATTTAATGTGTATAAAAGAGCTGCAGCATTATAGTGATAAGGAACGTATGTTTATTACCTTTTTTGGCCGTCACGGTACCCTAACCGTGAATCGTCACGATAATTATAAAAGTTCTCAATAGGTATTTTTTTACTAGTTTTTACCCGCAGCTTCGCTCGCGTGGTATTACGGAGAAATCGCTGTACCTACAAAGTTTTTTTTTACAACGGGAATGAAATTTTTTTCCAGGATGAACAATAGCCTATGCCAGTCCCCAGTCCTCCAAATATCCCCACGCGAATGAATACCCACGACGATCGGTTGCTCCATACAATTAAACTTATAACACACTTCGACCTATATCTATGAGATTAAGCCTGTGAGAGAAATGAGATAGCAATAAAATATTTATTTAATTTACGGGTACTCGTTTCCAATATAATATGATAAGTTCCACGCAAGTCTATCTCAAATATCTCGGAGTAATAATTGACGAAAATCTAAGATGGGACCTACACATCAGAGGTATTACGGAAAAACTCACAAGCATTTGTATATATTTCTTTAAAAATCTAAGTAACGTGATAAATAAAAAGGATATGAAAAAGGTCTACTACGCTATATGTCATTCTCGAATTGAATATGGAATCATAGGATCTGCTAAACATACCCACCTACACAACCTGAATACGATTAAAAAAGAATCATAAAAACCACATTGAAAGTTAATTATTATTTTTAATTGATAAACTAACGTTTAAACAAGATTTTTGTGCATAGCACAAAGGGTAGATAACAAATATTATAATCAATAATTATCAGCCTGAAACACTCATCTACATTGAAAAAATCTTCCGAGAAAAGATACTGGCCGCCAACGGGAATTGAACCCGTGACCATCTGATTGCCGGTCAGAGCTGCTGACCGGCAATCAGAATACTTTCAATGTGACAAATATTATAATTATTGATTATAATATTTGTCACATTGAAAGTACCAATTAGAACGCCTTCGATTGAAATTTTCAATAGCTTTGATGTATCAAATGTACAGCAAATATAAGCCAAAAATATATTATTTAAGCTTTTCAAAAAGAATAAATCCTCTACTAGACCGTGTATGCTAACACTAGAACGAATAAAAATTATGTAAAAAAATATTCCAAGTTATAAAACCACATTCAGACAAAGAAACTATACATACTTTGCAACAAAACTCCATAACATCCTTTCCCAAGACATAAAACTAATAAAAAATCCTAATGAATACAAATCATGAATAAAAATATGGCTAAAAGAGGTCAAAGAAAAAACCATAATGAAGACACTAAAAAATGACATAGAAGACAAATAAACTATGTTTAGATTAAACTATATTTAAATAACTTTAGTCCGCCTCGGCACAGGACCCCCTAGTGAGAAGGACTAATATTTTATACTTAATTTCACCATTATATTTTGTGTGTACTAATATAAAGATAAAAAGTCTCCCCAAAAAAGTCTCCTTTGATATTGCGGTATATAACGACTGACGAACCTCTGCAGAGATTTATCTGACCAAATATCGAATCCTAAATATTAAAAAAAAAATTAAACATAAAATCATTATCCAATCTTCAAACCACTCCAAAATGAACATGCAAAAGAAAACACAAAGAAAGCGACATCTAGCGAAGAAAACAGAAAAACTAATAAGATTACCAAATGTATTGGAAAAGGTGCACTGGAATTCGACGACAAAAACATAAAAAAATTCATTCTTTTCTTTTTTTAAAAGTGATTTTTTAAAAATTAATTATTTCAAATGTCAATGGTTTGCCATCCCATCACCGCGCTTGCCCTCAACACGTTTAAAAGTAGGTACCTATTTAGTATGCGCAGTGCACTAGGTAATGCTCCACCGAGTAACTGTATTATTTGTAAATCAAACCAGCCATGGAGCTACTGACAACTGCCTTGTTGTGTTATTTAAATAATTTAGTCGCGTTCACAACAATACAATAACTCATTGACTAATTTGGGAAAACTGCTACGTGGGATGGTGTTCAAGAACGTGGCTGACTAAAAAATATCCTTCGTTAAATGCAAGTGAAACTTTATGATTATTTGATTGCAAGACATTAGACGCTTTTATAATTACCGTGACGATGCACGATAATGATACCGTGACGGCAAAATGCAATAAACATACGATCCTTATTGTTATAATCCTGCAGCTCTTTCTTACACACTAAGAAAGATGAGACAAACTGACGTTCAACGTGACTCTTTCCTCCAAACCAAAGTAGTACTTTTTCTTTTGCAGGAAACAGATATATCTTATTACAGCTCAGCTACGGTGACGGGATTTTTTTTTTCATTTTCTTTATATTTTTTGAGGGAGATGCATGATAATTATTGTATGTTTCCTTTGGCGGGGTGCAGACGTACGTTCACCGTTTGTCTCATTTTTGACTGTTGTTGTTTAGTGTGTAAGAAAGAGGGGCAGCATTACATGATTATTGCAGTAACCTATTTAACCAACAGTATTGTAGTAACCTATTTAACCAATCTTAATATATAAAACAAAGTCGGATTAGTTGCACTATTTATAACTCGAGAACGGCTGGGCCGATTTTGATGATCTTTAATTTGTTGACTTTGTCCCCGTTCCGGATAACATAATAACTATTAAAACATCACAATAATTAACGAAAAGATTAGTTATTAAGAAAATTCTTTTCCCCGTAAGATTTGTCTGGAACAAATTCTCATATTTTTTAAAAGAGCTGCGGGCATTTTGTGATAAGTACCTATGTATAATATTGAACTGTGCGTGAATTCCATAAATTCAAAAACGTCAAATGTCAATGCGCTAATTGTTTTGAATTTGTTCTTAATCATGTAATGCTGCCCCTCTTTCTTACACCCTAAATATCAAAAGCCGAAAATGAGACAAACGGTGAACGTATGTCTGCACCCTTCCAAAGGAAAAATTCAATAATTATAACAAATCTCTGTATTTGTTATAATTATTGAATTTTTGTATTTATAATGAAATGTATTTTAAAATCTCTGAAATGAAATGTAGTTTATAGCACAGGCCGCCCTAAGGAAAATGATTTCGACTCAGCACTTATGTCATCTTAGGGGATATTGTGTGGAGGGTCTTTTCAAGGAAGGGGAGGATAGGAAGTTCTGGGAAGGAAAACGGTATGAGTGGTGGGTAGGAATCTGGGGGTCAGGGTGTCTGGGAGTGATGGACGTATGAATCCATCCAATCCATCGCTCCATCTGCTAAGGCAATGGGTCAAGAGAGTCCGGCTGGAAAGGTCAAAAATCCTCCCTCAATCAGTCTCTCTCGATTCGGCCCGCCACGCAGCAGGTGGGCAGACGCATCCGCCGCCAATACCCGGAAAAACGTCACCCCATGAACCCGGGCACCCCTGGTAAATCACTAAACGTAGCTAACCACTTGGGGTGACCTATTGCAGAGGTGTTGGTTATCCAATGAATGGTTCCAGGGGCGGTGGCACCCGTACCCGCCTCCCAAATTCCCGTAAGTAAGTGGAAAAGTAAGAAAATCATAAAAAATATAAATCGGTATACAACGCCATCTCTGATACTGACAAAAACAAAACACGGACAGTTGCCCATCGATAATTGCTTCATTGTGTAATTTTTAACTAAATATAAAAAACGAATTTAATTCAGCTTATAAGTTGATACAACAGTTTTTGATTCTGAGGCGGTGCGAAGGTCGTCGGGTCAGCTAGTTTTTTATATATATTTTTTCATTATTTTTAATAACTTTTAAAATTAGGAAGTTGATTTGATTTGTCACCAAGGCAAACAGTATAGATTTAGTACATCTCTAAACAAATATCCTCTCTTCTGAAATTACTACTCCTCCATTCAACATCCTATCTCTTCTAAATCGGAACTCGACTCCAATCCTCCGTACAATACCCCTCCATATTCATGAAATTAGTTCATTGAAATAAAATTATTTCACAAATTCACCTTACCTCTCTCCATAACTTGAAATGATGGCCTAGAACCTGAAGGGTGAAAGTCAGAAATATTTGAAAAAGTAACATACATATTTTATTGTTGCGTTCATACAAACAGTTCTCCAACTCGTCTTGGGAGGAGATTACTTCACGGAAAATAATAGAGTTCTTTTATTTTAATGTGGGATTTATTCAATACTTCGCGTTCACAAGTGGTGACCACGATAGTCGGCCTAACTGGAAGCTGGCTAAATGAGATCTGCACTGAATGAGCTCCTGCAGACTGCACCCTGGCCCTTGGCCCCCTGGTGCCCATACTCCGAACTAAACTAACTGCAATCTAGCGGACTTTCGGGACAGCTCTTAGCACTGCCCTCTATTTGACAAGCTTGGAAGCTTTTAGTATACCATATTCATATAAAATGTTTTATTTTTATTACAGATCAACACGCAGAAACATCATCGGCTGAAATAGCCTGAACTTTGCGAGAACCGGCGCATCTACAGCCTTAAAATGGATTCGGAAAGGTCAGTACCGCATTTTTCATGTTTTTGATATATTTTATCGTAAATATTTTTTAGATTCTTGTGCTAAGAAAATGAACAAAATCATCCAGCAGCTTCTTACTAACGGAACTACCTGTGCGCTCCACACGCTCTTCTGTCCTATTCAAAGTGAATCGATGCAAGACAAAGTTCTTCGTTGAACAGACTATCGGACGTAATTATTACGTTAACGTCTGTACGGTTGAAATTTAAGAATCCGGCTGAGAATGCAACTCTGATGCCGCGCCGTACGCCAAATCATCTTCGTACTTAGAAGTTTCTTAAAAAGCTACTTTTGTGATTCGGTTTCGTATTCAAGCAAGTAGCCAATACTGTCAAAGGATGGCGCCACTTACGTTAGCAGATCGCGTGAGGACGTGCCCCTGGCAGGTATATGTACTACGGATTTGTAAATTTGAGTATCTCTCCAGATATGGACAGATTGACGGTAATTTGATTATTATTGTAACTGAAAGTTATGAGTAATAGTATCACGCAGCTTTATTACATATGACGTCATTGCGTGTCGCGGTTACTTTGTCCCGGTGATTACCTAGTCACTGGATCACAGTGGATCCAAGGAACCGGCTATTTTTTTAACCAGCTCCTATCGGATTTATAAAATGGTCACCAACACTCAAACTGGGCGTAGCCGAACTAAAACCGCCCGCAGGGCCTAGCAGAAAAAACTTGTGGAGCGGATTTTTAACTGCTAGTTTATATTACAAAATGACAATATCGAAAGTGATCATTTTCAATTGTGAGTTAAATAAATATAAAAAGTCCATAAAATAAGGTTCTTTGACATATTTTTGTGAGTGACTTTTCTTTTGTTGTGTGTATATTTCTATTATTAATTTAAAAAAATTACATTCAACTTGTTATTTTATTATTTTTTAGTAATACATATTAGTTATTTTTTTTGTATAATTCTGTTCTGTTAGTTTGGTTTTGTTGTTGATATAAACTAAAAAATGTTATTGATGATGAAATTCAACAATCGATTTCCCAAAGATTAATTAATGAACAACAAAAAATGATTTCGTGACAACTCAGAATCATGGAATTTCAACAACCTTTAGAAGTTTTTAAAAGTTATGAAAAAAAATACTCTAATTAATAACCCGTAATCTAAACCTAACGTAACATGATACGTTTTTTAGATTTTCACGGCCAAAAGCATTTTCTTTGTTTGTTTTTGGGGTGTTATGCCGTGTTGCGCTACCTCCTTCTTTAGCCGACGTTTCGGACAGCGTTGCATTGTCCATCATCAGAGCAGGTCTGGCAGATCCGACGATGTGTAACGTAACATATTAAAAAAAAAATCATTACGAAATAAAACCGCGAGTTAGTACAAGAATTTTATATATTGTATTTAAGCACATTGTCAAAAATATAAATATTATAAGCGTAAATATTTACTTCACCAGTCGACATTGTAAAATTGTATTAAAATAAAAGTAGATTATTTACATTTTACTAACAATTTACAAAAAGCATCGTTAATTAACATTTTCACAAAAAGAAACTAGGTATTTTCAAATGTTCTTAAAATTCCAATATTCAAACTTGGGTGGTTATCTTACTATTTCGTTACGTGACATTTGACATTGTGAAATTTGATACGTGACATTCGAAAATCTAAAAATTAGTCTTCCCGGACAGAAACTTTTATTTTTAACTTAATGAGTAAAACCTCAAATTGTAATATTTAATTAAATGAAGACAATATTTGCGAAACTCAATCGAAAATCTGAATTAGAAACTTTTGTACTTTTTATTATAAATTTTTTACGGTAAAATTATTAACGAATAATTTAATTAATGTCAAATGTCTACCACATTTTGTGAGAATTTTATTACCATAGTGTGCGTTTTACGAAATAAAGCATGTCATTTTTTTTTTGCTTGTTTTTATAAAATTGTGCAATACCATATTTTTATGCAATACCATCATAGTTCATTTGAAAGAAACATACGTTCGTGAAAAATGTCTATAAGCATATGATTAAAGACATTCGATATTCTAGTATTTTCTGTGTTTTTCGTTTTTGTGCAAGACGTGTGACAAGAAAGATTTTTGAACAGCTTTTAGGACGATCGTCGACGACGTGCATACGATCTCTACCTTGGACAAGATAGTAACCTATCAAAATTTAAGAATTTGTCAAAAATTTCAAGGGAGCGTTGTTAAACGTGCAAAAAAGTTCTATGTGCTATCATTAGGGTTATTGTTAATGACACCATCAATCAATTTTTTTGCGTCATTTAAAATCATTTAAGCGACACAATTTGGTTTAAATGAAAATGTTAAATTCAAAGAGGGTAATTTTCGCAATGTGTCGAGTCACTTTAGTATAGAATCTCGTTGACAAAGGCTGAATAATTCGCTTTGAATTTGCGTGGAATGGGTTCCGAACAGAAGGCTCGGAGCCACGGGACAGAAACGCGTTACTGCTCGGACAATGCGACAAATGGCAAAGAGGACAAGATGTAATACATTATGTGTTAGAGCCACGGTACTGAGGAGGTCGCTTCAATCCTTTTAAAATATTTTATTTTATTATTATTATTATTTTATTTTTTTAAATATTATATACTAACTGACCCGGCTACGCATTGCTGTGAACCCAACCTTTTAAATTACACCCCCATCTGTTTAATTTGCATACAAATTAAATTCACACAGCCCGCTCGTCCACCACGTACAGACATTCTACTTTAATTATATATTTTAACCAATTTACACAAAACCTTGACAAATTATATACCCATACCTTCCTCATAAATCAATCTATCTATTGATGAAAACCGCATGAAAATCCGTTTAGTAGTTTTTGAGTTTATCCCGAAAAGACAGATAGATGTGGCGTAGAACCTTAATTTGTAATATGTAGAGATACTAACTAGGGTACCCGACTTCGCCCAGAGAGTTGATATGAGATTAAACTGACGTTCGAACCCACGGCGGATCTCGCTTTATATACTCCTACCAAGGGGTAACCCCAGCCATACAAAAAAGTCTTCGAATGGTCCACAATGTTCTGGGATGTTCCGGGATGTTCCCAAACGTTCCACAACATTCAAGAATGTTCCGGGATGTTCTGGAATGTTGTAAAATGCTCTTGAATATCTTGAATGTCATGGACTGTTCTGGATAATTCTGGCGAAACTTCGAGCCCTTATATTTAAAAAAAAAGGGAACCTTCTTTATGGATGAGGGATAGAGGGCTACCACACCATATAACTCTCTTGATCGTACCGGGACTTGTTTCTGAGTTTAAGCTTTGTACACTTTCTTTTATAATATATATTGATTAGCGCTGACCCATAAAAAATCACGGAAAATTATAATCATTGTAGGATTGATAATGACATGTCAACTAAAAATAGCAGTCCCTTGATACGTTAGTTGTGAAATTTTAACTTTAAGTCACAGTTGTAAATATGTACGTCATTAAGTCACTAGTTTTAAGTCAGTAAAATTAGTCGAATTACATCGAAAAATCAGTGGATTTCTGAGGTAAAAATAAACATTTCAAGACGAAAATAACGGTTTCCTAAGTAAATAACTCTTTGTATTGACGTGTTCTGTAAAAAAGAGCTAAATTAACAAAAAAAAACGAGCATCTATTTATAGCTAAATCTAGCTCTGGTTTTGATAGGTTTGACATTTCGCTACTAAGCCCTAGTAGACCAAACGCCAAAAAATGTTCATGATCTGCTTGTACTCGTTTTCTGAAATAAACCAACAAATTAATGCAGTTGGTCTTATTGCTTTTTCACAAATTAATAGTCGGGATTACAACCCGTGACCTTCGGATTCCTAATCGAGAAAGTTACCCCTCGACCACGGAGACCGTCTCCTTCCGCCGTTCGTAAAATTTGTCAAGGTTTGTTCGAAATGCTTAAGTAAAGTAGGTGACAATGTTTTTACATCCCGGCCTAAAAAAATCACTTTGCTCCCGGGTCCATTAATTATTTCGCCTGCGCCGCATGATGCTATGGTAAAACGTCGCGTTCCGTGTTAGCTTGGTGTAATGTCCTTTTAATGGACAAACATGTCGTAGATACGTTATGTCGGATAAGGTTAGTCAATTCACATAAAATGATAATTTTATTTAGTGATAATCCATTTCAAGTATCTACAATAAGCGAGAAAGACCGGGGTCCCTTACGTAATAAAAAAAAAAAAATCAGTTTCATTTCATGTTAAGTTATTTTAATATGGATAAATTATAATTCTCACGTCAAGACATCATGCAATATGTAATTATTTTTTATGAACATTCATTGTAATATCATCGCACTTGCAATTTGGATTTGAAGGTTGTTAAAAATACGGTTGTCATTTTACTGCCCTGTGAAAAATAGGTTAGTTTACTTTATTATTATTTCTGTGAGGTGTTCGACAGTCAGAATAAAGGTTTTAATTATTTTTTTTTATTTAAAAAGAAAGAAAAAGATTCCCGGGTTATGAATAACCCGACAATATTAAATAATCTCCTACTACCACTACAGTAAGCCGAAAATGTTGCTTGAGTTGTGATGGAGGACTTAGCCAGCCGAGGAATCAAACACGGAACGCCTGGGTGGGACCCAAACGCGATGTCCACTCAACCACTGACCGGTGTGCGAATCAAACTTCTATACATGTATAATTTACCTAACTGAGAAAACATTTACAGATTTCCTCATCATTCTATTATATTGTGTCTAAAAAATTAAACAGTAAACTTGCAATTAATCTTTTTTAACATTATTTTAAAAAGTAGGTAAGTAGTACAAAATATATATCATTACATAATATATCATTACATTTATTCAGTTTTGTACTCATTTAATACATTTTTACTTTAATGCACTCTTGACAGATTTCTTATATTTATTCTCGTCACATTTGACAATATCTGTACTTATCAGATATAATGTAATCATATTTATGTTGAAGGCCATGCAAGCATTTTGGTTTGAATTTGTTTTACAGTGTTTTTATTTAAACATTTGTTTGTTATTGCACTGTATGTAAAATCGACCACCATAACACGGGCATCAGCCTAGCATGGTGCTCGAAAAATCCACTTATAATGTAAATAATTTACGCAATGAATAATAATATTTATTTAAAAAGACGTCCTTAATATGATCTTAGGTAGTTTTCAGGCGGACTGAGGGAGCCCGCCCAATATCACTGAAGCCTTCGGCCATCATCGTAACCGTTCTTACCTTAGACACGAACTGTGATAGATGGTACTCTTCTGATATTCAACTCAGTTGCCATCTGTTGGGATATAGCAGAACTTCGTGTTATGAACTAATCTGAAGCTGAAAGGAATAATCAATAACTATGCAAATCAAACCGCTTGGATTTGCAGAATTGACGCCCTGTCGAGCAATGCATCCATTGTCTCCTCCAGATATGATGAACTCTAAGCTCAAACTTCCGCTGCATGTACATTATTGCTTGCAATGTACAATGTACAGTGTTAGGGCATAGGCCCAGTGCAGTCGCGCCAATGACCCGAGAGCCGAGAGCGCGAGTCGTGACCGGTACAGCTCGATGCTATGGCGGTAGCGGTGGCCGTAGATGATGCACGGCTAGTTACAACTGCATCCAATTGCATCGGCACCAGGTACCTTCTTCGTCTCTCAAATGAAAGCCTTCTGGAGTGTAAGAATAACATTATTGGAGTTTTTTTATTAACTCCATACAGGAGGCCCTGAGGAAAAAAATACCTAAAGACCCATATCGTCTTTAGGGATGCTATGTGGGGAGTATTTTAAGGGAGTGGAAGTTATGGAAACGATAATGTATGATGGGTGGTTAGGAATCTGAGGTCAATATGTCCAGGAGTTACGGACGCATGAACCCATCCCTACTGCTAGGCTACAAGGCGAGGGGATGAAAGAGTCCTGCCGAAGAGGCTGAATGGTTTCCCTCAACCAGTCTCTCCCAAACCGGCCCGCCACACAGTTCGTGGGCAAACTCATCCGCCGCCAAGACCAAGATAAACTCCACAAACCTGGAACCCCTGCTAAGTCACCAAACTAAGAGAACCACTCGGGATGACCTATGATGGATGAGGTAAATCAATCTCATGTTTTCATTTTGAATTTCTATTGTAACATTAAAAATATTAAAAATTTTATTTGGAAAACTAACAATTACAATAATTAATAATGTTTGATGAAATTTGTGTAAATATTTAACCAATAACAGGTTTTCACTGATGTTATGAGTGTCTTAAGTATTTTAAACCAAACAAATCGAATATTATATAAAATAAATAAGATATACTGTGGCAGGTGAATTTATTGTTTTAATCAAACCTAGAGCTATAATTCGAGATTGATGAAATTTTGCACAGTTGACCTTCCAAACAAGAGGAAGATCACTATTTACATGAGATTTAAAAAAAACACGCCACCCCATTTTCCTACACCTTAAAACAGAATTTTGATACTTCCTGATGAAATTTTGCACATTTGATTTTAAAACAAGAGAAAAATTACTGTCTTCATTTCGGTGTAAAACCCGGGCAACACCGGCGATTTCAGCTAATTTTAAATTAAGTAAAAAAAAGTTATCCTTTCAATTTCTGGAAGCCTTCCTAACAACTTACATTTGCTCGCCTTCACTTTGGCGTTAGTTAGTTGGAAGTGGAAGGCTTTAGTTAGATCGTGACGTCACGTTATCCGTCCCAATGTTGGCCAATACCCTGCCAATGGTTAAAAGTCAGACCGCTGTGCTGTGCTTGTGTCTAGTTCGTTAGATAAATTTCATTTTATCTACTTTATTTATGCCGGGTATTTCGAATATAACTATTTAAATAATTAAAAATTTGAGAAAATCATTTTCAGCAAAAGGCTTAAATTTTTTTTTTAAAATTATTTGTTTGAACCATAGATGAAGTTTGGCATTGAAAAGGGCATTTAGGGGTGGGTTGAATCTGTGGGTCAGTGTGTCCAGGAGTGACGGACGTGTGAATCAACCCCTCCCACTGCAAGGTGGAGGTCAAGATAGTCTTGCTGTAGAAGTCTAAAGGTTTCCCTGAACTAGTCCCTCCGGATTCGGCCTACCACGCAGTTCCGCCGTTCCCGCCAAGACCCGGATAAACGTCACCCCATGAACCCGGTTACCTCTAATACATTACCAAACGTAGCGAACCACTTAGGGTGACCTATGGCTGAGGTGTTGGCTGTCCAATAAATGGTTCCCGGGGCGGTGTTACCCATATCCACCTACCTAATTGCAAATTTTATAAGAGAGAGAAAATTTTAACTACACTTTTTTAGATGAGAGTCTAATTGATCTCATAAACGTAGAGTTAATTTTAAACAATTTGAAAACAATCCTAATAAACCTTACTAATAAATTTAAATTGTTTAAACTGAGATTTAAGAACTATAAAAAGTTATACACATTGTTTATACAGCGGAGAAGGTTAGTTTATTTGATGTATAAACTTGAAATTTCGTATTGATTTTAGGGATATTTCCAAGGTGTTTTAAATGCGCTTTTTGAAGATGTCCTAAAAATAAATACTATTTTTAGATTGAGAAGAAATTACGTTTTCGATTTTTGTGTGAAAAAAATCAGAAAAACCCGTAAATTTTTTTACTAATCGGAATCGGATTTACTTGTCGGAAAATCGAAGAGAATACGAAATTTTGAAAACAAATTAATTTTGTTTAGGGAATCTGCAAGAAAACTGTCGCCTCACATTTTATCTCGTTAATACGATAAAAAATATCAACGAAACTATTATAATAAAACCCATAGAATAACCAAAAAAAATACGTTTTGGATTCATAGTCAGCGCAGTATAAACGTTGATTTTCAGGATTTATATTTACCTACACAATACTACACATGCTTAAACCATTTACGTTATTAAAAAACATTACCTTCAAACGATTTTTATTAAATTCACGCGTTAATAGTCAAATAATAAGGTTATAATATATCATTGAAGAAGAATATAACAGAAAATATGAAAGAGAACAAGATACAGAAAAACCGAAAAACTTAATGGTCGCAACTGGGACTCGAACCCAGAACCTCTCATCTAACCGGGAGGTGCGCGTTTATCAATTCTACCATTGCCACCTTCTGTCAAACCGTCATATTAGTCATTCTATATTTCAAATTTTTGAATTAACAATATTATCTTTTTATGTGTCTTGTATAAACATATCCCGATTGGGGCTGCTCCCGCTTTGAGCCAGTCGGACTATGGCATCCCCAATTGGGATATGTTGTGAGGCTGAAGGTAGTGGGGAGGGGATGGAGATGGGAAAGATGAAGTTGGGAAAGTACTTGGCTATTCAGATCTGGTCACCAAACATTTTTTTTTAAATGCCGGCAACCCGGGCGTTTATTGTAATAATAATATCTTATACAAAATAAGTAAGTAGCCCGCCTCACTAGACTAAGTCTGTTCCGAGACGGGTACAAAACAAGGCTTAAACCATTTCAAGCAACGTTTCAATTTTGAATGGTGACTAACATGGACACTAGAGTATATTCCACTATGGATCGTGCCGCAAAATATACTATACATTATTTTTAATTAATGAACTGTGACATAATATAAATTAGCAATTAAAAATTATTTGCGCACGCCGGGATTTGATCCCGCGACCGTAAGGTTGCGAGTCAAGAGCCTTACCCCTCTACCACGGAGACCGTCGGCTACAGAAGCAGTTGGAACTCTGGTGTGGTATTCACACAACAAAAGTATCGAGTGACGTTTGCCGAAACCTATGCCATTGTAAAACCAAATATATAATAAATAAATATAACTAACATTTCATTAAAAAAAGTGTTTATTTTTAATGTTAAATTTACGATTTTATTTCCAGGAGTCCTGGGGACTCCATAAGGTAAATTATGTATGTATGAAGTCACCAGGTAAATCAAGGATTAAAAACAAATTATTTTATTATTATTTACTAACGCAATTCCCAGTAATTCACCTCACATGACCACATAACAAAAATACATAACTACTTTCGACCCAACCAAACTTCCACATTGTAGTTATATTCCCACATATTGTACAAATACTGAATAGAAAATTCATAGAAGTGTGATTTAGAAGTCACGTATGATGCATAGGTTATTTTTAGCTAGCCAGCTGTAAAGACAGCAAGAAATGCTAAAAGAAGCATGAGTTTTGTATCAATATTGCACAAATGAAAAGAATTCTTAGAGTGATTGTTTCCAATAAAAAGGGTAGTTGCCAATGGGTAATATGGAAAAAAATAGTTGAAAATAATATTATTAATTCTAAAATTTGAAATATAAGATTGACTAATATGACGGTTTGAGAGAAGGTGGTAATGGCGGAATTGGTAAACGCGCACGTCCTGGTTAGATGAGAAGTTCTGGGTTCAAGTCCCAGTTGCCACCATTATCTTTTTCTTTTTTCTGTGTCTTGTTCTCTTTCATATTTTCGTTTACATTATTATTATAATATTCTTCTTCAACGATATATTACATTGATGGGAATAACCTTCAAAAGTTATAAAAATAGAGTTTTTCTTATAAAAAAATTGAAGCTACAAAAATAATTTATTAAAAACTACCTGACCCGGCGAACTTCGTACCGCCTTACAATCAATAACTGTTGAGTTAACTTATTAGCTGAATTAAATTCAGTTTTTTTATTAAGTTAAAAATTACAAAATGAAGCAATTATCGATGCGCAACTGTCCGTGTTTTGTTTTTGTCAGTATCCGAGATGGCGTTTTGTACGGATTTATATTTTTTGTGATTTTCTTACTTTTGCACTTACTTACGGGAATTTGCTTTTTATTTTCTTTATACGTGTGAGAGAGATTTATTATAATCATTTTATTTTTCGTTTGGAGGGGTGCAGACATACGTTCAACGTTTGTCTCATTTTAGATTATTGACATTTAGTGTGTAACAAAATAAAAACAATCAGCGCATTTACATTTGACGTTTTTGTATTTTTGGAATTAACTTATTATTAGATAAATATTACCTATATTTATCACAATATTGCTGCAGCTCTTTCAAACGATGATAATTCGTTCCACACAAGATGTAAGATTATAATATATATAAATACATCTTTATGAGGAAGAGAATTTTCTTCATAACTTTTTTTTTCGTGAATTATTTTGATGTTTTGATAGCTATTCTGCTATTAGGGGTTGTTTTATTCTGCGAAATTCAACAAATAAAATATCATAAAAATCGGTCCAGCCGGTCTATATATGATGCAACTAACCCGACTTTGTTTTATATCTAATCTAATCTAACATTGTTTGCATCGAATAGGCTCCGAAACTACTGAACCGATCTGAATTTTTTTTTCACTGTTAGAAGCTACACTATCCCCGGGTGACATAGGCTATATTATATTTTCAAAAAAATTAGGGATCCTTACTAAACCTTCAATAATCTAACCCAAGGTGTAAAAAAATTCCTAAAAAATTATTTTCATCGCGTGCGCTGCGAAAACTATTGATGATAGAATTAAATAATGTACTACGACTTTGCAGAACACATCATTATTTACAAAAAGTGTCGCAACAGCATATGTCTAACTATTATAGATATGCCACAATCAGAGTTCTTTTATTTTAAAAATTTAATTAAAATGTCGCAGTTTGAAAAGGCTCTGTTTTGTATCTTTGTTTTAATCCTTATCAAAATAAATTACTTCGTATTCAAGACTGCTTCAATACCTTTATTTAACTTTTTGAATTATTCAATTCGGACATTTCATTAGAAAAACATTACGAGTTTAAAAATGTAAGTAGGTATTATAAAAAAGTTGCGTGGTCGCGCTCATCTCGCTCGGCTTCGTGCCTGGCGGGATGGGAATGATTTTGGTGATGTTATAAGTCACATTCGATTTGTTTATGGTCGCCGGCTACTAACTCCACCAATAGAAATCTTTTATTTTTGCTGCATTTCTATGATTTATTTTCGATGGATATTTTTCATTTCACGAATGTAAGAATATTAATTTGGGAAATCGCGATAAAAAGAAAAATGGGAGAAAAGGAACCGTATTACAGGTGGGAGTCTTCTTTTGGTTGTTATTTAAGTATTAATAAAGTATTTTTTGAAATGATTTGTTTAAATTGTGTTTTAAACTGTGTTGTATGTTTCAGTTTTAAGAAAATAACCACCCGGGATCTAATAATTGACGTTGTCCAAAATAACAATTAAATAATAAAAAGTTAAAACATTAATAATGAGGGCGGATTGCATCTTGCAACAACTATCGCTAATTTTATCTTAAATTGTATTATTCGTCTTGCTCCACGCAGTTCGAGTTGGTATTTTGTTAAACGCTATTTAGCGTCGGTAAAACAGTTGCGTCGTTCCTAAGCACGCCACACACATACACTTTATGCGCAGCGGCCTGAGTGGCGAGGAGCGCAATCGCTCCGAAGTGTCCGTGTGGAGGGCGCTTAAATTTGCGAGTGTTAAAATATTTTGAGGTTATGTTGTGGTTGCGTCCTGTATTATTTTATTTTCATCCAGAAATTGAGTGCCTAAATAAATAAATCCTGGGCCAGAGCTCCTAACCTTTCGACGGAGGAACAATATTCGTTTTTGAAAGTAACGGAGTTGGTACAACTATAAAAAGTGTCACTACAGATAGAAATTGAACACAAGAAACAAATTAATGAATTATCTAGATTACAAGACAACATTAAAGAACTCAAACATAACATAACTATGAAATATCGTACGAATGTTTTTTTGGGCGCTTTCTTCACAATATTTAATAAGACGGAGAAATGTGAGCTCACTCTATGATATTATCGAAACCGGTAATCAATAGGTATATATTATAAAGAAAGTCCAAAAAAACGTGCGGACCCCAAAAACTCAGAAACAAGTCCCGGTACGATCAAGGGACTTATATAATGTGGTAGATCTATATCTAGGGAATAAGAGTTCCCGTTTTTACCTAAAGGGCGTGCTTTTGAAGATATAAGGGTTGGAAGTTTCGCCCTCTTGAAATTTCTAAAACAGTCTTCCGGAAAGTTCTAAAAGGTTCTATAGAGCTCTAGGGAAGGAGTGGCGAAGTATGTCGTGGAATTTTCGGGAAAAGGGAATCGAAAGATCTTTGTGGAACATTCCAGAACACTCTCGAATTTTTTCCTGAGCGAAGCCGGGTGACCCAGCTAGTATTAAGATAAAAACTTTCTAATTTTGTATTTTAGTTTTGTATAATTTTATATTTATTACAAGTATTTTTTTTGTACTACAAATGATTTATTAAAAAATGTAATTCAAGTACCTTTTTTGTACTACAAATCAGTTATTAAAAAAATGAAAAGCAAGCATATACCTTTTTTGTGCTACAAATTATTTATTAAATAAATATAATATCTACAAGTACTTTTTTGTGCTACACTTGATTTATTACAACACGTTGGAATTTTGCTATAAAAATAATTTATTAAAAAAGAGAACCTTTTAATTTTGTAATACAAGTAATACTATTTCATCACCTTTCAAAATTAGTTTTTAATTTTCGGATGCGTTAGTAATATCACCATTTATTTTGATTTTATTGTACAGCGGAAACATTTCGACCTTCTGACAAAATAGGCTCGAGGTCTGACGGATTAAGAAAATTATTAAGTGGTAACCTCCGATATTTTGCTAACTACCCGTATAAAATTAACGGGCACAAAGACAAACCCTCAACACACTTCTAACAGATATCTCTTCAGTGTGTACAGTATTCAGGGCTGGCCGGGTCGGGTAGGCTGTCCCTGGTTGTGTAGGTCGGGTAGGGTGTCCCGGCCAGGCCCAGGGCAGTACCGGGCGCATTATTAATGTGCCTGCGCGCCCAAGAGACGGGGAATAAATCAGTCCTTGTTCGTTTGTACCGTTGACCCGTAGGCGGAGCACCCTGCCTCTTTATTTGGTATTATACAGTAGGGGACGGAATATTTAATGCATGATAGTTTTAAATTATGTAACGCGTATTGTTCTGTGTTGCAAGCATAACATCGCTTTGTTTGAATCGGTGTGTATTGTTATATTAGATACCTACCTACTAAAATAATGTGGGCATGGTTATTATAATACTCGTTATTTTTGCAAAGATTACGAATGCGTGTTGCCTTTCTGAGATCTAAGAGGTCTTCGAGAGAGGTAGATGATTATAGATTTTCTCTTAGGATTAGAGTAATCTCGTCAAATTTAATGTTTAAAAGATCTAATCATAGCTTATTACGTCTTTTTTTTTTTTTTTACAGTGAATACCGCACAAGAATCTCAACTGCTCCCGTCTGGAGCCAGTGAGACTATGGCATCCCCAATTGGGGTATGTTGTGAGGCTGAAGGTAGTGGGGAGGGGAAGGAGGTGGGGAAGAGGAAGGTTGGGAAGTACCTGGCTATTCAGATCTGGTCACCAAACACGGCTAAAGCCATTTTCTAGCAACGTTTCAATTCTGAATGGTGGTCTTACATCAGGGCGATACTGTTAGTATCTTCCACTCTGGAACGTACCGCAAATATACTATATATTATTTTAAATGAGTTAATTGTGAAATAGCACAAATTAATCAAATAAAATTTATTTGCGCACGCCGGGTTCGAACCCGCGACCTCCGGATTGTGAGTCAAGAGTCTTAGCCACTGGACTACGGAGGTCGTCACAAAAGGGATCGAAATGAAAATTTTGTCTCCTTCAATGGAAGCAATCTTCCGAACTGGCCCTCCATTTATGACCAGCTCAGGGTTAAGTTAGCCTTTCAAAAGCTAGGCGTAGGTACTGACAGGGCCCACAGATACTTACACGATTGATTCTCCCATCTTAACTAACATTTTTTTTACATTAGCTCTACACAGGAGGCCCTAAGGAAAATAATTCCACTCCGGGCCTGTCATCTTTGGTGGAGGTTTTTTTTAGGGGAAGGAAAGAGACGAAGTTCTGAGAAGGAAATAGGTATGAGGAGGGGTAGGATTTAAGATTTCTGATCTTTCCTAAAATCATCATTAAACAATATCTATTAATAGCCCAGCGATTGTTCGGTTGAAATTCAAGAATCCGGCTAAGAATGCAACTCTGACGCCGCTTCGCAAAACCGTTTTCGTACGTGGGGCTATATATAAATGTACTTTTGTAATAGAACCGAATTAAAACAATGTCAAAAGATGGCGCCACTTACGTTAACCGATCGCGCGTTTAATATCCCCTGGCAGGCGTAAGTACTACGGATTTGAAATCATTATTGTAACTGGCAGTTGTGAATAATGTTACCACGCGGCTATATATTACGTTATTGGCTGTCACGGTTACTTTGTCCCAGTGACTAGGTGTCACCGGATCACAGTGGATCCGAGGAATCGGCTATTTTTGGAACCAGTTCCTATCGGATTTATAAAATAGTCACCAACACTCAAACTGGGCGAAGCCAAATCAAAAGCCACCCTCAAAAACCTGCAGAGCGGGTTTTGAACTGCTAGTTCTTATTAATATCTATCGACCATGTGATGAGATGTTAATAGCCAGACACGACCTAGTCCTAGATATTATTATAAATGATGTGGTCATCTCGTCATCTCGTCATCATTTATATCATTATTAATAATGTGCCACATATGGTATTAAATTCATTATATTACGCCTACACCCTGTCAGTCTGTCTGTCTGCTAAGAAGGATGATTTATTTTTGTCTATTTGAAGATCATTCGTTACTAATTAATTACGTATTTATGTTTTTAGTCGGAGTATCGAAAACTGAGGAAAATAATATTACACAGGACCTATAATCCACAGGAACTATAATATCTGCAAAGTTCTTCAAAATACAAAGTTGAAGAAATATAGTAGATTCGGTAATGTTTTTTTTTAAATTACACATAACTTAATCAATTGTCCTGATCTTCTTCAACGCCTATCATTCCATGTTCCAAATCGCAACAGCAGACAGTCGCTAATCTTTAATCTCCATATTTACAAGACCAACTCTAAACATAACCCATTTATCTACAGATCCACACACTCATTTAACTTAAATTATTACCACATTGACATTTTTAACTCGACTCGCTAAGCAACATGACTCAATCTAGAAAGTTCAATCCATATATGTTTCTATCCTTTCCTCTTAATCTTATTCCTATGTTACTCCTCCCCCTCCCCCCCTTTTTCATATATTGTAACTAAAAAATAAATTAATTAAGAAAATACCCTTACAATGTCACACTTTATCATTGACTATTATCAGTGGAAAGTTCATAATTGGCATAATTAACATCTTATTATTGTATTATTATGTAATCTCTGATTTGCTGTCAACTTTATTTAAAATAAATAATATAAAATCACCTTTGGGGATGCTATGTGGAGGAAGTAGTGAACCGGGTCTTGGTCTTGAAACCCAGATTGTAGGAGAGAGGAGACGTAGAGGCCAGCAAATCGTTAAAAACCCGTGCTGTTGTGTCGTTCTTGAATTTAACAGCTTGGTTTACAGAATATTCTAATAATCTGGCCACTGCTGTATATTAAGTCTTCCTGGGTAAAAATTGACGTAACCCAATAGAGTTCTCTGGGAAGGGTTGCGTATTTGAGCTTTTCTCCAAGAAAACCTATTTGGACATGTTTATTGTTGTTTTTTTTTATTGTACGCTTTCTTTTATCAATTTGTCAAAAATTCACACATGTTTATTTATTTATTTTATTTATTTTTATAGAATTGTTTTCCAATTTTTAATTATTTGCAAGCAACTTTGGCAATTATTTGTGAGTTAATGGTAATTATTTAAAAATATATATATTTCTCTATTTACTATATAAAACGTTGAAATGTAAAATTAAAAAAAAAATATATGTATATATATTTTTATACATGAGCTCCACACAGGAGGCCCTGAGGAAAATAATTTCCCTCAGGGCCTATATCATCTTTGGAGATGCTGTGTGCAGGGTTTTTAAGGAAAGGAAGAAGAGGAGAGTTCTGGGAAGGAAAAGGGTTTAAGGGGTGGGTAGGAGTCTGGGGTTCAGTGTGTCAAAGTCATCCGCCTCCAATACCTAGACAAACCTCAGAGCCCCATGAATCCGGGCACCCCTGCTAAGTCACCAAACGTAGCGAACCACTTGGGGTGACCTATGGCAAGGATGTTGGTTATCCAATAAAGGTTCCCGGGACGGCGGTACCCATATCCGCCTCCCAAATTGAATGTGTATATATTGAAATGAAAATTTCTTTAGCATCTTTGTAATTTGAACTCGATGAAACGAGAAATAGCAACACCAAAAAGAGACAAATACACACATTTCTAGGATTTAGCCTGCGAGAGAATGAGATAGTAAAATCGGTCTCATCTTTGTCAAGGTGCTTCGTAGCCTATGGGTCTTCCCTTTGTGCAGTTCTTAGTGACCTTCCCTAAAGCCTAGCCTTCACACGCGGTAGTGAACCTGAAGGTTTCACTACCGCGTGTGAATTGCAAACTCTGATTTTGAAGTAAAACCGTTGTGATTTGAAACTCGATGAAACGAAAAAGCGACACTAAAAAGAGTCAAACATTTTTTTAAAATATTTATATATTCAAATTACAAAAGACCGATATATTATAATGCTTTTATTCGATACACACATTTATAACGGTGGAAAACCTAAAAGAAGAACTAAAAGCACCTACGTTTAAAAAAGATGTTTAAATTAATGGAGAAGATTCAACTCACTTAACAATTGAAAAGACATTAAATTAAGTACTAATACTGGACTCTGTACTGCTACAGGATTAAATTTAACTAAGGGTATTTGATCAATTAATTGCATTTCCTATAGAATTAGATTACATCCTAAAGGCAGTGCGGTGAGGCATGGGATTGTCAAATGTAGAACTAAAGGCGAATGGAGGCAGTGGCAAAACCAGATGCTAAATCTATTACGATTTTCATTGGAATATGTAATCAGATTTCAGTGCAACTTGCTCCTGGATCAGTGGTCGGCAACCCAAAACGGGGTTGCGAATCATTATAATAGTCTCACTAAAAAAGTCAACAATTTTTTGTACAAAATTGTATTTTATTACAGTTAATTTCACTGTCAAGTGATTACACGACGATTCGGAAACTAATGGATACATTTTGACCCTTTCTTCAACAATCGCATCTTTATTTTGTGGCACCATGTTAATCAATCTCTACACATTATAAATTAAAGTCATCCGCCGCGTCTGTCTGTCTGTCCGTTCGCGATAAACTCAAAAACTACTGAACGAATTTTAACGCGGTTTTCACCAAAAGATAAAGTGATTCATAAGGAAAGTTTAGGTATATAATTTGTCAAGGTTTTGTGTAAATTGGTTGAAATATAAAGGAGAATGTCTGCATGTGGTGGACGAGCGGGTTGGCAAGCGGGCGGTGTGGATTTGATTTGTATGCAAATCTACAGTTTTATTCCGAGGTTGATGAAATTTTGCACATGTAACCTTCAAAACAAGTGGAAGGTCACTGTCTACATTTGATTTCGAAAACTATGTGTAAAGCCCGGGCATCGCCGGGGACTTCAGCTAGTCTCCGATATAATTCGATCCTATCCCCTTCGGTCATATTTAACTACCTAA
Organism: Limnephilus lunatus; assembly: GCA_917563855.2. NCBI lineage: Eukaryota > Metazoa > Arthropoda > Insecta > Trichoptera > Limnephilidae > Limnephilus > Limnephilus lunatus. The sequence continues at coordinate 41,586,135 of OU830596.1, forward strand.
GAACTACCAACATTATCTTCTTTTGCTGAACGCATATTTTTATCTTTTTGTAATGTACTAAAAATAAAATGCGTTAAGAAAGTGAAGATAATGTTTGTAGTTCTTAGTCGAGGTATGATCCAATAATTATTTATTTTTAATTTTATTTTATATAATTGTTTTTACGGTACCTTTAACTACATAATCACCATAATTGGGTTTTCGATGCCTGTCTCACTAGGATATTCCTGTATCGAGACAACAATTGTTTGTCTATTATTATTTTTGTTGATTTTAATGTTATCCTGACAAAGGAACCACCAGTTTCGAAACATGTTGATAACTTTGTTTAAATAAATGGCGTATACAAAGTAACTTATTTTCATTTAATTAAAATGACGCCAAAAAGAGAATTTGCGATTACACTTATAATTAGATTATTTAAAAAAGCTCGTAAAGGTAGACTTTTTTCTTCACATTATTGAAATTAATAACAAAATTATATTAGTTTTCCAAATCATATCATTATGCGCTTTTATAATTACCGTGACGATTCACAGTTACGGTATCATGATGACAAAAAAGGGCAAAAAACATAAGATCCTTATTGCTATAATGCTGCAGCTCTTTCTTACACATTAAAATTGGTGAGACACACAAAAAAGTGTAACTGTTTCCTTTAAAGTACAACTTTTTAACAACTTTTTTGTGACGAGAATTGCGTTTCAGTTTCTTTATATGTGTGAAGGAGATGTATGATAATGATTGAATCTTTCCTGTGGTGGGGGGCATACGTTCACCGTTTGTCCCATTTTGTTGTTATTGAGTGTGTAAGAAAGAGCGGCAGCATTATATGTTTAAGAACACAAGCAAAATCATAAACGCATTGACATATGACATTTTGTTTTTTTGGAATCCACACTTCAATATTATCCTTGTAACTATATTCCATACTCTACTCATACAAAATTATCATCCCGGCAAGTAGTATTAGTAGGGGTCTACGTAGGCGTCACGGTGCGGTGTGTGAGAGAGATGCCAGAAAATGACGACTTTTTTCCTTTGGAGGTAACAGACCTACGTACATTGTATATCTTATCTCTTGAAAGAGCTGCAGCATTCTAACGGTAAGGAACGTACGTTTATTCCCTTTTTGTGCCGTCACAGTACCGTAACGGTGAACATATAATAAAAGCGCACATTGGATCGATGAAAACAAGCTATAACGCTATTTCTAAAACGAATATTTAAAAATTCGATTCTTTATCGAACAATTTACAGAATGTTTGATTAAATACTTTTAAAAAAATATACTGGAAAAACATTGTTCTAACATTTATTGTTTGCACTGCACTCTGTTTGTTTGGGATCTTTAACAAATGGGTCAGTAAACAAATACGAAATATCCATTTCATTGTGTTTCCCACGGTTGGAACTCTGTAGAACTATGGAGCCTATGAACGAAGCCTATTGTTCGTTTACTGGAATATTTTTATTAGAAAAGTATTGTGTTTTTCGGTGAGTAAAATTGAAATAAAAAAGTTCTTTGAAAGAAAATACTTTTTTCTTTAATTTCCCATTAACTCCCTCAGGGCTTATTTCATCTATGTGGATACAGGGCATAGTGTCTTTTTAAGGATAGGAAATTCTGGGAAGGTCTAAGGGTTAGTTAGGAATCTGGGGGTCAGTTTGTGTAGGATTGACGTATGAATCCATCCTATCCACTGCGGTTTAAGACATAGTTGTTCGGGATAGCCGGTACCACTGCTAAGTCACTAAACGACATAAAACATTTGAGACCTATGGCAGGGGCGTTGATTATCCAATGAATAGTGCCCGGGCGGCGGTTAATTGAGTTTGCAAACCAATCGTCTCTCAAACAAAAACACGTGGTTTGGCATCTGCTAGCTACTGAAACGGCCCAAGTCTACATCCGGGCTAGTTCCGGTCCAACGCCAGAAGTGGTAGGAGTGTTGGGAAGGGAAAGGAAGTGGAGGAGGGAAGTGAAATGAAATGGAAGGAAGTTGGTGGAAGTGGGAGGCTGTATCGAGGTATCTGTAATAAGATACTACATTGGCGGTGAATGAAGTTGGAAGTCACACAAAGCGATATTACACAGAAAACGTTGTAACAATTTGGTTTTATTTTGTTGTTTCAATGTCACTAAACATTTTTTAGAGCATCGACGTACTAACCATTTGGGTCTTGTAATTATTTTTCGAAACTGACCTACTAAATAAAATAAATAAGTTTTGTTTTTATATGTATGTGAAAATAATATCCACATTTTATTTTGGTCAGGGAATTTAAGCTTTAACAAAATCGTATAAGTAATAAAACAATCTATCTTCATATACTATAAATCACCAAACACTGCACCAAATTCGATTTTTTTTTGTTGTGTTCGTTATTGTCAAGACACGATTTGTATAAAACTACTGGTGAGCTCTGGCATTATGAAATTTGTATAAAAAAATTACAATAGGTGGCACTCGAGCTGTTTGAAAACTGAATGTATGGAATGCGGGATGGGGGAGGGGAACTCGGTTAGGGGATCGCGGGAGGGGGGAGGGAATCTGGGAGGGGCGAGGGGAACTCGAGAGGGGGGTTCGCGGGACGGGGAAGGGGGGAGTGGAGTGGGGAGAAGGAAAGTGGAGGAGGCGGAGTGGAACATGAGAGGAAGGGGAGGCGGAAGAGGAATGGGACGAATGGGAAAGGACACGCAGGGAGAAACAATTTATTTATTAAATGGAATAACAACGCATGCCGGGAACCAGCTAGTTTAAAATAAAATAAGAAATACGTAAGATCTATCGAAAACAGAAAACCAATAAATTAGCATAATGGAATTTAAGCTCATATTCAAGAATGATTTTTGACGATCGTAAGGTTCATCGTGTTCACGTCATGTCGGGGTCACGATTTTATGGAGATATGAATGTGTATTGTGTATGTAAATCAAATAAGCAAGACTCTGTACTAACAGGTTTATTAAACAATATTTCAGCGTAGTAATTTATATTTATACAAGACTATTTATCGAGAAGTGGGGAGCGAACACTAAGCAATTCGCGAGCTGTTCGATCGGCGGCAATCGGAAACAGAATGAATACTTTTTTAGTTCGGCACCCGTAGCTGGGGTAAATAGGTCATTGTCCATGTGAGCACTGTCCATGTGTATATTGGAGCACAAATAGCCGATAGGAGGCAATAGCGTCGCGAATGTGTTGCGTTGTTCGCTAGCCATATTAGTCTAAGATCCAAACTATAAACGACCTTCACCGATCTGTTAAATGGATGAAAAGTATTTTATATCAAATTTTATATATTAGAAAATATATTCCGAGGGGATCAAAAAATATTAGATTATTGAAAGCGAGCGCGTATGCTATTTATTCGTGCAACAGAGAAGTATAGCAATATTGCGCATTATTTTGGATTAGTTTTTTAAAGTATTTACTAATGTATCGCTATCCTTCTCTGTTGCATGAATAAATAGCATACGCGCTCGCTTTCAATTATTATTTTTTTTAATTAATCATAGTATATTAAATATAATATATTTTTTAGACAAAACACTCAAGATGTATTTTCTAATATATTAAATTTGATATAAAAAACTTTTCATCCATTTAACAGATCGGTGAAGGTCGTTTCTAGTGCGGATCCCCTACTTTATATTAAAAGGAGAATTGTTAAAGCAAGTTATTCCTAGATAGAGGTAGATATTTTGAATGAGCTTGGTCTTCAATTTTGGGATTTTATCATAGACATACAAATAGCTAGACGAGAACTTACAGATGAGGGGTAAAAACCAACTATGGCGGGACGAAGAGAGGAAAGAAACATGTGATTCGCCAATAAATCAATCTAACAGTATATAGGTACCTCGCACTATAATATCACCATTTAGTTCTTGAAAGTAAAATCTGCTTTTGAATGAATAGACCTTTTTATATGGGAGCGCGAATTGCTTGCCACGCTATGAACAGATGTGTCAAGTCCAAATTCGCAAAGTAAGGTTCTGAGTATTTTCATAGTCGAATATTTTGTTTCCGTAGACACTTTTACAAATGTTTCATGATTTACTTACCCCAGTAAACAGCGGCTTTGTGTTTCGCGTCGCCATGTATCTCGATGTCATAGTATGTGTTCCATAGACATACAACGTCCGTGCGTAAAATGTACGATAAGAGCTCGACACTGGTCCGGACAATAATGATGACGTCACATTTTTTAGATTAACGCGGGGCTCTCGCAAGCCCAGCCGGTTCCGAAAAATGGTTCCAATGGGAGGGGGAAATAACACGCCTTTTAGTACGTAAGGGCAAGTCCATGTATTTTGTACGTCCGTGGATTTTATTGTTTTTCTGAAGTACGCAAGTCTGTATATAATGTTCACTGTTTAACTTAACCTGACTTAACTTAACTTAACACTTTCTGCTAAAACAGGGATACATTTCTAAAAAAAAAAAAAACATGTCTAATTTTATTATAAAGGTCAACATCTGCTTAAACCGTTTCTGTTACTGTTATCTGTATAATATAGTATGTCATATTACTTAATTTATTTGGAGGAAAACATCATTTTATTTTTAAACCTAACATTTATTTGTACAAAAATTGGTGTAAAATAATGTACCTACCAATATAACCATGCACATTTAGATTTTCAACAAAATAAAATTCCTTTCTCATATGCATACCATATAGTACCTACTCTTATTTTATATATTTAAAATTACATACCTTTGTTATATTTATTATTATTTATTTATTATTATTTATTTATTAATTTATTTATTTATTTATTATTATTACAACTCTTTTATATTACTCTATAGCAATTTAGATTCTTTTATATTTTTTTGTATTCTTGAATATCATATAATTTTATGTACCTATATAATTTCTTAATTCTTTCACATTCTTCATATTTCATTTGTTAATTGTGATAAACCCCCCCCCCCTACGAAAGAAATAACGTCTAACTTTTGAATCCAATTGCTGCTACAGTGCTACAGCTACAGGCGCAACCCCGCCCGGCCTTTAAAAGCTCGTAGCTCGCCCGTTCTCGCGTCTCTCCCCTGCATTTCTTTTGCAGCGCCTTTTCAACCCCATCACGTAATACTTTTATGCAAACGTGACGAGATGCTCTTAATTAATCAATTGTAATTAACCCCACAACGTTGTGTACTTTTTTGTTTTAGTGGTTTGGTATAGTTAATCCAATTTAATTAATAATTTATTTGTGGTAAACCCTTGTTCTTTTAGGTATGGCGTGTTACAATTTGCAAGGCTTCGAATAACAATGACTGGGTCTGACTAACTTGAAAAATAACTAATTATCTATCTATATTCAACCAGCTTCCTCCCCTAGCACCTGTTATACACCTACGCTCATCGACGACTATTTTTATTGAAGTAATCTGCATTTTCCCTCCTAGCATCTGGTATATAAAATTTACATTCAAACGGCGAATTGAGAAGATCCTACCTTTCGATGCGATGTCGCGTACTCTCTGCGGCCCTATAAAATGCTATCATGAAAATAATTTGACATTTATGTATATTCTAACAAAAGATTTACACTCAAAGCAGTACGGAGTGCAATAATTCTACACTTACAGTGCTAGATGCAGTTTGTTAGTTAGCTAGCTTGTTTTATTTTGTTAATTTGACTCTACGGGTAGGTATTTTGGATTAACATGAGACAGAACATGTGCTGTTTAAATAATTGGACTCCTCCATAGCCCAACTGATAAGGTGATGGTCATAGACCGCCGAATCAGCTTCCAATTCCAACGCCTCCGGAGAATGTTAAGGTCGCAAGCGACGAATGAAAATCGACATGTTTTGCCTTCTGTCGGGAAAGGGTTTGATGTGTGTTTCTGGATCATAGAGTGGTAATGGGAATAATATCGACCACTACGCCGCCAAATTATAATTGTGTTGATGATGATGATGAAAGGTCATCTCATACCGCTTGATATGAGGGTCTGCTCCGATTAATGGTGTGATAGCCGATGTCAGGAACTGTTCAGGAAATGTGTGGGTGGCACGAGGTTTTGGAACGTGACATCCTACTCTGGATTGATGATGATGTTGAAGTTCTTCAGCATGCCGATGACTTGAGTTCCATTAACTCCTAAAGCATCGGCATAAACATTACACCGAAGTTGATTAGACAATCGGCAATGTCAGGAGATCGGTGGGGCCGCTCTCTCCTCTGATCTGGCGATGTATGAATTTAATTAAGGAAGATTTTGATGTCACCGATCCTCGCCTTGGCAGTCACTCATGTCCTCAATAGTCCCGTTCTCCGTCCAGCACGCCGCCTCGAACCAGTAGAAATAATGATTACGTTTTTCCTAGACACGCTACAAAACATGCGCCAGCCTGCAATCGCGATGGTCATCGGTATTTGATTTGAATGAAAAATACGTCCTCTCGCATAACATACACAAGCGTAACTTGGGACCTTCCCCTATATGTGTTACGGGCATATGCTCTACGATAGGCGTACCTCAAGCTCAAACTCAAATATCAGCTCAAAGAAGGAAGGTCAAGCTCGGCGTCCAGGGTGCTGGGTCCAAGAATGAAAGGCACCAGGTCGTGAATCTGGCTTCCCTCCCTTCTATTTCCCCGGCTGTCCTTTCGTCCAGAGTACATTCCCACCCTAATGCTGGATGATCCCTATTCCTATTGTGATGGAGTTAAAAGAACTTTTGCTACTTATGTAGGTGGATATAACGCATTACGCTTAAAATATGAATACCTACTGACGGCTTCATTCAACCGACAATGTGAAAGTTTTTGGCTAAATCGAATATCGAAGGAAATATACCTACCTAAGCGTAAACCAAAAGTAGTTAAGAAAACTTATCCGGATTCCAACAAAGAACCGCCGATCGGTTGCCAAACAATTCCATATGTCATGTTCCCTTCGTTCCGCCGACAAGGCAGACCCCACACGAGCGTAACCTAAAAGGTAGTGAAGCCCACGCAAATTTCGTCACTTCGTTTCCCCCATGACGAAGGTAGTCCGGCCAGATCGTAATCTTCGTCCTGCATCAAACTGGCCTCCCGCGACGACAACTTTTATCCGCTGGTACCTCGGAGCGGCGGTAGAGGGAGGGCGAAATGGGTGCACGTCCTTTGTTCTCCTGAAGTCCCCCAATGCCTTAGTGACGTACATACGTCGACATCATGAAATGGCTCCGGCCACGCTTCCAATCCAGTCTAGAGCGGGTACGAGATCCACGTTACCGAGAAGTGATCACAAGGGATTCCAATTTGCTCGGACCAGACACGACCATCGCTTACTTCGCCTCCACATTAGAAAAATAGTGTAAGCCCACCTGCATTTCGATCACATCGCCCCCGATAAAGTCGCGTGAGATACTTCCTCATGGTGAAATAGGAAAGCCGGACCCGTTAATCCATTCGACAACCGCCGTCCATTCTCGAGTCGTAACCCGCTCAATTAAGTTTGAAGAAAAAGAGTTTGTTAATTAAGTAGGTGGATATAGCGCATTACGCTTAAATGTGAATACCTACCGACGGCTGCATTCAACCGACAATATGAAAGTTTTTTGCTAAGTCGAAAGAAATATACCTAAACGTGAACCAAAGGTGATTATATGATAAGATATCGAACCAAGTTTATGCAAAGTCCTATGTAAGAGACTTGTTGTGATACCTAAAGTTTGGAATAAGGTGTGGGAAATTTTTGGAATGGGAATTCAATTATGTCAGATTTTGTTAGTAATCAAAAATGCCCATGCTACGCACCCTTCATAAACCGTTATATTGCCCAATGCTTTTTCAAAAAACCTTCCTGAATATAGTCCCCTAGCTACGTTTATAAATATTATTGCGAGACTCGTAAATAATAATTATCACCTCAAAGGCGCTTTACACATTAATTTATACCTACATTCTATACCTATGTATTTTGGTACCCGTTATGTATTGGAGAATACCCAGTAACCTAGTTTTCTAGATCACCAACAAAGCACTTTTAAAGGATTTTATTATTGTTTTGTGGTTTTAAAATCCCGTCTTTTAAATGAAGTCTCTCGTCTAAGATTTATTGCCCGAAAGCGCACTTTGTGTTTCAAATGCTATTTAGTTAACTAAATTATTATTTTACAACGGTCTTGTCTCAAGAGTAACTTCACCCAACAAAGGTACTTGCTAGCCGGTCAACCCGGAAACGTGCAATGCTCCGCTCGACAAAAAAAAGGGTCCTAGATTCCTAAGGCTTGTATATAAACCCTAATTGACTCTTTCCTGCAAGGCCCGTACTAAATATGTTAATAATTTTATACAAACTTACCAAATTCGCCTTGTTGCACAAAATAATTTCACAAATCAATTCACTACTCTAATATTTAACTCAAACAAGCATTTCTAAACCACAACCCGTCATGCAGTTATTTATTCCAAGATGCAGCCGTCAAACACAATTCTCGCGTCAATTCGTTGTAAAATTTTTCCTGACCCTCATAAACGCCCCGAAAGCGCGTCCCGTATTGATAATTGACCGCCTCAATTTACAAATTATATTATTTAACTTCACAGATATGAACTCGCAAGCCGCAATCTCTGACTTCCTTATTCGCGTGGACTCTTTTTGTTTAATAAAGACGAACTATTCTTTGTTTAATTAAAATGAAATATCCCCGATTTAGAAGCACCGAGCTGGTCTCCTCGCGACTCTCAGAACTTGACGATCTTAATTCTCAACAGGATCTCTCCCTGACTGTCCTCTAACACTTCCCTGCCCCGACTATCTGAATTATTCCCGGTTTACGCGCACCAAATTATTACTCTGCCGTTTATCAAAACTCGATGATTTTTATCCCGTCCGCGCGCCTCCAGGTTCCTTCCCTCACTGTCCTGTTCCAACTCTCTGCCCCCCGACCCCCACCCATCTACTTGTGTGGTTTCAATAATATATTAGTCCCTCTTTTTTAAAACTTAAGTGATAAACACATCTCCCAATATGCATATTTCAATCGTTTTAATAGTGTTCTGTCACATTACATCCCAAATTCCAAGAAATCAGTGCAACTTTCATGTTTGCTATTTTTTTGTGTGTAACCTTTAGATAACAGAATACAAACTAATTTTGTCTGCGCCGAAGTCATAAATTATCCCAATAGCGCTTAAAAGAAGAGCTCAGTGGCGTACTTCAATCTAGTTAGGACCGCCTCATTACTTGCGTCGACTTTATTGGTTATATAATAACATTATATAAGCATTGTCTGTACACGTTTTCGTTCTTTCTGCGTGCGTCACTATTTAACGAATTCTGCAATCTTATTTTGACAAATATGTCAAATATTTCAACCCGTAATCGGCGCGTCGCTCTCGTATATTTAAATGCACCAACGATCAATCTTTATTGCCTAATTTTTCAACTCCCCACTGCCATAGAAAATGCACAAGACAATTGTTTCACAAATCAATTTGCTCGCGTTAAAGTCAGTCACCACTCGGGCAAATATCCATCGGCCGCCCCTGACTTGATAATGAACCTGAAAAAATCCCTCTAAATGTTATTCTGGGTCCCTTCTTAGTTTTGTGAAAAATGGCCTTTGCCGGGGCTCGCATGCACTTGAGGTACGCAAACACATGTGGTTACTTAGTGGTAAGGACCCATAAATCACCCCCATGAATTGGAAACAGAGAATCGTATGCTGAAAACATTCCATGTTACAAATTAAATATATTTCTAAATCGATCTCTCAATTTTAAAGGAATTATTTCGTAGGCCCAAAGGCGAGATCATCACATAATGTACCTACTGTATATAAAATCGACCACCACAACACGGGCATGTGCCTAGCATGGTGGTCGAAAAATCCCCAATGTATGTAATGAAAAATCTAATGAATAAAGAAAACTTAAAAAAAAACTGTATTAGAATATTCCAAGAGCGCATACCTTGTGATTATTTGTTGCTGATTTGAATTAAGTCCTAATTATTCGTCAATCATCACATTCAGATAAATTAAAATGTAACCTTTTCTGGTACCAAGAAATTGCCATGAAAATTGGCTGAAATTAATTTTCAGATCGCTGAACAAAACCAATTCGATAATTCCAAATCAAATTCAACCCTTATTTTGCTATTCCAACTTTTGTTCAATTTCACTGAAGTCAAAAGATAAATAATTTTACTGAGAAGTTTTCGGATGGTGGAACCTTTTATTTGCTTAATTAATTATTATTATAAAATCATATTACATACTAATGAAACGCAATGTTCCGAGTTCCAAGCATTCGTGAATAAATTGTTAGGTTCGTTATTTTTCAATAAGGTTTTAATATACTGTATAAAATTATTATTGTAATGTTTTGAGTAGGTTTATGAAATATTTTCTCTAATATGATATATCATCGTTCAACGTCGTACCCTATTCTATCTTTTTCTTATACCTATTTCCTGCAAAATAAGGTTGAGGAAAGTAACCAAATATAGAATACCGGTTTGATTTTTACGCGTAAAAAAATAAATATAAAAGTCAAAAACTTTTTACTTTGGTGCAGGTACCCAAAATATAAGCACAACAAAAACTTTTTTTTTACATGAGCTCCACACAGGAGGCCCTGAGGAAAATAATTTCCCTCGGGGTCTATGTCATCTTTGGGGATGCTGTGTGGAGGTTTTTTTTAAGATGATGAAGTTCTGGGAAGGAAAAGGGTTTAAGGGGTGGGTAAGAATCTAGGGTTCAGTGTGTCCTGGTCATATACCTCCAAGACCTAGACATTAGACAAACCTCACCCCATGAACCCGGGCACCCCTACTAAATCACCAAACGTAGCGAACCACTTGGGGTGACCTATGGCAGTGGTGTTGGTTATCCAATAAAGGTTCCCGGGGCGGCTCATTCCCGCCCATTCCCGCCTCCCTATAAGTTCCTATAACACAACCTTAACTTCTATGGGATGCTTAAGGAATTTTATCTGTCGAATTCTGCACTAGCGCAATCATTATGTGCCCAGAGTCCGCACATGAGACATTTGATACAGGTTCTCCTCGAGTATCTTCAGAAAACAAAACCATCTTACCGAGGACACAGCACTCGCTCGACTGACAAGTTGAATCCGAGTAAGACGATTACTGCTTACCTATATTCCATATTAGGAATATTATTTCATAGTTGGTTACTTTATTTACATATTCAAACGTATGAGCAATATCGTCAGTACAAGAACCATGAAACTTGTTTACGACGCACTGGTGCTTTCGTCCATTTCCTATGGAATAATCGCCTGGGGTGGAACATACAATAACCATGTAAAACCATTAGAAATTGCTCAGAAGTCCATCATTAAGGTAATGTACCAAAAGCCCAAGACATATCCCACCAATCAGTTATTTCAAGAAACCGAAATTATGGAACTAACGGATCTACTGTACCCAATGTCTCAAATATATATTTACTCGTCCTAACAATTTCACTAAAAACACAAATCGCTCTAGCCAGAGACATAACACATGCGTGTTCACAGTGCCTCACTGCAAAACCAGGTTGGCCCAAAGACACATTAATTATATTGCCCCAAAATTGTTCAATTCCCTACCTCACTCCACCAACATGTGTCAAAATTTGAACGAATATAAAAAAAATGTTAAAATTTGGATAAAAAATAATTTGGAACTGAGTAATTTTTTTCTGTAATTCAAACTAACAGCTTCCAAATTGCTAAAATATTCCATGTCGTTCTGAATATTTAGAATAAAAAAAGGAAATGTAAATGTATTTTTGTAAGGGTGTAAATATGCGATATAAATTTTTAAATATTTTATTATTGAAATATGTATATATACAAATTTAAAAAAAATAAAATAAACTCCAGTAAAATCAATCATGTTGATTGATCTCTATAGCCTCTATACATATATATATATATTAAATTTTATTTTAACTACCACTGTTATCCACATAATATAATACCCACACACAGGCTTCGCCTTCGTGGGATTTTTTTTTGTTACTTATACATATATATATTTTTTTTTTTGTTATTTTGTATTTACTTGTTAAATGTACCAAATTTAGAATTTTACAGGAGAGTGAAAACAAATTAACGAATGATTGATAAGTGGTCCCGTCGAAAAGAGATACTAGCGACATCTGAAATATGGTTTTGTGGGGCATGGACAATAACAACCACTTTACTTTTCAGAGATAAACCGTAAAATAGAAAATTTTGATTTACGACGCTTTTCTACTTGATGAGCCAATATAATATATGTTCCAGGAAAAATACCAACGAATCGCTAAAAATAAAAGTAAATTGAAGATTTTCTGAAAGGGAACTTGTTATTCTTCTTTTCACTTTATTTTATTTTATTTCTTAAGATTTCTAATCGTCTTTTTAACCATAATGTACTCGTTTTCTTCTTTTAACACTACCTACTTTATGAATTATTTTGGTTCACTTATAAATAAATTTAACAATCTGTCCATAACTCGTCAGTCGTAACTAAAGACTAGACTGTCTAGACTTCTAGACATTAGGAGAAAAATAGCGTGTTAGTAGCACATAAGCTGGTCAGTGGGCACATTTGCAATCCTGATGTTCTGGAATGTACTTATATTACGTTTTATGTCCCCAAGACCAGGGTTTGGAAGCATAGACTTTTTATTTTTCCAAGATCCAGAACTAACCTACCATTATCATGTCTTTGGGAAAATGACGACGTTCTTAAACCTTGCTTCTGAGGTAGACATTTTTTAGTTAAACTTCAGTGACTTGTCAAGATTGCAATAAATATTTTTTATTACGAGAAAAGCATCTCAATTGACGGAATAAATGTAACCAATGATTTTAAATTTTGTGAAATGTAAATGTGAAATGTATAACCAACACCTTTGCCGTTGATCACCCCAAGTGGTTCGCTACGTTGGTGACTTAGTAGGAATGCCCGAGATCATGGGGTGAGGTCTCTCCAGCCGAACTCTCTCGACCCATCGCCTTGCAGTTCCCACTCACCCCTCATACCATTAACCTTCCCTGAATTTCCTATAATTTTTTTTAAAGACCCCCAACACAGCATCCCCAAAGATGACTCTGACTTTGAGGGAATTTATGTTATCTAGTGGAAAATTAGTAAATTATAAATCGTACAATTAAATTATTGTAATGTATAATGTAACAATATTAGTCTATGATCAGTTCTATCATTATTTGGGGACGTGTGTCCTCTTAAAACACATTTGTATCCCGTGATTTTTTAAGATCTAAAGTCTTTCAATCAAAACAGAATAGTACTGAGATACTGGCCAGTACTAATAAGAAATACAATATCTCTATAGAGGATTACAATTATGAACAAATTAATTATGGTACTTGAATTTTTTTTTTAATGAAATAGCAATAAAACAATATTTTGATGAACGTCGATTTACCGGCACAGAAACTGAAACTAAAATAACACAGTAGGTACATTTATGTGAACTTTTGAATGAAAACAATTAATTACAGCAATCAGATAAGGCCGACCCAAGAATATAATGTTTTCCCAGCCTTGAAAAGTAAACACACGATGTAGAGAAAATTAATATTTATTTAGTAAACCACGAGGCTGTTATTTTGAAGGGGGCTGCAATAATGATGGATGGGGAAACCGTCAGTCTTGTTAGCTTCTCTCCAATCAATTTCTTAATAGACGCCCACTCTAGATTTTAGTGTATTCTGGATTTATTCGCTTTCAATTAAAATTAAATTGGATTGAATTTAAATTTAGTTGGTTGAAAATAATAATGATTTTAATTAATTATGTTGATTTTAAATAAAATTCTATTAAAATTAATAAACCATGAAAATGAATTTTTAATTTTTCTGCGATAAAACTGATATTGAAAAAAAAAATTTGTTGAATTAAATTGACTATTTAATAAATAATAACAATAATTGAAAAAATTGTAGAGCGCCGTTTTTGTGAATAATCACCTCAAATATGAGTTCTTAAGATCCATCCATTTTTTTGTATTTACAAATAGATACCGAAAGCACACTTATCTAGCAGGTCTTTCATTTAAAAATTTCCTTTTTTTTCAAACACTCTTTTATTCAAAATTTTTTGCTTAGAGAATACACGACTTGAATGCAGAGGACTTTATATTAAAATGTTGGACTTTTCAAGATTTTGCATTTACTAACCTCCGTTACTAATGACTAAAGATATTAAATTTATGAGAAGATCAGTTTTTGACGGCCGGCGTAGCGCAGCGGTAAGACGCTTGACTCGCGCACCGAAGGTCGCGGGATCGAATCCCGGCTTGGCAAATAAATTTTATTTGATTAATTTGTGTTATTTCACAATTTATTCATTTAAAATAATAAATAAATAAAAAAGTGGCAAAAGTTGAATTTATATTTGCTACTGTAAAAGCCGTAAATTGGTAAAACTTAGGTTTTACTAGTAAATATTAGGATTTACCAAAAGATTTATTTCAGTGCAGAAATTCTGGGACTAACTACTGTACGTATTTCTCTTTGCCCCGAATACTAATGGAGGGAAATAATTATGCCGAGTCAGTGGATATCTTCAATTTATCACTAAATATATAGCCAGCGTACTACAGCGGTAAGGCTCTTGACTCGCGTTCCGAAGGTCGCGGGATCGAATCCCGGCGTGGCAAGTAAATTTTATTTGATTAATTTGTGTTATTTCACAATTTATTCATTTAAAAATAATATATAGTATATTTGCGGCACGTTCCAGAGTAAAAGATACTCTCAGTATCGCCCTGGTGTAAGATCACCATTGAAAATTGAAACATTGCTTGAAATGGCTTTCGCCGTGTTTGGTGACCAGTCCTGAATAGCCGGGTACTTCTCAACCTTCTTATTTCCTATCTCCTTCCCCTCCTCACTACTTTATGCCTTACAAAATATCCCAATTGGGGAGGCCATAGTCTCACTGGCTCCAGACGGGAGCAGTTGGGACTCTTGTGCGGTATTCATGTAAAAAAATAGTACAAAAATGCACTTGGGGGACACTAATGGCTTGTTCGTACTCGGCAAGTAGTTTAGTCAAGCAGCGAGCAACTCGCTACTTGACTGGCCGAAAACGTTCGCATTATGGTCGAGTAGAATACATTAGTGAGCGGCGCTCTGCAAGATAACGGGCTGCAGCGTTACAACGCAACAAAGTAAATTCGCTAATTAAACTCATTGTAATGCTTATTTTAGAAGAGGTGGAAGAATAAATTAGTGAGATGAAAATAAATAAACTATGGACTCGAAAAGAGATTAATAACAGCAAAAATAAAGAATTTAAAGTAGCATCTTCGCTCCAACACGACGACATATTATCTGCATCTACAAATGAAATCTACTGAAACGTCGGGTCCGCGCATGTTAGTGCGCAGGGACGCGTGGTGGGACCCGAAAAATAGAACGAAATGGATTGACTCGTAAAGAGCTGACTAAACTACTCTATTAAAATAATTGTGGTGTTCGGATGCGTTTCGTTTCTAATAAGCTCGCTACTTGACTGAACTACTTGCTCAGTGCGAATGTGTCTTACCATGGACATATAAATATTAATAGACCATAACAGAAAGGTGAGGGGTAGAAACCAACTGCATCGGGACGAAGGAGGGAAGGTGGCTTTGGTGATATGTGATTCGTCAAAACTCAATCTGACAGGCATCTCGTATTATAATATAACCATTTAGTTTTTAAAACTATACCCTGCTTTTGAATGAATAGACCCTTTTACACGGGAGCGCGAATTGCTCGCTGCGTAATGAACAAATTTGTTAATGTGCGTCAAATACGGCAAAGTAAGGTCGCCTATAAGGTTGAGTCGTTGTTGTATTTAGTTAAGACACTTTTACAGATGTTTCATAATTTACTTGTTTCATAATTTGCCATGTATCTTGAGTGATAGTTTATGTTCAAAAACGATCATATTGTGATCTGAATTAGCTTAAAATAGTGTAAAATAATGCTTGCCTATGGAATATAATTCGACAATTGGGTTTATTCTCTTTTCACCTCTATTTTTACACGTTTTCAAAACACAAGCCACTATTTTTACCGTCTTATTTCGTAAAATGCACCAATAAGTGCTCGACGCTGGCTCGCAGAAGAATGATGACGTCACATTTTTTAGATTAACGCGAAGCCATACTCGATCCCAGCCGGTTCCAAAGAAATGGTTCCAATGGGAGGGGGAAATAATACGCTTTTATCACTTAGGGCAGGTCTACTAATATTCATATATCTATGGTCTTTACTTATTTTTTCTTGTAAGTATATATATCGTATTTTCTCTAAACCGACTGCATATTGTATGTAAGTGTGCCGGGGGAGCAACTGTTTGCGGATCAACTATCATGGAATCGAAATAAATAAATGATTATATTCTTACGACACTCCTTTATTCTAAGCAATTTAGTATTAAACACCAAACATTCGCTGAACACCTTGTCGTGGTTCGAATCCCACGTAAGTCCTTTCACAACCGCTACGATTCTCACGTCCATTGTATTCGTCCCGTAATCGTAATCGCTTTCTGCAAACCGAGTTCATAACCACGTACAATAACAATAGTGTCATTGCATCGAATTTTGCAACGATCTGTCATCTTTTATTGTTCAAGTCTTTGGTATTGTCTAGCTGGATACTGTTCGAAAAAAGTGATCTCATTTCGTAACGATTTGCGGTAAATGACTGTAACACGAAAAGTAAAGTCGAAAACTATATGATAAAAGAAATGGACGGATAGAAATGTGTTTTGAGGGTGTGTGTGTGTACGTGTTTGTGCCCGAAAATTCCTCATTTTTCCTTACTTTAAATACTAAATTGTTCAAATTGTCGACATTCTTTTTATGTATAATATGCGCTCTCCTTTGGCAGTCATTTCTGTTTTTCCATTGTGATGTAATGTCTATCTGTTGTTAGTGGACATTTGGTCCGTGAAATCTCTATACATATAAAACCCCCCAGGCTAATTTTTTCGTTGTGTGTGTTCGTATAGAAATCGATACGTCTCCCTTACTATCATGGCTAGAAATATGATCTAAACTCTAAACGGTGTTAGAAAGAGAAATCACCAAGATTTATATTCAAATCTATTAACCAACCAACCAGTTAATCCCGACATAATTAAAATGTACACCTTTATAAAACCAAAGTTTCTGACCGCAATTTGAAAGAAATTATGAAACTTTATTAATTATTATTTTTGCATGAAACGAAAAAAGAGTGTTCACGAAAACGTTTATAATACATTTGCCTAATATAATATGTACTTATGTATTTTTATTTTTTTCGTTACCAGTAATTTTAGTAAGATGAGGTGAGCCATTTTTAAAACCTTTTAATATTTGCATTAAAAAAATTATATTTACCGACTCCAGATATTTTCATATCAGAGGGTTCGGCTCTGTAGAACTCCTAACTGGACCGATAAATCCTACTGATCCCTTAATATAAGTATTTAAAAAATCTTTCGTAATCGTACATGTATTTAAAATGACTAATTTCAGAAGCAATGGGTTCTTGAAAACAGATGAAAATTTAATTGAAGTGATTTATTATGTAGTTGAAAGTAACACCGTACCAGAGAGATTTGTTGAATATGATGTAATGTTTTGAAAGGTGATGCGCATTTTCATCCCGCGACAAAATATCCTCCGATAAAATATCCTACGGACAAAACATCCCTCATCAAAATATCTACTTAAACTTAACCTAACCTAACCTAACAAAAATGGGACAAAAAAAAAATACAGACATGCTGTAAAGACAATAAATTATTGTTATCTGTATTATTTTTGTTCCATTTTACTATTTTTGAACAGGATGTCTGTATTATTTTTATCCCATTTTTTGTTAGGTTAGGTTTGTTTTAGTAGATATTTTGTTGGGGATGTTTTGTCCGTAGGATATTTTGTCGGAGGTTATTTTGTCAGGGATATTTTGCCGCGGGAGGAAAAGTCGCGGGACCGTTTTTTTATTTGATTTATTTATTTATTTATCTGTATAAGGTATGTTTACATTATATTTTTCGATGCCTGTCTCACTAGGATATACCTGTGTCTAGAGGTACATAAATGAATATCATATGTAACAATATCAGAAGAATATTTAAGGTTAAATACATATTAGTTTGAATACAATTAAAACAGAAAGATGATTGAAAGTGTGGGTAAATCCCATAAAGAGAGTTATCTTATAATTGAAAGAAGAGATGAAGTAAAGTAGTAAATCATGTAAAATCTATTTATGGAGTTAGATCATACAGGATTTTATTATTTTAATTTGTTTTATATGGGTAAGGACTTATGTAAATTGATATTTCTGTCAATTTGATACACGTGCTTCAAGATAACGTCTTCCTAGTATGATGTCAGGTGTTTGTTTTCGTTTGAACTATTTTTTTATCACTCAATTGGTTTGGCTCAAAACAAAAGTGAGGCATTGTTTGTTTAATTAAGTGAGAGCTATAAATAATTTTGCAATGGGCTTCGTTGTGCATTCTTTTTGTTAGAGTGAGACGTCATGTTTAAATTTTCTCTACAATTCATTAGCCAAATTTTGGCCAACTTGCAAACAACCTCGGGCGTTAACAGATATAAAATATAAAAATTTTGAGGTATGATAGGCCATCCTAGTATGGCAAAGGGCTTGCTAAGAAAATAGGATTATGGTGTGATACCGCAATGTGCAGGAACGGCGTCAGGACTGATTTCACCAAAAAATAATGTCTGCACTAGATTTTGGTTGGCTTTCTCGACATTATATCCACGACGAAGGTATATTAAAAGGGATGAGTTGTTGTAATGTAGGTGAATCAATAATACAATTGATATTTTTGAAGAAACAAATGAGATCACTTTTTTTCGACGGTCTTTTAAAGGGGAAAGGTTTAGAGTTAGTTCAATTTCATCATGAGAGTAATTGCCTCTTTCTAATCCTCTTAGCAATCCTTCTTAAGAACCGATATTGAAGGAATTCAATATGACGAATTTGGACAGCATAAAAAGGAGACCAAAAAACACAAGCATATTCAAGATGATGGCGAACCAAGGAGCAATAAAGAGTTCTAAGGTTATTTATGTTTTTGAAGTCAGATGTATCTACATAATTCTAGTGTGAAGTCAAGTTTGAGAGATTTATTAACAATTAAATATGTTTTTAATAATTTCGTATTTCAATTTAGGTGTTACCGATATTATCCTCAATTATTATATATTTTTGGCTTCTATGTTTTGCGTGATTACAGTTATATTAATCAAATATATTAATTTAAAAAAAAAGATAGTGTCTCGGAAGAACCCATCCAATTTTTATAGGAATACTAGGATTGGTACCTATCATTATACAGTCAACTGCACAACATCTTAATTGATATAATTTGCAATTGAAGGAAGGCCTACTTGTATTTTTGTTTTTGATTTGATTATATTGTTTATTTTATATATGAATTGATTATATTTTATATTTGAATTGATTATATTTTATATTTGAGTTTTTTATTCTGTTACTTTATTAAATTTGATTTAATTTTTTTTCTTTTAATTTAATTATTTATAAATTTATATTGTATGCATATACGTGTGTTAAATTGGAAAATTGATTTAATTATTTGTTTTGTATATTATATTATGAGTCACTGTTGAAAACCAGCTATATTCCAGGAGAAATCCTGAATGTATAGAATATATAAAACTGTAAAACTTTATTGATAAATAAATGTTTTATCATTATTAAATTATTATTTTAAGGTACAAATGCGGTACAAGTCGAGATAAGGTGAAAAACTAATATCATTGTTTTATTACACAATTATAATTTTTCAAGGAACCCAGAATTCCAGTAGCAAAATAAATTAACAACTGTTTGGTTTATTCAATTAATTGTCTTATGCCCTTGTTATAATTTTCCATTTGCTTCTATTTCCAAAGTGGAATTTTCATCGTTGTGAAAACCTACTTCAATATCAACCATTATTTTCCCCAAAAGGCTTCGTGGGGCACTTACAACTCTTGGCATTAATTAGAATAATCAGCACGGAAGTTACGCGAAATTATTCTATAAGGATGATGAATTCTAGAAAATTAAGCATTTCTATGAAATTAGCGTCGTTTAAATTAAATTAAATATTTAACGAATATATCAATCATAATTTTTACTCTGCGTAAAGACTTCATATAGATCAGCGATAATCAACCTTTTTAGACGGAGGGCCAATTTATTTATATAGAGGGCTACATTCGTTGTTAGTTTTTGGGGTGTTGCTGCCGTGTTGCGCTACCTCCTTCTGTAGCCGACGTTTTGGACAGCGTTGCAGTGTCCATCATCAGGGCAGATCCGGTAGATCCGACGATGTCGGCTATAGAAGGAGGTAGCGCAACACGGCATAACACCCCAAAAACTAACAACGAAAATGCTTTTGGCCGTGAAAATCTAAAAACTTATCCGATATTGAAGGAATTCAATATGACGAATATGGACAGCATAAAAAGGAGACCAATCAACACAAGCATATTCAAGATGATGGCGAACCAAGGAGCAATAAAGAGTTCTAAGGGTATTTATGTTTTTGAAGTCAGATGTATCTACATAATTCTAGTGTGAAGTCAAGTCACTTTACGTTTTACCGATATTATCCTCAATTATTATATATTTTTGGCTTCTATGTTTTGTGTGATTACAGTTCTATTACTCAAATATATATATTAATTTTAAAAAAAAAGATAGTGTCTCGGAAAAACCCATCCAATTTTTATGGGAATACCAGGATAGGTACCTATCACCTATGGTTTTTTTTAATTATACAATCAACCACACAACATCTTAATTTATATAATTTGCAATTGAAGGAAGGCCGTAGGCCTTCCTTCAATAATTCAATTACAAGTACAATTACAAGTATTGTATTTTTGTTTTTGATTTGATTATATTGTTTATTTTGATTGTATTTTGTATTTGCATTGATTATATTTTATATTTGAATTGATTATATTTTATATTTGAATTGATTATATTTTATATTTGAATTGATTATATTTTATATTTGAATTAATTATATTTTATATTATAATTTTTCATTCTGCTACTTTATTAAATTTGATCTGATTTTTATTTCTTTTAATTTTATTAATTATATATTTATATTGTATGCATCTACGTGTGTTAAATTGGAAAATTGATTTAATTATTTGTTTTGTATATTATATTATGAGTCATTTATTATGTTTTAGGACTTAAGTCATACAATCGAAAATACAAGTTTATTCATAAAAATAGTTCTGGTTCCCTTCAAAGTACTCCCGTCAACTGCATCGCACCTACGCCAGCGCTTGATCTAATACTCAAAATACCGCTTCACTCAATTTTCAGTATGTCCATCAGATACATTTTTTTGACATTCTATCGAGTGCTGTAACGAGCTTCGCGAAGCGGTTTTTTAATTTGGTTGAACAAGACAAATCCGCAGGGAGCTAAATCAGGTGAATTCGAAGGCTGCTGGATTATATTGGTGTTGTTTTTGGTCAAAAACTCACGGACAAGTATCGCATTGTGCGATGGTCCGTTATTGTGGTGCAAAATTGATTTTTTAGCAACTTTTGTGACTTGAAAAAATCTAAAACATGCACATAGATAGTTATACTCAGTACAGCGTAATTTTTACAAAAATCAAGCTACGATACTGAAATTTGGAGGGATGTGTCAATGACAGATTAACCTAACAAAAAAAAAAAGAATTTCAATGGGGTGACTGGAGTCACACGGTGGCCGGTCCTAAAACTTTTTGATCATGCTGGTATATCTACATTCCTTTTTAAAACAATACTTGGTTCACTCGGATCGGATTAGTCCCTAATATATGATATGATTTACAGACACATGTCGTATCCGGAGTCGAAATCGTGGGTTCTCTTTGCGCGAGCGCATTTCGTCCCATCCGGGCCATGTCGAAGCAGAATTTGTACAAATTTTTATCCTACCTTTTTAAAAAGAGACTAAGATGAAAGATGAAAAATGTGCATAAATATGTATTTCTGCAACTAAAAAAGAAATGATTTGAAATGGTTTGCGAATACTTATTGATCCTATTTATACATACCTACTGGTTTGGGCATGTAGAGCGGATGAAAGAGGAAAAGAGTGTAAGGAGAATGTATGACGCAAATGTGAATGGTAGAAGAAGTCGGGGACGCCCGAGGAAGACATAGAACGACTAAGTGAATCAGATACTTGAGTCGGGCCATATGAAGAGTCGGAATAATAATTCTCCTAGATTTGCAAATAAACGCGAATGTGTTAATGTATGATATACCAGACTTTGCTCGATTCTACTTGCTAACAAGCCACCTTTATTTTACATATTTTTATTCTGCGCAAATATAATGTTAATGCCCACATTATTTGTTTGGTTGTAACAAATACTTGTATCATATACCTATGTATATACTAGCTTTTATCATACATAATTTTTTATGTTAGGTCTTTTATAAACCTCGCATATTATTTAAATATTCCTTAACTATTTTATTTCTGTTATTTTTAACATTCTGATATCCTCCTGTGAACCATTGTATTGTGTATCACATGAATGTAAAAGCCAAATTTATGGCGTTTAAATAAATAAATAATAGAATAGCTTGTATGAGACGATGTATGAATGTGAACGAGGCAAAGAGTGTTTGCGAAGATCGAGTTGTGTGGCGGTCCGTCCTCTCTGCCTACCCCTGCGGGGAAACGGCGTGATGGTTAGTTAGTTAGTTACTGATCCTATAAGCCCCAAGACAAATTAGGGTTAACTCTATAGGAAATCTCTGTGCTTTTACATTGAGTCTCATTAAATTGAACTAAGGCTACGTTTCCCCTTTGAGACACTGTTTTTCTTCCTGAAGTTGTTCGTATTGAATTTCTCGCAACGTATCACGCCTTATAGTCACATAATTAATTCAGGCACGAGTATCTAGCGAACACGCCGAGCTTTCCTTGCGAGCTTTTTCGTTGAGGCTGTCTATTTAACCGAAGTGATATACGATTTTAAGGAAGGTGCCGTTAGGATGATTAGAATAGATAACGATGTTCTGATGGCATAAGGATATGTTTATTGAACATGTTGGGCGTAAAACGATAATAAAATTTTTTTTAGCCGAGAATCTGTTATTATATATGAAAGGTAAATAAATAATAATAAAACTATAAATAATAATATAAATATGAACATGAACATGAATATGAACCAAATTCATTTTTAGAAAATGAATTTTATAAAATTTATTATGATAAAACTATTCTAACAGACAGAATAATTAGTCATAATAGAACCGATATAGTTTTACATGACAAAATTAAAAAAATAACTTTTATCATTGATGTCGCTATTCCAAATTCTTGTAATATTCAGAAAACTGTTTCTGAAAAAATAAGAAAATAAACAGATTTAGGAAATGAGATTAGAAGAATTTGGCATTCTCAGACTATAAAAATATTACCATTTGTTATTTCGGCTACTGGCATTATACCTAGCTCTCTCATTTAAAATTTAGGCGTATTAGATTTGTCAAAAAATTTGTAAATAAAAATGCAAAAGTCGGTCATTTTAAATACATGTAGGATTACGAAAGATTTTTTAAATATTTATATTGAGGGATCAGTAGGATTTATCGGACAAGTTAGGATTTCATCAGAGCCGAACCCTCTGATATGAAAATATCTGGAGTCGGTGAAATATTTTCCCATTATGTTTCTGGTGGATTGACATATTGTTCTTGTATTGTTTTGTATTTATTATACTTATATAGTGCACTTACATTGCGTGAATTTACTAGATATTCATTTGTGGAAAAGTGTGTGGAAGGGTTTAGTCTTTCATTTGGGAAAGATTTAACCCGGACATAAAATCTGGAGCACCGTAAAGATAATAAACACTTTGTTTTAACCACTATTTATTAGTATTTTTATTGTTTTCTTTTTATGCCTGTCTCACTAGGAAGTCCAGTGTTAAAATCAGACACAATTTATAACATAAGCACTTTATAATAGAAACACAAATCACAACTCTATATTAAAATAAAAGACAACCAGCATCGTACTATTGGAAATGCACTCTTATTAATAGGTTTCAATAAACTCTTTGGTGTTAGATCTGTTTAGGCTGATGATCCAAGACTTGATGCATGATTTATATTTAAAATATTTTGTGTTGTGTAATGGCCAGTGGAAGTGCAAGGAATTTAAAAGTATCTTTCTTTGGCCAAACATTGTTTTAGCGAAAAAAGAAGTAAGATTTTAATCCCTTTGGTCCTAGCATCTCGAGCAGTAGACATTGTCAAAAGCAATTATTTGTTTGAAGCGGTACCTACGTTAGTATGTTTTTGACGTAATGTTGCCTAATATCTTAAACACAGATACAGATTCTCCTAAAGATTTCATCCGACTGCTTGTGATCGGTAGGAATAATAATGTTTTATTCCAGCATGTGGGGAGGATATTGTAATCCCTCACATCCCATATATTTAAACATATTTAAACAACAGATTTAATGTAAAGAAACAAGTACACATAATGGAGAAAAAAATAGTAGTTAAAATAAAATAAAATAAAAATCTTTATTATTTGTTTCTGAGCTCTAAAAATGTGGTCAATGGCGGCAACGTTTGCCCTTCCCCGAGCTGTAATACCGTACTCGATTATAGATTGTTGTAGTGCACAGTGAATTGTTTTATGTTGATTATATTTATTTCAACGTGTTTAAGAAATGACAGTTCCTTCTTCAGTATGAAATGTATCTACTCTAAAAAAATACATAATTAGCGAAACCTGTTAAAATAAAAAGATGAGAAAAATTATAGGATTATTAGTATTTACTCGCAGTAAAAAATAAATCTGACTTTTGTTTTTTTATTTTTTTTATTTAATGTAAATATGTATTGTATTCTTTTTGTTAATGTGTTAATGTATAATTTTGTTGAAAATATATAATAACAAATAATACTTTAAGGGTTCTATGAGTTTTGAATTTTTTGAGATTGTAGTAATTTTGTGGCTCATTCCAGAGTGGTAGATAATCTCAGTATCGCCCTGTTGAACGACCAACATTCAGAATCGAAACGTTGCTTGAAATGTACTAACTTAAAATGCAATACTGCCGCCACGAACTTGTGCTTGTGCTTTTACTTATGACCGCAGTACACCTTATCTAAAACATGCGAACACCTCAGCACAGGTTCACCTAGTGAGGTGTTCGCTAAACACTTAAACTAACCTATTTACGCATTCAAAATTAAAAGATTTGTTTAAACCACTGTTTTTTTTAAAGTGGTTAAAACATAGAAATCTTTATTTTGAATTGAAATGGTGCCACAAAATAAATTTGCTGTATTTGAAGGAAGTATTTACGTATTGTTACTGATTATTATTTATTTGTATTACTGGAACTTATTATCTATTTAAACTATAATGATCTGTGAAATGTATACATGATTTATATATATTTGATATTTGCAATTTGGGATGCGGTTAAGGGTACCTCCGTACATTTGAAATAATAAACCTTTCTATGATTGATTCGAGAACCTAATGTTTTCTCTTGGCAGTCGATAATTCAAACATTTCACTCCAATACCGTAAGGATTTCGATTCTTTGCCAACGCTCGCTTTTCTGACTCTATATACCAGAGAATTTAACCATAGCAGATCGGCCCTCATCGAATATAATATTTTTAAGGGCCATTAACCAGCCAGCGGCCGAGAATTAAAATTTCGTCGAAAGATGTTCTTATAGGGTGGTTCAAATGAGAAAGATTAATTATTCTCCGTACCAGCTTTTTAAAATAATAACTCAAAATCGATTTTTCTTCATTCAAAATTTGCTTTAAAATTTACATTAAAAAATTCTGAAAGGCGTGATGATAAAACTATTAAAATTATGTCCCTTTTGTAATTATTTTTTGATCATAAGTATTTATAATTTTTCAACAATGTCTAAGAAAAATGTGAATGTAAAAATATCTTAAATATATTAGTTTGTAAGACCGTAAATAAATAGACAAATGAAGTATTGTCGTCACAAAACACTAAATGTGATAAGCAGTAATTGTTGAATGAAACACTAGTACATATTGAATTATTTGGCGGGTGGGAGATAAGCCGACGTAGCTCAGTTGGTAGAGCAGTTGACCGGATATCAGAAGGACGCGGGTTCAAGTCCCGTCGGCGGCATTTATCTTTTCTCGGGAGATTTTTTCAATGTTGATGAGTGTTTCAGACTAATAATTATTGCTTATAATAATTGTTACCCTTTGTGCTATGCATAAAAATCTTGTCTTAAACATTAGTTTACTAATTAAAAATAATAAATAATTATTTTTATTATTCTGTATGTTTGAAATAACATATTTTACTTCATGATTACTGTTTAAAAAATTAGTCCTCTGCGGTGCAAGCTATTAGTCGATAGAGTCCGGTTGGAGAGTTCAAAAGGTCTCCCTTTCTGGCCACGCAGTAGGTGGGCAAACGCATTCACCGCGAAGACCTATGCAAACCTCACCCCATGAACC
Organism: Limnephilus lunatus; assembly: GCA_917563855.2. Lineage (NCBI taxonomy): Eukaryota > Metazoa > Arthropoda > Insecta > Trichoptera > Limnephilidae > Limnephilus > Limnephilus lunatus. Next base: position 41,612,675 of record OU830596.1, read on the forward strand.
CGGGTACCCCTGCTAAGTCGCCAAACAAGTCAAAATGTAATTACGCCATACAAAAGCAATGACATTATTTTAGAAAATTATTGTTCACTCTCTCTTCTAGCGTAGGGCTCATGTAATATATTCAATATCATTGGTTTTTTCCATCCTCTCTCTAGAGAAACATAACAAATGAAGTGATTAGAGGAAAGCACGATTTTAGGTTTATTTCAAACAGTCTAAAGTTTAGGATCGCTGTAATGTTCGCGTTGAGATAGAATCCATCTGGGAACGAACTCGTTATAGGTTATGTACCCCGAACGGGGGATCTAGCACGGTCTATCGATAAAGATTTTATCGATAACTAGCTGGTACCCGGCATGCGTTGCAATGGCGTTCAAAGAAATCTGCATGACCTTTCCCGTGCGTCCCCGTTCCCTTCCATCTTCCCCGCCTCCCCTCTCCCTCCTCTTCCCTCTCCGCAAACCCCACCTTCCCCCTGCCATTCCTCACTGCCGCTAAAATATATGAAATACACAAATTTTTATTTGTAAAAATTTCCTAATGCCACAGCTTACCATTATATATAGCCTTTGTTACTCGTTGATAATGTAGCTTTCTATTGGTGAAAAAGTTTTTAAAATCGGTTCAGTGGTTTAGGCGTGAAAGTGTAACAAACAAACTCACGCAATTTCGCATTTATAATATACTAGCTTTTACCCGCGGCTTCGCTCGCATGGTATTAGTGGGAAATTACTGTATAAAGAATTTTCTAACGTTAATGAAAAAAAATTTCCGTGATAAAAAGTAGCCTATGTCGTTTCCCATGGAATTTTTATTATTCTTGCTGAAAATAATTTTGTTTTAATAGAAAATTTCAAAATTTGAGAATGACATTTCGCAAATAAAAATTCTATTTTAGAAAATATTAAAATTATAGAAATAGAAATTTATTTTAAGTGCCTAATCCCTTTATTAGTATTTTATTCATATTTGAATCCAGAGTAACCTAAAAAAATAAGAAAATGACAGTCCACTTCAAACGCTATGCTTTATATCAACGTTATGCGCTTTGTTCGGAGAATAAACATTTTTAGAGACATGTAGATAATATTAACTACGACGCCAAAAGAGTACTATTTTTAATCACAACAAAGCACTCTTTTTAAGCCTAAAATTTAAAAAAAAAACATTGTTTCCAAGGTAACAATTGGTTTGACGTTTGCAATAACTCGATTTTTTTAGGGACAGAAAACGTATGATACATAATTTCATAACGCCACAGCTCATTCATAACGCCAGAGCTTACCAATATATAAAGCCGTTGTTACTCGCAAATAATGTAGCTTTCGATTAGTGAAAGAATTTTTAAATTCCATTCGATATTTATTGCGTGAAAGAGTAAGGACCATCCAACCAACCAACCATCCATACAAAATTTTCGCATTTATAATATTAGTAAGAAGTATGGATGTTGGTAACTTCTCATTATTTCCGAGCATGACTGCAGATCGTCAACGAACAAATGACAAAGTATTATTATAGACATACATTTTGCATGCAAATATAAAAAAGTTTTAAAACTGGCTCACCTTAGGTTGTTTCCAACTAAAATTCCTGATAAAGAAAAAATTGAAATAGGACGCCACTTTATAAGACAAATGTGTTTTAAACGTTATTGTCACCTCTCCTTTTTTGACGTTTCATGTAAAAATAATTAATAGAAATAGAAAATTCCCAAAGTTTCACATTTTTTTCCAATTTAAATTTTAGAATTAGATTTAAAGCGTGGCGTTTTCTTTTTCTAACACCGTTTAGATTATATTTCTAATTAGCTGACCCGGCCACGTGTTGCTGTGGCTAACGAAACACAACGCCATTAACTGGATGGTAACCCAACCACTGTAACCATCGCCATCTGTTAATTTGCAAACAACTCAAATCCACCCCGCTCGCTTGCCAGCCCGCTCTTTCACCACATACAGACATTCTCCTTTACATATTATGTGACGCAAATGTGAATAGTAGAAGAAGTTGGGGACGGCCGAGAAAGACATGGCAGGACCAAGTGAATCAGATACTTGAGTCGGGTCATGTCAAGAGTCAGAATAACAGAAGAGCTTGTATGAGACGATGTATGAATGTGAACGAGGCAAGGAGTGTGTGCCAAGACCGAGTTGTTTGGCGGTCCGTCCTCTCTGTCTACCCCTGCGGGGAAACGGCGTGATGGTTAGTTAGTTAGTTCGTTAGTTATATTATATGTTTTCACCAATTTACACAAAACCTTGACAAATTATATACCTAAACCTTCCTCATGAATCACTATCTATTGGTGAAAACCGCATGAAAATCCGTTCAGTATTTTTTGAGTTTATCGCGAACAGACAGACTGACCCCGAATTTATAATATGTAGAGACTATGATAGTAAGGGAGACACAATGGTTTCTATGAGACCTGTACGAGGACCCGAAAAACGAACAAATAATAACGAACAAATGAGGGTTTAAGTCTGCTCAATATAAGCCGTGTTATTTTTTTTGTAAATGAAAATCCCGTTTAAAATTGCAGTAAATATATATTTTTTAAATCTTTCAAATGTAGTGAGAGCATCTTAGTTAATGTTGAATTTAAAGTTAGTCTATTATTTGGCCAAGTATATATCCGAGTTTAACGTTGAAATGTTTATTCTGTCTTAAATCTTAACCGTTTAAGTGCAGACAGTAGAATGAAGACAGCAGACTCATGTTTATTACTGCAATAAAATCTCTAAGGGTTAAACTTTATTCTACCATTTAAATCATAGATACTAGAAACAAGGGAAATGGGCCATGAAACATTATTTCTATGAATAGTATCGCTAGTGTCGCTCGCCCGTAGTACCTAATGCAATCGCATCTAGGCACCGTGGCGCCCCGTCTTTGTTTGATGACCGGCCAACTCAGAATCATGCAACTTCAACACCTTTAAAAACTCATTAAAATTGATGAAAAAAAAAGTGTTAAACAGGTTACGCTATGTCATGCTATTTAAAAAAAATCTTTTCAAATGGGTGTTAAAATATCACTTTGTTGAGTTGTTGAGAACCCTTGATTTCTACCTCACACCAAAGGCTTTTTCACCGCAAAGTTGCTTTGATAGTCCACGCCATGTCTCACTTTATTTATTTTATCTATAATTTTACTCTAAGGGTTTTAAAATTCACATAATGCATGGTGTCCGGAAACTTGTTAGGGGAAGGAAGTTCTGAGAAGGAAAAAGTTATGAGGGGTGAGTAGGAATCTGGGGGTTAGTGTTTCCAGGGGTAACGGACGTATGAATCCCATTGTGGTGCAAGGTTTTGGTTCCAGGGATTTCGGCTACAGAGATAAAAAGGTCTCCATAAACCAGTCTCTCCCGATCCGGCCCACAAAGCAGTAGGTGTGCAAACATATCTGCTCTCAAACCTTACCCCAAGAGCCAAGGCACCCTGCTAAGTCACCAAACGTAGCGTCACACGTAGGTGACCTTTAGCAGTGGTGTTGATCATCTGATAAATGGTTCACGGGACGGTGTGGTACAAATGCCCAAATTAGCAATTTTTTAGTTCATATTTGAAAAATTCGATACTGTGAATACTATTTACTATCAGTTTTTTTTTTTAAATCTTTTTAAATACGTCGAAGCCTACACGCGGTTAAATAGGTTTATTTTAACCCTTAGTTACCGACAAAAAGTTTTGTTTTCTCCTTGTTTCTCCAAAGTTTCCCGCTTGTACCACGAGTTTCCTGTCACCATGTAAGGTTTCCTGTCGCTCATAGAGAAACCGGAATCTGTTGGCAACCCAGTTTCTTTATAATACTGGTGAGCTTTGGCATTACGAAATTTGTTTAAAAAAATTGCAATAGGTGGCACGTGAGCTGTTTGAAAACTGAACGTACCGGGACTGAATGAATGGAATGCGGGAAGGAGGAGGGGAACCTGGAAGGGGGGAGGGGAACTCAGGAGGGGGGAGAAGAACTCGGAAGGGGGGGTTCGCGGGAGGGGGGGAGCGGAACCCGGGATGGGGGTGTGGAACTCGGGAGGGTGATTCGCGGGACGAGGGAAAGGGGCGAGGGGAGTGGGGAGAGGAAAGGCGGAGTGGGAACGCGAAGGGAAGGGGACGCGTGAGAGGAATAGGAGGCAGACGGGAAACGGGACGAATGAGAAAGGACACGCAGGGAGAAACAATTTCTTTATTAAGTGGCATAGCAACGCATACCGGGAAGTCACTTTAATGATATAAATGGAGCGACCGATCGATTTGATTGTTATACAAATTAATAGATGGCGGTGAGAGTTAAAAAATTGGGTAACCATTTTACTTTATTTGGGAGACCAACAGTTTACATTAATAATAGAGCATAATAGTAATTGAGTCACAATAATTGAACCATTTACAGGTTTCCACATGGGTATTGTATACAAGTGTAGTGATTCCAGAGATAGTTACAAAAGAAAAAAATACATTTTAAGAGACAAGCTGTTTAGGGGAAATAGGGAGGGGTAGGATGGGGGAGGGATCGGTTAGGTTGAGGTATAGTAACAAAAATATGCGTAACAAAAAATGAAAAGAGAAAAAAGGAAGTTAATAGAGTGGATGGCGTTGTGTTTCGTTAGCCACAGCAACGCGTGGCCGGGTCAGCTAGTTATATAATAATAATTTATCAACCTTCTGAAAAAAAAAAAAATCCTGCTCTGAAATATCGTAAATTACTGGAAAGCTTGATGGGTCGTGAGGCGTGACCATGGCAAACTGTCTACCTGGCAACTGAAAAGCGAGGCGTAACCATGGCAACCTGTCAACCTGGCAACTGAAACGCAACTAGCAGTGCTAATCGCGTTTGACAATGCCATCGACAACTGACAACTGGTCTTTAACAAGTTGCCTGTGGGCGGACCGCCAATAAAATTCGCAATTTAATTTCTTGTGGATAGCGATTGAGTTGCCAACTGTATTTTTTTCAGTTGCTCCATGAGCGGATGGACTTAATCGCAATTCTTGAGATTATCAGTCCAGTCGATACAAGTTACAATCTATCTAATATACGTTGGATATATATTATATAATACCATGACCATATATATCATTTTCATCGTATCTGTCAAATCCGTTTCGGTCTCGACTTTAGTGAAAAGGTTGATCTTCCCACTGAAATAATCCCACGCAAAATATTTATTTTGGTACTAAAATAGCTTGGGTTTGGTAGCGAAGTCTGCCCGTAAGTCGGATTATTGAAAACTGTGCTTAGACCAAAGGTATTTTTTTAGCGTATCTCTAACTGATTTTTCCTGTATCCAAGATGGCACTCGACGTTACTTAGAAGGCGAATCTTGGTGCTAAATCATCTTTACTACGAATCGGTTTACATTATAAATACAAAAAAATATGCTATAAGCTTTTTATTATTTTTGTATAAGCTTTTTCTACCATTTCCCTTGAGTAGAATAAAAATAAAATTATGAATCAATATATAAAAAACGAATGTTTCTTTGTTTTTCCCTTATGCGTTCTTAACCATTTAACACCGTTTAACCCATGGAACTATAATTTGTACCATTCAACAGATTGCTACCAAACTTTGGTGATTTGACGTGCGCATGTCCTCGATGGTTTCTGTATACCAGGGTTTCCCAAACTTTTTCTGCAATGGAACACTTTGCAAGCCCGTAAATTTTAACGGAACCCTTGGCTTATTTTTTAGGTTAGGTATAAAGCACTCTTTTTAGAGTAAGTTGCATATTTCAAAAAAATTCGATTCGTAAAAATTTAAAAAAAGTTATTAAACATATTATTTATTTAGTATACATATGTACAAATGAAGAGAAACACGGAATATAAACCAAAAAATTTAATTAAAGCACCTAAGACTTTGACGATATTGAGTCGTTCGTGAATTGCGAACCATGAGATCAGGCACAAGTAGTTGGAAGTTGGATTCGCTGACACTCGGAAGTTAGATTCTAACATTTTTGGTCGTATCGATCCTATTCCTGCACTTTGACTTCGTTACAGCATGATTAGAAAATCCCGTAATGAAAAATTGCTTTGATAAATTGGGAAACTCTTCTGACGAACTCGCCCAGAAATCATTTAAAGGCTGATTTTCCATTTCTGTTTCAAGATAGAGTCACTAATTAAATTAATTAGAATTTCATATTCACTTGCGCTTAATTTTTTTTTAAAGAAAGACAAACATCCCCGGGTTACGAATAACCTGACAATATTTTACAGTAAGCGGAAAATGTTGCATGTGTTATGATGGAGGACTTAGCCAGCCAGGAAATCGAACACGGGACGCCTGGGTGGGACCCAAACTCGATGCCAACTCAGCCACTGACTGGTCCTTAATCCTAATGATTTGATTTGTAATTTTTAACTTGTATTTCGAACCCAGGAATCGTCCTTACTAGTTTTTTTGGAAAATAATCAAAAGAGTTGTTTTCAAGTTGTGTATATGTTTTTAAAATTCTTTGAAGACCTCATTTACTTTTTAAAAAAAATATTCATTCGAACATTCATGTAGGGCCGGAAAACAATTAAAATGATCTGATTGAACTCATGAAATCCAAAATTGTAATTTTTTATAAACTTTATCAACAATATTTACGGCACCATGCAGTTTATTGTTTGACTAATTGCTAATAAGGATGTTGTAAGACTGATTGATTTTAAAATTATTTTACTTTCAGATAAAGTCAGTATCGTAAAAAATATTGTTGGGTTCCTTGGGAACAGAAATTTCGTGAAATACATTCAGATCCGTCATCCCGTTGTTATTTTTTCCACATTGCACAGATGTTTATATTATTGTCTCTTACCACAGTATTATAAACCATAGTGATAAATTTAGAAGATTTTTTTTAGTATGTAAAATGAAGATTTACTGCGATAACAGCATAAACTGCCCTTTCAACTACCATAAAGCTTAGTCTCTGTACCTGGAAGAATCTATTACCAAACTTAAATTGTGAAATATTTATACAAATAATAATTTCTTGTAAATAATTTCAGTAGGTAGTGTTCAAATATGAATATATTTTATTATAGTGTTGAAATATCAGGATGAAATTTGTGCGTATTATATTAAATTAAATTTTTCCAACATATTGTCGCGGAACCCCTATTCAGGTTCGGCGAAACCCTGGTGTTCCGCGGAACACAGTTTGGGAAACCCTGCATATAGAATAGTGAGCTCAGGCGTTATGAAATTATTTCATATACTATTCATCCGATTGCGATGAAACTTTGGTGAATTGTGGTGAGCACACCCGTAAAGGTTTCTATGCATAATTCTGAACTTTGGCGTTATGAAATTTGTATAAAAAATTTGTCGGTGTCTAATTTGCATAAATTGGTGTCTAATTTATGATTTAGATTTAGAAAGAGATTAGCCGATTTCAGAGAGTCGTTTGCTTTAAATTTATAGTTTAGAAAACTGCATGAAAATTGCAAAAACTTGATGTTTTTCGAACTAAGTAACAATTTATATTTTTAATTTAATTTTTTTTTTTTTTAACAAACAATTTATATTTTTCAAATGTGTGTATTTCAAAGGTCAATAATAAAAATAACTAACAGTTAAAAACCCGCTCCGCAGGTTTTTGCTGCTAGGCCCTTCGAGCGGCTTTTGGTTCGGCTTCGCCCAGTTATTGTTAGTGACCATTTTATAAATCCAATAGGAACTGGTTCCAAAAATAGCCCATTCCTTGGATCCACTGTCATCCAGTGATAGCTCGTCACCGGGACAAAGTAACAGGGACAGGCAATGACTTCATAGTAATATATCGTCGCTTGATACTATTATTAGCAACGTCAATCTTTCCATATACCAAGAGATATACAAATTCGTAATATTCGTAGTAGCCAGGGATACGTCCCCATGCTACCTGCTAACGGAAATGGCGAAATCTTTTGACGAATTCTTGAATTCGAAATCGAATTGCAGTGAAATTGTTGAAATTTTTTGAAATTTGTTTGAAATTTCACGTTCATAGGTGTTATTATTTGGCGCGGCGCGTACGGCGTGGCGTCAGACATGCACTCGAAGCTTGGTTCTGAAATTCAACCACGCAGACGATAACTTATTAATAATTTTCGATGATATCAAATTTGTACAGCACAGTTTTGTGTTATTTCACCTCAAGTGCGCATAACTAAAGTAAACGTAAAAATAATAATTTAGTGTTCGGTGGTTGTATTCTTAAGATTACTCCTACGGTGCTCATTACATAACATGATAAATTACTAGTAATATGAAACAAAACATGTTCAGTATGTTCAAAACAATGACGAGAGAACAAAAAATACGATAACAGTGCTATTATAAGCACAGGGCAAGAATAATAAACAATTAAGTTCATATTTGATTAAAAAATATCGAAAATTAACATAACGTCACCCATCCAACTGTTCTCTTTATGGCCGCATTTATTGATGATTACCATAATGGTATTTTAATGACATTTGCTTTTGCCCTACAGAGTTTATAAAAGATGGAGAAATGCATTAAGCTATGCATAAATTGTTTATCGGAATCCAAATGAGAATTGCAGGTAAATGTGGATAGGTACCTACACTTAGCGTTTTCTCATATTTGATTGGTTAAACTATAGATAAAATAAATAGACACACTATTTTCTCACCTTCTTCAACAACAACTCCTTCTCCTCCCCACTACCTTAAGCCTCACAACATACCCCAATTTGGGATGCCAGAATCTCAATGGCTTCAGACGGGATCAGCTGGGTCTCTTGTGAGGTATTGTATCTACAACTTAAATGCACGGACTATCAAAGCTGCTATGAAATACCACTCCGATACGTAAGCGGATATACACGATAATACATATAACGATAGCAGTCAAGTAATAAGCGTGTTTTCACAGAAATCGTTATAACTCCGTTATTGTTCTACTGAAATCAATTTTGAGAGGCGCATACCATTATTTTTTTGGTTTTCCTCCCATTAAAAAAGACAGCATTTACATTCTTCAATTTTTTCTCATTTTCTATCGTTGATTTCTCAAACGTTTAAGATTACGGTCAGTTGAACTCACATCAGAGCAACCAAAAAAAACAAAAGAAAACCCCAGTAATCCTTGGCATTTTTGCTGGCTTGGAAAATGATTTTGAAACCGTTAGATTTCATCTGTTGCCCATTTATATATGTTATGACCTTTCCAACCAACCTTAAATAACGATGAAGGTCTGGAGAGCATATATTTCGCTCGATGACTTTTCATAATCAATCATTATTGTTTTTTGTTTCGGCCAACAGAGGATAAAATATAAGCCGAATGTTCACTCAGATTAATTTACCCTAGAAAGATGATCTACGTCTCAGAGACGTAAGCGATACAAATGCTGTATTTTTTTAATTCGCAACGTAGCGCGCTGTCTATCTCAGTTAGCCCAGTTGCCGACAAGGGCTTGCGCGGGGCGGCTATGTCACCACGGTAAGTACAATCATTACGGAGAAATACATACCCCATACGTCCAAGAGACGTATGATTACCTTTTGTGTAACTTTCAGACTTGTCCGTATACATTTTATTAAGTGAAATAAAAAAATATATTTTTAAGTATAACGACTGATTAGCATTTAAACTTTCATAGTATATAAAAAAACGATTTAGACATAAAATGAAATATTATTTTTCATTTAAAAAAAACACTTAAAATTTTGTGGTTGATTTGTAAGACGTTTACAGATTTTTTTTTTTTTAATTGCAATATATTTTTAATAATAATATTTGTTTTATTTTACGTTTAAAACCCTAAACTAATTATTCAACTATCTTTAAACATTCATTTTCAAATTTCAGTACGTCTCTAAGACGTACGATTATCTTTAAGGTAGGTTAAAATAAGATTATCTTATAAAGAGAAGATAGGTTACTGAGACCACGCGCGTGGTTTTACTGAACTAGGTCCAGTGGACACACTATAAATTTACTGCGTTTAGTATGGACAAGATGAACAAGCTTAGACAAGCTGGCACCCGGTGCCGCAAACACGTCGCTCTGAGCTCCTTTTTTGTGAAAAAAATGCCTTCCTGCGCTTTTGAGTGATGCTAAAAATAAATTCGATGGAGTTTCTTTCCATACGTAAATACACACAAATCACTTATAATTTAAAGAATATTTAATAATTCAAGGCATTTGGCCACCCGAAATTGGTAAATGTCGAAATAAAATAAAGCGAGAGAGGACGCAAAAACACATAAGTGTAGTTAGAACAACCATAGAGACACGTCGTATTCTTCTGCGGTGCTCGCTGTCGTAATACAGATATTTCATCCGTACGCACACGTTCTTAGAATTGCCATCCTTTTCCCATTCGTTTTTCTATTAGCTTGATACTTAAATCAAGGGATGCACGCGTCATTTTATTGCTATTTCATCTACACACGCATATTTTCTGAATTGCCGATTTTTTCTCATTCATCATTTTAGCTATGAAATTTTTTGTTTCGATTAGTATGATTATGACCTTTCTTTGTATTTATTCAGTCTATGGCTATTCCCAAAGGTTTTTATTTCATTTATCAGTGGTATTTCAGAGTTACCTGTCTTGAGAGTGATATTTATATTAAATAGATTAAAAGGGTACATCCAGACTAAGCCGCACAACGCACCGAGCCGCTTCCAGCTACCAAATAAAAAATTAAATTAATAATAATTTGATAATTTGTACAGCGCCGTTTTGTAAAAAAAGGCAAAATAAAGGATATGAAAACAACAGAACACGTCGTAGAAAAATGACTCCTTCCTAAAGGCTCAGCTGTGCTGAACCAAGTGGCTCCCGATACCCTATCTGGATAACTTTAGCATTCCACTTAAACCTCCACCAACTTTTCCCCCGCTATACGAAGAAAAAATTTAATTGCATGAAAAGCTGTTTAAAAAAATCTAATATCTACGCAAAATATACGTACGTATTGTTATAAAACTTATTTATTTGTACGCCTCTGAGAATTTTGTAAAGCAATAAATATAATTTCCTTCGGAATTCCCATATTTTATTTTATGGGATACAAAGAGAAAGACCAATATTAATTTCGATGTGAAATAAATAAAAATTTCTGCGTTTAACAGAAATTTAATTAAATAAAACAAATAATTGCGTAAATTCTCAGATTTATTTTTAAACTTAAAGTACGATTTTTTTTTCTTTGAAGCGTAATTATTAAACTTAAGTAAGGATTTTTTTTTTGCCTTGCGAAGATAAACAAAGTATTTTCTTAATATGTTTAATGTTGATATTACTTTTAAAAACTTTTTGTTGATTTTCTAAAAGTAAGTACACGGTAATAACCAAGTTAAGGTAGGGACACACTGGACCTACGTACGCAACGTAAGCAATGCATTACGATATCTCTCCTTCAACCAATTTTTCATCCCGGCCTGCCACGCAGTTGGTGGGCAGAGGTATCCGCTGCCAAAATACGCACAAACCCCACCTCTTGAACGCGGGAACCCCTGCTGACACTTGGGGTGGCCTATGACAGAGGTCCTGGTTATCCAATAAATGGTTTCCGGGGCGGCGGTACTCATACCCTCCTAAAAAAGTCCCATAGCCTTCCAAATTTTAATGTTGAAATTAAATTGAAAATTCGATATTCCGGTGGATCAATAGAACGACGTGTTTCTCATATCCTATAACACATAGGTTCTCAACGTGGCAGTACAAGACCCAGAAAAAATTAGGGGCGTTGAGATGGCACAGTGAGGGCCTGGGCAGGTAAAAAAATGATCTAAAAGACACAAAAAGCACGCAAATCACGTACTAATGTTCTTATGTGTATTATCATTAATATTAAGAATTTTCGGCTTTCTGTAGTGGTAGTAAGAGATTTTCTAACATTGTTGGGTAATTTGTAACCCGGGAATGTTTGTCTTTCTCTAAAAAAAATAAAAATAAAACAATATAATATATCATGATTACAAGAAGGAAGGAAGTAGCAACCCGGTACATAAAATACAAAAGAATTGCTTTTTTAACTTGCTAAACAAAAAGTTATACCTACCTAACTAATAATTTAATACTTTCTTAATTGAATTATTGATTCCGTGAAAGTTGAACCCCCCCCCCCCCACCCTCTCCAAAAATGTACAATTTTATACCACTTATACCCAGATCTGTGATGTTATAAAAAAATGTATACAATACCTGTTGGGTATCGACAGGTGCAAATAAAAGTTAATGAGGTACTTTTTCTGAAAACAACTACACAAAAGCTTTTTATTGTACTAATCAAATTCAATTTTATTGAAAAATCAGGTTCGTCTTCAAAAGCAATAGGGCGAATAAAAAAAAGGTTTTTCGGGATAGAAAACAACCCTCTCAGAAGTGTGATTATGGTCTAGAAAAATAATGTACTTAACGGAGGCGTTCCGGATAAATGATTTTCCGATTCTGTCCTCCAGAAAAGGTTCTCATTTGAAAGGCGAAAATGTATGGAAGTGAAAGCCTAATAAACGTCTTTCAGGAACCTGAAAATAACGATTTCAGCGACAATTTATACGATAGATTGTATTGACGCCAGTTTGGCCGAAATAGAAAAAGGTCAATTCAGTTCTCAAATTCGCTTTCTGTCTGCTGTGAGACCTGTCTTCACGTAACATAAGCGAACTTAATCTAACTTAACTACAGAACAAATTGTAAGATAACTGAAATACTCGGTGATAAGTTAGATTTATTTGTAATCAGGACTTTAAGGTACTCGCTACTCGTTTTCAAATTGTGAGTGCAGGTAAGAGTACTGCCGCCTCTGGAACCATTGATTGGATAACCGAAACCCCTGCCATAGGTCACCCCGGGTGGTTCGCTGTGTATGGTAATTTAGAAGGAGTGCCCGGGTTCATGGGTGAGGTTTTTTAGGTCTTGACGGTGGATGCGTTTGCCCTCCTACTGCATTGCGGGTCGGATCGGGAGAGTTTGGTTGAGGGAGACCTAACCTAGATCTCTCCAGCCAGACTCTCGCGACCCATCGCCTTGCATTGCAGTTGGAGGGATGAATTCATACGTCCATCACTCCTGGACACACTTACCTCCAGATTCCTACCCACCCCTCATATCTATTTCCTTCCCAGAAATTCCTCTCCTTCCTTAAAAAAATCCTCCACACACCATCCTCTAAGACGACATAGACCCTAAGGGAAATTATTTTCTTCAGGGCCTCCTGTGTGGAGGGAGCTATGTAAAAAAACAACTTTATTGAATTTGCAAATTATTATGTACGACAATATTTATTTATTTATCTATATAAAGTTTGATTTCACGGGGATTTTTCGATGACTGTATCACTAGGATATTTAAAAAAAAATTTTTTTTTAGCGACTATATAAAATTATTTATTTATTTATTTATTATTGTTATACGCCCATAGGGGCTTTTACATAGATTATGAATAAGTTTGACATAAGTTATCGAATTAGAATTTATACCAAAATTATAAAAGTGAAAAATTTAAAAAATAAGAAGTAGTTTTTGAAGAATATGGCGTAAAGAAATATTTTAAACAATATAATATTTGAGTTATCGAGTTAGAATTTATACCAAAAGTTGTAAAAGTGAAAAATTAAAAAAAATATATACAAGTAGTTTTTGAAGAATGTGGCGTTAATAAATATTTTTAACAATATAATATTTTACAATAACATAATTAAAGCATTACGATAACATCAAATCGTTAAATATATTATACCCACATTACAATAATTTGTAGGATTCCACAAAGTGTTGGTTTAATTTGCATTTAAGATTATAAAGGGAATCAGCAAATATATCTATGTATAATACCACCAAACTTGTTGCCCAAATCATGCATCCTATTGGTAAGTGATTGTAATTGATAGTTGGTTGTGTATGTGTCGCAAAAGAATGTTGTACTTTGTCTAGTATTCCTTGTCTGTACATAGAGTTTAATAGCAGCAACGATGGCAGGGCTGTCAATAAGGTTGTTCATGACTCTACATAAAAAAATTAGGTCTGAAATGGTTCTTCTGTCAGACAGCATAATTAAATTAAGTCGATTCATCAAATTTGCATAATTGATTTAATTGTTACATCAAATTTCCATAATTGGTTTAATTGTTACATACAAAATATAATCGTGAAATATATACCTGTGTCGAGACACCATCTTAATAGCATAGTTTTATTTATTTATTTATTTATTCATCATTACCTTGATAAGCAGTTGATATTACCAAATTGTTATATCGTGTGTACGAATAAACTTACACCCTTAAGTTCTTATGCCTACAAAACACGACATCTTTTTTCAGCCCGATTCTAATTAGAGACGCGATCGCTATTTTCATATCTACAATTTCAGTTGGCATCACAGCAAACAGCATGGTACATGCGTTGTTTGCAGCGATGACAATTGAAATCGTAGATATGAAAATAGAGACGAAAATAGCGATCGCGTAAAAATGTTGACTTCGGTCTCTAATTGGAATCGGGCTGAAAAAATATGTCGTATATTGTAGGCTATAGTACTGTTTGCGAAATGTTAGCGATCATTTTTAAATTGTTATTCTTATTTTTATTAGCCATAAAATGTTCATGACACTTTCAAAAGTGTCGGTCTTTACTCTTAACTTTCTTTAATATTTAATTTAATATTCTAATATCAGTCCCAAACAACCTAATGATTATATTCAGCGCTTAATCTGCCAAAAGACTGGTTATCCTAATTTAATAGGCACCTTAAATGATTTAACAATAGTGATCGAAGAAAAAATTCTTGTTTGCATGCCAATCAATGATGTGACCATATTGTAATAAAATTATGCTATTCCTGACTTTCGATTTTAGATTGGATCTTTTGATAATGTAATTAATTTCGTAATAAAATCAAATACGATCGCATAATTAAATGACAAAAATTATTCGGCAGGTTTTTTTGTTCTTGTTTTTATAAATGTTAACAGGTTGTTATTATCTATTAAGTGGACTAATAAACAAGGAAGGTAGCTTTCTTCTCGTATTTATTGAACGGATTTGATAATAATTGTATAATTATTTTTATTATTTAAAACAGTTTTCTATTATATTTTGCAATATTTAAACTAACTAACTAACTAACTAACCATCACGCCGTTTCCCCGCAGGGGTAGGCAGAGAGGACGGACCGCCACACAA
The DNA here is from genome assembly GCA_917563855.2 of Limnephilus lunatus. NCBI lineage: Eukaryota > Metazoa > Arthropoda > Insecta > Trichoptera > Limnephilidae > Limnephilus > Limnephilus lunatus. The sequence continues at coordinate 41,627,823 of OU830596.1, forward strand.
CTCGATCTTGGCACACACTCTTTGCCTCGTTCACATTCATACATCGTCTCATACATTCTCTTCTATTATTCTGACTTTTGACATGGCCCGACTCAAGTATCTGATTCACTTGATCGTGCCATGTCTTCCTCGGACGTCCACGACTTCTTCTACCATTCACATTTGCGTCGTATATTCTTCTTACACTGCTTTCTTCGTTCATTCGCTCTACATGCCCAAACCATCTGAGGGTCCCTTTCTTAATCTTACTCATTATGCATACATCAGCCTTACATTCTTTGCGGATATCCACATTTCTCACACGATCATACATTGTTTTACCACACATACGCCTCAGGGATCTCATTTCAACAGCATTCAGTTTACTTTCATCCTTCCTCTGCCAGTTCCATGCCTCACTGCCATACATCAGGGTAGGTACCAGGACTCCATTGTGGACTGCTAGTTTCGCTTCTTTTGACAGTTTTTTATTAGCGCCAACAGCATTCAGTCCTCCATTAATGGAGTTACCAGCATTCACCCTTCTTTCAATATCCCTATCAGCCTTCCCATCTCTCGTAAACATACTACCCAGATACACAAACTCATCCAACTGCTCCAAGTATTCATCATTCACAACTATATTGCATACTGTTTTCGTACTCTCTCTTTCAAACACCATGACTTTAGACTTACTTACATTCATCATTAACTCATTCTTCATACATACTTCGTTCATCCTAGACACGAGAGACTGTAGATCTTCCATACTGCTAGAAATTAGCACCGCATCATCAGCATACAAAAGGCAACATACTTCCAGATTACTCAATTTTGCGCCCAATCCCATCTCTTTCAATTCTTGCATACAATTATCCATGTATAGATTGAATAACCACGGTGACATTACGCAGCCTTGTTTAACACCTTTTGTGATGTCAAACCACTCCGTAAAATCGCCGTTCACCCTAACACATGCAACGCTTCCCTTATATAGCGACGCAATTGCCTGAATGAGCTTCGTATTCACTCCTTGTGGCAAAAAAAGGTTTACGTCTTCCATAATCGCAAAATTCACTTTTTGGCGTCGTTTTGATGAAAACATAAAATTAATAACAGACACGTTCTTAGATTTTCACTGCCAAAAGTATTTTCGTTATTTGCTTTTGGGGTGTTATGCCGTGTTGGGCTACCTCCTTCTTTAGCCAACGTTTCAGACAGCGTTGCAGTGTCCATCATCAGGGCAGATCCGGCAGATCCGACAGATGTGTCTGATCTGAAAATACCCAAATCTTACAAGAAAGGCTTTGGTCTTATTTTCCCACAGGACCCATATTTACAATATTTTGTTGTTGTTATTTAAATATCCTGGTTATTATTTGATTACTTTTTTAGTTAATTCATAATAGTTTTTAATATATATTATGATTCCAATTATTACCTATTCTAAAATATATTTTTTTTTATATAAGTATTTTTTATGATACCTTTAACTAATAATAAAATTAATCACCACTCTTTGTAGTATTTTTTGTCTATAGCTTCTAAGTTGTCTACACTTTACGGAGTATCGAAACAAATTGATTAAATAAGTGGTGTATACAATGTGATTTGTTTTATTTTCATTTACAAGGATTACGATTATAGTAGACGAATTTCAAGGAACAATTCTTGACTCTCGAAAAAATCTCAGGGTTTTTAGTATCTAGGATTGAAATACATTTATATAGCTACGAAATATGAACCTCAATTTAGTAGGTATATTTAAACGGCGCTACAATTTTTTCTTCAAACTTTGCAAAATAACTTTGTGGCATTATTTATTATTTAATTAATAACAGATCACTTTGTATAAACCACTTTTTAATAAACAACATCGACATGTTTAAATAATAATAATTTTTCTGAATTTGCCAACCATATTTTGGAAACAAGTCATTCTTTTGATATTAATACAGATCTTAAAATTTTACACACTAACACTACGGGCATACAATTGGATAATTTAGAAATTTTAGAAATTAGAAAAAGCATTAATAGTAATTTAAATATTATAAATAACCAAACATTTTTAAAAAATAGCCATCTTTTAAATTTATTTTCTTATTAATACTTACAATAATTATTTATTTTTTGATTAAGACTAATTATTTTATAAAATAAATAAAACACTTCGTATTTAACCACGAATTTATTTTGGTATATATCGACCGGTTTCGCTTACGTAAACGAAACCGGTCGATATATACCAAAATAAATTTGCGGTTAAATACAAAGTGTTTTATTTATTTTATAATATAATGTCTAACCACAAAGTAATTGCTTCCTTTGAAAAAAAAAAATCTAATTATTTTAATTATTTGTTCTTAAAAGTTTTTTATTCTAAATGCAATTTTTTTTTTAAAAAATAATTTTAATATTTAATTTTGTATAACTATTTTTATGATTTTTAAGCAATTAATCACCTCTACTTTTTAATATTTCGTCTATGTTATAGTTTATTCTAATTTGTCTATGCTTGTTTGTCATTTATTTTTCTTTATATTAACATTTCCTGAAGAAGATAATGATATTGTTTATTAAAAAGTGGTTTATACAAAGTGATCTGTTATTAATTAAACTATAATTTTTAATTTATTTGTCTAATTTATTCTCTGTGTCACCTTTCATAAGCGAAAAGTTGTTTGAAATGGCTTTAACTACGGTAATTTATCAAATCTAAATACCCGTGAGCTTTCCAAAAATCTTATTTCCCATTCCCTTCCCAATTGTTCCAGCTTTACAAAATTATCCAAAATCGAAAAGAGGAAAATAGCATTTTTCGACAAACAAAATAATGATTCTAAGCACCATTACTCACGATGGTAATAACACTCCAACATGAAAATGATTTCGTTTAGGTACCTATAAATTGAAACTAAAAAAGAATATGCATTTATCTTTTCTCGGGAGATTTTTTCAATGTTGATGAGTGTTTCAGGCTAATAATTATTGCTTATAATCATTTTTACCCTTTGTGCTATGCATAAAAATCTTGTCTTAAACATTAGTTTACCAATTAAAAATAATAAGACTCTCGTGTTCAATATGGGGGCTCAATCGAAGTCAGAGTTAAGTTAGCCTCTCAAAAACTGGGCTTACTGTACAGGGCCCGCAGATACTTTAATAGTACACAACGGCTAACCATGTATAAATCACAAGTGCGCCCCACGGTTGAATTTGGCAGCCATCTATGGTCTGAATCCCCAACATAAATGAAAAAAACCCTCAACTCTTTGCAGAAACGGGCGGTCCGTCTGATAGATTCTCTAATTTAACAAACACATTGCAATCTTTAGAGCACAGGCGTCGGGTGGGAATGCTATCCTTGTTCTACCGGTATTTCAATGGAAAACTCCGAGGAACTAGCGTCATTGATCCCTACTGCATAGTCGGGAAACACGCCAAACGCGTGCCCAACATATGTATACTTTTGACATTTGTCACATGAGAACGGGTCGCTTCTTCGACTCGTTATTGTGTTCAGCTCGGCTGTGAAACGATTTGCCAACCTTTGTGTTTCCTCCTTCTTACAACATGGGTCTCTTCAAGACCAATGTTCATTCCTTCCTCTCCTCAAAAAGACCCTCCACACAGCATCTCAGGGAAAATATTTTCCTCAGGGCCACCTGTGTGGAGTTAATGTAATTTTTTTATTAATGTTTTCTGCTTTAGTCAGTGTAGGTCAGCCATAAAAAAATATTTCCTTTGTCTCTTCAGCTTATTCTCATAAAAATCACTTATTAAATCATTTCCACAACAAATTAATTTTCATCCTCCGACCAATCTCCAACGCGTTCACAATAATCCCGCCATTTCTCTACCCGTTTTCCCTCCAAAAAGCAGTTTTTCTCGCCAATAATCCACCTGTCATAACCAAATCCCTTCTTTGCCTTTGTTAAGTCCACTTTAAAATGGAACATTCAAATTTAGAAGAAAATATTGCATGGAAGTTCTTACCCCAATAAAAATAGTAAAAATATATTATTTTGAATAAAAATGTGCTATTTATTTGGCAAATTAAAAACCCTTTGAGCTAGTAGAGGAGATTATGTAATATTGGGACGCTAGTTTGCAAAATTCGGAAATGCTGAATAGACCTTGATAAAGGGCGGATGCGGGAAACCCAATTAATAAAAAAACTGAATGCAGCAGTAGCCAGCAAAAATTGTCAAAGGCCGCAGTTAGTTGAGTAGACCGTACTTCAAAAGTTCACACATAGCCTGCTGAATGGAAACGAACTAGAACTGGAAATGGCGTAGAATTGGAATGGTAGACTGTCAAAAGAAGCAAAGCTTGCAGTCCATAACGAAGTGCTGATACAAACTCTGATCTATGTAGTGAGGGATGGAACTGCTATAATATTCTTAATGCTGTAGAAATGAAATTTCTTAGGTGTACATAATTATGTGTTGGTTCATATGAAGCAGATACTTTGTGATGTGACATTATATTTTCAAATAAAACAATAACTTTGTAAACAACACTTTTATTTTTTATAATTTATGCCGACCGAGTTTCGCTACAACCGAAGTATCTCCGTATTAAAAACGCGTACCTTTTACGATTTTTTTTAATTTAGCTCTACACAGGACGCCCTGAGAAAAATAATTCCCCTCAGGACCTATGTCATCTTTGGGGATGCTTTGTGGAGGGTCTTTTTATTAAAGGAAGTTCTGGGTGTAGGGTTCGGTAGTAATCTGGGGGTCACTGTCTCCAGGAGTGACGGACGCGTCGGCCTACTGGCAAAGTCCACTAAGTCACTAAAACACAATCCTGAGATAATCGCATTTCAATATTTGGCAATTTTGGAAAGGCTATAAGTGGATGAATATCTCAAAAATATGTATTTTTAAATATTTTATAATTTAGAATGAACCCTTAAGTACCTTATTAATACAAAATATTAGTTAAAAGCAATAACAGCAACCTTTAATCATAGATTTACAAAAAAATGAGCCGGACTTAGTGGGTTTTACCAGTCAATAATGACTTAGTGTACTTTGCTTGTTAAGATTACTGCTAAATTGTTAAAATTGATGCCGTGAAATGCCTTTTAGATTATTTTTAAGCTGACTTAGTGTACTTTGCTTGTTAAGATTACTGCTAAATTGTTAAAATTTATGCCGTGAAATGCCTTTTAGATTATATTAAGCTGACTTAGTGTATTTTGCTTGTGTTATAAATATTTTAAAGCTGACTTAGTGGATTTTGCTTGCGTTTTAACGGTCTAAATTGATGTATTATTGACATTTAGAGTATAATGTTTGACTTAATGTGTTTTGCTTGTCAATAATATCGAATATATGACTTATGGTAAATTTAAAAACACTTCTAAATCGAAAACTATTAAATATACGACTTAATGGAGAATGCCAGTCGAAAGAGGACCATTTTTTACATAAGACCTCATACTTAAGTCATTTCATGAAAAAACGTGACTTAGTGGACTTTGCCAGTAGGCCGACGGGACGTATGAATCCATCCCTCCCATTGCGGAGCATGGCGCAACATGGCATAATACCTACCCTAAATCACGATAGTGCTTTTTGCCGTAAAACTCTTAAAAGATGTATATTAGTATTTTATTCCTCTAACTGCACTCAACCGTCCGAAGCCAGTGAGATTACGGCATCCCCAATTGGTGTATTTTGTGAGGCTGATGTTAGTGGAGAGGGGAAAGAGATGATGCAGAGGAAGGCGGGAAGTACCTGGATATTCAGATCTGGTCACAAAACACGACTAAGCCATTTCAAGCAATGTTTCCTGGCTCTTCCACCAGAGCAAAATGAGAGTCTCTTCGACTCCGGAACGAGCAACAATTGTTTTACACAGTATTTTAATTTTATTTATTCCTTTGTTTATAACTAGACATCAAACTATTGCTTATCGCTTACCCGCTTTAATAGTCCGTGCTATTTATTTATTTTTTTACGCCCTTTTTCGGGGCTTTTACATATGAAATTTACAAATTACACTGTGATTAAATAAAATATAAATACTTTATTGAACTGCCTCAGAAACAGTATTTTGTATTTGTTTAAAGATAAACTGAAGATGTCCACTGACTTGGTATAATTATTTCCCTCCGTGTAGTCGTATTAGTGTTATTTTTAGATTTTCTGCACTGAAGTAAATCCTGACTTCTAGTATTATTATTTGGTCGTAGTTCGTCATATCTTACTTTGCCCACGTCACGAGTTTATTAGATAATTCGAACAAGTTTTTCACTATAAAATTTGAATAATTCATACAAGACTTTTCAAAATTTCTTTTCTACTTTACGTCTTGTTGAATAAATCCCAAATTCCTCGACCCTTGAGTGAGGTCTGAGCCTTTATTGGTCTCGGGGGAAGAAACCAACTTGAAAATTCCATTTTCCTCGCTGTGAAGTATTTATTTACGCCGTTCGCATTTTATGCCTCGGTTTGCGGAGAGGTAGGTACTTTAATTTCCTCAGTGACCGCATCAAATAAGGATATAGTATAGTCTGACAAATAAATGCTGCCTTAAGTAACGACACCGAGGTGTTTTAATGCCAGAAAGCGCACTTGACTTAGAACTTTTAAAAGTTCTAAAGCCAAGTGCACATTTTTCACTTTATAAAGACCACGCTTAGAAATTAGTGGTAAAAAAGGGGGCATACATTAATTACGTGAGCTCAAAATGGGGGGAGGGGGTCTAATAAAATATCATTTAAACCGGAGGGGAGTCAAGCATCCCACCCTATCGTATCCCATTATGCGCCCTCCGTTGAGGTAAATATGATCCTTGAACAGTTTTTCTGCGTATTGTCGCGATTATATTTAACAGGGGGGCGTATTAGTATAGGATGGGTCGGGAAGGGATAGGGTGGGACCTCAGATACACCACTGATCTCACGTGAGGGGAGGGGGGGGGGGTCCCACCAAATCTCATTTGATCTCACCAAGGGGGGGAGGGGTCTAAATTGAAAAAAAAACTGTTCACGTTATTAATGTATGCTTCCTAAGTACTTTCTGAACGGAAATTTAATTTAGCGGTGTTTGGTTACGAGATCAGTATACCCCCTTTCCTCTTCCCATTCTCCTTGACCTTCCCATTTAAAAAAAAAAAAAATTATTTAATTATTTTCATATTACATTAGGTTATAATAAAGACGTATTGCCCATCTTACTAGGTGTGAAACACCTGTGTTGAGATGGCAATTTACAGAGTGGTTATAATCTATGATTTGGTTTTATTAATATTATGAACATGACAGCTTGATATAAAATCTTTTTTTTTAGTAATATACAATTCAAGTATGTTATCTGAACATTGCAGTAGGTACATGGTTACATATTTACACACAGTAGGCATAAAGGTAAGAATGTTATTAAATACTCCTGATTGATATGTTTATTTGAGGTGACCAATGATTCTACTTTTAAATGCACTTTTGCTTTGAGTGTTTCTTATTTCAGTAGGTAGAGAATTGAATAGCTTTGTTGCATTATATTTAAAAGTTCTTTGTCCATAAGAGGTTTGACAAACTGGGATGTTAAAAGATTTTACATTTGACTTTCTTAGGGCTCTAGTGTTTATTCGTTCCTCAAACATGTGTGTATTTTTAAATTGGTGAAGCAGAATATTTTTTGAATACAGTTTTTGCAGGTTAGGAACATTTAGTGTCTTAAAAATAAAATCAGTGCTCGTTCTCAACGGGACTTTAAGAATAACCTTCAAAATTAGTTTTTGAATCTTTACTAAAGGCTCCAGGCAAGTATTTGTGGCACTTCCCCAGCTATACCCCATTTGGGAATTTCCAGTGCCACTTGCTGTAAAACACTACTTAAATTTAATTAAGTATTTTTTTATTTATTTTATTACATAAGATACGTATATACAACAAAAATAACATAATAATAATATTTAAAAATAACTGCAAATATTAAAAATGAGTACAAGTGTTATTATGTCTTGTATGTTTATATTAGTTCCTAGCTAGGCATATTGCCCGTTCCAAGGAACCAAATGCTGGTGAAAAATGCCAAAAATGTATTCTGTAAAAAAAGAAAAAACAAAATGTTGCTATTTTATTTTTAGATTAAATATATACAAAATTTTTACTGATTTTGCCATTAATAGTTAACCGTGTAAAATTTCAAGTTTTAAGTGACATTATTTAATACATTTTCAGACTCAACTATGTACATTTCATTGGATTGAATTATAGATATAATATTGTGTTTCTTGAAAGATTTGAGTTTGTTTATGGACAAAACTATTTATTCATATTCTTATTGCGTATGTACGGGCGCAAAAAATGAATTCATCTTAAATATTTCAAAGCATAACTTGCAAAGAGTCTCTTTTCCTTAAATAATTAAACTCGCGCCATCTGCGAAAGACCAGATTATGAATTCTTTAAGTATCACCTTAAACTCTACAGTGTACGTAGGTAATAAGTTCTATAGTACGGGGATTATTGTTAAATTTGTTGGGAGTTTTCTTGAGTTTTTAAGCCCCAAAGGGTAATTATTATATTTTCAAAGGTTACAAGAAGGTTGTCTGCGTCTCTGTTTTGTTTTACTACCGCACAAGATTCCTAAATGCTTCCTTCAGGAGCCAGTGAGACTATGTCATCCCCATTTGAGGTATTTTGTAAGGTTGAAGGTAGTAGGAACGGGGAGTAAACGGGGAAGTGGGGAAGTACCTTACTATTCAGATCTGGTAACACACGGCTAAAGTCATTTCAAGCAACGTTTCAATTCTAAGCGGTGGTCTTTCACCGGGTCAAATAGAGCAAGAACCCGCGACGGTAAGACCATAGTTATTTTCTAAACACTGAAAGTTTCTCTATGAATGTCCCTAACACAGGTAAAAACGATCCCCTACTATGAAGTTTGGATCACGGTGGCTTTGAAAGATAACAGGTAGCAAAGGTGTATAAAATTGCACCTCATAGTTTAGTTAAAGTATAAAGCTCAGTTTTTTTTATATATTTTATTCGGAATAATATTAGAAATCACGTCGTCCATTGTCAGACACTTAGTACGGTTGCAACCCCCTGTCAGACACCCTTAAATTATGATGAATTATAATTATACTTACGTCATAGTATAAAAGCTGGATTTTATATATGTTACTTGAGGAACTATCAAAAGATGTTTTCTCAGTTATCAGACGGTTTCAATGGTTCTTACACCTCGTCAGATTCATTAAAAGTCTACCGTAGGTGCGAACGCGAGGTGTGTACATGCAAGCGGGTGCGAGTGAAATAGTGCGATCTAAAACTGAACTGTGCTTGGACTAAAACTGAAAGTATCCTCCACTCTGGAACATGTCGCAAATATACTTTACGTTATTTTAAATTAATAAATTGTGACAAAATACAAATCAATCAAATATAATTTACTTGCTCATGCTGGAATTCGAACCCGCGACCTTCCGAATGCTAGTCGAGAGCCATGCCCCTCGACCACGGAGGTCAAATGTAACGTAATACCATAATTATATGGATAACTTTTCCAAAAGCGTTTTGTACTTTATTCATAATTTAATCAAGTCACACTTTAAATAAAGTCCCTTTAGATTGGTTTTCAATTGCGAAAAATAATTCTATACCACTGAATTTTAAAATAAAATATTAATATTAAAGGTTTTACTTAAAATTGTGGCCATTATTTGTAAAATAAATTATTAATTTAATTCTCGTAAATGGTCGACACTGATTGATATTCTGCTAAAAGGTATTTTACATACAATAACAAACTGCCCCACGGACCGCGGTATGTTGGTTCATGGCATGTGGGTTTTAATATCATTAATGTCTCTTACGTTTATTTTTTTAAATTTGATAACGCACATGAGTCCTAACTGTTCTGAACTGTCAGGACTACTTCATCCCCATATGAGGTACTTTGTAAAAGGCTATATATATAGTCTGTCATTTAAGAATAGAAAATATAAAAAAAGGATCTACAAAACTTGTAGGCTAGCAACACCAATTTAACAAATATTATTTTAAAGCGCAATGACGCTGAATACATAGAACACTGTAAATGAAATTCCAAAAAAACATTTTTTTTTCTTAAAGAAAAAAAATCGAAGAAAAAATAACATAAATTTGAATTTGACATTAGGTAGAAGGGAAGAATCACTAATCCCCCCATTACACGTATCAGTATTCGCATCAGTATTTAAGTACTGATGCGAATACTGATACGTGTAATGGCTAATACTGACGCATCGACAAAATTACTGACGCGCATCTAGATATTTGGATCGGCCTCATCAGTATTGGGGCGTGGCCGAAAAGTGGTGGGGGATACTGATGCCGTACTGATGCGTGTAAGGGCTCGCCGCATCAGTACGTCAGTATTTCTTATGCGCCATGGAGGACGGTGCTGTTTTATCGCCTCTAGCTACCACATTAAAAACATGATTACTCCACATTTGTGTATGTAAACATATAAACAAATTATAGTGCTATACAGCCAATGAATTCACCTATATTTTACTAATTATCTTATGTCTTTAAAATTGAAAGAAGAATTGTTGAAGATTGTGTTTGTGAGTGATGTGTATTTTATATTGGTTTTGAGCACGGACGTACAAAATATATGGACATGCCCTTACGTGTTAAAAAACGTGTTTTTCCCCTCCCATTGGAACCATTTTTCGGAACCGGCTGGGCGTGTCCGGACCAGTGTCGTGCTCTCATCGTACATTTTACGCACGGACGCTGTATGTCTATGAAACACATACTTAGACATCGAGATACATAGCGACGCGAAACACAAAGCCGCTGTTTACTGGGTTAAGTAAATCATGAAACATTTGTAAAAGTGTCTACGGCAACAAAATATTCCACTATGAAAATACTCTGAACCTTACTTTGCGAATTTGGATTTTACACATCTGTTCATACCGTGGCATGCAATTTGCGCTCCCATATAAAAAGGTCTATTCATTCAAAAGCAGATTTTACTATCAAGAACTAAATAGTGATATTATAGTGCGAGGTGCCTATATACTGTTAGATTGATTTACTGGCGAATCACAAGTCTCTTTCCTCTCTTCGCCCCGCCATAGTTGGTTTTTACCCCTCATCTGTCTAGTTATTTGTATGTCTATGGTTTTGAGTGTTTCGTGTAGTTGTATTTTATTTTTATTTTGTAATGAAATTTTGGTAATATTGTCTTTTTTGTTCTTTAATCCATTTTGTAATTTTGAGTACGAAATTATTTTTGTTTTCTTCCATTTTAATTTCAAGGGTAAAACTGTTGAATGCTTTTATAGCATGATATTTATATTGCCTTTGTCCAAAGCTTGTATTTACCGTCGGAGTTTTTAAGTTATTTTTGTACGATTGTCTAACTGGTCTGTTAGTGATATTTTGAGATTATTGAAATTTGTTTTTCTGGTCAAAAATGTAGTTTAGCAGTGTTTTAACATATAATTGGCGTATATCTAGTACGTCACAACTGTTAAATATTTGGTTTGTGACAGTCAGTCTATGTTTTTTAAGTATTATCTTTAAGATCGTTTTCTGCGCGATTTCCAAGTGATCGATAGCTGAGTTTGTTGCTCCTCCCCAGATAATTAATTAGTATGTTTTTTTTTTAAATTTCTGTAATCGCTCCAGTGGCTAAAATGTAAATGATCTTTGTATTGCACCTTGTTGATGGCTTAAAAATAAATAAATGGGAAGATGATTTTTATAGTTATGCGGATCAGTCAGCAAAATTTCATCCATTAAATTCAAGTGTGAGAATTTTTCTTTTTTCCTTCCAGCCAGTCCTTCACCCATCGTTAGCGCTTCACTCGTTTCTTTGTACCGAACGCCAAAATTATAGCAAAACAGGCTTTTGTTTTCGGATCCATCACTTTAAAAGCGTCAGTCCCGCAAGGATTAGAACGATACTGACGTCAGTAATACTGACACGTGTAATGGCTCACAAATACTGACGGTTGTCGTCAGTAATTCGCCTCAGTAAATACTGATGCGAATACTGATACGTGTAATAGGGGGATGATGGTGAGTTTAGTTAGACTACTTTTAGATCTGAATGAGTTAAATTGATTCAGATCTAAAATTTGAGACTTGATCTAAAGCTCGGGCAACGCTAGGTTAATTAAGCTTGTATTAAATAAATGTGAGAAATTTCTAAACATATAAATAGATACAAACTTGCAAAGGTATAATATACTTATATGCAATTCTAAGTTTGATATCAGTGGGTATCTATATTTCAATGAAAATTTTTTTTTTGCACTTTAATGCCTTTTTAATTTTTTACAAAAATGTAGGTAACACAGCTTTACATTTCCTCCATTAGCTATATTTTTAGTATTGCCATTTAAACAACAGTTGCGCATTTCTATGTTTTTTACTCTTTTTTGACAAACTGTACGTAGTGGGAAGGGAAAGGAGATGAGAAAGAAGAAGCAAAGTACCTGAATATTCCGATCTGGTCACCATTTACATTACTAAAACCATTTCAAGCAACGCTTCATTTCTATTCTGAATTGTGGTCTTTCACCAGGGCGATACTGAGAGCATTTATCACATTACACACAAAGTTCATCGAAAGTAAAGATAATTTCAGATGAAAGTATCCGCAACCTTCCTAAAAGTTTACTAGCATTCCTGTCAAGTTTCAAATTTAATAGCACCCTTTTGTTAAGGGTGAGATTAACTTTAACTAGCAGTTAATTGCATTGTATCGCCGCAGTTAAGCCTGCGTTTAGTATGAAATGTAATAAACCGGGGTTTAACAAACGACGGCTTAACCGGGGATTAATCCCAAATAGAAACGCTTGTAATAATCTCGCCTTTGTTCCTGAGAGCCTATTAAAATCCTTACCGCCCGTCGTATCCCGAACAAGGTGTAAAAAAGATAACGCACGTTTAACGCCTGTTCGGTACGGATGTAATAAAATAAGAGGGTGTAAATTAATACCCCACCTGAATTCTGTTCATAGAAATGATCTGGTTACGTTTAAGCTGATAAGTCCTTGAGATATAAATTAGTATTGAAGTTAACCCTTCAACAACCGTGTGTGGTAACCGAGTAACACCATTCTAAGGTCGAATTCACCCTAGCAGGCCTGGAAATTCGACCTTTCCGCCGCGTTCATTTTAATTAATTCTGAATAACGTGTTACTAATTTTTAAAATGTGTTTCCATGTCTCACTCCCGAAGTTATTAATTCATAGTCTAGAAAAATAAAATCTGGTGCTTACTGCTAACTTTATAGTTGAAAAACAGGTTATAAAGTTTTAAATATACTGATACAGACCAAATATTCAACAGTTGGGACGTACTAGATATACGCCAATTATATGTTAAAACACTGCGAAACTACATTTTTGACCAGAAAAACACATTTCAACAATCTCAAAATAACTAACAGACCAGTTAGACAATCGTACAAAAATAACACAAAAACTCCGATGGTAAATACAAGCTTTGGACAAAGGCACTCTAAATATCATGCTTTAAAAGCATTCAACAGTCTTACCCTTGAAAATAAAATGGAAGAAAACAAAAATAAATACGTACTCAAAATTACAAAATGGATTAAAGAACAAAAAAGACAATATTACGAAAATTTCATAACAAAATAATAATAAAACACGTAACTTCACGTAACACTCAAAACCAATATAATACACACATCACTCACAAACACACAAAACATAGTATATACCGATTTTAATTTTATTTACGTAATAAAATATTTCATGTTTTTCAATTTTATCTTAATTATAAATTTTAATTTTTAGTTTATTTTGTTTTATAAAATGGAGGCCTCAACACAGGTGAGATACCCAGTGAGGCCAACATTGCTGAATTATATTTGAAATGTAAGATATTATACCAAAATAAATGAATAAATAAGTATTCATTATCTTCAACCAAAAAAAAATCATTGAACGTAAAATATTTTAATGGCAATGTATTGTTTTTATTAACCTTAAATACAAAGAACTTACTTCCCCAGTGTTCAGTAGGAAAAAAAAGTTATTATAGTTACGAAATCGCCGGAAATGATGAAAATTTGAGTTTTGAGCAAAAAAAAATATCAGGATTTTGTACCGCTATAAGTTTAATTTGTAGAATTATTTATAACTAATTTATTTTGTTTATGCAATGATATTTTTATTTAATTTATAAAAGCAGTTTTTTTATAAACAAGTTCTTTCATGTAATTAATAATAAAGTACTCACCTTTAATTAATATAATATGATGTATTCTGTTGACGAGCCAATAAATAAATTAAAAATTAAAAAAATTACGCGTAACGTTGTTTCGCTTTCTGAGGACATTATCAAACTGTGGACAGGCCACTTTCAGACGATATAATCATAATATTTCTAGATAGATTCTTATGACGAAAAACTTATTGCTTTTATTTTACCACCTATGCCTTTATCGAATTCCAAGTAAAATAAGTGGAAATAATTAATGGTTATTACCTTTTAAAGTTTCCTCAATTACGGCATTGTTTAAATTTGACTTGCTGAATTAAGTGAGTTATTCCCAAATGATGACTTTTTCTAGCATAATTAAGTATTTTTATGGTCTCTTATATTTGAACTTTGTTTTAACATACCTATATAATAGTGGCGATAGAATATTTTTTTTTGTTGTTATTATTTTATCAAACTTTCTCGGATTATTAATGTTTTTGTTAATTTCCAACTGTTTACGGCCTTTATTAAATATTACAGAATAATTTAGAATGATATCGTCTCCCATATCATTCTATGTTTGGAAAATCTTTGTAATTATATATTTATTTACGCCCTAGTGGGCTTTTACAAGCATAGAAGCAAAAATATAATAACAATAATAATTATATAATCATATGTTACTAAACCTATAAAATACTCTTGCACCTTACGTAGTATTTCTTAAACCACGCATTAAACTTTTTTTTTGTGATGTATAAGGAATTTTATACTAAATCTTTTATTATTATCATTTTAAAGTCTTAGAAACAATTTTCTAAGTCTCTAATATGTAATTATTTTCATTAATTTCTACTGACTTCTTTTTTGTGATTGTCTTGTTCATTTACTAGCTAGGTGGACATGAATAAAAAAAAAGTTTACTTTTTTTTTTTGCAAGTAAATAAAAATACAGAAACATCGTAATAGCTGATCCGAGTTATTGTCTGAACACACAGACGATAATACTATTTTTTCATATGAATCGTGTTAAGCATAAATAAATAATTATTAACTCGAAAGTTTTTAACAATTTTAAAGCTGCTTTGTTAATTAATTCTAATTCATTTTTTCTGAATTGTTTATTATATGATGCACATTGGCGGTGTAAAATATTAAACCCTTTAGGAAAGGCTGTAAACATTTAAAAATTAATATTTTATTCTTGCGGAAAAATGTTGGATAAAAACACGGGGAACTCAGTTACCCCACGTGGCTACGATTATTTTGTCTCCCAGCTTGGTTTGCAGAAGGTTAAAATATATTGTATTTTCTGTTACAAACTCCATGTTCATTTTTCATATTACTTAAAAATAGGAAGATGAAAGGAAGCAAAGGTATTTTCTATGCTCTTTTAATATGAGACTTATTATAATGCCAAAAAATTTTATGAATTTATTTAAGACACAAGCTAAAATAGGCTTAAAATATTTACCTACATGTGCCTAAGGCTAAAATGGTTTCTGCTCGCGCGTTAAAAGAAAATAAATGGAACATTTCTGCAAATTAAAAGAACTTTTACGGTCCTGCTTCAGTTAAACAAAAACACGTATAATATTCATTATAATCCAAAGACATTATTTTGAAAATGTTTTCGTAATATCCTTTCATAATATTCGCATGAAAGTCAGTACTATAACATTAAAACACACAGGGAAAACGAATTATTCATTTTCTTTTCAGACTCTCACGTGAAATTAATTTTCATTTGGAAGTTTGGCAAACTTGAGATTAATGAAAATATTTATTAACTGTCGTTAAAAAAACACACGCAAGAAATATAGTTATCAGGCTATAATAACATATGTCAATTATAATACTCAAGGTTAAATAGCATATTTTATTTCTTGATAACTGTTCCACAAAATTATTTTATATGTCATTTTTGTAACAGCGAGTGTAGGCTTATAACATAAATAAATAAATTTTAATAATATCTCACAATATCAATTGGTATATATATATATATATATATATAAGACAGATCTAGTACGTGACTTCTGCTTTCTAGTATCTTCTATCTTTTTAATTTTCACACCATACGTGAGAAGGAAGAGGACGATCGTCAATGACATGCGTATGAGCTCTTACTGGGACTACTTTATTCTCACTTTAGATCTTTCCAGCATCCAGTTTTTTTGCAAAGGTCTCTTAAATGTTTCAGATTTTGCCCATCCGAAGCCGGTAATTGTATTTAAGTCGGTAGAACAACTCATTTGTGGTCGGCCTCGGCTTCTCTTTGCCAACCAAGGATGCCACCTGAAAATGGATTCAACGGTAGTAGTCGTAAGTCCTCGGCGATTCAAATATAGACAGTGATCTTCCTCTTGTTTTGAAGGTAACAAAACTTCATCAACCTCGGCATAAAACTATAGATTTGCATACAAATCAAATCCGTACTGCCCGCTTGCCAGCACGCTCGTCCACCACATACAGACATTCTCCTTTATATATTATATATTTCAATCAATTTACACAAAACCTTGACAAATTATATATCTAAACCTTCCTCACAAATCACTCTATTTATTGGTAAAAACCGTATGAAAATCCGTTCTGTAGTTTTTGAGTTTATCGCGATCAGACAGACTGACGCAGCGGAGGACTTTGTTATAATATGTAGAGATTTAGAGATTGGTGAAATTTTGGTTCTATGCCAACTGAGAATAAAGACGACTCAACACGTCATTAAAAGCTATGAAAAAAATAATTATAAAATAACCCATAACCCTAACCTAACGTAACCTATTTCACCATTTTTTTTTGTTTAATCACAATCACAATTTTTGTTTAATCACAATCTCAACTTAACCTAACCTAACCTCACCTAACGTAACTGGTGGCGCCAATTGATATTTTAATTATAAATTGTCTATTGCTCAAAGCGCTTTTCCTTTTGTATCTTGATGCCCCAATTATCCATTCCCTTTGCCAAAGACCTGAAAGGTTGTCAGAACTGCATAGTTTTGCTACAAGACAAGCGTTGCAGTGCATATTTGATTTATTGCCGCCATTGTATTTTGATCCGCCGCTGTAAAGCAACGTGTGTCGCACCTTGTATTTTGTTCCTCGCTACGCGCAAGTGTGATTTATTGTTCTGGCCCGCCACGCAGTAGTGTTTTGTTGTTACCGCTCGCTACGTACATCGTAGTCATTGGAATTTACCCGCCAATTGTTGAGAAATATCTCTAATTGTTCTTGAACCGCCGCTATACAAATACTGTTTTGTGTTAATTGTGAATAAGACATTGCTTGAGAACCAGCAGCCTAATAAGGAAAGGACGAGGAAATAAAGGTAGGTCTTTGGCATGTTCCCTGAAACCTACCTCTTTCTCAAGGCGTTTTGAGTTTTTAGTGAATAATTTTGTTGCACCCGTAAACGAACGGATTCTAATTGATTCGCACCACCAGTAACGTTTTTGTTTAATCATCACTTCTAATGAATTTTATGAGGTTGATCTGAGTTGGCTTCATTCTGACTTGTCCGGTCGGTCACCGAAATTTTACGCACTTAACCTTAAATTAAATTTCGAAAAACTTTTTTTTTAAAGAAAGACAAACATTCCCGGGTTACGAATAACCCAACTATGTTTGAAAATCTCCTACTACCATCACACTAAGCGGAAAATGTTGCTTGTTTTGTGATGGAGGACTTAGCCAGCCGAGGAATCGAACACGCGACCTCCGGATGGGATCCAAACGCGATGCCCACTTAGCTACCGACCGGTAAATTTTTACCGGTTTATTTTATAATATGTAGAGAAGTGGAGAATTAACTTCACGCTTTTAATTATTTTACCATATACTAAACATGCTTCAAACGTATCATTGAAACAAAGCTATGTCTGAACGCAAAAATGTTAATTGAATTTTTCGCCTTTAAATTAAAATTTAACTTTTTTGGTATTCATTTATATTGGGAAAACAGCATGAAAAGTATTGCTTTCTTGCGAAGAGGTGAAGTTGATGAAAAATTACATCTCATTTCAAGTTGTAAGAAACCTTTATTATCGCTTTAGATTTATTTTCAAAACCTCTACTGACGCATCTCGTGCAAAATAAAATACGCTAGAGGTTTTAGTGGTGTAGTTAATTCAAGCCTTATTTTTTTTTTATATTTTGTTTTCCATTATTTTGGCTTGTTCTTCATTTTGCTAAGTGGCGAAATTGAACCCTTGAGTAATTATGTTGGGCGAATAATATTCTTAGAAACAAAGGATTTTCAAGGTTAAATTGTGTTTCTTTTGGTAAAATATGAAATGCTCTAAAGCAAAGGGGAACAACCCAAAGATTACTAGATTTATTACATTCTCTCTGACAAAATACACATTCTGACATAATGGATTAAACCGTCAACAAAATTTGTACGATAAAATATCATATTCGATAAAAAAAAAAACTTAGGTTACCCAAGGGATCAGATTTGGGCCCTAGGCTGTTTATACTATTACTAGCTGAACACAACGTCATCTACTGGATGGTTACCCAACCTTTATAACCAAGTGTTATTAAACTCACACCGCCATCTGTTAATTTACATACAAATAAAATCCACACCGCCCGCTTGTCACCCCGCTCGACGACCACATACAGACATTCTTCTTTAATTATATATTTCAACCAATTTACACAAAACCTTGACAAATTATATACCTAAACCTTTCGCATGAATCAATCTATCTATTGGTGAAAACCGCATGAAAATAAGTTCTGTTGTTTTTGAGTTTATCGCGAACAGACAGATAGAGGAGAACTGACAACATACAGTTATTAACTCAACTCTTACAAATGCATTTGTTTGTCAATTAACTATTTTAATACCTTACTTAAACTAAAACTAAATGTTAATGGAACTAAATATTATTACATATAATTACACGGTGAACGAGAACCACAAAAAGTCAAATATTTTTACATACTTATGTTAAAGTAAATTTGTGATTAATAATTTTGAAGACACGAATTTAATTTTAAGTTAGATAAAAAAAACCTTCCACTAAAATCGTCCTTCATAAAAAGCTCACACACTCCACAAAACAAATTGAATTGTGTTTCTATTAAGGTCAAGTAAAGTGAGGTAAGGAGTGTGGCACTAAATGGTTAGGTTCATTGCAAAACTTAAACGCAGAAAACAGAAAAACTTAGACAGTTTATTAAAGTTTCCTCGTTCGCCTTCTCATTTGGTTTATATATTCAAAATGTTCATTTCTCAACAATATTTTACCGAAATTTTAATACCGCGGCCTTAGTGAAGTGGAAGGGCTACGGCAAACGAGTCCCCTTAGCAAAGAAAACTTCAATTTCTCAAGTACCTACTCTACAACTTTGATTAAATTACTTTCGACATTGGTCGAACTTGAGCTAGGTAGGAGTGCAACAATTGCTATCTTTATTGATTTTTGGTGTGTTGCACTTCCTCCTCCTTTAGCCAATGTTTTAGACAGCCTTTCAGGGTCCATTATCAAGGCAGATGAGATGACAGATCGTGATAGATTACGACCTGCATGACAGATCACTTCTACCCTGGTGATCAATAGCGATAATACGTATTTTGGTCGTAAGCCACTGGGGCGATTATGGTCGAAAAATGGACCACTTTTATTATTCTGCGATTAATAGCGGTCCAAAACTGGACCATATTTTTTACCATTCGTAAAATATTTATTGTTATTATTTAAAACATTTCCCCGGCCAGCCATTTATTTTAAAACGAAGCTATTGAAATGATTTATGACCATAGATATCGCAAATCCGAACTTCTTAGACTATTTTAGAACGATGTTAAAATATATTTTTTCATGTCGCATTTTTGATCAGCTGTTTACGGTTAAAATGAAGACCTTTTCCGTAGATTTGCACCTTTTATTATCAAGTATACCACAGACAACATACAGAAATCGAACATATTCTATGTTGACTCGAATAAGTACCCCTCACGGCAGTTTCAAAGTATTCTACCTCTTATTCTAAACTTTACGATTTTTTAATATATTTTTTCATAAATCCTACAAATATGAGATAAATTGTAAAATACAGGTTAATTCATTGGCTATATAGCACTATAATAAGTTTTTAGGTTTTCATGTTAAAATTCGAAGATATGATTTTTTTAATATTGGTGAAAATATTTAAAAAATGATTTTCTGTGAAATTGCGAGCAATCGAGGAAAATTAATTTATTTCGCGTGATCGCTGCATAAATAAATATCAAAATAATAAAGTAAGATTTTAAATCATCATCCATATTATTGATACGTAGAAGGACTGCCAACCTTTTTGACCTTTTTTGATATTATGGCATACTTGATTCTTGATTTCAGAAATTAATATTTTTGTTATGAGAAAATATTACATTCTAAATTGTGGGAATATCTGTTCAGACTCAACCGTAATTCCGAACGAGTCTATTTATATTGACCCGTTTTTGTGGGAGGGATGCGCTCATAGAATTCAGCGGGATTTGAGAATTATTTCTATGTGACGGGAACTACCGAATCTCATGTAAATGGAAAAGTCTCATAAATTGTGTGGTTTCCATGGTAAACCGTATGGCTTTAAAACATTTAAACAACCCATAAAAATGAAGTTTTTTTTAACCATAAAACAGTTTTTTTAAATGCCTTTAAAATTTAGTTTTGGTTTGACTGAGGTTTGAATCTTCTCACCCAGTGATTGAATCAACCGTGCTAAATTCCGAGATTGTGAAACCAGCATTTATTAATTGCTCTGATGTCATCATTTTAGAAAAATGCATATGTATCTGCGTATGTGTGCGTGATTGACACCAAAAGTTGATAAAATGCATTGTCATGAACAACAAGTCTATCTGCCAAGTTTCAGCTCGATCGGATGTTGGGAAGTGGTTAATTGCCACATGCAAGATTTCACTTGATTCAATCAAGAAAACAAAAGACAATTTCAAATAGTGATATATCAAATAAAATGTTGGTCTCCAGGTGACGCTTCTTGATA
This sequence comes from Limnephilus lunatus, assembly GCA_917563855.2. Classification (NCBI taxonomy): domain Eukaryota; kingdom Metazoa; phylum Arthropoda; class Insecta; order Trichoptera; family Limnephilidae; genus Limnephilus; species Limnephilus lunatus. Next base: position 41,649,017 of record OU830596.1, read on the forward strand.
TAAACAAATTACAAAAAAATTCTTTCACGTGTCACTGGTTACTCAGACAAGCAACCGCACAACCCTTCATCTCAACCTAAACTGTCCAAAACCTACTGATTTTTTAAAGTTTTTAAGTTGAATAAAAAACAGCTAAAATATCAACAGAGACCAAAATTCATGTAGGTACATTTTTTACTCCAAATAATGTCTGGAATCAATAAGTCATTAACATGACAGCATTATCACTATCTATACGTAGATGAATCGATGTTCAACCATTCTTTTTACATTTCCTTCAACTATTGTGCTTTCTACCGCCAATAATTACATTTGTCTCTTGAGGCTTTCGTTAAAAGAGTATCTCTTACCATCTAGGCAGGGCATAGTCGCCATCGATGAATTGGTGTTTCGCCATTCAATCGAATAACTAAAGACATATCTACCTTCTAAACGGAGAGAGCTGGCACAAAACCGAGATGAGTGGAGGAGGCCAAGACCCACCAGGGGTTGTAGAACCAAGAAGATGAGTGATGATATTCTCTCGACACTTCCAATAGTTATTGTCGCTTTTCACTTACAAAAAAATAGAATGTATTGAGGAGGCAATGTTCCCAATCCTACTAATCAACTACTAAGCCGAAACTAAGGTTCAACACTGCTCAAATGCACAACTACGATCTTTCTAATACACAAGCATCCCTAAAGAATCACTTAATCTAAGGAAGCCGGACACGTGGATTAAGTTCGACTGAGCAAAGCAAAGTTATGAAAAAATGTCCTATAATAACGCTAACGTCACGTGGTACCGATGCCCCGACGGCAAATTTCAAACTGACTCTATTTTTAATATATTTTATACGTTTGTTTAAAAAATATAAAATGCAAGTTTATGGAAAACAGTATTTAAAAGAAATTATGTGTTTTAATAAGAAATGCAATATTTAACTCTTTAATATTAACTTAACATCGAAATTTTTTACTTTGATTCCATTTTGGGTTGGGCTAAGGTGGGCGGGGTCACCTAAGATATTCAACGATAAAATATTTGGGAACAACGAGAATCAAGCGTTACCGTTAAAATACTATAAAATTGCTTAGCTGATGGTAGACTCAGATTGGTCTATCGAAAAGTGAGGAACAGTGGCCGTAGAGAGTCATCCAACTCTCTCAGTGGGTTTCTTATTGATTAGTTGCCAGGTTTTGTTCTGTCTGTGAGCTCGTTGGATATTTTCATACCGGATACTTATTCCCATTCATTCCGATGCTGGGATCTGACCCACTTTTCAATAAGGATTTTGTTGTGACAGGATGTCACCTCTATATCCATCCGAATCAGGTCCTGTATAGGGTATTTCCGCCCCGTTTTCTTGCTAACACATATTTGTCCCGTTGTTGCCTTCGACATCTACTGACCTTTACTTTTGCGAACATAATCTTGCAAAAGATTCACGTATTCCAAAATTCAATCAAATATCTAACCTAAAAGTTTAAAAAAATTGCATATTTGCGTAAAATACGTTTTTTAAATCGATATTTTGTCGGGGGATATTTTGTCGCGCGATGAGAAGTCGCTTAACCCTCTGGAACGAAGTTCGCCATTATGGCCAAATTAACGCGCGTCTGATGCGTCACCTCCTAACTAACTCGAGAAATCGAGTCACGTAAGTCCACGGTGGGTGAATGAATAGATTTAATGTGAAGAATTAACGCGCGTTTGATTCGGTACTTGATTGCTAACTCGAAAGTCCAGGCACGTGTGTCAATACTTGCTAATTTACGAATGTGAAAGGTAAACAAAAATTAACAGATCAAAGAATTGGATAAATGGAATAGCTTCTCGTCCCTCCTGTTGTGTATTGTGTTGTCCTATATCTCATATTTAAGTTAATTTTGCACTGAGCACTTCTCATTTAATCAGTTTGCTTAATCTCGATGTGTAGAGTCCTTTTCTCATAAGTTTCGCGTCCATGTCACCCTTTACGAAATATTTCAACTCATTTTTGTCTACTAGCACTCTTGTCTGTGGTCAACATCTTTACATAGTATGAAATGAAGTCGCTCAAAATGTGCGTGCGCGTATGTAGATCTTTTAAACTACGCAACGGATTGTCATGCGGGTTTCACCAATAGATAGAGTAATTCAAGAGGAAGGTTTATATGTATAATACATGCTTATTATAGTAGAGAAAAGCCGAGAAATTCAAATATTCAATTCAGGCAACGGGCAGCGGCAGCGGGCAGCTGGCAAGCGGGTGGTGTGATTTTTATAAAGTTAGGGTAATGGCGTTGTGTTTCGTTAGCCACAGCAACGTGTGGCCGGGTCTGTTAGTTGATATGTATACAAATCGTAAATATTAACTTTTTGATGTCAATAAATAAGCCTGTTGCTTCTTACATCGTCATTATTTTCTACATTCTACAATTTGAAACTCCAGTTCTCAGAATAGAATTAAAACTCTGTTTACTTAATATTCATCTGAATAAACCAAAGTTTTACAACAATATTTCCAGTACAAAACAAAGTGTTTTTACTTAAATAAGGCATAACCTCGCAAAACATAATCTCTCTCACTGTACATTTCCCTTGGTGTGGAGCTTTAGTCCAGAAGCTGCTCACCTTATACCTGGGACTCTACACCTTCCACCATCCCATCTATAAACATACCCTATTGAAACTATTTTATTTTTTATATTCACTAATAATTAAGAAACATCAGTGAAAACCTATTATTGGTACAATTATTATTCTTATGATTCCGATTAAACTTTGGTGATTTATTGTACGCATGCCAGCGAAAGTTTTTATGTATAACGGTGCGCTCTGGTGTTATCAAATTTTTTCATAAACCATTCATTCGATTGCGATGAAACTTTGGTGATTTGTCGTGTGCACGCCCGCTAAGATTTCTATATGTATATATCCTATATCTATATACTGGTGAGCTCTGGCGTTATCAAATTTGTGTACAAGTTTTAAAAATGAGTGTATTTCACATAGTTTAGCGGCAGGGAGAGTAAGAGGTAGGGACAGAGGAATCCGAAAGGAGGGGAGGGAAATGAAAAAGGAGGGGAGGGAAATGAAGGATTGGGGATTCGCGAGATGGGTTGGAGGCAAGTGTGGGGAGGGGGGAAGGCGTGGATGATGAAGGGAAAGGACACACAGGTAGAAACAATTTATTTATTTAAGTGGAAATTCGCTAGTATCTTGTAAAATCTTGTATCATTTTTTATGTGAATACCTTTGCTTGGTCAGCTGCTCCCGTCTGGAGCCAGTGAAACTATGGCACCCCAATTGAGGCGTGTTGTTAGGTTGAAAGTACACAGGAGAGGGAAGGAGGAAGGGGAAGATGGGATAGTATCTGGCTATTCAGATCTGGTCACTAAACACGGATAAAGCCATGTCTAACACCAGGGCGATACTGAGAGTGTCTTCCACTCTGTAATGTGCCGCAAATATACAATATATTATTTTTAAATTATATTTGCCCACGCCGGGATTCGATCCAGCGATTTTCGTATTGCGAGTCAAGAGCCTTAACCCTCGACCACGGAAGCCGTAGCCGTTGTTTTTCGCAATAAAATATATCAATATATTTTATAAACGGTACACGAACAAGTAAACAAAGTGAAGAGATACGGCCCATCGAAATCGAGAATCACAAATGCCATTATTTTTGATAGACGTTCCCGCAATGGTTTTCCTATAGTGGTGCTTGGGGCGCTAGTGTATTTTGTTAGGTTCCCCCGACAAAATATCCCCGACAAACTATCCTACCGACAAAGCACCCCCCAACAAAATATCTACTTAAACCTAACCTAATCTAACGTAACCTAACCTAACCTAAACTAACAAAAAATGGAACAAAAATAATAAAGACAGCCTGTGGTAATAAATTATTGTTCAAAAATAGTAAAAATGTAAAATAAGTTTTGGTTAGGTTAGGTTAGGTTAGGTTAGGTTAGGTTAGGTTAGGTTTTAGAACATATTTTGTTGGAGGATGTTTTGTCCTTGGGATATTATGTCGAGGGATATTTTGTTGGAGAATATTGTGGCGAGGATGTTTTGTCGGGGATGTTTTGTCGGAGGATGAAAACGCTCTAGTGTATTTTGTTAGCTATTGTAAGTTGTTAGCATTTTCGTATGTGGCAATGGATTCAATACAAACATTTGCATGGTTGTATAATGGTGGGCTTACTGCTTATTGTCAATTTCTTCGAACCAATGAGCCAAATTAACAGTAACAATCACACCGCGAATTTTTCCACGTAATGCAAACGGTTTTAAAAATAAAAAAAAATGTTTATAAATGGTGTTCAAGCAGGGAAAGCATGGAATTGGATAAGGAAATGAATGGAGGCGGTTGAAACGATTCATTAGCCCGATAGGAACAGAAATAGCCTCATTAATTTAGCTTGAGGTGGATATTTGAGAGGGTACAGTCTACCGTGTGTTAGAGATCATAGGTATCTCGTTCTAAGGGCGTGATGCTTGTTGCTTGCACTAATATAAGAGTGAATCATATTTGTTACTTCATTATTTTAGTTCTTGTTCACATTTCAGTTTTTGAAATATTTTTGAAAGTACAAATTAGGCGCTCGGCGGAAGAGTGGCCCGACCCACAAAAATTCTTAATCAGCGAAAACATAATCTTAATATATACAAAGTCAGGTTAGTTACACCATTTATAACTCAAGAACGGCACGATCGATTTTTATGATCTTTGATTTGTGGGATTTGTCTCCGCCTAGAACAGCAGAATAGCTATTAAAACATCGGAAAAATTTACGAAAAAAAATTATGAAGAAAACACTATTCTTCATACATTTTTTATAGAACGAATTATAAAATGTCATTGAGCTGTTTTTTTTGCTTTCGTTATTAAACATACCTAATGCTGCCTCTCTTTCTTACACACTAAATGTCTAACTAACTAACCACCAAGCCGTTTCCCCACAGGGGTAGGCAGAGAGGACGGAGCGCCAAACAACTCGGTCTTGGCACACACTCTTTGCCTCACTCACATTCATGCATCGTCTCATACATTCTCTTCTATTATTCTGACTTTTGACATGGCCCGACTCAAGTATCTGATTCACTTGATCTTGCCATGTCTTCCTCGGACGTCCCCGACTTCTTCTACCATTCACATTTGCGTCGTATATTCTTCTTACACTACTTTCTTAGTTCATTCGCTCTACATGCCCAAACCATCTGAGGATCCCTTTCTTAATCTTGCTCATTATGTTTACATCAACCTTACATTCTTCGCGGATATCTACATTTCTCACACGATCATACATTGTTGATAATGTCAGTCGCAAATAAGACAAACAGCGAGCGCATGTCTGCACCCCTCCAAAGGAAAAATACTATAATTATAATAAATCTCCCGCACACGTATAAGGAAATTTAAACGCCATTCCCGTAAGTACGTGAAAAAGTAAGAAAATCTCAAAAAATATAAATCCGTACACAACGCCTCTCATACCGACAAAAACAAAACACCGAAAGTTGCGCATAGATAATTGTTTCATTGTGTAATTTCAAACTTAATGAAAACAAATGAATTTAATTCAGCTAATAAGTTAACACAACAGTTATTGATTCTGCGGCGGTGTGAAGTTCGCCGGATCAGTTAGTTTTTTTAAAATATAATTGAGTCTTTAAAGAACCTAAATTAAATTTTTTAAACAATTTTATATTTAGATCAGGTGGTTTATTAGTTTCGCTTTTTGAAACCCAAAAGCAATAACCTGGTAAAGTTAAAAGGTTTCATTTGATAAAGATGAGAGGAAAACACCGTAATTGGATCATTATTTTGCCGCCAATTTTGTTAGAAAATCCCCTCTATTTTCTTTTGATCTAAGAAAACATAATAAATTCTACTACAAAATTCAAAATTATTAACAATCGTTTTCTGTATATGTCTAGGAATTGATTGAATTGGATTGAATCCATATTCAACGGTTTCGGAGGTTCTATTATTTGCTGAACAAAGCCTCCCCTTTGTGTCCATTTCAAATATTGTCTCTGACATTCAACAGATAGCTTTACCCTTCAGTCTGACTCGTGCTTCAACCCAAAGCGAAGGGGGTGTTTTTACTCCCACGTGTGACAGAGGCGTGCAATGTTGTTATTAAAGAGCCAGCTTCAAAAAAAGCCTTTTCTCCACAAGAGATATAGGAAATTTAAAAAAAATCAATGTTCGATTACTAAACAATCACTTTTTTGAAGCCTAGAATTAGAAACTATTGCTAAGATTTAAAGTAATGTGAGGTTGAGAGAACATAATAATAATAATAATAAACAAATTATTTGATAACATTTTGGAAGGCAGGTGTAGGTACCGCCGCCCCAGAACCATTTATTGGATAACCAACACCTCTGCCATAAGTCACCTCAAGTGGTTCGCTACGTTTGGTGACATAGTAGGGTTGCCCTTGTTTATGGGGTGAGGTTTGTCTAAGTCTTGGCAGCCGATGTGTCTGCCCAGCTTCTGTGTGGTGGGCTGGATCGAGAGAGACTGGTTGAGGGAGGTCTTTTGACCTCTCCATCCACAATTCTTTCGACCCATTTCCTTGCCCCCGCAGTTGTAGGAATGGATTAATATGTCCGTCACTCCTGGACACACTGACCCTTAGATTTCTACCCGCCCCTCATACCTATTTCCTTCCCAGAACTTTCTCCCCTTCCTTTACTTAAAAAATCCTTCTACACAGCATCCCTTAAGATGACGTAGGCCCTTGAAGGAAATTATTTTCCTCAGGACCTCCTGTGTGGAGCTAATTTCAAAAAAACATTTTTACATATTTATACAACTTTCGTTTTTTAGTTATACCTATTGGTTTTATTGGCAAAAGATCACTGCTCAGCTTTACATTCAGAAGATTTCGCGTAATGCAGCTGGATTTTAGCAGTGCCTCTAATAAATCAAATAATCAAGATTCAAGTTACAGTAAATACCTCAGACATGTTTCCTTTCCATTATAAATTCTCTTCAAAATTCCATCAATTATGATGTTGTGCGGTTGACTGTGCAGTCAGCAACTATTCGCTGCAGAGCGATGTCGATATTCTAATAGACAGTAGTATTTCATTATCGTATGTCTTATGATGAATAGCTGAAACTACCCTCAAATGCAGCAACATGGCTGAATTTAACATGTAATATCTGGTCACTGAAAAAAATTAAAACTGTTGTAACTAACTTACCAGTCACGCCGCATCTTCGCACACCCCTTGCATCATTCACATTCGTACATTATCTTATACATTCCTATTCTTGTGTTATTTTGATTCTTGATATGATTCGACTCCATCATCACTTGATTATGCCATGTCTGATTTCTCCCATTCACTCACACTTCATATAAAGTGTATTAAACTGTTATATTTTGAGTATGTTAGAAGTCAACGTGAGTTCAATTCTCCCGTTTGGAACCCATATTATAATAAACATGTACAAGCTTTTGAAAGAATAATAAACAAATTTTTACGTTTTATAAATTTTGAAATGGGTATTCCAGAAATTTTGTTGAACTACAACACTGTTTTAAATGTTTGAATATGCTCAAATTGACAGAAGAATTTTCACTGACTTTGTATTTCTGTATAAATTTTTAAATGATTTAGTTGATAGTCCGGTATTGCTGAATTGATAAACTTCTGGATTCCACTACGTAATACCAGAAGTCGGTATTTATTTCAGTGCAGAAATTCTGGAAATAAACTACCATATGTATTCCTCTTTACCCAGAATAATAATGGAGGGAAATAATTATACCAAGTCAGTGGACATCTTCAATTTATCTTTAAACAAATACGAAATACTATTACTGAGGCAGTTCAGTTATGTACAATAAAAACATTATATTTCTTTATAAATTAAATATAAAGTATTTATATTTTATTTAATCGCAGTGTAATTTGTAAATTTACTTAATATGTAAAAGCCCCGAAAAAGGGCGTAAATAAATAAGTCTTCCTTAAGGCCGTTATACACGAGCCCGATTTTCAGCCCGTTTCCAATTGGAGACAAAAATCAACATTTTTCGCTTTACGCGATCGCTGTTTTCAACTCTATTTTCATACCTACGATTTCAGTAGGCATCACGACAGACAGTATGGTTCATGTGTTGTTTGCAGTGATGACAATTGAAATCCTAGATATGAAAATAGAGGTGAAAATAGCGATCGCGTAAAGCGAAAAATGTTGACTTTTGTCTCCAATTGGAAACGGGCTGAAAATCGGGCTCGTGTATAACGGCCTTTATTCTCCTTTCTTAGCTCATTCGCTTTACATGTCCCTTTCTTATTATAATTCATTCCACTTACATTATTTTCGAATTTCTACATTCGTAAAAACCAAAAAACGAATTGCTAACTTATGAAGTGAAAACATTTATAGCACCGTTGTGATTTGAAACTCGATTAAACGGAAGCGAGCGATACTAAAAAGAAACACATACATTTATAGGATTTAGCCTGCGAGAGAATGAGATAGCCATAAAATATTTATTTATTTCACGTGTACTCGGTTCCAATATAATACAATAAATCCACGGTCCCACGCAAGTCTCCTGTAGTCTAGTGGTTTAAAGCGCCTGACGAATCTTAGCGGCTAGACATTCAGCGGACCAAGGAAAAAAATATTTTTGTAAAATCAATATCCAATCTTCAAACCACTCCAAAATGAACAGGCAAAGAAATAGCAAAAGAAATCGACACATGGCGACTCTGAAATTCGATGACAAAAATATGGAAAAAATCATTCTTCTATTGATAAAAAAAGTGCTTCGTAGTCTCCCCACTCTTGTCTACTTCAGTTTTCTGAAGGTTTTACTTCAACCGCGTGTGAATTTCACACTCTGATTTTTTTCTTAGCTTTAAAATTTTCACTAAAAAGCCCTGTACGGCACTGTAATCAAATCAAGATTAAACGGCATCAGAAATGAGATGATTTGTCGACGAAACAATGGTGTAATTACAATAATTGTTACCTTCTGTTTTGTGGTCAAAGGAACCGAATTTCTAGTGTAAACCTTACCTAATTCCACAGTGGAGAAGTTTGGTGATTGCCGGAGACGGACGTCACAATTTGTTGGAGTATCAATGCTCAAAACACGTTGACATAACAATTAGTGTTTTGTTGATTGTTTCGTGTGAGTGCCAATTTTCAGTATCTCACGTTATTATTACGCTAATGTCAGTACGGTTGAAATTTATGAATTCGCCTACGAGTACAACTTTGACGCAGCGTCTTACGCCGCACCGTTTTCGTACTTGAAGTTTGTTACAAATTTATTTTCGTAATATAACCGAATTAAAGCAATGCCGGAATTTGGCGCCACTTACGTTAACATTTAACGTGAGGAACGTCAGTTGGCAGGCGTAAGTACTATTGGATTCGTACTTTCGTGAATCTCTCCGGTATGGAGAGATGGATGGTATGATTTTTATTGTAATTGGCAGTTGTGAATAATAATACCACGTTATGATTTCTACTTCATTGCGATTGCTTTGTCCCGGTGACTTGCTGTCACTGTATCAGAGGAACCTGCTATTTTGGAACAATTAGTGTTTTCCAGTCAATTGGCCTTAAAGAGAAAGAATATCATCAGCAAAACTTATAATTTCTCCGTCTATTTGGAGGTGACACAGGTCATTAATATATATAAGGAATATGATTGGACCAAGCACGCTGCCTTGGGGTACTCCGTAGGATAATTGTTCCTTGTCGCTACATATGTTTTGTATTGAGGTGTACTGTGTGCGATTTCCCATATAGCTTTCAATTAATTTGATTTCTGTTCCCGTGATTCCGATAATTTTTATTTTATTGAATAGGTTTTGATGGTGAATTGTGTCAAACGCTTTTACCTGATCTAGGAATATAATAATTAACGGAATTCAATATGTGTGAAAGCACTGTGAAACACTACGTCATGATTTTTACTTGATCGGTGTCAACCAGAGATTAAAATGAAATTCAACCACTAATAAATTATTAACAAATTCAAAAGAAATATTTATTAACATTTTTATTGTTTAAATTATTACATTGTTACAGTAATACACATAATACTATGGCAAAAACAAAATAGTGAAATACACAATTTAAAAGATTAATCTACACCAATAAATAGTTAAGACAGCTAGCTCTTGAGCTTGGTATAGGAGTTATTTCATAAATTATATAATAGAGTTTACAATAAATATAACCTAAAGTACTAGGATGTTTTAACTATATTATCTAATTTAACCAAATTGTTATGTTATGTATTAAGTGACTGAAATTTTATCGATTATTTACGTCGATTTATCGGCATTGAAGTGAATTGAATAGACACTGCTAGGTTGCGGCTAAAAATGGTTAGAATTAGGGTGTCTCCCGCCAGGCCCACACAGGTGGACTGGCTCAAATGAAAGAGTGGTTCAGAGTAAAACAGAGCATTGTATTGTAAAAATAGGTACAGTGTACATGAATCATGTAAAATGGTACATAGCCCTAACTATAGATCGGCCTAAACAATCTCTCTGAGCGTGGAGTCTCTCATCGCGCAAGTTAAATGTACGAGGAACACATTAAAAAAGGTTCAAGGGGGTGACTCACAGCATTGTGGTGGTGGGTTGCAGTTCCCTTTCCAGGCAGTCCAGGAATCCGGGTGAGATCCTCGCGGTCTCCGTGAGGAGGCCGAAATGCACGCCGAATGTTAAATTAACTTGGCAATGGTGCCCGTTCGTTAAATGGTATGCTGCGTAATTTACATTTTTGCTAACGCGGGGAACCGGGCGAGAGCCGGGCAGCGTCGAGCGCGGTGCTGAGATATGTGTTCTCACCGCGAGAGAGGGGACGCGGCGGGGGTGGCGGGCAGCCGGCCTCCGGCCTACTGTCCGTTGCAACTTGCTTCCGCTTGGCTCGTGTGTTCGGGCGCGCGAAAACAGTTGTTATTTGAAAAATGCTTCTTCGATGACCTACTTTGCTTGCTAATTGTGTTACATAACAACACAAAGGAAAAGCCCCAAGAAAAGGGAAAAAATTTCTTCAAAGAGCTTAAATTACTACGATTACTTCCTTAATTCACCCTTTTAATACCATTCCGGTTTCGGTACACTTAGTTAAAATCACTAGTTTAGGCGTAGTGCTACCAGAAAATCCTGATGTAATGCGATAGCAAAATGATCGCGAAACGATCAAAATGATAGTCAAAACAAATCGTACGAACCTTTTGCAACAAAAGTATTATTTTGCTTCCATCCCCACTTCAACACCAAACATGTGTAAACCTAAATAAAAAAATCGAGTGCAGTTCATACGCGGTAGAAGCGAAACTTCTCCAAACCAATCTCAACCAATACGAGCCTTGAAAGGTGAGATCATAATTAAAGCGGCCTGTGAGCGCAGTTTGACGCTTCGGAGGTACTGTAAAGCGTCATTTTCGTTTCATCCGAGTTTCCAATCACAACGGTGCTGATGAAGTTTCACTTTAAAATTTTGTAATACTAAGTTAGTATAAATTTTGCCATGAATAAGAAATGATTGTTCCGATACCGGTCGTCGTTATATAAAAAATATAGCGGTTTTATTGAAGCGGAGATAGTATACGGGTAGTTACCATAAGCACTCGGCAATGGACTCATTGTTCTATCATCCATTTCATCCATTCATTCGAGTTTGTGTCCTGGTCTCTTGAGGGTCCCTGTTTTCCCGTTAATGGTTCCCCTGGAGGATGCTGTATCGGTAAGGGTTTTTCCATCGGAAGCCTTCCTTTATTTGGGTTCCCTGATGGTCCCGCGAGGGAAGAATCCACGAAGGATCCCCGGACGAAAGAGTCCACCAAAGTGATCTCAACTATCTTCTCCACTCCCCCTAGGTTCCTCAAAGGCTGATAGTATTTTTTGTTTGAATGGTCCATTTTTGGTCCCACGAGTATCTAGGAAAATAGAAGGTCCGCCCCAGCAGAGCCTCGAATGCTAGGATAACTCTAAATCTAAATTCTCCGAAATGCGACCCTGCATCTCGTAGGTACTGTTCTCCATTGTATTCAGCTCATGGTAACTCACAACTTGGCTTTGCAATAGAATTGTATTTCACCAATCTATACAGGGTGTCCGGGGGTAAAGTGCATTAACTTCGGGAGATGATTCTACATGATATTTATTATAAGTAAAAAGATAAATAACTCTTTTCGAAATTCCAACTTTTAGGGGTGGTTTTGTGGTAAAAAGATAAAAATAGACCGGCGTGAGCCGCCAGCTTTATAATTTTCCGCTGTTACGATACGGGCCAGTCATAACCATGCAATGTTGCCACAATCGTGCCCGACGGGCTCTCAGCAAGTAAGATCGTATCTCACACTAAGGATTTTTATTAGGTACGTCTTTTTGTATGGGAAAAAAATGTTGGAAATTCGGAAAAATTTGTTAATCTTTTTACTCCTACCATCATGTAGAATCACCTTCCGAAGTTAATGCACTTTAAATATAAATATCATACATTTAGCTTAATATTATATTAACACTATATTATATTATTTATATTAGATGTCAGCTTTTCTGAGCGTGATTTATTACGGCTATGAATTTGGAGCCTCCAAGTTAAGAGCCTCTGAAAACTTTGCCTCTTCATTAACATAATTCACGGAGCGAAGAAAGTCTAAAAGCAGAAATCACTAAAAACTTTTACTTTATAAATATAAATTTGTATTTTGGTTTCTGCTCTTTAATTTACTGCCGAAGTAAATTACCGCCGTCTTCATTCTGCCAGAGTCCAAAAGTCGCAATTTGAATATAAGTTGATTTTGTGGGCAATGAAAAAAGTTCATCAGGTAATTTGTGACAAAGTTTTTACTCGGTAATATTACACGACCTCTTCGGTTTTCCATAATTTTCATAAATCTGGTGTACCTACTCTCCTTTCGGAGATTGGCTATTATAAAATATCTCTGTAGTCCACTACATAAATTTTCTATTTTATTATTAGCACTGGCCAGTATTATTCGGTATTAATCTGTTTAATTGAAAGACTTTTAGTTATTTAAGATCACAGTGACTGTTTATTGCTATTTCATTAATATATTAACATGTTGAGTACACACGTCCTTATAACTCGGAAGCTAGTTTTTGTCTGAAGAGCTCTCGCAAAGTAATGACTTGCCTGTCTGTGTTCGGCTATCTTCGAAACACGATGTAACCATAATTTACGTAGATCTGAAGGAATTTAATCACATCACTACACCAGAGATTAGCGACCTACAACAATGTACATTTCGGCGATTCATTAAAACACCTTCCAGAAAATTCCAATTTTCCATATTCAACTCTTAGAACTGCAGGTCATCAGCTATCGAAAGGTTGAAAAAGCGCACACCGGATATTAAGTTTGGTGAGCGTGCTTTCGGAGTGTTAGGACCTAAAGTCTGGAATGGACACATGATTTAAGAATGATCACAGACTCGGCAAAATTTAGAGATAAACTTAAAACTTACCTTTTCAGACAGTCGCGAGTCGTATCCATAAAGTCAGAAACCTTTCACCTTCATCTTCATAGCTCGAGACATTGTAAATAATTAATTCTGTGTAAACAAATAAAAACTTGTTAGCTTTTTAAAGGTCTTTTCATAAAAATTCTCCAGTTCTAAATTCACTTGTCTTTCAAAATGAATATTAACTCTACTTTGGCCATTAATCTTCTTATAAATGTAATATCAACAGTAACGAAGGGTAGTAAATGCAAAATCATGCAATCAGTGCTTTAAATATAATGTCCTCTGCGTGCAAAGTCGTATCTTTTCCAAGCATAAACATTCTGCTAAGAGTGTGTTAATTAAAATTGACTTGCCAGGTATGTTTTTGTATTTGTTTGTAAATAATAAACTTAGAAAGAGCCTAAGAACTCATTTAATACGTATTTTACAGCGATCTTGAGGTGATTTTTCCCCAAAACGGCGCTCTAAAATTGTCGAAGTACCTATTGTTATTATCTGCTGCTAAAGAATATAATTTCGTAGGTTACAAAAAAAAAATAAACACGGAAATCCCAATTCTTAAAAAAAAGGAAACATCTTCAGTAATTAATTTATTGTAATAACAAATTAACACGATAATCACACAAAAAAAATTGGCTAAAGTACTATTCCGCATAAAATTCGGTGTTAACAATTCTCATGGGTGCTGCGCATTCAAGCAGCTAATAGATTCCAAAGCTTTGCAGGTCTACCGCTCTGGCGCTACTAGAATGTTTTGTATGAATCTACGAATTATGACGGAAGGTCCCATAGGTGCTGATATTTATATTTATGGATTTGGAATTTATTTCGTACTCGCTATTGGGTAGTACGAATTAATATCATTCCGATAGGTGGATTTTTAGCTCGGAATTAGAATGGCGCACTGTTTAAAGTTTGGTAAAATGTCACACTATTTTATTTTATTTTCTAATATCTTTTGTCAGTTCACTGGACAAACGCACTTTAGAGAAACCGTTGATCTTCACCCTCCAGGATGCAGCCGGGAACAACCCCTTGGATCTGCACTCACACCAGTTACAAAGGGTGTTGTTATCTATTAAATAAAGCCAATATCATAGACATCAACATTATTTTAAAGTGTCTTTTTTTTCATTTTGAATTTGTTTACCTCTAAAAAAACACTCAATTCAATAACTGAAGGAAAACGATTTTTAATATATATTTTTATTGATTTTTTTTTTTCATTCATTTAATATATTTTTTCATTTGTTTCAGGTAAGAATTTCCTTAGCATTTTTACGTCCTGAACAACAACAAAAAAGAACGAAGTCTGGATTTGGTGAGCTATTTTTGATCTCATATTTCATTCAATCAACTCTCGAACACTGCGACCTAGTTGATTTCCAGGTAGTGTGGAAATAGACACAGCCTTTGAATAATCTATTCAATTTATCAGTATTTGTTGGAAAATTGGGAATGCATTCATTCAAAGCTGACTTTCTGTCAACCGCATTGTTTCCACGTGATATTATGCTCTCGTGAATTTTCTTTTTCATTTTTAATTCTTTTTTCCAATTTAGGTTTACATTACATAATAATATACATTACAAAATTACAAACATATAAAACATAATATAATAATATTTAAAAGAAAAGTAATTAAAGGGAACCTACTAAGGTACTGCCTGTGTTTGGGTAATATTTTATTAGAAAATTGTTTTTGTGATTAATTCGTAGAACTCCATTTAATTTTTTTAAACTTAATTAAAATTAAATTTAATAATAATGTCTACTGTTTACATTAGTTTCTCAGCAAATTGGTTTAACCGGTAATTATTTTAATAAATCAATTAATTTATTTATTGAAAATTTACATTTAGAATCCTATAAATAAGTCGTCTCAAAGTAGTAAAAACGAAACAGCTGTAACAAAAATTAAAACTAAAATACTTGCAGAACTTGATAATAAAATTATTAAATTAAATTTCAGTTAAACCTAAAAAAAAATATATATATTTTATATTTAAAAAAACATGAACAATGTCACCGGAGACCACAATTTCATTTAAGTTTCTTACTGCAAACATAATAATGTAAGAAATCACTGGTTAAAGTAAGTCAAGTATGTCCCTTGACACCGTGCAAAATACTGGTGATAGATACCATAGGAAAATTTACGATGTCACTGTTATTATCGCTTTCCGTGAAAAGGGAAGAAAATGAAGATTATATTGGTGTTTCTTAGCCGAAGTATGATATTGTTAAATATGACCGAAAGGATAAGGATCGAATAAGCTCAATAGTTAGAGTAGAGCACCAGAAGGCTAAAGTCCTGGGTTCAATTCCTAAATGCGACCGAATCTGTTTATGATTTTTCTGTTTCATGTTTTCATTTCAGAGTCGCTAATATTATTTTCAATGATTAAATTTGAGGTTTTTCTCATTAAGAGGACCATCCCGTATAAGGGCACTTTTTTATAGATGAGTGGCTAAGTTGCCGTGTACTTCAGTAGTGAGCGATGATTTCGGTCGGAAAGAGATTGTGAAGTGTGCTCAAAATATGAATAAATATCTAGTGAAAAGTTTGCAGTATTTTTATTTAGTTCGCCAAAAAAAATCCCAAAAAAGCATTAAAAATCACCTTCATGCGGGATGACCCCCTAAGAGGAATATAAACGCTAGAAATATTTCGATTCTCATGCCTGCAAAATTTAAAATCGAGCGTCTTATTTGCGCGAGGCAAGTAAGCGAAGAAGTGGTTTTTATTTATCTGTGCATTATTTTATAAGAATGAAAAAAAGTTAGAACATAGAAAATCTCAAAAATAGTCTTAGCCATAAAGGGATATTTTTTTAAAAATTGTTTCTTCTATTACTTCATAGTTAAGTCTTGAAAAAACACTTTTTTTAGTGGTTTACGCTTATATTTTTTGTTACGTAAATAATAATTTTATTGTAATTACAATACATAAAAATGCTAGTAAAATCTTCAATTTATCCGTAGCATATTTTTTGATGTTCATACTGTAAGCCAATTCGTCGTAAATATTAAATATTAATCTTAATATATAATTGGAGAGTTGAGCGCAGAAATAGGAGGCTTTATGCTTGCCATTCAAGATAGAGTCATTAATACTAAAAATTATAGGAAGCATATCATCAAAGATGCAAATCAAATTGATGATTTATGTAGAAAATGTTTGGCTTTTCCGGAAACTATAGAACATATTATATCGGGATGTTCTGTATTAGCGCCGACCGAGTATACATTTAGGCACAATCAAGTTTTAAAAATAATTCACCAAAGTTTGGTAATTAAACATGACTTGATTGACTGCCGTAATGTACCATATTATGAATATGAAACAAATTCATTTTTAGAAAATGAATTTTATAAAATTTATTATGATAAAACTATTCTAACAGACAGAACAATTAGTCATAATAGACCCGATATAGTTTTACATGACAAAATTAAAAAAATAACTTATATCATTGATGTCGCTATTCCAAATTCTTGTAATACTCAGAAAACTGTTTCTGAAAAAATAAGAAAATATACAGATTTAGGAAATGAGATTAGAAGAATTTGGCATTCTCAGACTATAAAAATATTACCATTTGTTATTTCGGCTACTGGCATTATACCTAGCTCTCTCATTCAAAATTTAGGCGTATTAGATTTGTCAAAAAATTTGTACATAAAAATGCAAAAGTCGGTCATTTTAAATACATGTAGGATTACGAAAGATTTTTTAAATATTTATATTGAGGGATCAGTAGGATTTATCGGACCAGTTAGGATTTCATCAGAGCACCCTCTGATATGAAAATATCTGGAGTCGGTGAAATATTTTCCCATTATGTTTCTGGTGGATTGACATATTGTTCTTGTATTGTTTTGTATTTATTATACTTATATAGTGCACTTACATTGCGTGAATTTACTAGATATTCATTTGTGGAAAAGTGTGTGGAAGGGTTTAGTCTTTCATTTGGGAAAGATTTAACCCGGACATAAAATCTGGAGCACCGTAAAATCTAAATATGATTTCACGTATAACTTCACCTTAAGTTATTCCAAAAATTTAAAAATATTGTAAGTTGCGACTATATTTTAATTAATGGTGAAATTATTGAAAATGTTACTGAAAATAAATATTTAGGAGTAATATTGGATTCCAAAATAACCTTTAACAAACATGCTGAATACACCCAAAAGAAAATTGGGAAAAGGTATCTATTTTGGGAAGAATTCGGCAAAAACTTTCCAGAAAACCTGCAATCACTATTTACAACTCAATTATTGCTCCACAATTTACTGCTCAACTATTCTTTTCGTGTGTAACGAACGAGAACAAAATAAGTTTCAAGTTCTCCAAAATAGGGCAATGAGAATAATACTTCGGCGAAATAGATGTTCAAAAGTAAATAAAATGTTAAAAGAACTAAATTGGCTAACCGTGAAATAGATGATTTTTATCCATAAAATAATAAACAACCTGTTACCAAAATAAAATTAGGTATATTATATCAACAAGGACATTCACAGACATAACACAAGGACGTGCAAGGAAATCAGGCTACAAAAGAAGGATAAAGCGAATACGCGGAATAGTTAATTGTTCAAAGGGATGAAGTTTTATAATAGGGGAATTGGCATCCTAAAGCTTGTTAGAACAGCGTATTTATTTATCTATTTGTAAAAAGCATTAACTTTGTGGCTCGCCATAATTTACAATTAAAACACGTATAAATTTGTTGTAGACCACTTTTATTTTTTAAAACACTCTACCGGTTTCGGAATCACCCGAAGGAAGGGTGCTTCCGAAACCGGTAGTGTTTTAAAAAATAAAAGTGGTCTACAACAAATTTATACGTGTTTTAATTGTATTTATTTATCTTTTCGTGTGTGGGTAGGCGCGGTGACCGTCAGTTATCCACGAAGTTAGCCGCTATTGTGGCCGCTGCGAGCGTCACGAGAGGGTGTAATGTGTTTTCGCATGCTCAAAATAAATATTTTGTCGATGTTGTTGGATGTTTCGCGCTTTAGTTAGGCGTCAAATTCTATAGGATTATTGCTTAATGGTAAGTGACTACAATCAAGATACTATTATTTTGTGGATTTTTCTGCATGATTTATGTGTCGGTAAAAATTTGTTATTTTTGACCTTCGGGGCACATTCGTACGCCTTCTCCAAGGGCACATTCCTGTTAACGAATTTATTTTCGTTTCAAAAAAAATTGTCAAAATGGTCCGGAATTATAAGAAATAGGTACACAATAACCAGGTGCATAATAATAAATGAAGAAAATATGTCTGCGGCAATAAAAGATGTTTTTAAAAGAAAAATATCCTACAGAAAGAGAGTCTCTTGGAGAGTCGGGTAAAGAAAATAAAAGATAAACCTGATGATGATTGCACGAGCCGCAGTCCATATCAGTCTAAATACACAAGTTACCAAGTATTTTCTACTGAAGAAGAGTCACAATGAATGTTCTCCTACCCGTGTACGAATGTACCCCGTGAGTGGGGTAGATTCGGACATTAGTCGGCTTTTGCTAAAATTTAATCCATTAATTTATTTCAAAAGTTATTGACTTCAAACTTTTTGAATAATAAACGAACGAATGCTGTTATGTTATAATAACTGATTGAGCAATCTATCTTAAAAAATCAAAGTCTAAAAAGTGTACGAAAGGTGCCAATCTTCCCCTACGCTATCAGAAACTTAAAAGTCCGCATCAATTGGAAGGTTCAAGATGTAATGTATGCAGGAGCTACATCAAACTGTGTTTAATGTTATAATTCATTAATGTTGAAAACTTTAATGCACAAATTACTAAAATAAAATTAATACATAAATTTAAAAAAAAATTAAACGATGCTTCTTATAGATGTTTTCATCTTCAAAACGTGTAATATTTCTGATTTACAAAGCATTTAAACTAGCAAATAACTCAAAAAATCAAATACCAGAAAAGAATAATTGTTTCGTATAATATTCTTTGCCTCCATTCATTGCTTTTGAGGATTAAACCGCGACCCCTAAAACAAAGAAACTCTTTAATAATTATGGAGCTTTTGTGAAAAAAAACAAGAATTGTCGTAATTCATTTATCATCTTTCAGAGTTTAATGGCCACAAAAGAAAATAATTTTATTCTGCAAAAGAAAAGGAATAACCGAAAGAAATTACCGTGATTTATTTTTGAGGTTTTATGCCGTGTTGTGTTTCCTCCTTCTTTAGCAATCGTTACGGATAGCGTTGTGGAGTTCGTCATCTGGTAGGCTACGGGGTTTTCGGGGTCGCTGGATTCATCTCAGAAGACCTAAAATCGTTTGTAAGGCGAGTTTCTTTGTTGATTTCTTTTGTTTAAAAACCAGGGGTTGATCGCACAATAAGATTTGGAGATTAGATTTGAAATTATACACTTAAGTTCATTTACTGTTGCGTATAACAGTTCAGTTAACAATAACGTGAAATAAATTGTGATGCTGCCTGAAAGGCTTCAAGAAATGGAATGCACGAGTTTTAGAAAGATATTGATAACAAAGACGGCCTCCGTGGTCAAGAGGTAAGGCTCTTGACTTGAATTTTTATTTGAATCTATCTGAATTAATTTTATTTAATTAATTTGTGTTATCTCACAATTAATTACACAAAAATAATATATAGTGTATTTGCGGCAAGATCCATAATGGAAGATACTCTCAGTATTGCCCCGATGAATTGAAACGTTGCTTGAAATAGCGTTAGCCATGTTTGATGACCAGATCTGAATAGCCAGGTACTTCTCCACTTTCTTCTTTCCCATCTCCTTCCCCTCCCCATCTTAGTAGATAGGGGATAGTCCCCACTACCTTCAGCCTCACAACATACCTACTAGTACTACAACTACATACACAATGGGTATGCCATAGTCTCACTGGCTACAGGCGGGAGCAGCTGAGAATTCTTGTGAGGTACACACATTAAAAAAAAAAAAAAAACAGGTTTCAAAATGAGTTTTTTTTATTTTTTATTATTTATTGAGTTAGTTTATACTACATGAATATAAACTAATAAGCACAATGTAACATTTCATTTGATAAATTTAAATATTTTTACAGTAAGCATAACATTTCTTTTTAAATACATTCATTCTTTCTTCATTCTTCATACTTTCAGGCATTTCATCATACATCTTTAGTCCTCTATACATTAGGCAGTTCTGTGATTTTGATTTCTTCATTTGTGGCAATCGAACTCTGTTTATATTTCTTGTTTCATAATTATGTACGTCTCTATTAAAAACAATTTCATCCTTAAAGTATTTTGGCATTTGGTTTTTCATAATTTTATGCACAAAAATTAACACATTAAATAGTAGTTTTTTTTTATTGGAATCCAATTAGCTCCTCTCTCATTTGATTAATCCTTGCGTATTTGTCTTGCGTAGTTGCTACTAGTAAAATCGTAGACAAAACAAAACAAAGACAAATTTGTTCTAGAAATTTGGATAAAATGCCACACAGACTGAGTTAAATAAAAGTAAAGGAGTCCATAGACAAAAAATTAATCAAGATAAAATTTTATGTGATAGAAAATTAAGTCAAATATTTCAAAATACGACCACACAACAGTTCCGCGACTTTTCATTCCACAACAAAATATCCCCGACAAAAAAATATCCTCCGAAAAAATATCCTACGGACAAAACATCCCTCAACAAAATCTCTACTAAAACCTAACCTAACCAACAAAAAAATGAGACAAAAATAATACAGACATCCTGTAAAGACAATATTATTCAAAAATAGTAAAATGGGACAAAAATAATACCGTCATAATGTGAAGAATTATTGTTAAAAAAATTGTAAAATGTAAAATAAGGTAAGGTAAGGTTAGGTCAGGTTAGGTTATGTTAGGTAGGTTAGGTTAGGTTAGGTTAGGTTAGGTAAGGTTAGGTAGGGTTAGGTTAGATTAGGTTAGTTTAGGTTAGGTTAGGCTAGGTTAGGTTAGGTTAGTTTAGGTTAGATTAGGCTAGGTTAGATTAGGTTAGGTTGAGCTAGGTTTTGGTAGATATTTTGTTGGAGTATATTTTGTTGGAGATATTTTGTCGCGGGATGAAAAGGCGCATCACCCCACACGACACTCAACAAGGTCTACTAGTATTCACGGAACTACTATTTTATTCTGCCACTTTATTAAACTCATCGACTTTTCCCGCATAAAATTTGAAATTCTGGCAAAGTCGATAAGACCCCTCCAAAGGCGATTCCCCGGGCGAGAAGGGACGGATAAAGGTGTCTGAATTTTTCATTTGCGCCATAATGGATTTTAGTTCTGTACAAGGCAACCACCTCCTTTGGCCTTGAAGCGGGAAAATACCATTTACAAAATTAAGTACGATTTTTCTTCCAAATGTCTTTGTCCCCTGGATGTGGTTTGAAATTGTTTTGGTTAATAAATTAGAAACTCTAGTAAAAAATATGATTTCTTTAACCCTGGTTTACAATAATTATTTTATATTCAAATTTCCTGTGTTTGAAGAAGTTTTCTTTTATATGCTCTTATTACAAACATCACCATTATCATCACTTTTGGCTCTACAACTCCTGGTGAGTCTTGGTCTCCTCAACAGTCTTCCTCCACTCATCTC
The DNA here is from genome assembly GCA_917563855.2 of Limnephilus lunatus. Classification (NCBI taxonomy): domain Eukaryota; kingdom Metazoa; phylum Arthropoda; class Insecta; order Trichoptera; family Limnephilidae; genus Limnephilus; species Limnephilus lunatus. Next base: position 41,671,113 of record OU830596.1, read on the forward strand.
GGTTTTGTTCCAACTCTCTCCATTTTGGAAGCTCCAAAGTAGATATGTCTTTGAGGACGTTGTCGCTCCATCTTAATCTTGGTCTTCCCAAGCTCCTTCGACCTATCGGTCTTGAGTTCAGCAGGGACTTTGGTGCTTGATGCTCTGTCATTCTCTCCACACGACCCAGCCACCGAAGTCTTTCCAGTTTTATAAATTTTGTGACGTTATTTCAAAAACGTCCAGTGCTCGCTAATTCCTCTTAGTTAGTACCCAAGTCTCAGCTGCGTACGTGAGTACTGTTTTTGTAGGTGGAAATAACAGCGATTTTCGTTCACTATGCGCTTCTGGATCTCCTCTGTGGTATTATTGTCGTTTGTTATTAGGGAGCCTAGGTATGTGAATCTTGTTACCGTTTCAAAATTTTGGCTTCCACATGAGAGACTTGGGGTTTGTTGGGCGCATCCTACGGCCATGTATTTGGTCTTCTGATGGTTTACTACGAGACCCATATTTTTGGCAGAACTTACTTATTACAAACATACACTTGAAAAAAGATAAAAGGATATAGTTATGTAGGTACCATATGATACCAGATGTTGTTAAGATTTGTAGGTCCTTTAAATAATGAACACTCTACGAGATTGACTACTGAGTTATTTTAGTCACAATTTAGGTTAACATGATAGGACACTTTAAATGTGACAAATTACTCTTGGGGGCCGGTTCCCTGTTCAAGAGAACTAAAGGCAAGTAAGTTTGCTATTCAAATAAAATATAAGATCCCCATCCTACACCCCCCCATTTTCCCAGCTAAATAACTTGTTTCTTGTAATGTAATTTTTTATTATCATCTCTGAAAGAGGGTATAACCAGAGAAAACCGGAAATATGACTTTTTTAAAACAAATTTTAGACGTATTGACTCTTTTACACAAAAAAAATATTAATTGATTTCGAAAGATTGTTTTTTTTATCTAGTAAACGCTTTTTTTAAATTTTAAGTAAAAATGTTTATTTTTAGTATAATAAGGTTACATCATAGGTCGTTAGTAGATTTGTAAAATTTTCAAACAAAAAATCTTTTTTTACAAGACATATTTCATATCATGTAATCATACATTTGTAAATCAATACTTTATTTAGTAAACGCATGTTTCAAAATTTCAATTTTAAGAAAATCATTAAAAAAAATATCCGAACACCTATTATCACGAAAATTTCTCTATTTTGTCTATCTATTTACGGTATTACAAATTATTTCAGATTTTTTTTGCACATTTATTTTGCTTAGAAATTATTGAAAAATTATAAATAGATACTTATGATAAAAAAATAATTACAAAGAATACATCATTTTAATAGTTTTATCATCACCCCTTTCAGCATTTATGTTTATTTTCGGCCGCTGGCTGGTTAAAGGCCCTTAAATCACTTCACTTATGTATAATACCCATGTGGAAACCTGTAAATGGTGCAATTATTTGTGACTCAGATACTATTGTGCTCTGTTATTGATGTTAACTGTTGGTATGTCAAACAAAAACAACAAAACAACAAAAAAAAGTATAAACGACCCTTCTCATATGACAAATTTTGGGCCCAATCTTATCGCGTTTCCCGACTATGCAACAGTGCTGAAGGGATCAAGACCGCTAGCTCGTCGGAGCATCTTTCATTGAAATATTGGTAAAATAAGGGCCACGTTCCTACCGGACGCCTGTTCTCTAAAGATTGAAGTCCGTCTGTTAACCTTCCAGTAGTCGCACCCTTGCGCCGAACATAAGCTTTCGCGCGCGGTCTGTGATTCCACAACTTTAGGCGTCTGGTTTTAGAAGACGGCTGAATATTTCATGATATTGTTATACACAATATCATGAAATATAAAGTATTTTTATCTATAAATAAATAAAAAGATTAATTGGTCATCACTTCTTAATTTGTAAATATTAGTTTAAGTCTGGAATTTTTTTAGGAATCTGACAAAAAATAATGCTATAAATCAACATAATAATGAAAAAAGATAATATTTCACAACTAATTATTTGCGTATAACGTATTTACGTAAAATAAAACTAAGTTCTAAATAATATTATAAATATATCATGAAATACTCACCCAGCTCTCAATATTATTCAAGAGATTTTTCAAGTACGCAACCAGTCGCACGCTCATTGGGGTACTGAGGGAACGTACCTCACCTCCATGAGGATATATGGAAGTGCAATTGTCAATTGTTTATAGTTAGCGCATAATCAGTCAAATAAGTTCGGTGCAGTCTCACAGACCGCGCGTGACCGCTGAAAGGTTAAGATAGGAAAATAATCCAACGGACCGCCCGATTCTGCAAAGACGTGACAGTTTTTTCAGGTACTTTGGGCCGTAGAAGTAATTTTTCGACTTTATAGTTTAATGAGCCTCGTTAAATTGACATCATGCCCTTGGTAAGAGACAATGATGTCGTTAAACATGTTTGCATAATAAAAAAAACTGTTGTATTTCCGAAGCGTATCAAATTCACCATCGCTGGAACTAATTGCTTGTTAGCAGAACGATCGCGCCCATTCCCAAATCTAGTTTTTTTATAACAGCGAAATTTTCCGAGCTTCCCAGCCAATAATAGCGGTGACTAGGCCTTTTCGAAGGACACTAACTTTTTGATGGATATTAATTTGAGATTTGGTTTGAGTTGTGAATAATGGTTTCCCTGGCTGAGCTGTAAGCTCCTCGGATCGGTTCCGCACCTTTTCATCCCGCGACGAAATATTGTCGACAAAATATCCTACCGACAAAATATCCCCCAACAAAATATCTACTAAAACCTAACCTAACAAAAATATTGGACAAATATACATGATATAGACATCCTATAAAGACAATCAATTTTTGTTCAAAAATAGTAAAATGGGACAAAAGTAATACTGGCATCCTGTAAAGACAATAAATTATTTGTTTTTATTTTTAACTTTATGAGTAAAATCTCAAATTATAATATTTAATTAAATGAAGACAATATTTGAGTTGAGTTTCGCTAATATTGACTTCAATAAATTATTAGTCAAAAATATTAAAATGGGACAAAAACAATACAAACATCCTGTAAAGTTAGGTTAGGTTAGGTTTTAGTAGATTTTTTATCTGAGAATGTTTTTTCCGTTGGATATTTTATCGGGGATATTTTGTCGGGGATAATTCGGAACCAGTTAGTGGTTGAGTGGGCATCGCGTTTGGGTCCCACCCAAGCGTTCCATGTTTTATTCCTCGACTAGCTAAGTCCTCCATCACGACTCAAGCAACATTTTCGGATTACTATGGTGGTAGTAGGAGATTTTCAAATATTGTCGGGTTATATATATATTTTGTCGGGAGATGAAAACGTGCATAACCCCTCGGATCTGTATTCAGAATTCGCTACTAAGCCCGGAGAGTCTAATATAACTCATTGATTTGATAATAATAATATTTGGATGACTTGTATAGCGCCGTTTTTCTGAAAAATCACCTCAAGGGCGCTGTACAAATTTATAATACGTTTATACAATCTTATTTCAACTATAGACAACACCAACTTATGGCTAAAAATTGCATCCACCGGTTCATCGATCACCGATACGAAAATATATGTGCAATGATTTGACCAATGAACGCGATGCTGCTGTAAAAATGCACTGTACAGCCAGAAAATATATACAATACCATACTTACCTGGAGAATGGTAGAAGAGTTGGGGGTGCCCGAGGAAGACATGGCACGATCAAGTGAACCAGATACTTGAGTAGGGCCATGTCAACAGTCAGAAAAATAGAAGAGTATGTATGAGACTATGTATGAATGTGAATGAGGCAAAGAGTGTGTGCCAAGACCAAGTTGTTTGGCGGTCCGTCCTCTCTGCCAATCCCTGCGGGGAAACAGCGCGATGGTTAGTTAGTTATATTGTAATTAATAATAAAATTAATAATATTGATAACTAATAATATTAACTTACAACAAAGATTTATAACTAGCGATATGCAACTAAGGCTTATAGCTAACAACTAAGCAATGAGACTTATAAGTTATGTTATAACTAATGACTTAAGTACCTACATCTAAGATGATTTATAACAAGTGAATTAAAAATAATGACTTTTACGGAAATTAATAGCGGAATGATTTAAACGCTCTTTTCATGAACATTTCGACAACTCCCCCTCTAAAACAGGCAAACCTAACTTTTAAATTTATTATATTTTTCGTAAAATTAATTAACTTAACTGCGTCCGCATTAATTTTCATTTAAATGAATTAATGTGACGGGTGTGATATAATTCATACAATTCTTTACATTAATTCCTACTGTCACTTAAAAACCCATAAAAAGAGTTTTATATGCTCCAGTATTTACGTTCACAACATAAATCTTTTCAGGCCAATCCCTTTTTAAATTCCTATATAATTAAAAAATAATACGATAAACGTTAGTAGATACAACAATGAATATAAAGTAAATAGTAAAAAATGTGTATTTTGAATTAATAAACTTTAAACTCGTAGTTATCAATAATACATCGGCTCTGGTGTCGGACAATGCAACGCTGTCCGAAACGCTCTCTAAAGAAGGAGGTAGATGAGCACAGCAAAATACCTCAAAAATAAATCACCATAAAAATGTATATAATTTTGCAAATATTGACAGGCATTAAATTTGGGAGGCGAATATGGGTGCGCCGTACGGGGAAACATTTATTGTATGCAAATGTCTCTGCCATAAGATCACCCCAAGTGGTTCGCTACGTTTAGTGATTTAGCAAGGGTGCCGGTTTTCATGGGTTGATTTTTGACTAGGTCTTGGCAGCGGATGTTTTTGCCCACCGGATCGGGAGAGACTGGTTGAGGGAGTCCCTTTGACCTCTCCAGCCGGACTCTCTCGACCTACCGCAGTGGAATGGATGGATTCATACGAAAGTCACCCCTGAACACATTGACCTTCAGATTCCTTCCCACTCCTCATACCTCCACACTCAGCATCCCCCAATTTAATAAATTACCCCATTGGAATATATCGTGTTTAATTACTAAGTGTAATTCTTTTCAAAAAGTCCTGGAAAATTCTACGGAAAATGCTGAAATGTACAATTCAATATGTCGAATGCTTCGGGGATAAAAATGGAAGACGAAAATTAACAGAGAAATAATGACTTCCCCGTAAAAAAGGGACGTTGAAAAAACATTGTTTGCAGAATGTTTTAAATGGAATATGTTTGAATTTACTCTGTAAAATTTTCTTTTGGGAGGTAGTAGTATGTGATATTTAAATTATTTGAATGATTCATTTCAAAAATATGGGAAAGGAAGACGAGATATGTAATCGTTGGATTTTGCGGTCATATTTATTAGTTTTTTTTTCGTTATTTGTTTTTGGGGTGTTTTGCCGTGTTTCTCCTTCTTTAGCCAACGTTTCGGACAGCGTTGCAGTGTCCATCATCAGGGCAGATCCGGCAGTTCCGACAGATGTGTTATCTTACACGGCATAACGCCCCAAAAACAAATAACGAAAATACTTTTGGCCGTGAAAATCTAAAAAACATATTTATTTGTGTTTATGTTTTTTTCTTCGGAGTCGACAGATTTCGCTTTCTTTCGTGTTTTCTTTGCCTGTTCATTTTGAAGTGGTTTGAATATTGTTTTTACAAAAATATATTTATATTTTATTTGGATTTCATAAATTCCATCCTTAGTCCGCTGAATGTCCGTCCGCTTAGGTTTGTCAGGCGCTTTATACCACTAGACTACGGGAGACTTGCGTGGGGCCGTGGATTTATCGTATTATATTGAAACCGGGAACCCGTGAAATAAAAAATATTGTACTGCTCTCTCATTATCTCACAGGCTAAATCCTGTAGATGTATGTGTTTGTCTCTTTTTAGTACCGCTATTTTTCGTTTCATCGAGTTTCAAATTGCAACTGTGCTAAAGAAGTTTTGACTTCAAAATTGAATAAAATATCTGTAGCATTTTAAAACACAAATCATTATTTAAAAAATGCATACTTAGGCCTACTTATATGCATATGCTTGCATATAACACGCATATAATGCATACTTATGTACATACCCTTACGGTGACTCTACTTATTCTATGTATTTTTTACTTTTGTTCCAATTCGTCGTAAAATACGTCAGTTTTGCCACTGAAGATGGTTTTCCTGACGGTTTCGCGACAAAATGTCCTCCAACAAAATATCCTACGAACAAATCATCCCCCAAAAAAATGTCTTCTAAAACCTTACATAATCTAACAAAAAATGGGACAAAAATGATACAGACATCCTGTAAAGACAATAAATTATTTAAAATAAAATAATAACTTTGTAAACACCACTTTTATTTTATATACTTTATGGCGACCGGGTTTCGTTACAACCGTACCGTCTTTAGGGCAGTATAATACTCTACTAACATTAAGTTACATGTGTGTTATAGATAATATATGATTTAAAAAAATGTGCTGGACTCCTCAAGTGAAGGAGGAAGATGGCTTAAGTGTTGACGAAGAATTGGGAAGGGAACGGGAGTGTTCTTTGTCAATAGAGAACAATCTTAGTATTGGACTTTTATTTAAATTTATTTGGTTATTAATTACCTTACTACTCGTATTAATGTTTTTGGCTTTCCTTAGTTCTAGTGCCTCTAAGTTATCCAAACTGATACCTATCGTGTTTTTATGAATTAGGGTGACGCCTGAGTTTATGTCAAATTTATGGTCTGTTTTAATCAAGTGTTTTTCAAATTCCGAAAAGCCAGTGCTGTGTAAACATCTAAGATGTTCTATAACACGACTGTTTATGTTTCGTACTGTTTTGTCTATATAATAAGCGGGACTGTCACTGCATTGGAGTGAATAATTACCCGAGTGAGATTTGTTCATATGAACAAAACAAAACAATAAATTATTGTTGAAAAATAGTAAAATGGGCCAAAAATAAGTAATGTTGTAAAGAAAATAAATTATTGTTCAAAAACAGTAAAATTTAAAATAAGGTTAGGTTAGGTTAGGTTTAAGTCGATATTTTGTTGGAGGATGTTGTCCGTAGGATATTTTGTCACGAGATGAAAACGCGAAGTACCTTTTCTGACATTGGTATAATCAAAAATTGGTTTATGTTTAAGACATCGATAATCATAAGTCGACAGCTAAATTTATCCTACCGTCGCAGCTTCGTTATCAATATGGTCATGCTAGGCACCCAGATGGCGTTTAATTTTTCAGTTCGTGCACGTCGAAATCAGCTAAGCCCACCGTTCTTAATCTAATTTATAACCGCGCGTAGGAGGAGTTTATATCACTGCTAGAATCGATAAACCGGTGTTAATCCGATGCCCTATTCAAATAATATAATCTAATATAATAATGTACCGATTGTAATCTATTGCCATCTGCGTTAGCGATTGCTAATCCTGCTTATTCAACATTGTACGCTGGTTGGAAACCCGTCAATATCATACGGATTCATACACTTTTTTTTCGACCTTCGCGGTTGAGTGGTTTCGATCCGCGTTATAAATACCCAAAAAATTAATCACGATAGATTGTTCGTCGTCTTAGTTTCAAACGATCATTAAAAAAATTTACAGGAAGAGAAAGTTTTCTTTCATTATTTCAATGAAACATTTTGATAGTGTATAAATAACGCTATTTCCGTAAAGGTAAAGGTCTCATTAGTTTACATCATTATTAATTAAGTGATTAACTATAATTTTTTATACTTTATTCTTATTTTTAAAGTGGAGATTGAAGAAAAACTAAAATAGTCATTTGGACAAATAAGAACTAAGACGACGTGTTGTCACTTAAAAGTTCCATTGGGGTACTTATTGGTACATATTTTTTTTCATTCGGCTCCACCCAGGAGGCCAGTGGGCCAGTTGGACCAATTGGGTGGGGTATGTTGCATGGCTGAATGTCATTTTTTTACATTAGCACCACACAGGAGGCCCTGAGGAAAATCATTTCACTCGGCCTTTACCATATTAGGGGATGCTGTGTGGAGGTTTTTTTTTTACTGGAAAATAAGGAGAGGAGGTTCTGGGAAGGAAATAGGTATGAGGGATGGGTAGGAATCTGTGGATCAGTGTATCCAGGAGTGACAGACGTATGAATCTTCTGTCGAAAGATTCTGACGGAGAGGATAAAAGACCTCCCTCAACCATTCTCCCTCGATCCTGCCTACCAGGCAGCGGGTGGGTACGTCGACCGCTAAGACCTGGACAAACCTCACTCCCATGAACCCGCGCACCCCTGCTAAGTCACCAAACTTGTGACGACCTATGGCAGAGATGTTCGTTATCCAATAAATGTTTCCCGGGGTGGCGGTACCCATACCCGCCTTCCAAATAGTAAAATTTCAATTTCGAATGGTTGTATCAGACCAGGGCAATACTGAGAGTATCTTTTTGTGGTAGAGTATCTTACTTTGGAACAATATGGCATTTTTAATAAATTAATTGTTAAATAACAAAAATTAATCAAATAAAATTTTGATGGAAGAAGAAAATAACAATAATAATCTAAACAACAATTCACAGAAAAACAGAAAAGATAATGGTCGCAACTGGGACTCGAACCCAGACCTCTCGTCTAACCGGGACGTGCGCGTTAACCAATTTCTCCATTGCCACCTTCTGTCAAACCGTCATTTTTGTCAATCTCATATTTCAAATTTTAGAATTAACAATATTATCTTCAATTAATTTTTTTCCATATTGTGGGTAACTACCCTTTTTATTTGAAACAATCTTTCTAAGAGAATAACCTTCAAAAGATGTGAAGTGATTTTTCACTATAACGGTGCTATAAAAATCATCCAAATATTATAATAATAAAATATGGCGTCCAACTTTAACCGTTCATTAAACTACATGGACGTATATATCAGTTTCCAATATAACAATATTTAATATCATAATAATGTTGCAGTCAAACGCATGAAACCGGTCTCTTTGTAACCGGTCTGGCCGGCTTTGCTCCGTACGTGCACATGTTCATATTAATACGATATTATATTATAATAAAATATGTGTTTGTGAACACGGCAGAAACCCACTGATCCATCTTACCGTAATGTTGACCTGAGTGACGTCACGAGGCGAAAGTTGTCCTAGGTCGTGTACAAAACAAAACATCGTAACGTTTTGCCGAATGAAGCTAACCAACATTATGCAGAACAAAACACATTTTTTTTATAGAATTCATGAAATCTGTTTAACTTCTCCATAGTATATCATTAATAGTAGTTCAGTGAACATAATTTTTCTAGTTTTCTCTTTTTTTAATAAATCAAATTCAAAATTTTCTTTTCTAAACCAAAAGCTTCTTTTGCAAGAAAAAACAGAGTTACATAGTATGTGGTGGGCCATAAACATTTTCACTTTTGAAATTATCATGAAAAAACAAATACAAATTGTATTTAAATAAATGATTATTGATAAGAACAAAAATATGCTGGAAAATCATTTCGTAAAAATAATTTTGTTAAAATGGCCGCCATCTCGCCGTGGCATTCCTCAAATCAGGTCCTTAGATTTTCAAAAACTTTTCCATACAAATCTCGGGGTATGTTGATCATTTATTGATGGATGTTCTCCATTAATTGGAGTATAGGCATTTGCTGGTTTATTTACGTAGACTCGACTTGTAACATAAAATATAATATCCCATTGTACAAATTGTACAATTATTCCATTGGAGCCGGGTGAAATTCCAATGGAGCCGGATGAAATCCCATTGGAACCTTGTGAAATTCCATTGTAGCCGGATGAAATCCCATTGGAGCCTTGTGAAATTCCATTGGAGCCTTGTGAAATTCCATTGGAGCTGGGTGGAATTCCATCGGAGCTGGGTGAAATTCCATTGGAGCCGGGAGAAATTACATTTTAGCCGTGTGAAATTCCATTGAAGCCGGATGAAATCCTATTGGAACCGGGTGAAATTCCATTGGAGCCAGGTGAAATTCCATTGGAGGAAAGGGCCGAGCCGGGAATGTTCAACCAGCTGAATTTAACAGCTTTGGATCCCAGCCCATTGGAGCCGGGTGAAATTCCATTGGAGCCCGGTTAAATTCCGTTGGAGCCAGGTGAAATTCCATTGGAGGAAATGGCCGAGTAGGGGACGTCAAACCAGGTGAATTTGACAGCTTTCAATCTCAGCCCATTGGAGCCGGGTGAAATTCCCATGGAGCAAAGGACCGAGCAGGGGACGTCCAACAAATTGTTCAACCCAATTAAATTAATGACAACCACTGACAAACTATCCCTTAGTTGTGATTTATACCGACTTGAAGAGATGGAGAAAAAAAGTACATACATCAATAATTAACTAAGAACTAATAGAAAAATACTTTTTTTCAAGAATTGGTTACTTCATCCCTACCACTATAGGCGCTGCCAAAGACTAGTGGAAAACGTCAATTTTTCGATAATCGTTTACTACAGAAGAATGTTATGTAGAGTGATGAAGGACCCCGATTTCATGCGAAATATTTTATTTACGGATGAGGTCTAGTTCACGAAAACAGGTGTACTCAATCTACATAACTTACACATCTTGACTGGACAAAACCCGAAGTCTGTTCGGGAGTCTTCAAGTCAAGCTTTTTTTACATGAAACGACAAAAAAGTGACGTGACGAAAACTTTCATAATACATTTGTCTAACAAAATATGTGTTTATTTTGTTTTTTCTTGGTATCAGTAATTTTAATTAGAAAAAACGTATGGTGAGCCATTTTAAAAACTTCTTCTATGTTTGCATTAGCACGTTAAAAAAATTATGTTTTAAAAAATATATGTGTCTTTCTAATAATAAAATTAGAAAGCATATTTTATCACCTATCAAAACCAGATTTTTTTTTTGGATTCATTCAGAAGAAGTTAAAAAAAAGTGGCAGAGTTGTAATTAATTTTTTTTTTAATTAATATTTAATAAAACTAATTAAAATGTACATATTTATGAAAACAAAGTTTCCGAATGCAATTTGAGAAAAAAATATTATCAACGTTATGAATTCTTTATTAATTATTTTTACAAAGAAGTGAGGTAATGATAACGTTTATTTTCTAATAAAATAAGTAAACGTTTTTATTTTTTTTTAAATCAGTAATTTTTTATAATCAATAATTATCAGCCTGAAACACTCATCTACATTGAAAAAATCTTCCGAGAAAAGATGAGTGTTTCAGGCTGATAATTATTGATTATAATATTTGTTATCTACCCTTTGTGCTATGCATAAAATCTTGTTTAAAACGTTAGTTTATCAATTAAAAATAATAACAGTAATTTTTGTTACAAAAAAAGTAAGGTGAGCCATTTTTAAAACTTTTTTATGCTTGCATTAAAAAAATAATATTTCAAAAATTATATGTAAAATTATACTAATAAAAAAATTTAAAAGGGTAGTAGGTACATCACCTTTCAAAAAACAGTTTTTCGTTTTCGAATATGTTGAATTATTTGAATATATTAATAATTTCCAATGTTATCCAGAGTATTGCTAACGTAAAGGAAATTTTGTTGGGGAAAAGAGTAATATACTTTTTTTGTAATTTTGTAATAACGGATGCGATGCAAAACTTCAATTTTGCAAAAATGAAGCACACTTTTGTGCGCCCTCGGGATAAATTCTCATGGTTTTAGGATACTAGAAAGATTGTGGATGTCGTTAGACGAAAAATACATTTTAACCGTTAATGCCTCACACAATTGATTTTCTAAATATTTCTAGATTTTTACTGAAAATATTAATAAACCACATTAAACATCCTAAAAATAAGACTTATCGAAAATGTATCCCTTGTCGTCTTTTATCTGATAAATAAAAACATAAATAAAGTGAAATTTTCTCCACAGTTCTAGTTTTTTTTTTTTTTTACATGAATACCTCACAAGAGGCCCAACTGCTCCCGTCTGAAGACAGTGAGACTGGCATCACCAATTGGGGTATGTTGTGAGGCTGAGGGTAGTGGGGAGGGGAAGGAGATAGGGAAGAGGAAGGTGGGGAAGTACCTGGCTATTCAGATCTGGTCACCAAACACGGCTAATGCTGTTTAAAACAACGTTTTAATTCTGAATGGTGGTCTTACACCAGGGCGATACAGAGAGTATCTTCCACTCTGGAACGTGCCGCAAATATACTATTTATTATTTTAAATGAATAAATTGTGAAATAACATAAATTAATCAAATAAAATTTATTTGCCACGCTAGGATTCGATCCCGCGACCTTCGGTGCGCGAGTCAAGCGTCTTACCGCTGCGCTACGCCGGCCGTCATTATGTACCAAAGCGTAGGTACGACAAAAAAAATCCTTCAGTTTAGTTAGCAATGCATTTAATCTATCTATGACACTTTCGGTTTCTCTTAATACATTTCATGATAATTTTGAATTAATATTTAAGAACCTGCATTTATGACGATATAACATGGCATGACATACTAAACATTACCTTAAACGCTTAAGTTTTTAATCTCCTAACAATATAGATTATAATAAAATAAATAAAAAAACATTATTTCACTTAATTTTATTTGACCGTAACCGGTTTCAGCTCATCAGAGCCATCTTCAGACTGGTACAAATAATTCTTAGCCTACGGTTTATATACATAACATATGGGGAGGGGGAGAGGGGTGGTCTACAAGGATTTTAATCAATTATTTTTGTTTCTAAGTCGTTGTAGACTGTCGAATTTCTAAGTGTTTTGGTAATTCCAGTGGGCTAATTACTTTGGGTTTGTAGCTCACTTCAATATCTATTGATAAGGGGAAAACCTTGCAAGTAATGTGAATTATTAATGGACTAATTTTATTGTCAAATCGTTATTATACATATCTATGATCAATGGGATTTTTTAATTGCTTTTTGAAGGGATACATGTTTACATTGGAGTGGGAATGGTCAAAACTAAATACATATTTTAATTTCAAAATTATTATGAAAATTATACCGGATAAAAAACTGGTGTTTCAGTAAATGATTCTAATAGCTTATTAATTACAAAGTAACTTTTTGGAGGGTTGCATGTTTACATTAGATTAGGATGACGAGCTGAAACCGGTTACGGTCAAATAAAATTAAGTGTAATAAAGTTTTATATTTGTTTTATTATAATCTATTATAATGGACTTCCACCACGAATTATCAGTTTCAAAAATAGAAATATTCCTAACAATATGTTTGTTTTTTTTACTAATAATTTCCATTCCAAGGCTTCCGTGGTCGAGGGGAAGGCTCTCAACTTGCAATTCTAAGGTCGTGGGTTCATATCTCAGCGTGCGCAAATAAATTTCATTCGATTAATTTGTGTTATTTCTCAATTAATCAATTTAAAATAAAATATAGTGTATATGTAGTGGCGCTTTCTAGAATCTAGAGTTGAAGATAATTTAAGTATCGTCCTGGTGTAAGACGACCATTCGGTATTGAAACGTTGCTTGAAATGGCTTTAGCCGTGTTGGTGACCAGATCTAAATAGCTAGATACTTGCCCACCTTCCTCTTCCCATCTGCTTCTCCTCTCCAAAACCTGCAGCCTCACAACACACCCCAATTGGGGATGCCACAATATTACTTGCTCCACACAAAAAAACTAAAAAAATTCCAATTTTACCCAGCCGAAAAAGTGATTAAGTACCTATATGAAATTTCCTCGATAGAAAAGTTTTTCCTCGATAGTATGCTCCTAAAATAATAAAAAACGCTTTTGATGTTATACGTTTAAGGTATGAAAAAATTCACAGTGTTTCGTGATAGGCTATTTTAGACATTTGTCGAGAGACATATGCTAAATTAGGTAATGTTTTTAATTAATTAATGCCTATTAATTATAATTGTCTTTTGTGTAACCTTCTAACATTTGTATTTACATATCGCCCTTACAAACCATCTTCGTCTTCTTTTAGAACGTTTACTACGAAGCCTTAATCCGTTGGTCATTAAAAAATGCAGTTCTCCACGACACCAAACCTTCACCAGCGAAGCTTTAAAAATAACAGTCTAAAAAGTACCGAGAGTTTTCAATTCCGCTGCTTCGAATCGGTACGGCTAAAAAAGCTCGCGAAATCGTTTAAAATGCCGATGTAACAATCATTAATGCCTTAATTTATTGTTCCCGAGTGATGCTTTAGGATTAAAGTCATAAATTCGATTTGTTTTATTTTTTTTTATTTATTTAATTATTTTCATATTACATTAGGTTATAATAATGACGTATTGCCCATCTCACTAGGTGTGAAACACCTGTGTTGAGATGGCAATTTACACAGTGGTTATAATATATGATTTTGTTTTATTAATATTATGAACATGACAGCTTGATATAAAATCTTTTTTTTCTAAGTAATATACAATTCAAGTATGTTATATGAACATTGCAGTAGGTACATGGTTACATATTTACACACAGTAGGCATAAAGGTAAGAATGTTATTAAATACTCCTGATAGATATGTTTATTTGAGGTGACCAATGATTCTACTTTTAAATGCACTTTTGCTTTGAGTGTTTCTTATTACAGTAGGTAGAGAATTGAATAGCTTTGTTGCATTATATTTAAAAGTTCTTTGTCCATAATAGGTTTGACAAACTGGGATGTTAAAAGATTTTACATTTGACTCTCTTAGGGCTCTAGTGTTTATTCGTTCCTCAAACATGTGTGTATTTTTAAATTGGTGAAGCAGAATATTTTTTGAATACATTTTTTGCAGGTTAGGAACATTTAGTGTCTTAAAACTTGTTTACAGCTGAAAAATGCTGGTATAAATGGAAATCAATCATACTGGGAAACCATACACTAAAACACGTCTCCATACTTCCGCTTCTCAAAATACACTGGATGAATTCAACGACTTCAAACTTGCGGGAACGTATGGAGGAGGAATGTCACTTCCATATTCCTGCTGGCGCGGTTTTGAAGGTCATTTTGTTTGCGCTGTACAAGCATGCATGCTTTACTTTTCAGCCTACCGTTGTAGATAAATCAAACTTAACGAGAAAAATTATTACACTGAGAACCTAGCATTAATGACAATATATATTATACACAGGTTTCCAGAGTGATAGTTACTTTCAGTATCTCCCTGGTTATTCATATGGGTCTTCAGTATCGAATCGTTGCTTGAAATGGCTTTAGCCGTGTTTGGTGACCAGATCTCCGCTTTCCTCTTCCTCCCTTCCTTCCTTTACCCACAACATACCCCAGTTAGGGATGCCAAAGTCACACTTAAAACGGTAGATATTATGAAATTATGGATGAACGAAGAAATAAAAATATTTGACGCAGAAGTGATTGGTAGAAATAATTGATGTTGCCCAAGGAAGTGAATCAAACACATTAGTCATATTATGTAAAAAGTCAGAATTGGATATTGAAGGACCCAGTTTGCGGTAATCATTGAAAAAGCTCATAACATATTAGAATTAAACGCACTGAGAGATTACTATAGTTGATCATTGCACAGGCTTCGTTTACAGACTATTGTGTTCTGATACTGTATTATGGGTAATCGATTAGATTCTCGAGGAACACAACCGATGGTAATCATTGCTTAATCACATAACAATGAAAACTAACTAACTAACTTCTTAGAAAATAACTGATATAAATCATTGCCAAATACTACAGTCAAATATTAGTAAGTTTAAAGATTGGTGCATTCAAAATAATTTATTTTTAAATGTAGAAAAGTGTAAAACCTTGACTTTCTTCAGAAATAAAAATCCTGTTTTATTCGAATATTCCATCAATAACACAGCTTTAGAAAGAGTCCCGGAAATGAGGGATCTTGGAATCATTTTGGATGAAAAACTAAGTTTCGCCAATCATATCCACCAAATTATGAACAAAGGTATGAAAACACTAGGCTTCGTTTTAAGAACAACTAAAAACTTTAATTCCATAGAAGCTATTAAACTATTATATGTATCTCTAGTTAGAAGCCAAGTTGAGTATAACTCGGTAGTTTAGTCTCCATCTTACAAAATTCACGTTAATAATATTGAGCGAATACAAAAAAATTTCTGCGTTTTATAAATTTTAAATTAAATATCCCACTAGAAGACTTAAAATATAATCTATTACTTAATATTATAAAAATATACACACTAGAAGACAGACGTAAAATAAACGACTTGACATTTTTATTCAAAATACTTAACTCTAAATTCGACTGTTGCGAACTCCTACAACTCATAAACTTACGAATACCGACAGTAACCACACGACAAAATACACTATTCTACTGCAGCATTCATAAGCGGAACTACATTGCCCACTCTCCGATACAAAGATTTCACACTATGGGAAATCAGTACTTAAGTGATGTTGACATATTCAACATCAACTTGGCGAATTTTGTGGATCTTGTAAAAAATTTATTCCAAAACTATTCCTAAACATATGTATTTTTGTAAACTTATCAAATCGCTGTATTTTTGTATTTTTGTGACTTGTGTGCATTTTTATCTAATTTTATTCTTATCATTTCTCTATCTGTTTAAAAATCATCTGTCATAAACAAATTGTACTACTGTAAAAGCCCTCCGGGCGTTGAATAAATAAATAAAATAAATAAATAAATAACAGATTCGTAATAAACGCATCAAAACATCAATTGAGTATGTTTACTGCACCGTTTTTTATAAACAGATTGATCGTACCATAATTTATGTTGTAAATGTCGCACACATGGGTGTATTGTCTACACACTGTCTATCCTCTCTATATACCTCTGCAGGGAAACGGCGCGCATATCGGTTAGTCAGTTAAATTTTTAAGTTTTGTATCTCTGTAATAAACGGTATAATGTGCAGATTTTACGCATGTATACACACCCGCATGTTACACCCTGTATACATCACTATTTATTTTCTCTACTTTAACATTCGTGCGAACAGTTCTAGCACGATTCCGTAATAATTCTTCATAAGTGCATACTACATTCTACATTTTTATTGTTAAGAGTGCTTGGATCAGTGGCGTACCGTTAGGATTAAGAGCCCCAGGGCATTCAGAAATAAAAAGAAAAGAAAAAATGGAAAAATTCATAAAAAAGTTTTCGAAACGCCTCTTTGGGTTGAAAGTTTTGAAATTACTCAAAAAAGTACTTTAAATAATAATTGCAAACAATGGAAATAAAGTTTAAAAAGGAAGTATATATAAATTAACAACTTTTGGGAGACCTTGTGAACTCCCCAGCCGTACACACTCTCGACCCATCGCCTAGCATTGCAGCGGGAGGGATGGATTCAAAATGCCCGTCTCTCTTGGTCACATTCATCCTAGACCTGCAGAAAAGTCAATAGATGTCGCGTATTTAAAATAAAAATGGTTAAAATATATCCAAAACACTATACAGATAGCATTTAGTTTGGGTTTTTATTTTGCAATCATTAGATTTAGATTTCTCTAAAGATACCTCCCACACAGGAGATGTCCAAAGGTGGCATAGGCTCTGATGCAATTCTTTTTCTCAGGGAATCCTGTGTGGAGCTAATCTAAATCTGTTTTGTGAGTATTGCCACTCGAGCGACAGAAAAATTTTAAACTTTTTTCTCGAATTGCTCGTGATTTTTTGGTGATCATTTTGAATATTTTCCGCCCACATTAAAAAAATTGTAAGTACCTCAACTTAATAAATCAAATGAAGAAAAAATGTATCTAGGGAAAATTGGCCTAAAACTGGCAGCAAAGCAATCCGAGGTATTTTAAATAGTGCCATATTGTGGCAAAAGCGCTCCAGTGGATAGTTATGAATGTAGTAGAGAGGGGAAGGAGACGGGTCAGAAGAAGGTGAAAACTACCTGGCTAATCAGGACTCTTTACCCAAAAACAGTTATAGATATTTCAAGCAACATTTCGATTCTGAAAGGTTTTGTTTCACTAAGACGACACAGAAAGTATTTACCACTCTGCGCATTTCTCTCAGAAATCGGTCCCTCATTGCGTTATGTAACCCATCCGAGTAATTGACTAAGTACGTATTTCAAACTCGCTTTCCAGTACTGGTTTTTTCTTTATAATAATTTCTATTTCAGACCTAACAAGAACTCGTCTATCCATATATAAATAATCATACCTGCTTCTTTTTGTACTATACCTACTATTGAATAATGCGTGTTTATCATATTTTATTCAATTATTATATTTAATTATATATATTAGTAAACCATTTCCTAATAGGAAAGCTAAATAAAATTTTAACGCGATATTATATTTAAGAAAAGTAGATGCATTCAGATTATGTTAACTTTGAATGATTTTATGAATTAGTACAATTTTTGTACTAGAATTAATTCCACGATGCCTGAAGTCGACGCATTTGTCTACACATATTTTTTTATTAAAAGACGAATAACTGTGTTAAATAATAAAAATAATGACATCACTTTGTTTTAATAAAATAAATAATGCCATCACAAAGTGAAAACCTGTCAGAAGAACATTTCTTCGAAAAATTAAAAATATTACTAACCCTATCGCTATTCTTGCGCCTACGATTAGCACTGTTGTTCTAAGAAGCGTTTATTTTAATTTTATTCTTGTTTCTAAAAACAAGTACCTACCTACCTACCTACCTAGTTCTGCGAAAAGTTATTAGACCTTGTTGTCAAAACAGTGCGTTTCTAATTTTCTCTGATGGATTAAATCAAAACCAAAATTTACTCCGAATTCATAAGATTGGTAAAGATGTAGGTTTTTCTTCTAAGTGTTTATTATTTAACGCCGTTGTGATTTGTAACTCGATGAAACGAAAAATAGCGACACTAAAAAGAGACAAACACATACATCTAAAGGATTCAGCCTGCAAGAGAATGAGATAGTATAATCGGTCTCCTCTTCGTGCCGTGCCTTGTAGCCCCCCGCTTTGGTTTTGCAATAGCTCTCATCCACTGGAGCATTATCTTTGGGGATGCTGTGTGGGGGATCTTTTTTAGGCAAATGAAGGGGAGGAAGTTTTGGGAAGGAAAAAAATATGAGGCGCGGGTAGGAATCTGGGTGTCAATGTGTCCAGGAATGACGGACGCATGAATCCATCCCTTCCACTGCTATACACGCGTCGAGAGTCCGGCTGGAGAGGTTTAGGTTAGGTCTACCTCAATCAGTCTCTTCTGATCCGGCCCGCTACGCAGAAGGTAGGCAAATGCATTCGACGCCTAGAGCTAGACAAACCTCCACCCATAAACCCGGGCACCCCTGCTAAGTCACCAAACGTAGCAAACCACTTGGGGTGACCTATGGCAGAAGTGTTGTTTATCCAATAAATGGTTCCCGAACCAGCAGTAACCATACTCGCCTCCCGAATTGAAAATAATACTAAAATCAATATGAATATGGCATTACGATCTGGGGAATGTTGTAAGGATGAAGGAAGGGGAGAGGGAAAGGAGACGAGGAAGACGGGGTTGAGGAAGGATGATGATTCCAGTAGCCGGTTCAAAAGCTCGAGCAATGAAAAATGTGACATGTGACATATCATACATAATATAACACAGTGAAGCAGTGAATTTTCATGTTTAAGCCTCCCTATCTGTCAAGGTACAGGAATGCCTTTGATGCATAAGTAAGTACACATTTTCATTCGTCCTTTTCTCAAGTTTCGTAACAATGAAAACTTTAACACTAGATGAAAGGGAAGCGAAATATATATTAGCTTTTTGGCGTTCTTTACACATTTCCTCTCAAAGAAGTTAAACTTGTAACATGACCTATTTCTGAGTTATTCCCGCTTTTTTTAGCTCGAAGTAATACTCTCTTCGTATCTGCATCATGAATTTTGAATAACTAAAACAGGTTGTGCAATATTTTGCGCAAAAATACTCGGTTCACTGTGCGGCGTTCGTATGTAAGCAACTTGGATGCGCAAATGGATTGTGCAAAAGTCGCTATCATTTGAAGTGGTATTATACAGTTTTGTCGTCTTAACGTGCATAATTGTGCAAATTAGAGCCTATTTAGTTTGCGCAAGTCGTTTGTGCGGTATATAGTTGTGCAGTCTTAACGTACATGCATACATGTGCAAATTACAGTTTGTAAAAGTGAGATTAAGAGTTTAGACGGACCTTGAGATCTTTGTGTTCACATTGGGAATAAATAAGCTCCGAGCATCCTTTTTATAACTAGAAGTGTCGCTAAATGGACGTATTTTTATTTTATCTGTCAATATAAAACAGGCATGATGCCCAATACTTTTATTTTGTTTTAATTAATGAAGACAATATTAGTTGAAACTCATTCGAAAATCTAAAACAGAAAAAGATACGGTGATATCCAGGACTCGAATTCAGGACCTACGCCTTGCCGGGTGTAATTCTACCAACTTAGCTAATGTGGGATTCGATTTAATCATATTTAACTGTGCCATACTTTGACTGAGAACTACCATCATTATCTTCATTTTCTTAACGCATGTTTCTATTGGCTGCTATCGGGAAGTATGTTTTCGAGAGATGGGAAGGCTGAAAGACATATTGAAAGAAGGGTGAATGCAGGTAACTCTATTAATGGAGGACTGAACGCCGTTGGCACCAACAAAAAAACTGTCCAAAGACGCGAAACTAGCCGTCCATAATGGAGTACTGGTACCTACCCTGATGTACGTCAGTGAGGCATGGAACTGGCAGAGGAAGGATGAAAGTAGACTGAATGCTGTAGAAATGAGATCCCTGAGGCGTATGTGTTGTAAAACCATGTATGATCATGTGAGAAACGCGGAGATCCGCAAAGAATGCAAGGCTGATGTAAGCGTAATGAGTAAGATCAAGAAAGGAACGCTCCGATGGTTCGGGCATGTAGAGCAAATGAAAGAGGAAAGGAGTGTAAGGATAATATATGACGCAAATGTGAATGGTAGAAGAAGTCGGAGACGCCCGAGAAAGACATGGCACGACCAAGTGAATCAAATACTTGAGTCGGGCCATGTCAAGAGTCAGAATAATAGAAGAGCATGTATGAGACGATGTATGAATGTGAACGAGGCAAGGAGTGTGTGCCAAAACCGCGTTGTTTGGCGGTCCGTCCTTTCTGCCTACCCCTGCGGGGAAATGGCGTGGTGGTTAGTTAGTTAGTTAGTTAGCGTTTTCTTTATGTGTGATTGCGAGATTCAAACCCGAAATAAATGCTATCTAGATGGTGTCTTGGATAAATACATCCATTTTTATTTAGTATGTGACATCTATTGACTGTTGTGCAAGTCGAGAATGAATATTTATTTTAATGTTTAACAATGTTAATTTTAATTTTAAAATTGTTAATTTTATATATGTTCGCTGTTTAACTTCATCTTTTCTTTCCACATGCTTTAATTTGTGTTTTTTCATTTCTGTTGTATTTGTTTTTCTTTTTTCTAACACTTTATTTTTTCTTTAACGTTTTAATCTGTGTTTATATATTATATTTTTTTGCGGAAACTTCACTGGTTAATGCATCCATGTAATATGTAATTACCTTATAATATGTCCAACTGTTTGTTTCCCTAATAAACGAAAACAAAAACAAAATAATGAGTAAAACCTCAATAATAATTGACTTCGTTTTTGCTTGAAAAAAAAATCATCAGACTACAAAATGACTTGTTTATTTTTTTACTCCAAATTTGCTCATGAATCGCTGGTTAAAATCCTTCGGTGGCATGCTAATACACCCTTTATATTAATGTTTAGTAATTAATTATATTAAATTACACAATAAATAACAAAGTAAATGAGAAACCAGATGTATAAAAGGTAGAATACAAAGTACTTATGTAGATACATAAAAAGGCTTAATCCATCGATATAGACTTTGTTGCCCGATGGCTTCATCACATTTTCTTTCATCGATAGGATTAAATTATAAAACTTTTATGGAGGAATCAATAGACTACAATTCAATTATGAAATTAATGATAGCTTATTGTAATAAAACATACATTTGTTGGAGAACTGGAGATATGGGTTGAGGTTAATAACACCTTCGAAATAAGAATATCAACTTTAACAATATGTAAAGCGCCCTTGATTGGATTTTATTTATAGTTTATACACTTTGCATATGCTTATGCACCGTGCTTCGCGCTCTTAGCGTTAAACTTTGGGGAAACTTTTTTTGAAAAACTTGTCAAAAAATTGGCATGTTTTCATTAGTGCCCAAATAAAAAGGTTATGATAAATTTTCTCGTTTTTGGGTGATTTAACAAAGCATTCGTTTAAACAAACCTTTATAATGATTCGTTTTTTAGATTTTCACGGCAAAAAGCATTATCGTTATTTGGTTATGCCTTGTTGCGCTACCTCCTTCTTCAGACAACGTTTTGGACAGTGTTGCAGTGCATCATCAGGGAAGATCCGGCAGATCCGACTGATGTGTCCAACGGATCTGGACACTGCAACGCTGTCCGAAACGTTGTCTAAAGAAGTAGGTAGCGCAACACGGCATAACACCCCAAAAACAAATAGCGTAAAAACCTTTATAATAATTATTTCTTCTCGCTCGGACAGCTGTTCTATTTAACTTTTTTATAATTTTTTTTGTTATTTAGAATTGTTTTGTTTAATTTTTTTTAAGGCTGCGTTTGAATAGAATAAATGTGCGAGTCAAACCGCGAATTATGAGAAAGAAACGAAACAACCGCATGCTGTATTTCGCGTCGTTCAAGTACCGCGGTGTGAGCGTGGAACACAACACATGTCATGTTAGGTTAGGTTAGCTTTAGCATAGCTTCACAACACCTATTTGGGGATGCCACAGTCCTTACTCACTACGGGTAGTTAGAAACCTTGTGCGGTAACTACTTAAAAAATTATATCACTCTGTTCCTCTACAATGTTCACTCTCTTTCTTTACAAAGTTCACCCCGCAGAGCTCGAGAGCATAAGCTCTAAAGTTTATCAGAATTTGACGTTAACGGAGAATTTACGTTATAACCATAGACATCCAAATTGATAGATTTGCACTAACATGAAATCCGATTATCATTTTAGCTTGGCTGGAGACACACGACGTGCTCATATTTTTGGCACCAGAAAGTTGGAGAATGTTTTGAATAAACTATGACGTCAGTCGTACTTTGATCATTCAAGGACACGCATTGCAATAATCAAAACCCTGCACAGAAAAGTAAAGTTCGCTAAAGTACCTAAGGCAACGGTTCACAATGAAGTTCATTGTTGGACTTTTCTGCGCAGAATTGGAATGTTCGCTAAAATGATTAAAAAACGTACCGCCATCCAATCGGGTTGTGTAGTGATGCAAAAGATCAGTGAGTTGGGTAAGTACTACACATTTATAAAAGTGTTTAACTAATAGTTTAACAAAATATTTAATTTTGGAAACAAGCCAGATTTGGGAATTGTAGTTAAGTTTTTTCGCAGCCTGCAATTTATGCGCTATTGTAAAAAGGACTCGTAATTTTTTTATATCTATTCTGGAACATACCTTTTACAAATGATTACAGTGGTTTACATAATAGTACAAAAAATGTTAATATTCAATACCTGTCTGTATGTAAAAAGTTTAGTTTAAGCATTTTGTGAAAACTTCACTGGGAGAACCTGTGCTGATTTGTTTGCATGTTTAGGATAAAGTGTTATTCTATCGACATAAGTAAAAATACAGTATCCTAATTTATATTGTCAGGAAGGGCACTGTGGGTATACATAAATTTATGATTAGCAGCTGATAAAGTTAGATAAATAATTATCTTGAAAATCATGTAGGTATTTTTTTCTATGGACCACACGCAACTGCTATAAATAATATTGTGGTAATATTTTCTGTTCTTACAATGCGAGTTGCCTTTATTCTGTTTCATTCATTTATTGACAAATCACAGAAAGGCATACGGTCACACCCTTGGTTTTTTTCCCTTTTTCTGATGTGCTCATCTATGAATTTGAATATCTACGGTTCTAACATTTTTAGCGTAGTGATGCTTTCACATTGAAACTCTTTGAAAATTTCCCCCGCAAATTTGCAAGAAAAGGGGGTCTTATCTTACGACTTATCTCAAGTAAATAGCTTACATATTTACATAATTGAGTGATATTATTCAAGTGAATTGCTTTAATTTACTCAGTCAGTCTATAATCTTTGCACCTAGTCTAAGTTCCGCTTCACTGAATCGACTTGACGTTTTAATTTGAAAATACAGAGATACGGTTGACTTATTATATTGCATAATAAAGTTAGATTTTCTCCGTAAATAGAAACTAGCCATTAGGTATATTTATGCGATTCCTTCACCGCTTGAGTAAAAGTTTATTTTTTAGAATAAGTTAACAACGGGACGAGCGCGTTAAAAAAGGGTAGTTGCCCGTAATATGGAGAAAAATAATTAGTTGATAATAATGTAATTCTAAAATTTGAAAATATGAGATTGACAAATATGAGGGCTTTGACAGAAGGTGGCAATAGCGAAATTGGTTGACGCGCTCGTCCCGGTTAGACGGACAGGTCTGGATTCGAGTCCCAGTTGCGACCATTATCTTTTTCTGTTTTTCTGTGTCTTGTTCTCTTTCATATTTTCGTTTAGATTATTATTGTTAACTTATGTTAAGAACATGTATGAGACGATGTATGAATGTGAACGAGGCAAATAGTGTGTGCCAAGATCGAGTTGTGTGGCGGTCCGTCCTCTCTGCCTACCCCTGCGGGGAAACGGCGTGATGGTTAGTTAGTTAGTTAGTTAGTTAGTTATGTTAATATGATATATTTCACTGATGGGAATAACCCTCAAAAAAGTATAAAAAGAAAGTTTTTCTTATAAAATTTTTTTTTTTATTATTTAAGGACAAAACACTGTTTCAGCCAGTTTATTAAAAAGACAACTAAAATTATAATTATTTTTTAATTTTTTTTATTAAATAAATAGTTAGGATTCAGGCTAATTCTAATACCACGAGGACCGGACCGCAATGGGCGGTATCGAGACAACAATTCGGCAGGTCGAAACGGTGACATGAGCGAGACAGATTACACTTTTTTTTACATTAGCTCTAGGCCCCGAGGAAAATAATTCCTCTTAGGGCCTATGTCATCTTTGGGGATTCTGTGTGGAGGGTCGTTTTAGGGAAAGAAGGAGAGGTAGAAGTGAGAGGGGTGGGTACTAATCTGGGGAGCAGTGTATCCAGGAGTGACGGACGTATAAATCAATCCCTCCCACTGCGGGTAAGGCGATGTTCCGAGAGAGTCCTGTTGGAAAGATCTACAGATTTCCCTCAATCAGTCTCTCCCGATCCGGCCTGCCACGCAGTTGGTGGGCAGACGCATCCGCCACCAAGATCCGGACAAACCTCACACCATGAACCCGGGCATCCCTGCTACGTCACCAACCGTAGCGAACCACTTGGGGTGACCTGTGGCAGAGGTGTTAATTATCCAATAAATGGTTCCCGAAGCAGCTCTAACCGTACCCGCTTCCCGAATTGAAAATAATATTGAAGTCAGTATAACTATGGCATTACCACCTGGGGAATGTTGTGAGGCAGAAGGTAGTGGGGAAGGGAATGAGACGAGGAAGATGAAGGTTAGGTGGGTTTCAGATTTTCGATTGAGGGTCGTTAATATATTAAAATAAAAATAAATATTAAACTATTTTACAAATGTAATTTAGTGGATTGAATGAATTGTGGTACTCCATTAAATATTTTTTTACACTTTAATAACTAAGCTCTTTTTTAAAGTGAAATCCACTGCAAGCAAATTCAGTTACAAGCCGCCTCTGGTAGTCTGTTAGTCTCGCTCCCTGTTCCTGAAATACCGTTTGACATTTGAGCCATTGATGGTCCATTCATTGAAGGTAGTCGTTATGATAATTTCTCCAGGCGAGTGTTTCTCAGTAATTATAAAGTAAGTCCAGAATGGCCTACGGTCACACGAATGATCGGTAAGTGTTGTGTATTAAAAATCACAAGGAAGTCCAATACGTCACGGCAAATGACCGCATATTTATGTATTAACATAATTTACATTCTCAGTCTATGAGAAATGTCGCGGATAACTCGACAAAATGCTATAATTTTAACAATCTACTACTGATGATAAGAGTGCACTGCTCCGTAAGTCGTTTATATAAAATGTCAAACAAATTAAAATTGGCAAAATGCTCTAGACCAAACTGATGCCTTCTTATTTACTTAAGCCTCGATGACACACGGCGAGTTTACAAGCTACTATCTACTAAATTTAAAAGCGGGTGAATCGGCGAGTGAGATTGTCATGATAACACACAAAACTGTCCACTCGCTCAGTAGCTCGCGACATTTTTGTAGGAAACTGGACTCGCACGTAGCTGCTAGCGCCAATAGCGGAAATAACGTGAACTAATCCTTCAGACAGTTGACAGTCGAAATCAGCTGGTTTTTGGCAGCCATATTGGAAACACAAATAAACCAATCACGAGTCGGCTTGTAGCGTGTAAAGTTGTGAACTTTTTCCGTGGATCGTCAACAATCTGCTAGTTAGCAAGTAACACGATGACACTGAGCGAGTTTACTAACAGATAGTGAATTTCCCAGATAGTAGCTTGTAAACTCGCCGTGTGTCATCGAGGCTTTAGACTTACCTACTTATACTTATCTCATACTCTGTAGATCCGAATATAATGTATGCTACATGGTCACTTTTTCTACATTGTCACAAAAAAAATGTATGTATATATATATCTATATATTTCTTCATTATACAACTTAGTTTCAGAGAAAATAGAATTTTTTTGTTGTTATTTTTTTTGTTATGTAATTACATATACATTTCTTAAGGAATAATATGAACTAAACTTTCAATTTGTCTGTCCTGAAACGAGAAATTTTCCTAGTTGGACAGGCAAAGCTTCCTAATATGTAATTTGTACTTTATTTTGTATCTATCTATAATAAATAAATTACATAATAATATGCATTTTTTATGTTTGAAAATATACAGTTATTAAATAGTTAACATGTTGACCATCACGCAGAAGTTGGGCAGACGCATCCGCCGCCAATACCAAGACAAACCTCACCCTATGAATACGGGAACCCCTTCTGAGACACCAAACATTGTGAACCACTTGGAGTGACCTATGGCAGAGGTGTTGCTTTTTTCAATAAATGGTTCCCGAGGCAGCGATACCCATATCCGCCCCCAAATTAAGATTATAAGTCATATTTTTTTCCGTTATTTGTTTTTGGGGGTGCTATGCCGTGTTGCGCTACCTCTTTCTTTAGCCAACGTTTCGGACAGCGTTACAGTGTCCATCATCAGGGCAAATGTGTAATTGTTAGTGGTGAAATGTGTGAAGGTTAAGTACATAAGCACACATTTCACCATTAACAATTACACATCTGCCCTGATGATGGACACTGTAACGCTGTCCGAAACGTTGGCTAAATAAGGAAGTATAACGCAACACGGCGTAACACCCCACAAACGAAGATGCTCCGAGGAACTAGCGTCATTGATCCCTCCAGCACCGGTGCATAATCAGGAAACATGACAATCATGACAAGTCGCATGAAAACGGGTCGCTTCTTTGACTCGTTCTTGAGTTCGACCGCTTAGCTGTGGAACGATTTACCGGCCTCTGTGTTCCTCCTTCCTAGAACATAGGTCTCATCAAGACTTATGTTCATTTCTTCCTCTCCTCAAAAAGACCCTCCACACAACATCTCAGATGACATAGGCCCTGAGAGAAATTATTTTACTCAGGGCCTCCTGTGCGGAGTTAATATAAAAAAGGCCCATCTCCCTTGTCTCTAATATTTATGGGTCAGTCTCATCTAGTGCTTTCTGTATCGCTGGTCGTGTGGCCCTACTGCAACTTTATGCTACAGGCAATTCTGCCAACTGGTCTAATAACAGTGTTTAAGGTACCGCCTAAGGGCATGATGGCTTTCTTTAAATTTATCTCAAAGGTTTAGTGATGAATCGATTTCTCTTGAACTGAGGTACATTATATTGTAAAATATCAACAAAAAATGTTCCAAAAACGGTGGTAACCAGCCAATCTACTTCTCCACCTTACTCTTCCCATCTCCTTACTCCCTCCATATTCTCATCATACCATTTACTTATTTTTCATGTTCTCCGTCAAATGGTTATACACCATTTTGTTTGGAAAAGTTTTATTTTCTATGTAGGTATATTTGTTACTTAATTTAAAAAAAAATTAGAAACCGCTTTAGAAGCGCTATGGAAACCTTGGAAATAAACTACAGTTATAAAACCACATTCGGACAAAGAAACTATACATACTTTGCAACAAAACTCCATAACATCCTTCCCCAAGACATAAAATTAACAAAAAAATCCTAATGAATACAAATCAAGAATAAAAATATGGCTGAAAGAGGTCAATGAAAAAACCTTAAAGAAACACTAAAAACGATATAGAAGACAAATAAACTATATTTAAATAGCTTTAGTCTGCCTCGGCACAGGACCCCCTAGTGAGGAGGACTAAGAAATACAATATTTTATACTTAATTTCACCATTATATTTTGTATGTACAATTATTTTATACAGTCGCTAAAATAAAATTAAAAAAAAAACAATTTATTTAATAAAATAATAAATTAATTAATTTATTCAGACAGTAAATTACATTACATTATTTATAATATTTATAACACTTATCATGCATCGATTGTATGTCACTAGTTGACAAAGGCCTCCTCCAGCTGTCGCCATTTCTCTCTATCGTTAGCTACTCTTGTCCATGTACCACCTGATATGGCTTCGATGTCGTCAACCCACCGTCTAAAACTCTAAATGGTCTACCTCGAAAATAAAATTTAATAAAATTTCTCGTCTATAAAATAATATTACCCTGCAAATCGCCCTTATTAAATTTTTTTCCATGCAATGTCGACTCCTCCCACCTTTCTTCCCCTCCCCCAAAATTACCACTTCCACTACCCCTACCTTATTAAATGTAATCATTTTTGTACTTGTGTACAATTTTTATGTTAGTTTTAAGTTTGCTAGTGAATAACACGAAATCGGTAGCAAAAAATGAATAAAAAAAAAATGTAAGTAACAAATGTACATAGAAAATAAAACTTTTCAATAAAAAATGTCAAGAAATTGTTACATAGTTAATGCCCAAGAAATACAAGAAAAGGTTATACACCAATATATCACGAAGAAGATTACAAATTAAAAAGGTATGGGGGCAGTTTTAGTATTTTAAAAACAATATTAAAATATTTCGGGCATCGAAATACTGAAAAAATCCATTTTGTGGAAAATTGCGAAAATGTAAAAAAATCACTACAGGCAACTATTATCAACTATTTTGTTTATGAGAATATTGCAAAAGAGTCCTAACTGCTGATATGGTGTATGAATGTGAATGAAGCAAGGTTTATGTGAAAACGCAGTTAGTTAAATTAAAAGTTTATTGAACTTGAATACAATTTCAAATCATTTTGATTAGTTTAAATTTGGGAGGCTGGTGTGTGTACAGCCACCTCTGGATAACCAAAACCCCTGATATATCTACATAGGTCAACCTAAGTGGTTTGCTACATCTGGTGACTTAGCGCGGGTGGCCTGGCTGGGTTCATAGGGCGAGGTTTGTCTAAGACTTGGCGACGTATACAAGTGGTCACCTGCTGTGTGGCAGGCCGTATCGGGATAGCCTGTTTGAGGAAGACCTTTAAACTTTCCAGCCGAACCATCTTCTTGAACCGCAGTGGGGGGATGTATTCATACGTCCGTCACTCCTGGACACATTGGACTCCAGATTTCAACCCATCCCTCGTATTTTCCCTTCCCAGAACTACTCTCTTTCCTCTGCCTAAAAAAACATTCGGCAATAAAAATTCTTAACTTCTACCGCCCCCTATCGTCCATCCTGTCAGTGCTATCGGCGCCCCCTAGTATCCCCCACTTTTAGAACCACTGGTCTAGCCAGTCTATTGGAAACTGTGTAGATTTATAGGATTACTTACGCTACCAATAGATCTCAGTTCCAGATAAGTTGTCAATGTCTGCCAGTTTAATAATAAAGCTGCATAACCCTAAAAGGGCGTGGAAAAAACAAAATTTAAAAAAATACTTTTATTGGAATAAATCTCATTATATTAATTTTTAAGGTTATAACTTATAACCATCAATGTAAAGAAGATGAAAATGTTAAAAATTCCTTAAAAGTGAAGAAAATAAATAAAAAATTTAGCCCGTAACCTAACCTAACGTAACCATTTTTCAATGTTTCTGGCAATTATATGGACATGGAGTTGAGATCAGAGTTATAAGAGATGACATAATGAATGAGGGGAAGGCAATTTTAGTTAGGCTTAATAAAGGAGAGGATTTTTGTTTACAGAGGGACAACCAAAAATATGTGATCCAAAGATACCACTTCTAGACCACAAGGTGTACAATCTGGGGAGTCAAAGACGTGAATTTTAAAAAGGTGAGAAGGTACGAAACAATTTCCAATTCTCATTCGAGCAAGTGAGGAAATTTCCTTTTTGGAAAAATGAGGTAATTGTTGAAACCACGGTTCTGACGGGATGGTCCCTTCTATTGAGGCATAGCAGACTCCCTTGGATTCACTAGCAATGTGCCAAAGCTCTCTTGGATTGACTAACAATGTGCCAATACTCTTCCCAAACATTGCAAGATTTATCTTTGATGATGGAAAAAAATGTCAGATAGGGAAATGTTGTTTACAAAGGTAACAATAGGGTTGGATGCTCCTGGTTTTGCCAAGGAATCCGAAATACCGTTTCCCATAATGCCAACGTGTCCAGGAATAAAAATAAAACTAACCGTTTTCCAGAGCTCTGAATGGAAGCTCTCAGCATTTGAATAAGACATATAAAGTGATCCTAAGGATTAAGAAGAGGACTGGATTTAAGGGAACTGAGAAAGTCTGACACAAAATGTTCAAAATTATTTCTGAAAATATATATTTGAGAGATTCAATTATTGCAATCCACATTGCACATACAAGTTTTAATTTGTTTTTATCACTTTTAATGACTTTTCAAGGGAGTGATGAACTTGCACATTGTTGAGTTGTACAGGCACCATGAAAAAGAAGATACAGGAAAAAATAAAATAACGGTCAACTGATACTCGATTCCAAGATTTCTTGTCTTACCAGAAAAAACGCCTTAACCAACTCGGGCGTTAGGACCTAATATTTTTAAGTCATACAAGAGATAAAATTGCTGGCGCTGCTGTGCGTAAATGCTATTCGCAGAAGTATGAATGTGCGTTGTTGGCGACACACGTTATTAATACTAATAATAGTGCATGGTTCATCTTCCTTGTTTCTATTATTTATAGAAACGAATGCAAAACAGTTTCCCTTGTGCACCAAAAAGGAAGCTTTTGTGAGATATCAACAACAAATTAAAACGACCAAAATATGACATTGAGAATGTTGTGAGACTTATTTCTTACCGCACTTCCCTCCATAACTTCAAGTAAGGTGAAAAGTTTGTGGAGTCGCTTTATTCAAATGTACTTCTCGCGGAACCGCTAAAGTTTATGCGACTGCATTAGGGTTCGCAACTTTGCAAAGAGTTCCGTTGCAACTTGCTCCAGTAGCTCTCGGTGCATTTTGCAAAAAAAGCAAAGTTTCCACAACAATCTTTGCAAAACTCAATCTAGGCGACTGGCTCTTTACCGTTACGTAATTTATGAATAACTTATAATAAAATCTGTTCTGCATACTTTTCATTGCCACCAAAGAAAAACGAAGGAGACAGGCCATGAATCCATTATCAGTATGAAATCAAACGTATCAAACACTTTTTTTTTATTATAAGAACAACTCTCTTTTATAACTTTTGAAGGTTATTCCCATTAATGTAATATATTATTGAAGAACAAGATAACACTAATAATCTAAACGAAGATATAAAAAGGAACAAGACACAGAAAATAGAAAAAGATAATGGTCGCAACTGATCTAGATCATTGGAGTTATCTTCTTCCTCAATGATATGATATATATGTTTTTCTTTGACTCTGCTGAATTGATTTTTCGGGCAGACGATAGGTGGGCAGACGCATTCGCCGCCAAGACCCAGACGAACCTCACCCCATGAGCCCGGGCACCCCTGCTAAATCACTGAATGTAGCGAACTTGGGGTGACCTATGGCAGAGGTGTTGGTTATCCCATAAATGGTTTCTGGGGCGGCGGTACACAAATCCGCCTCCCAAATATAAAATCAATATCAAAATTATCAAAATCTAGTATTAATTTCGATTGTGTTTCTGTCCGTGTAACTCTGATTTATGCATTGATTTTTAGCGCGATTTTCAAAATCGGAACTGATTTGCCAACTAATTATTATTTTTAATTGATAAACTAATGTTTAAGTCAAGATTTTTATGCATAGCGCAAAAGGTAACAATTATTATAAGTAATAATTATTAGCCTGAAACAATCATCTACATTGAAAAGAATCCCGAGAGAAGATACATGCCGCCGACGGGACTCGAACCCGCGTCCTTCTGATTTCCGGTCAAATGCTCTGTCCACTGAAGGACTGATCTTTTCTCGGGAGATTTTTTCAATGTAGATGAGTGTTTCAGACTTATAATTATTACTTATAATAATTGATTTGCCAACAATTCAGACTATTCCGTGTTTATTACGGTTCTGCGCTAGTATTTTTATATTGACGAACATATTCGGAAACGATTTAAAATCTATATTTTTTTTCAGACTAAAAAAAATTGGTATAATTATTTAAGTCACTCGAGGGTTACATAAACATAGCCGCCAGGTTGTCTGGAACCAGTCGATTGAATCACATGGACGAAATAAGAGCCTTTGAAACTGACCTTAGAGCTTTGTTTGTTAATACTCCCTGGGGCGAAATCGCATTTCTGAAATCAACTGAAAATAATTTTAATGTACCAGATAATCTAATAACTGATGGTTGTTGAAAATGATCTCACAAGGACCTAAACATATCACGTTTTTCATATTACATCGTTGTATATATGAACCGGATTCTTTTCGCTTTATTTTAAATGAACATTTACAGAACACCAAAATCAAGTTATCACCAAACACAAGAGCATTGTCTCTTTGTGGTGAAGAAAGGCAATTTATTTTTATTTTTTATTGTTAAAAACTTATGTAACCGATGTTATTTTATTTGTATTTTAAATCATTATTGCCAAATATATTAAAAAAAAACATAACGAATAATAAACACACATTATATTTAGGTAAAAACAACACTTTAAAATTGTTGAACTCTCGAAAAATATTTGTCAGTGGACAAGTTATTTGATAATATAATCATTTTTCCAATCGGCGTTACCTAGGTAGGTTAGTTCTACATTTCAACAAAAGACCCGTGTCTGCGCGCTCTTGTGAAGTTATCGGGAACATGATACTCAAATTTTTGTATAGTATCAGGAATAAAGATATTACCGTTCATAAGATTATATGCTGTTATCAGCAAAGTAGTTTTCCTTCTATCGGCGAGTCTATTAATACCCAACATATCGGACAGAATAGCAGACAGTTATAATCCGGGATAATACCCGGAGTCTCTAAGATATGAATATCTCAGAAACCCGAGTCTTGTCTTGGGGACAGAGGCGGTTCCTCGTTAGGTTCCTTTATATTTTTCCTATGTTAGAAATCAACTTGAGTGCAATTCTCCTGTCTGGAACCCATATTATAAAATACATGTACATTATGTACAAGTACAAACTGTTGAAAGAATACAAAACAAATTCTTACGTTTTTTTAAATTTTAAATGGGTATTCCAGCCATTATGTTGAACTACAACACTATTTTAAATGATATAAATATGCTAAAATTGTCAGAAGAATTTTCACTGACTTGGTATTTCAATATAAAATTCTAATTGATAGGCCGGTTTTGCTTGAATTGAAAAGTCTCGGGATTTCACTGTGTAATAAATACCAAGAGTCAGGATTGATTTCAGTGCAGAAATCCTGGTACTAACTTTTTTTTTTTTGTTTTTTCTTTTAAAGAAAGACAAACATTCCCGTGTTACGTATAACCCAACAATGTTTGAAAATCTCCTACTACCACCACAGAAAGCCGAAAATGTAAATACCATATTATGTATTCCTTTTTGCCCAGAATACTAATGGAGGGAATCAATTATACCAAGTCAGTGGACATCTTCAATTTATCTTTAAACAAAGATAAAATATTGTTACTTAGGTTGTTCAGTTATGTATGAAAAATACTGTATATTTCTTACTATTCATATTTAAAAGCCTCTAAAAGGGCATTTATTAATAAATAAATTCACAAAAACGGCGCTCTATAAATTATCCAATTATTATTATTATTATTGTGCATTACACCGCTTGTCTTCAGCATTTACGTAACTTATAACGACATGATCTGTGCTCCAGTCATCGACATATGAAGGTAATGGTGCATTTCCATGCTTGCCAAGCTTACGCAAACCTCCACAAGCTCCAAACGTACACAAATCTCGCCTGGCATTTGGAAGCCGTTTACACGCTTGTGACTGCGTCAGTAACAGGGGTGTATAACTCTGTCAAAATTTGTGTCCTGTGACCATAAATAACTCTTACTCTAGCGAAAGTGCCACACACCACAGACAAAGCTTAATTTTAGATAGGTCTGTAATTTTGATTTTCGCCATCTCTCGCTCTCTGCGTGTGTCAGAAAGAGATGCTCATACACCTACGTCACTAAAAAAAAGGTACCAAATGTATGTATTATTTATGGTACCAAATGCAGGAAACCGCACACCGCACTATCTGCAGGAAATAGACTCGCATCTATGGATTTGCCATCCGCCATGTTATGTTTATTTACAGACGCCGTTGCACGTTGTTTTAATAATTTGCCGATGAACATATTTAATTCAAAAAATGCTTACATGAATTCTAGAGGTGAAACAAGTGTTTAGTGTTGATCAAGAAATCAGGTAATTAATTACACAAAACATTATTCACCTTAATTTATCTGTAAATCAATATTTGAGGTTAAAATATAGAGGTTTTTTGATTATCGTAAAGGCAAGCTTATGGGTACTAGTGGTTAATGTTTTTCCATATTTCGTTTCAGAAAATGTTCTACCGCCTCATAAAAACGTTGTTAACGTATCGAAGCCTATACTTTAGGAACATTTCATAACATTGTTAACGTCAGATTTGTGACCATCATTGTGAGATCATACATTGTGGCTGGGGATGCGATGATGTCGTCTCTCACCCGGCATGCCGCTTGAAGTCCCGAAAACCCTCTGGACAGAAGGAGAAAGACTCATCCGACGATCGTCTTTCACCCCAGAAGATAGGCGGAGGCTTGAAACGTCAAGTTAAAAATGCCCATCTTATACAAGACTTCATACAAGACCTCGTACAAGGTAAAATTGATAATGCTTTAAAACAAACTATTACACTGTTTCCCTGCAGGATAGGCAGAGAGGACGGACCGTCAAACAACTCAGTCTTCGCATACACTCCTTGCCTTGTTCAATTTTACTTTCAATGTATGTGGGGTATTTAAGTGGTAGCATTCAATAAAAAATGTTGTTTAGTGAACATAAGTTTATCAGTTGTCATGCTAAATCTTAAGTAATATTTGAGATACAAATATTGTAAAAACTGTTTTCAATTTTCAGATATAACAGGAACACCAAAGGAGAGTTCAACGTCCCAGTTGAAGATATGTCGCATGATTCCAAAGAAAGGTGACTGTTTATTTCTCTATTTGCTATGATTACTTGCACATACATAGGGTCAAATAATGCTCGTAGAGCTTTAGTTTAACCTCTCGTTCTCCACCATAAAGAAAGAAAGGCCCTGTTGCAGACGATTATTAACAACTTGCTCTCCGCCATAAGCCTCTCACTTATTTGGACTCACCGAACTCATGTAAACCGACTAACACATACTTTTCTGACTCTTGAAGTGGCCCGTCGCATATAAACTTTGTTCATCACAAGTATTCTATGTTCCGTT
Organism: Limnephilus lunatus; assembly: GCA_917563855.2. NCBI lineage: Eukaryota > Metazoa > Arthropoda > Insecta > Trichoptera > Limnephilidae > Limnephilus > Limnephilus lunatus. The sequence goes on from OU830596.1 coordinate 41,707,043, forward strand.
CCCAAACTTTGTTTAATGTGACATATTTATTTCAGAAGACATGTTGCAGTTTTTGCTGTGAGGTGGCTGAAATATATCCACGGAAGGTATTTCATATTTTTGTATAAAGCATTTTGTGTTTTTGTAACACTTATCCATTGTATTTGTGAAAATAAAATAATATTTTAACATGTACCCCGAGTTTTCATTTTTCTAATGCAAGCAGAATTTCAAATTTTGGCGCTCTAGAGCATTTTTATTTTTTATATGATTTATTGGGCTGATGAATCCATGAAGTAAGACAGAGCGATTATATTGTCTATGGTAGACAAATAAACTTCCTCTATCTTTTAGTCAATTCGCGCCACGCAAGTCATTTTGACAGTTAAGTTTGACGACCAAGTCACTAGTATGGAGAAAGCCCGAAGATATCGATCTAGGGGTTAGTATATTTATGGTCAGTACGCTATCGACACCCAAGCGTGGCGGACGCCGAACTTGTGTCGGCTATTGCGTTTGGTTTAACATACTTTTATTTGAAATACAAGCAAAGTATAAAAAAACAATATAATATTGTCTTGTATTATAAAAAAAAAGTTATTCCAACAAAAATCATATGTTTTTTTATTGTAATAAATAATAAATCATCAATTAAAGATTATTTATTTATATTGACTTTTTAGGTAAATCCAATAAATTAAATTAGTGCATTCAAATTATGTACTTATACATTTTAATAAGTCAGGCATGCCTCTTTCGTCATATATATGTCTCGTAATGTTAATTATCGATATACCGCATGGAGCAAAAACGGCGTGCATTCGCCGTCAGTTCGGAAATTACACTGAGCGTTTGCCGAAGCTTGCCGCTGGATCCGACCCCGACTGGATCGGCGGCAAGCTCTTGCAAGCCTACGCAAACCCTACGCAACCCTACGCAAGCCAAGACAAACGACCTGTTTCCACGTTGGCGTTTGTGGAGGTTTGCGTAGGCTTGGCAAGCGTGGAAACGGCACTTAAGCTTCAGTCATATATATCTCCCGCCGGGACATTATTTGAGCCATCTTTCTACAAGACTACTGCGCAAGCGCAAAGGAGGCGTGCATATTCCGATATGCACTAACTTTACAATACTAAGGGGAATACAACCAGCAATAAATTTTAGTGGTTATGCAACCCACAAATTTGGGTTGCATAACCACTGAAATTTAGGAATAATAAACACATACATATATGCCTATATACAAAAAAAATATTAAAGAAAAACATACTTCCATTTGGAAGGCGAAATGGATGCCGCCACCCTGTTTAGTAAATCGATCTAAGGATAAATGAAAACTATCAGCGTCTGAAAAGATGTTTCTTCTGAAAAGTGGATGTTACGTGTAGTTGGTTTTTGAATGTGGGATGTTAAATAGTGGTTTGAGTTTGTGTTTCGTAGTGGATAGAGGAAATGAATGTCGACTGAGGTTCGGTAAAATTCTCAGGCCACAAAATGAAAATCTTAAAATATTCGTAGTAGACGATAAAACTAAATATTTATAATTTTGTAAAACAAATTAAAAATGTTGAAATGTTTGTAAAAGTGATTATTTTTTTTCAAATTTTTGATGAAAATTGCAATTCTATTTATGATTATGAGTTTAGTAATTTCATCGATGTTTTTTTTTTAAAACCAAAAAAAAATTTACGCATTAATTTAGATTTTGGTTTTAAAAATTCCTCTATCAACCTTGAAGGGTTTTACCAAAACATAATCGATATTTTCTGGAAATGATTAAATACATCTTAGAAATAAGTATGAAGGCCGGCATGGTCTAGCGGTAAGGATCTTGACTCGCAATCCGAATGTCGCGGGATCGAATCCAGGCGTGGCAAATACATTTTATTTGATTAATTTCACAATTAATTCATTAAAAATAATATATAGCATATTTGCGACACGTTCCAGAGTGGAAGATACTCTCAGTATTGCCCTGGTGTAAGACCACCATTCAGAATGGAAACGTTGCTTGAAATGGCTTTAGCCGTGTTTGGTGACCAGATCTTATCAGAATAGACATATACTTCCCAACCCTCGTCTTCTCCACCTCCTTCCACTCCCCCCTACCTTCAGCCTCACAACATACCCCAATTCCAGTTGGGGATGCCATAGTCTCACTGGCTCCAGATGGGAGCAGCTGAAACTCTTGGTAGGTATTCATATAAAAAAAACACAACTTTATAACTTATTTACAGAATGATTGAAAAACACTGTTCAGTTTATCATGTCTGCCTGTCAAATTATATATACACTTGGAATATAACCAGTCTCCACTTTTCGAAATAAATTTTAATAAAAATATTTTTTCGCATTCATCTCAAGTTTAACGAAAGCCATTTAATTCTCACGGGACATTCGGTCTAAAGAAAACCAGATTTTATTTCTCTTCGTTTACGATAAATATTTTTGACGGCTTTCTCAAAGCGTTTGCAACTTTGAGTGAATGTATAAGTAAATACTGTTTACTCTCACGAAACAGATAAACTATAAATGTAATATGAAAAGGAATACACAAACCAAAGATTTGTATATTCTTAGTGTACCACGAACATCGAACATGGTAATGGGCATAAAAATCATTTGGAAATCGAGGTCTAGAAGAGGTAGATTTTTTAACAAAATTCATTCGTTGTTTGAATGTATAAATATTCTATTTTACTAGGTGATCCGGCAAACGTTATTCTGCCATATAAATTATATTATTTTTATTGTGGATAGGGACATCCTAATCACTTAGCGTTATGTAATATACTTTAACGACCTATTCTCATACCTACCAAATGTACATTTCAAAAATTTCATAAAAATCGGTTGATCTGTTTTGGAGGAGTGCGACCACAAACGAGATTTTATATATATAGTTAAATATCGATATTCATAATGTTTTTCTAAAAGAAAGATAACTTGAGATGTGTTGGGTTTCTTCCAATAAGTTTAAGGTACGAATGATTACTAGTTTGTTTATTTGGTTATCGTAAATATATATTTACAATGAATATTAGACTTGACAGCCGTCCTTATAAGGCCAGATTCTACTCCGGCAGGCTGACTGAGTAAGTACACTCTGAAACTGTTCCTACCTAAGACACGAAAGGCGATATTCTCTTCTGATAATTAACTAAGCCATTGGGATATGGCTATCTATTGTGAGAAACCGAAACTACATGTATTATCAATACACTACAATTACACAGATATCAATAATAATTATCAACCCAGGCGATGCTGTACACAAAAATAGACATGAAAGTGTTCAAAACAGATTTTTAAGGTACCTTAATTTCCACTCTTTTCAATTTCAAGTTATTAATGAAGACTCTGCAAAGTTCTTCAATGTAAAGACGTTAACTTGCCGAAGAAATATAGCAGATTCGGTAATATTATTTAAAATTACACATAATTTATCGATAGTCCTGATCTTCTTCAACGCATATCTTTCCATATTCCAAATCGCAACAGTAGACAGTCGCTTACCTTTAATCTCCCTCTTTATACGACCAACTCCAAACAGAACTCATTAATTTACAGATCCACACACTCATTTAACTAAAATTATTACCACATTGACATTTTTAACTTGACTTTACGTGACTCGAAACGAAAATTCAATAAGCAACATGACTCAAGCTAGAAAGTTCAATTGCTATATATTCCCGTCCTTTGCCTCTTAAGGATTAGGAATCCTATGTTCCTCCTCCCCACCCCTCCTACCCCCTTATATATTGTAACTAAAAAATAATTAATTATTAACCCTCGACCCGTCGTCGCGTGGGGTCTTTAAAAGTCCAAGTTTTACAGGAATGTTAATTATGTACATTTTAAATGTTCCCACTGATTACTTTAGGTAGCATCCTTAAAGGGACTACACTTGACGCTAGCGCTGCCAACATTTAGTCTGCGCATGTGCGATGTGAGATACGGTCTTGTGTTTCTGCGTGAGGCTTAAAAAATCAACAAAATACAATGAAAACCAAGTTTATATGTTTTTTCATTGTATTTTGTTGATTTTTTTGTTGTAATAATAATAAGTCTGTATCAATCTCAAATAGTTATAAGTTTGATAGAAATTGGTTAGAATTTTTTTTTAAGTTTCCTATTAAAAAAAGTATGATTCAAATTTATAAAAAAATGTTCCTTGGTGGTTTTTAAGCGTTTACATTGAAATTAAATATCCAATTCTTAATATCTCTTTTTATTTCAATGCAGTCATTATCACCTGAATATAATCAGTTAAAAATAATAAATAAAATGTAAGCTATAACAATTTAATCATATTTATTTTTGGGGTCCTCAGCGACCCCGCGCGACGCCTCGCGTTATAAAAAAGACGCAACGAACGGAGGGTTAAGAATACACCCTTACAATGTCACACTTTATCATTCACCATCATCAGTGGAAAGCATAATTTGCATAAAAAACTATCTTATTATTGTATAATTGTGTAATCTAAGATTTGCTGTCAATTTTCCCTAAAATAAAATAAATATTCTTTCGGTGTTCGAATGAATCAATATTGAAAATATTTTGAAATCGGTGCCTATCTACTTCAAAATTCAATTGAAAACTTACCTTCATTGTGTTACATTTCAAGTTTTTCACTTTCGCATTAAATTTTGGAGTCAACAATATTCGTAGACAGTAAAGTTTGTTATTATATTCCCAAGTAATTGAGAGGCTTCGTATTTCAGAATATTTTCCCACGATTAGGTACAGTACAATACATTTGTGTGAATTTTCCATTAAAACTATTGCCAAGCCCAAACAATACACAATAACGTTTTGACACACGTAATATAATATGTAATATTTTCATAATAATTATATATTATATCGTATTATGAGGTTTGTTGTTGTTTATATTACGGCATTCTGCCTCCGTGGTCGAGGGGTAAGTCTCTCGACTAGCAATCCGGAGGGTCTGAGTTCAAATCCCGGCATAAATTAGTATTTCACAATGCATTAATTAAAAATTATATATAGTGTATTTGCCACATGTTCCACAGTGGTAGATACTATCAGTATTGCCGTGGAGTAAGACCACCGTTCAGAATTGAAACCTTGCTTGAAATGGCTTTAGTCGTGTTTGTTAACCAGATCTGCCAGATTAGCCAAATACTTCTCTTCCTCTTCCTTTTCCCCGTCTCCTTCCCTTCACTATCTTCAGCCTCACAACATTCCCCAATTGAAGATGCCATAGTCTCACTGGCTCCAGGCCATTAGAAGACGTTGGGATTCTTTTGAAAAAAGAAAGCAATGTTTAGGCTGAGTTGGGTCGGGTTAGGTTAGTTAAGGTTAGGTTGGATTAATAAATAACTAGTTTCTCAAATTAGCTTTGAATTTAATTTTCAAAATTGACTGATTATTTGAAGGTTTCATACAAATGATAACAACCTACCCATTATTCAATCTTTTTAACATTATATTACTATTTGATTGCCATTTTCAAAATTGGAACTGATCTTTCAAGAATTCAGAATATCCCGTGATTTGTCGCATCTGCTTTAGTTACATAATAATTTCGTTGGGCTTAAGGCCCGGCTTCCCGTATTTTTACCGATTTATTACATTTTTTCCTGAAACACTTTCGGCCTTACTAAAAAACCCCTTGAAAAATTTATTCAAGTGACCAACGGCCGCGGATGTGAAAACATTACTAATTAAAAAATTGTTCTTGGAAAAAAATACACACCGTTTACACAGACTGGGGGGCTAGTTTATCTCTGTTTTAGGGATGATGTCTGAACGAAATTTGGAATTTTCCAAAGTATTTTGAATGTTCTATATATTTCTTATTTTTGAAGGTGCCGTAAAAACAAATACCATTTTTAAAAACTAGATAAAATTACCTTTTAGATTTGTGTATTTGAAATACACTTTAGTTTTAAAAAACTGTCGTATTTGAAGATTCAAACACGGAAAAAATGGAAAAAAATATTCTTACCAATACAATTTTAATGTAAGTGTACAGAAATTTAAAAAGAATCAAAATTTAAAAAATACAATCCTTTTATATAATAATTTTGAAATGAAACTGTCACCTTACTTTTTCCTCGTGCATACAATACAAATATAATAAAAATTTCAATTTTTTTTTAATTGCCAAAAGAATAACCTTAAAAATATCTCTGACATTTCAACACATTTCTTGCACCACTAAAGATGTTAATTTCTTTGATTAGTTTACCGCCACAGATATTAGATATTAATATTTAAAAAAAGCACCACTTTTAAGAAATTCTCATAAAATAAAGATTTAAAAACGTAAATTTGAACTTTTATGTAACCCAAAACAATATTTTGACAGTTCAACTTTTAACTACTGTTTATTGTGCAATAACTTGATAAAACTGATGTATAACCACACAAATAACACGGCAAATATAATAATTACCTGAATAGAAGAGTGAATTGGTCACTATAATAGAAATCATTCAGTAAAATCTCAATATTTACTAAAAACATTCCCGTCATGCATGAAAACCAACTGCGCGGCAAGACGGTTGAAAATGTGCCGGTACGACGCCATTGCCATCTAGCGGCCATGAATGAAAACAACAATTTAGTATGGACATTACGCAAAATTGCACTGTTGCCAGATTTTAAAACCTGTTTTAGAGTGAAATTCGTTATTGGTAGTATTTGGTGTTTTAGTGTAAATTTGTTGTATCCATGTTGCTGCAAAAACACAGTTAATCGGCCATGTTGTGGTTTTTTTTAGTAAGTCTGTTTAAGTTTTAAAACTCTTAAATATATGTTTTTCTTGAAAACAATATCTATACATTCCCCACGCCGACACGGCAATTATATGAAATTCCTTCGATAGAAAAAAATCGCTGTATGCTCCGAAAATTATTATAAACACTTTTTTTTCAGTTATTTTACAAGTTATATGTATGAACAAATTCACATTGCTCCTTTAAATGCTATTTCAGATATTTACAAGGAGATTTTGGCTCTATTTCAAACGAATCTTGTTTTATTAATCATTTTCACAATTTTCGCGTAAATATTATCGTTTTTAATATTAGCGCGCACCCTCTAACATTCGTATTTACATATCTTTCCTTACTGACTACTTATCACTTTGTTCACAACGAACGAAACACAATGCAATCATTTATCTCAAAACATTCCCTTGGAACGTTAGGTGATTTACTACGATGTTTTCTTCGAATTTAAAAAAAATGAAAATCTGGATTTGCAGTAACAACAGAATTGATTAAAACTAACAGATCTTGTACATACAATGAACAACGCCGAACACCCTCGCTAATGAACGTAATGTCGTAATCTACATAATGAAGTGCCAACCCGAGTAAATAATGTGATCTAGAACGATGCGACGCGACGTGCCTAAGAACGGTAATTCCATTGTCTATGTTAGGTAAGTGCGAAATCTGTGCCATCACACATCTCACCTATATTTAGTTGAGTGAGGCATTACTCTCGACACTTGTTGCATGATACTATTGTATGGGAATACTTATTTTTAGGGTGGACTATCAGTAATTTGTAAGGCTTTTGTCCCACAATCCGAAGGTCACCGGATCGAATTCCGGCGTGGTCAAATAAATTTTATTGGATTAATTTGTGTTATTTCACAATTAATTCAATTCAAATAATGTATAGTATATTTGCGGCACGTTCCAAACTCTTTTTTTTTACATGAGCTCCACACAGGATTTATGTGATGTCATCTTTGGGGATGCTGTGCGGAAGGTTTTTTAGGGAAAGAGAGAGAAGAGTTCTGGGAAGGAAAAGGGTTTAAGGGGTGGGTAGGAATCTGGGGTTCAGTGTGTCCTGGTCATCCGCCTCCAAGACCTATACAGACCTCACCCCATGAACCCGGGCTCCCCTGCTAAATCACCAAACGTAGCGAACCACTTGGGGTGACCTATGGCAGAGTTGTTGGTTATCCAATAAAGGTTCCCGGGGCGGCAGTAGGTACCCATTACCGCCTCCCAAATTGTAGAAGATACTCTCAGTATCGTCACCATTCAGAATTGAAACGTTGCTTGATATGGCTTTAGCAGTGTTTGGTGACCAGATCTGAATAGCCAGGTACTTCCCCACCTTCATCTTACCCATCTCATTTCCCTCCCCATTACCTTTAGCCTCAAACATACTCCAATTGGGGATGCAATAGTCTCACTAGCTCCAGACGGCAGCAGCTGGGACTCTTGATCGGTATTCATATAAAAAATAAAATAAATTCACACAAGTATGTGGGAGAATTGGTGAACGTTTGAAAATTTGTTTGAAAAAAAAAGGAACGACTTACCCCTTTGTCCGATTACATTTTCTTGAGCTGGCGGTAAAGACTGCACAAGCACATAACAGATTCGTAGTAAACGCACCAATGCATCAAATGAGCGTTCACTGCATGGGTTTTCAACATATTTGATATTAAATATACTTTGAAATCACTGTGTGATTTTACACAGGTTACTTGAACAGACAGACTGATTGTAGGTACAATAATTTATTGTTGTAAATGTCACACAAGTAGGTATATTGGATACACACTGTCAGATAGGGGCACGTAATTCAATAACAGTTTGGGTATAGAAATGGGAGATAGGATATATAGAACATAGGATATATACATACTTACATTGAATATATAGCACATACTCCTTATTTTGTTCACATTCATACTTCGTATCATATTTGCCCACATTTTTATCATTGTGACTCTTGGCATTTCCCAAATCAAATATTTTGTTCAGTTGATCGTGCCATGTCTTCCTCGGGCGTCCTCGAATTCTTCTACCATTCACGTTCGCGACATATATTCTCTAAAACGCCTTTATCTGTTTATTCGCTCTTTCTAATCGTCTCTTTCCTAATATTACATTACACTTACATCAGCCTCGTATTATTTTTAAACGACTTCGAAAAGGAGGAGGTTATCAATTCGACGCTATTTTTTTAATTTTTTTTTTATGTTTGTTACCTCAGAACTTTCGATTGGGTGAACCGATATTGATGATTCTTTTTTTATTAGAAAGCTGGTGCTTCCCGTGTGGTCCCATTTTAATTTGGTCTAGTTCTAACAATGGGATCTATGAGAAAACCATTTAATTCTTAAATTGCAATAAGTTTGTTCGCGACAAATGGGCGAATAACTCAATATTACGTCACTAAAAATCAAAAAATAAACAAAAAAATTAACAAAACAAAAAATGACTTAAAAAAATGCACTAAAAAGTAAAAAAAATAATTTCGTTCGATTGTTATTTTTGGAGTCGGTGTCAGCCAAGATAACTACATACATAGGTAGTTATAGGTGAGATGTGGAGATCTTGGCTGACACCCACTCCAAAAATAACAATCGAACGAAATTATTTTTTTTACTTTTTAGTGCATTTTTTTAAGTCATTTTTTGTTTTGTTAATTTTTTTGTTTATTTTTTGATTTTTAGTGACGTAATATTGAGTTATTCGCCCATTTGTCGCGAACAAATATTGTCGGTGTCAGCCAAGATAACTACATACATAGGTAGTTATAGGTGAGATGTGGAGATCTTGGCTGACACCCACTCCAAAAATAACAATCTTACGAAATTATTTTTTTTACTTTTTAGTGCATTTTTTTAAGTCGTTTTTTGTTTTGTTAAAATTTTTAAATCTCCACATTTATCATACAATCATAAATTGATTTATAATGCTTATGCTTCATAATCTTATTTCTACAGCATTCAGTATACTTTCATCCTTAGATACCAGCACTCCACTGTGGGCTGCTAGCTTCGCTTCTTTGGACGTAATTTTAATCAAATAAATTGTATTACTCGTGATAAATTTCCCAAATCCGCCACAATTCCGCACATAATTCATAATGGTTATTATATTTGATTTGCAAAGCTCCCCCGCTAACCAGAATCCAACTGAAAACTTCCAACCCTCGTCTCGTGGTCAATACCTCTGAAAGGCTTTTTCAGTCCTCACAACCTATTCCCCTGTGAAAACCTTAACTCCAGAGGCTTTCCAAATTTATGGAGAGATTCCTCAACTTTAATATGCAAATTAATGCTCGCTCGAAGATAAATCTGTATTCCGAGAGAATTAGTCTGAATTGTGATACTATACAAAGTGGGTGCCTACAGTCTGTCAATTAAGAATAGAAAATACTAAAAATGGAACTACAAAATTTGTAGGCTGGCAACACGCATTTAACTGTCAAATATTATTTTAAAGCGCAATGACACTGAATATACAGAACACTGTAAATTACATTTTAAAAAACATTTTTTGTTCTTAAAGAAAAAAAAAATCAATTTCAGTGCCGATAACCCGGGCGTTTATTTTATTTTCATTTATGTACATTTTTTTTTTACCCATCTCACTAGACAGAGTCTGTTCCGAGGCGGGTAAATAAAATATTATATTTATTAAAAAGATATGTATGTGTATATAAAAAGATAAAAATATATGCATATAACATACATGCACATACTAAATATTTACATGTTGTTTTTATTATTTGGTATATTTCCATAAAAAGGTTGCATACGTAATATATATTACACACGGAGATAAGAAAATGTTAATATTTAGGTACATGATTATATAAATAAGCAAATGACATATTTCTGGTTTCTCTGCTTATACACTCTTAAGGTACCATCTTTATTTATTATTTAAATTTTATTAAATGGTGTTTTACAAAGTGATTTGCTTTAACTTACTTAATTTAACATATATTTGAATTTAACATCACGTAGAAAGGAAGAATTACTAATGAGTCAAATATATTCACATCTAAAATTAGAGACAAGATCTAAAGCCAGTGGCGCATGATCTAAACAGTGGCGCCCTCCTATGTTTTCTACTCTTATTTGACAAACTGTACTAGAAAATACATTTACTAATGATGTGTATTGATTTTATCTACAAATTCAATGCGTTTAAATTTACATTTGCAATGACTTCTTTCAATAGTTTGAGAGGCGCGATAACAAACACTCATGTCGTAGGTCACTCCAAGTGGTTCGCTACGTTTGGTGACTTAACTTTGGATGTGCCTGGATTCATGTGGTGAGGTTTGTTCAGGTTTTAGCGGCTGATCGCCTACTATTATTATACGCGGAAGATATTGCTCGTGCAATGATTGAGGACTTAGCAAGGAGAGTAATTAAACCCACGACCCGTGAGTGGGAACCAGATGCAATTGCCATTTATCACCCGGTCTTTGGAAAATGGAAACGTCATTGGGCATTATAATGTTTGCATTTAAAAATCAAATCACGTATATTATATTTATATATATATATACAATATATTTTTTAAATAAGTTTCGTACATAACTCTCTCGCACAAACCGCACAACATTATCAAACAAAACACGTCTGTGGACCGTTGTGCAAAGGTCCGTGGGAATTTCACGTCGCTTACTGTGTTATGTATTTTATGCAATTCAGTGAAGATATGCAGTTAAAACGTTTTTGCCTGTTCTATAGAAGGAATTGAAAGTATTTTTTTTTTATTATTGTGCAATTCCAATGGACGCCAATAATTAATTAAATAGAACAAAATCATTTTACTTACAGCACATCACTTATTTAATCAAAACTATCAACATTTTAATAAAATAATAGACATTAAAAGTTATTGATATCCAAATATCTGCTAAAAGTAGCATTTGTGGAAAAATCATTTTTTTTGTGGGCATAATGAAAGGCTTGTGGTCGAACTTTGCCGCCGAGCCAACTGAATGTTTCTATTCTATCTAAAAATATGAACTTTGTAGAATCGGTGAATGAATAGTCGGATCATTAGAACACGATACGCGCTGAGTAGAAAGGTCTTTAAAAAAATAGGTTATGTTATAGTAGAACTACGCTGTGTTCTCTAACCTCTAAAGATCATCCCTCTTATCTACTTGCAAATGCGGTGTAAATATTACGCAGCGCGTAAGGACGGAATAGAGAAACACTTACATACCTATAAAAAGGCGCGGCGTAGGTGTAGATAATCCGGGTTTAAGACCGGCTTAACTGTACTAAAGCTGAACCGGCGCGTAAGACTTTAATAAATAAAACGATTAAGAGGAAACATGGTCGCCGAGAAATTTGAATAATTGGTATTACGAAACTATCGCTGTCACTGCCGCTATTGCTCCTCCAAAACTTAATGAAAGTGACAACTGCACCTAAGGCTGGTAATAATTATGTTAACCACTCAGCAACATAAGCAGATATACATGTTAATATGACAATAGCCGTGTAGTACAATAAGCGTGTTATCACGTCAACGCGTATGTTTCCACAGAAATCGTTATAACTCCGTTATTGTTGTAGTTACATCCCTAAAACAAAAAGTAGAACCTCAATTATAAATCAAGCTACCCATCACTATTAAAGGTGTCCATAGAAATACAAAAAAAGACCTATTCTCTCAGATACATGGTAGACCAACAAATCGCCTCCCGCCGTTAGACGTTGTTATTTTTTTTATTAAATATTCTTGTATGAAATAATAAAAAAGTGAGGAAATTAAATTGTTTATTATACATTTATACGATAAAATAAGTATTGTTTTTTTTTTAATCCGTGATTTAGAACCGTTTTCACATAAAAACATCACATGAGTCATGTTTACATTTTTTTATGTTTGCATTTTAAATTTTAATATTTACAAATGTTAATATTTATTTATAATATAACAATTTAAAAGCTTATTTTGTAACCTTTCAAAAACAGTTTTTAGTATTCGGCTACGTTCAGAAATGTTTCATTTATAGAGCTTTAATTGTGAAGCGGAAATAACACAAAGTTTTCGTAAATCTGACATTTCGTTTAAGGCGATCCACTAGTACAGGAAAAAATCGAAATCGGAATTCACGCCCTTTTATGGGAGGAGTTTAAAAATACTTGAGAAAAAGCTTTTACCAACTGTATTATAAATATTCTCTGTGTGTTAGTTTTGCTTTTTTAAAAAATGCATCGTATTGTTTGTATACTTAATGTCTATTGATGGCGCTCAAAGCAGGCAATTTTAGCGATTTTTAGAAGGTCCTAACTCCTACAAGAATTAACTTATCAAAAAAGCGAAACACACCAACCTCTTAGCGGTCGATATCTATATAATGTTAAAAAATATTTGCACTAGTTTCAAAATCCAGGGAGGCACTTAGGGAATATATTTGTATCGACAAAACGCCGCCCGGTTTTCTCTGTGCGTAAGAGATAAATATGACGGTTAAGTTATAATTATTCTACTAGAATCTTACAGTAATCCAGATTACTAACCGGTTTAAACAATTAAAACGTTTATTTTCTCACAAATTCCAAGAATTCAAACAATGTCTTCCATTGACGTCTTTATATGGAACTTTAACAGTAAAGTCTATGAAAACAATTAGTTTTTTCTTGACAAATTACACCGCAGCTCAGTGCGACGTCTTGCTAACATTGCCTAATGGTTGTTACGACTATATCCGTGTTTGCAATATCATCTATATACAGGGTGTTTCAGTAAGAACCAGAAATACTTGAATTAGCGTTTCCTGAGCACATTTGTAGTAAAAATGTATATATATGCCATCACACGTCGTAAAAGGGTATGTACAATGTACAACCTGGAGCGTCACATGATAGATTTTTATCATAATAAAAATCCTTTCTTATTTGCTTACCATAGAGTAGGTACTTACTTTAATTTTATATATTTTATAATTACATTTTTTTATAGGTATTCTTTCATGTTTATGATTTCTTTGTTCTATACTTTTCATATTATTTTATATTTTACTATATTCTTCCTTTTATATTACTCTATAGTCATATAAATTCTTTTATATTTTTTTGTATTCATTAATATTATATTATTTTATATAGTGTAAGAAGAATATACGACGCAAATGTGAATGGTAGAAGAAGTCGGGGACGTCCGAGGAAGACATGGCACGATCAAGTGAATCAGATACTTGATTCGGGCCATGTCAAAAGTCAGAATAATAGAAGAGAATGTATGAGACGATGTATGAATGTGAGTGAGGCAAAATGTGTGTGCCAAGACTGAGTTGTTTGGCGGTCCGTCCTCTCCGCCTACGGCGTGAAACGGCGTGATGGTTAGTTAGTTAGTTAGTTATTTTATATACATTTTTTTAATATTCTCGCACAATCTTTACATTGCATATGTTAATTTACTGTATAGAAAATCGACCAACACAACACGGGCATGTGCCTAGCATGGTGGTCTAAAAATCCTTAATTCATGTAATAAACAATTCAATGAATAAAGAAAACTTTAAAAACTTTATACGTCTCGTTTTAGCAGCACCGTGCAGACGAGACAGAGCGCGTATCAGAGAGCGTGATCCGTTGCGACGTGTGATGTGACGGAGGAATCACAGAAGCATGCAAATCTTTCCATATCCGAGCTATTAAATTCAAGAACGAGTCGTTATTACGGCCCGTTCGCGTGCGACAAATGTCAACTGTGTACAAATGTTGGGCGTGCGTTTGGCGTGTTTACCGACTATGCACCGTTGCCGATGGGATCAATGACGCTAGTTCCTCGGAGCGTCTCCCATTGAAATATCAGCAGAATATGGATAGCATTCCCACTTGATGCCTGAGATCTAAAGATTTCAATCCATATGAATCTATCAAATGAACCGCATGTTTCTGAACAATTTTTTCCTTCTTCATGTAATCCAGTCCTCTTCAAGACCCGCATTAATAAATCCCTTTCTCCAGCCTCTTCCTTAACCCTAGTCACAACGCTTCCCAACTGAGTCGTGACATAGTTCCACTGTCTGTCTATACTGTACAGACGCTCTCGTGTCATATAAAAAAAGGTTTAAGGATTTTTTCAAGTATTTTTGGGCTCAGACCAGAGGTGGCTGCCAAATGTACGTGGCGGCTTTTTCGCAGTGTCAGCAGTTGTTGTGTACTATTAAAATTATTATAGTTTAATCAGTGAGTATTTTTCGCAGAATTATTGACATTTTTTGTTTATCTATCACAGTATTTAACCCTAAACGAGAAAACCTCAAGATTAAAATCGGTAATGGGCGTTTTCATCCCGCGACAAAATATCCTCGACAAAATATCCTTCGACAAAATATATTACCGACAAAACAACCCCCAACAAAATATTTACTAAAACTTAACCAAACCTAACTTAACTTAAACTAACAAAAAAATGAGACCAAAATAATACAGACATCCCATCCCGTAAAGACATTGTTCAAAAATAGTAAAATGGGTCAAAAATAATACAGATAACAATAATTTATTGTCTGTTAAGGATATCTGCATTATTTTTTTCCCATTTTTTGTTACGTTAGGTTAGGTTGGGTTTTAGAAGATATTTTTTTGGAGGGTATTTTGTCCGTAGAATATTTTGTCGGGGGATATTTTGTCGCGGGATGAAAAGTCGGAACCATTGAAGTGGTGCCTTAAATTTTTGTTCTGCATCGATTATTATTTTTTTTTTATCAACGAAATGAGATTTCGCTTTAAAATCCAATTTTGTACAATTGTTGCAACACGATACTCTTTCGAGGTGTTCCGCAAATTACTCAGGGAGAAAAGATATTTAAAAAACATCACGAAAATAGAAGTTGCTGTTTTGAATCGGATCACCTTTGTTAGTTAAATAAATCATTGGTCGTCAACTTGTGGAATAAAAAAATACTAGTAGCTCTGTGAACAGTGGCTCCATGACAGTTGATTCGCCGACAGTTGGCGCCCCGGCATACTTACATACAATATGCAGTCGACTTAGGGAAAATACGGTATACCTAATTACTTAAAATATAACTAAGTGACTTCGAAGGGATGTGCAGAGAGGATATCCCGCTAATAACAAAGTATGAAACATATTTTTATTCAAATGCATCAAGGAAAAATCAGTGTTGATTTTCATACCAACTTATTTTACGTTTGAAAAGGGTAAATAATGCAGAAAAAAATATAATTTTACAGTAAAAATCATTACGGAGGGCCAATTTTCGGCGGTTCTATTCTCGGGTCACCGTGAACAGTAGACCTCGTGTCCAACAAAATATGATTCTAATTGTATCTGTTTAAAACAAAATTTCCTTCCAAATCATTCTGGAATTCAAGTACCTACAGAGTTTACTTGGTATTGTACAGGTACTTAAATTCCTACCTGATTAATTATAATTTATTTTTTATTTTTTTATTTATTTATCTTAAAATTGCTACATATTATAATATTACTGGTCTTCTATTAAAAGCATTAGCTTGTGGATGGAAGAAGAGTTTACATTTCATATATATACAAATACAGTCACGTGTACAGTTAATACAATGCAGTTAATACAGTTAATACATTTCATATATGTACAATTACTATTTACTATAGTCATGTATTTCAAGATACAGGTGCAGTTAATACAGACACATGGCAATCAGACCCGTTAACTAAAAGATACAAACATAGATGTATTCAGTAAGAAGAAAAACAAGTATGATTTTTAGTGTGACATTCTCTAAAATATTTTTTGATGGAGTTCAACAATAGTATGTTTTGTTATCAAATCAAATAAGGAATTGTACAATTTGTCCAAAGAACCTCACTCTCTCAATTCTCGACTGGCTTGCTTAAATAATGTGGTATCCTAGATAATATTATTTTGAGCTGCTATTCCCAGATGGCACTATTAACAGTAGAACTGTCAAAAGTAGAGTTATAGATAAATACCATTGCTACCAAGGTCAGGGGTCCAGAATTATTATTTTTCTATCTTGTGAAGTAAACAACGAAACCGAAGGTGAAAATGTTCCAAGAGTCGCGGGTTGTCGATTTCTGCATTATGTGAACCCCGTCAGAAGTTGATCACCCTCCAAAACCGTTTTTTTTTATGATGATCATATTACATGGACTAATAAATTGATGGAAGTCTTCCAGAAAGATCGACTATAAACGATGTCATTATTTGATAAAAAAAAGTGTAAACAAGTTTAAGTGATGAATACCAGAAGTTGGATGAATATTATTATTTCAATTTGGGAGGCGGGTATGGGTACCATTTATTGGAAAATCAATACCTCTGTCGTAGGTCCCCCCGAGTGGTTTGCTACGTTTAGTGACTTAGCAGGGGTACCAGGGTTTATTGGGTGAGGATTGTCTAGGTCTTGGTGATAAATGCGGGAGGGGGTCGAGGGAGGGAGCAAGGCGGAGAAAGAAAAGTGAATGCAAGGGGAAGGGGGGGGGGGGAGTTCGCGGTTTGGGTGGAAGCGGAAAAGGGGAGGGGATTGGCGAGGAAGGTAGAGGGAACGCGGGAGGGGAAGACAAGGCGGAAGGGGAACAAGGAGGAATGGGAAAGGACATGCAGGGAGAAACAATATCTTTATTTAAGTGGAATTGCAACGTACGCTGGGAACTTGCTAGTACGATATAATAAGAAAAACATAATGCAACAAAAGAGTAAAGTCCGAATAAACTACTTTCTAGTAATTTTTTTTTAACCTAATGAGTAAAACCGTAAATTGTTATATTTAATTAATGAAGACAATATTAGCCAAACTCAATCGAAAATCTGAAACACAAAAATCAGAAAAAGATACGGTCACATCTGGGACTCGAACCCAGGACCTTCAACATTCCGGGCCGCAACTCTACCAACTGAGCTAATGTGTCCCTCCAATTCGGTCATTTTAACTGTATTAAACTTCGATTAAGAGCTACCAACATTATCTTCATTTTCTTAAAGCATAATTTTATTGGCTGCTATCTTTATGTATGATTGCCCAGATTCAACCAGAACTAAATGGTACGTAGGTAGTGTTTTGGATAAATTTATCCATTTTTATTTAAAATGCGACATCTATTAACTTTTTCTGGGTTCGAGTCCCAGATGTGACCGTATCATTTTCTGATTTTTATGTTTAAGATTTTCGATTGAGTTTCTCTAATATTGTCTTCATTAATTATTTCTAACAGTTTGTGAGTGTTTTTAATGTTTTTCCATCATTTTGATGAGTTTATAAGTTAAACGAATCGTTACGTGAATCCCATACTGAAATATAATCGCATTAAGCCTGCAAACATTCTGAATATTAATGACGCTAAGCGAATTTGTCAAGCGATTTGGCAGGTTAATTATATTACCTGTAGGTTTTCTCCGAAATTTACACAAATATGGGCGTGTGACGAAGGTAAAGAATTGCTTACATTAAATGGCTGACATCCTCCATTTACGTGTTTGTTTTATTATAGTACCACGCGAGGATTATAAGGACTTTTATAAAAAAACAAATCACCTAATGCATCTCAAATGTTTGTAGAATTTTACGAAAAAAAACCTGCCTACAAATGTGGTATATAGCCAGGTGAGGGACTGAAGTTATTACGTTAATCAACCTAGCCTAATCTAAGATAACTTAACCTAACTGAACAGGCACACTAGAAGCGCGGAACATCCTGACACGCCTAGAAGCGCGGATGGGTCAATTATGGCCATTTTAGTTTTGCCACAGTAATGTGAAGATTTGTGTATATAGATATATAATGTGTATATTCAAATAAAACTAGTAGGTAATCATTTTATTTATTGTACCAACAATACTCGTTCCGATTGATTTTAGAATTTCAGCAAGGTATAGAGACGTGTAAAAGTTATCACAAGTGATATTTCTTCCCTTTTTAGGTATGGCTGCATCAATTTTTTAACTATGTAATCTCCAAGACGTTCGTCATTTGATCTGACGTCGTCCTTGCCTAGGTACGGAAATGCGTTTACTATATATTTAGAGTCCTTATCTACAGCCAACCAATTTTGTCCGTATTTGTCGGGTATTTTGATTTTAACTTAGATTAAGTTAAACTTTGACATCCGTGACTGGGTCGAAATTGACCCAACCGTACTTAGAAGTCAATTTGGATAAAAAAATATGTATATTGCATTGACGTGGTTCAAGTCTCGTATAAATAATAATCATCATATTTCATGAAAAGTCGTAAAAATACGATTATACGCATAGAGCAGGAAGAAAATCGAAATGGGTCAAATTTGGGATGCCCGCGCTTCTAGTGTAAAAATAAGACAAGTTAATAAAATCAAGTTCAATGTTCCTAGAATTGATTCACGACTTGTAAATTATATTCCATTAAATATTAAAATATATCGAACTAAGCTGGGGAATGACTTAGCTTTACCAATAATGCGCCGTAATTGTCTCTAACTGTCTCATTAGACATATAAAAATCATTCCATTAAACTGGCTACCTTCAAATCATTTTTAACAAGATTTAAAGCTCCCTGTTATGTTGTTTTATAAACTTATTTTTGTTATGTAATGTATGGTGAGTGTGTGTGTGTGTGTGTATGAATGTAATGTAAATGAAAGGGTGTGTATATGTGTGTATCTATGATTGTATGTGTGTATATGTGTGTGTGTACATACATGTATATGTATGCATATTTGTACGTGCACATGTACATTGTTGTTTGTTTGGTAAAACATTCTCTACAGAATGCTTTCTTAGTATTGTGAAGCGTATTACACCCCATTTTGTTATCAATGTTGTGTTGGTCTTTAATAAATTAGTGATAGTATCAACCAAAGATGGCAGTGTTCAAAACTGTATACCGCCCGACGCTCACTTATGGCCACCAGATATGGATGCTAAATGAAAGAACACGCTCTAGAGTTCAAGCTGCCGAAATGAGGTACTTGAGAGGAGTGGCAGTGGTTGCGAAATGGGAGCATATAAGAAGCTCGTCGATCCGAGACGGTCTAAACATAGAACCACTGCTACTCTTTATAGAAAAATCGCAACTGAGGTGGCTTGGGCATGTACTAAGAATGTCTGATGACCGAATTCGAGGAAAATACTGAGTGCGATTCCAGAGGGTAGACGTCCAGTGGGCCGCCCCAGACATAGTTGGGCGAGGCAACTCCAGAAACTGTGTGAGGAGAGGATGGAAATGCCATGGACAGAGGCCTAACCAGCAGCACAAGACAGGGAAGTTTGGAGGAGCCTTGTCGATGCAGTGGGTCCCCGACCCGAATAGGATAGGGGGAAGAAGACGTGATGTGATCAACCATATTCAATTAATGTAATTGTATTTGTGAAGTATGAATCACTGTTGACAAACCTAATTTTAAAAAAGACGCCAAACGTCACTATGTATTCTACAAGCAATACTAAAACGGCGGAGAGGGCATAATTGGATACCATGATGGGGTTACACTACTTGCCACAACAGAGGGGGCGTAACGGGATAGGGAAAATATTTTTGTGGATGGATGGCCCCTAATGGGATGGGATGGGGCAAGATAGGATGGGGTGGTGTGGGTTTCTCTGAGGTCTCCTACCGCCCCCCTGAGAGTCTGAAACGCCCCCCAAATTTTCTTTTGGTCTTCTACCGCCCCCGGCTACGTTGAGAACCTATGACCTAGACAAACCTCACCCCAGAACCCGGGCACCCCTGCTAAATCACCAAACGTAGCAAACCACTTGGGGTGACCTGTGACAGAGGTGTTGGTTATCCAATAAAGGTTCCCGGGGCGGCGGTACCCATTCCCGCCTCCCAAATTGAAAATACAACCCATGTGGAAATTGGACGACAAAAAAGTATCGTGTGAAGCGTCCATTATTATACGAATAAATAATTGCCAAGCAGAAGTTTTGTCTGTACAATCCCTCTTTTCCAGTTAATTGGGTTTTACTAAAAAGAAATAAAATGTCTTCCTACAGCAAGTCCATCTAATGTTGTTTTAATCAAGTTAGTTGAAAGGGAATAAAATTAGAGAAGAGGAAAGAAAGATAATAGATGTTGTAAAGGAAAGCGTCTGCTTACCGTGTTACTCGAAAGCTAATTATTTGACTGAAATTGCCCGGGTCTTTTGGGAACGCTTCCAATTTATGCTATCGTGGTATCCGGAAATCTAATTAGAACAGAAATCAACAACATTGTTGATAAATTGGTATCGGATGGTAAGTCGATGAATTACAGGGTGTCTAATAAGGTGGGTCATTTAAAAAAAATGTTATTTAAGTAAAACTTCTTTACGCACGCTCGATTTGGGGGGTAAGCTGGTGAATGCGTTACGAAAAAGTGTTATGCGAACGGTAATCGATCCAAACGGTGATCGATGCGAACGGCGATCGGGCGAGGCGAACGGTCGGGACTTTACGCTAAGGATAAGGAGGGTAAGGATTAAGGATAAGAGGGAGATATAAGTTAGTGAAGTTTGACTTCAGTCGTATGGTCTAAAACACACTCGTTTTTTAAATAGTAAGAGCGATAAATTTATGAATTATGATTAAAATTTCTGATACGACCTTCTTCCTCCGGATTCACTTCACAGTTTTGAAAATTTTCATTTTAAGGGGTTATTTCTAGTGTATAAAAATGTTACTAAGAATCCTTTAAACCATATTTTTGGATTCTTCCATAGCAAATGTGGTATATGTTTACGAAATCATTTGCAAAAATTCCCAAGATTGAGCCTCGCAAAATAATGCCGAAATTTGAGAGTAAGAAGGATTTTGCTGGTATTTGATTACACTACCTTGAGATAATTTGAATTATATTCATATATTTTTTAAATAAATAAATCAAAATATTTCCTCTTTTTTATGCTTCATTGAAAAATAGTTAATTTTGAATGGTTCATCTAACATTTTTTAAAGATTTAACAAGGGTGGATTTTTTTCTATTATGTGAAATTTTAAAGTCAATCCGGAGGAAGAAGATGATATACAAATATTATTAAAAAAATTACGTTATTTTATATCTTCATTTATCACCCTTTTATCATTATTAGGCAAATCAAAACTAGAGTTTTTTCCCGTAGTGTCTAATGCTCGATTGGCAGTAATGGCCGTTTTACACCATCTCTTTTTTCAGCCCGATCCACTTATAGACCAACGTCAAAATTTTTCGCTTTAAGTGATCGCCATTTTCATTTTTATTTTAATATCTAAGATTTCCACTGTCATCACTGCAAACAATACATGAACCATGATGTGTACTGTGATGCCAATTACAATCGTAGATATGAAAATAGAGATGAAAATAGCGATCGCGTAAACCGAAAAATGTTGACTTTTTTCTTTAATTGGAATCGGACTGAAAAAATCTATTTTCATATCTACGATTGTAGTTGGCATCACAGCATACAGCGTGGTTCATGTGCCGTTTGCAGTGATGACAATTGAAATCGTACATATGAAAATACAGGTGAAAATAGCGATCGCGTAAATCGAAAAATGTGTCGAAAAAAAGATGTCGTGTATTTTAGGCATATAGAAGTTATCACTTTTAAAAAAAATGTCGTTTTTTGTAGTCTCAATTAATTGCTCGACTTTGTATTAAATTAAGACTCTGTTTTAAAAAAAATGTGAAAATGAAACTTAAACATTTAGAAATATTTATTTTGGCAACGAACATGCGAACCATGCTAACCAAGAATTAGCCTTCGCTCAGATTTGATTGAAGAAAACAGCTATAAGCGAATGGAAGTGATAAATTTCCCAGTTAAATTCGTAATTTTCACTTTAAACGTAATGCTTATCGTTAACTCAAAGCTTGCTAAACCTTCTAATTAACAGGCAAAGCACGTGTTTCATTTAGCTAACTAAGTAAGGCTTAATTCAACCCTCTAATCACTGATTAACATGTAGTATTATACATATATTAGAGGTAGGGTTTAGTGTATAGATGGGATGGAGTGTAAGGTGTAAGTGTCTTGCGGTATGTCTAATACTTGCGATCCTACATCACATTACATTACATTATATCATGAAATAGGGGATATTCATTTCTACTCAGCTATGCTTTCAAGTTATTTTTTTTAGCCAAAAATTTATTAAAACATACCTATAAACGGCATAAATATGCCATAAACAGTAATTAGGTACACGTCACAATATCATCAGACAAATATTAGTAATAATAAAAAAAAAGTGTATATTATATATAGCAGTTAATTGTGGCGTTACATTGGGAAGTGACACCAGAGATACATTTACATGCAAGAATCTATATCTAAAAAATGTGATAGCATAACCTTCTTGTATCTATCTTCCGTGCAGTTAAATAGATCTGCCACAACTGCATATCTATTAGTAACTTCATACAACCTTGGTACAAGCGAGTGTTTCGTGTACTCAGTCCGGTTATTGTTGCACGGTTTAAAACAACTGTAGACTGTTAATTAGTATTGAGCGCAAAATTGAACGTACTCTCTGTGTCACTGTACAAAGTTATGAACTGTACATAGAATATGATTAAAAGTTCACACATTCATGGTATTTGGGTGTCACGGGCATAAACAGTAAGCTGGAGGAACGAGAGTTGAGATGGTATGGGCACATAAGACGGAGACCACCAGACCACACAGTGAAGCAGGCAATGTCCATGTAGCTTCATCGACAGTCATCCAGAGGAAGACCAAATAACTCCTAGTTGACTCAATACTCCCAAATATTACAGAGAAACGGCCTGGATGAAAGCGATACCCAGAATCGAAGAAGTTATAGCCCGAGAAGAAGAAGTGCCGACCCTAACAGCCTACCAAGGCAATGAGTTGGAAAATACTAGTTATTATCCGTGAAAAATCCGGGAAGTAACTAGACTTGCCAAAGAAGAGCCAAGAGTACAGGGCCCGCAGATACATTAATATAAATTCTAACTCGATAACTTATGTAATACTTATTTATAATCTATGTAAAAGCCCCTATGGGCGTATAACAATAATAAATAAATAGTACACGACTGCTGACCCTGTACAAATCGCGAGTGCGCTCGACTGTTTAATATGACAGCCATCTCTGGTCTGGAGCCCTAAAATGCCTGAAAAAACCCTTGACTATGCAAAAACGGGCGGTCCATTTAATTGATTCTCCTTCCTAACAAGCGTATTGCAATCTCTAGAGCATAGACGGTACGTATGCTGTTATTTTTCTACGGGTATTACAATGAAAAACGCTCCGAGGAACTAGCGTCATTGATTCCTTCGGCATCGGTGCGCGGGAAACACGCCAAACGCGCGTCCGACATTTCCATGTATACCGGTCCTATATAAAATCCTCATCGTCAGAGCACGCGTTCCAAGTCCTAAGAAATCAGTGCTCCCAGGTGTACCGGACGCACCGGAATAGGAGTGTTTCTGGATGGTGTGGTGCAATCGTACAGCATCGTGTAATGTCTGTCTTGGGATTAGTACCAATGGCAAAAAGTAATCTACAGTGTATGTACTGTAAATTTGTACCAATTAATTAATGCTTTTGTTGTACAACCTGTAATAATTAATCCATTATTGTTCTGCAAAACACCGCTTATAAATACATTTGTACCAATTAATGCATTTATTGTAGATAACGTGTTGAGTGTAAACTGTACATGTGTGTTGTGTGTTTGCTAACCCCGTGTGCCCATGCAATCCCAGATCGCCTTGACTCCTGATCGTTCCCGGAACCTCCCACCTTGACCGAACTGGAACCTACCTTCGTAATAACACCCACAGAACTGGACTACCATCCCCAAAATAAAATACCAATTCTGGTCTAATTATTATTTATTATTTTAACTTTAACATAGCAATATTACTCGAAATAACGGAGTAAAAACCAAGTGTCACGTGATCAAGTCAGTGCCATCGAGAAACGACAGTTTGCAAATGGCGGCGATTGTTGTTGATACTCGTTGTTACTGCTGGTTTGTATGTTGTTTTACCGCAAGCGTAATAAAAATAGTGAAGTTTTCCTAGCGACCGCACTGACTTCATAAGTTGACGGTCACATGTACTCTAGTTCGCCTAGTTTGCATCATGTGATGTCATATACCGTAAATCTTGTCCCAGTCGGTACAAATGACGTCAGAACTCGTTCGGAGAGCAAACGTACAATATTATGTCGACAATATATTAAACCATAATGTTTTTATTAGAAATCGTGTTTTTTCTGTTTTATTACTATCACAATACAACATGTGTCTCTAGAGAAGATTGATATGAAGAAAAATGGCAAAATAATTTTATTTTCACAGTAAATCTTCAATGGCTGGGTTAAATTGCCACCAGGCTATAACACAACCTTACGGAAATTAAATAAATCCCAAGATACATTGTCTTGTGAGGCGAGTAACACAACGCGGATTGCTGACAATGAAAATAATAAAACAAACTATCAACAAGTTATTTCCGGCGTTAAGGTGTTATAAACAGCCTACAGAGGGCGTAACAGATGGGGTAGTAGATGCTGCCAACTACCTACCCCCACGTAATGGGGTTTAGGGGGAAGGTTTCCCGGATGGGGACTGAAGGCTATATTCAGGCTTAGAAGGAGGGTGGAGGGAACTATGGGGGGGAGGTAGGGGGTGGTAGGTGGCTCTTGCGTCACCGCATTGCGCCTGTTGCAGGGGTAGGTAGTCATGACTACGGAAGGCTGCACTTGTTGATCCGGCTCCGCTAATAAACGGAGAACTGCTTGCGTGTTTTATTTTTTTAACATGTTTTAAACATTTTGTTGTGATAACACGGAATTTTTAATTATCTACGTGGTAAAATTTTATACGCAGAGCTTAAAAGTCATCGTTACTTTCGATTACACAGTGAAATAAAAAGCAATCTGTTTTTTTTTGGGATACTATGCAATAGTACGAGTATCACTGGCCGAAATAAAAGAATCTATTGTACATCTGATTTGGCTCGTTTTTTTAAAAATTAATTTTGAGTACCGCCCTTATTCCCAACTGCTCCCAACCGTCTGGCGCCAGTAAAACTGAGGCATCCCCAATTGGAACGGAGATGGAAAAGAAGGTAGGTGGGGAAGTACCTGACTTTTCTGTTCTGGTCTTTAAAAACGTATGTACAATTTTACATTAAAAAAGTGTGATAAAACAAATTAATCTTTAATTAAAGACAATATTAGCCAAACTCAATCAAATTTCTGAAAAAGATACTGTCGCATCTGGGACTCGAACTAATGTGTAAATGATCTGAGCTCTTGTGTCATATTTATCTTGTATCATATTTCGACTAAGCACTACTAACATTCAAAGCATATTTTTATTGGCTCAGTCTCGCTAATATTGTATTCATTTAATTAAATATTACAATTTGAGGTTTTACTCATTAAGTGAAAAATAAAATCCGATTACACAAATTAAACCGGTAGCAAATAATTTTAATTCTGGAAATACCAATCACGGTTTTTTTATACGTTATCAAAGTTCATGAATTCTAAAACCTTAAGAATAATGTGTAAAGTTTCTTTACTCCATTTACTGCTAAATACACCGTAGGTACAATAATTACAAAGTTTTCATACTCAGCTTTATGCTAAATATGTCCAAATCATTAAAGTAACACTTCGTTTCAACATAATTAGTACAAGAAACAACTATTTACGTTTACAAGATGGAAAAACATGCACAATAAATATATGTGTGTATTTTTTTTTTTTTCGTTATCAATTAAAAATAAACGTAAAACTTTTTTTCTGTTTGCATTTAAAAATGTTATATTATAAAATTAGCTGACCCGACGAACTTCGTACCGCTTCAGAATCATAACTGTCGTGTTAACTTATTAGCTGAATTAAATTCAGTTTTTTTTATTAAGTTTAAAATTGCACAATGAAACAATTAGCGATGCGCAACTGCCCGTGTTTTGTTTTTGTCAGTATCAGAGATGGTGTTGTTTACGTATTTTCTTATTTTTCCACTTATGTAAGGGAGATTTATTATAATTATTGTATTTTTCCTTTGTAGGGGTGCAGACATACGTTCACCGTTTGTCCCATTTTCGACTCTTGACATTTAGTGTGTAAGAAAGAAGAGCAGTATTATATGCGAACAATAGCAAAACTATCAGCGCATTGACCTTTGAAGTTTTTGAGTTTTTGGAATTCATCCACTATTCAATATTATACTTACTTATAACAATATTGCTGCAGCTCTTTCAAAATATGAGAATTCGTTCCATACAAAAGTATGAGGAAAATTTGTTTTCTTCATAACTTTTTTTGTCGCTTTTTGCTATTCGGGGCGGAGACAAATCCAACAAATCAAGTATTATATAAATCGGTCCAGACGTTCTTGAGTTATAAATAGTGTAACTAACCCGACTTTGTTTTATATATTAAGATATTAAATGCTTATTTCGAATCACAATATTTGAAAGTGTATATTTCAAAAACAGTTTTTAGTTTTCGGGTGCGTTTAGAAATATTCCATTTCTTAGGATTTTATTGTAAGGCGGAAATATTTTTACCTTCCGAAAAAATATGCCCGAGGCCTGAGGGGTTAAAATGGTTTCAAAGATACAAGTACAGATAGTTGATGCAAAACATTTAAATTGATGATTCAACTAAGTAATAACGACGTTCGGAATTTATGCCCCATTAAGTTCTCTATATTTAACTGACTTTGTATAACTTTCTATGTAATGAAGATTAATTACTAATTTTCTAGATTTCACGCTGTAAACAAAATATCACAGACCAGTAAACAAACAATTACAGTTAAATGTTAAACCGAATTTGCTTCCGTAATAATTTAACTATTACGTGATTGTTTTATTATTTCACTTACGTAATTTCTGTATTGACATTTTAGTACTCCGTGTGACATTTCTTGTGTTTTTGGTTTACGAGATCATTGACTTAAATCGGATAAACTATATTACGTAAAATGGCGAAATGCTTATTTGGCAATGTTGTCGCAATTACGAAAATTATCAGGTGTTGTCAAAATTGTCAAATTTTATACATATTTTTTTTAAATCTGTAATCATTTTAAACAGTGAAGATTAAAATAAGATAGATAGATGTACGTAATATCTATATTAAATACAGCAAAAATTTATATTTATATTTTTTTTATTTTTATTAGTAACAAATAGATACATAAATAACAAATAGATTTTATACAGTAATTAATTACATAATAGATATATTTGATGTACCCTCATAAATAAGCAGGGCTTGTGTGTATGGGGGGTGTTATTGTTTTGTTTATTTATTGTATGTTGATGTAATATGTTGAATATAAACATAACATACAATTCTGGTGAACTTTATAAAAGGGACTGGGTTATTGTTAAAGGATTGAGGCAAAATAGGAGATAGCACAATGGGCCTACGACCTAAGTTCTGACGGTAACTATTCGTAAACCGTCTCCGCTTAATTGAAAAAAAAAAATATTTTGACGAAAAAGTAAAAATTATACGGTGGTGGTGCAAATATTTTAATTTATTGTAATTGCAGTTTTTTCCCTTCGTACATAATATCATGGGGTAATTGATTGAATAATTTTAGTCACTTATATACACAGTGATGTTGTGCTATTATTCTATGATAATGATTCTAGGACTAATTATTTTATTTGGGTATTTAAAATATTAAAATTATTTTTCACTATTTTTCTTTATTTCTGTTACTATTATAACACTTTTTTTTATTTTTTGTTGATATTATATCTGTTAATAGGTAGGTAGGTACCATATATTTTTTAATTTATAAAGTAGGTACCATTAATTTTTTTTTTCAAATAATTACGTACATTTAATGAAATAATTATTAATAAATTAGTATTATTTACCAATTTTTTTTCACCATTATAAAGCTCGTCCATTTTCAACATTATATTCTCTCTTATCACTGTTATTTGTATTTTTTAACTTTAAATATGTTAGTTTTAATGTAAGTACTCTGTGGTTATATAAAACCCAGATGGTCTACCTATAAACAAATAAACATAAATAAAACACTTGAAATAAATGCTAAACTGTTAACTGTAGGAATGTTTGTATTTATTTTTAAGAAATTTAAACTAAATGCTTACAAAAAAGAATAAATAATATTTGGATGAAGTTGAATTATTTGGTAAAAACTCTTTTATGTCATTCTAGCGCATGGCAGCTGTCAAATTTTTACTCAAAGAATTGGAAGCCTTTTGGAAATAACTTACTAAGTCTGCAAATGTTTTAGTTTTTATTATCGTGACAGCATTTTCGGCGAACAAGGCCTCTGTCAAACTGTGTTTAGGCGAAATTGAGATAAGTTATTTATCGTGAAAGCGAAAACAGCTGTCACAATAGTAAAATATAAACAAAAACAAGACCATTAATAAAATTGAATATTCATTGAGACTTTAACAAAAAAGGTCAATATGTGCTCCATATAAAAATAAAATCTAACATATTTATTCGAGACGCTGTATATGTTATAAACCAGTTCTTAGAACGATTGTTTCCAATGAAAAAAGTAGTTGTCTTTGTTTAATATCTTTTCTTCGAAAATTTGAAATAGGAGATTTTAAAAAATAAACACTTTTTAGAACTTTACAGTTATTGATAATCATTATATTTTTTCCAGAATGCGGGGAGTTAAGTGCAATCCGACACATCCCATATACAATATAAGTATAAAGTTAAATAAAGAGATTCATGTAAGAACATGTGTATAAATGAGAATAAAAATATAACAATCAGGGACAAGATAGAAAGTTGAGCGGAATCAAAAGAGAATAAATGTACGATATAAGTAAATAAAAATAAAATAAAATTAATAATAAAATCATTTACGAGTCTTATTGGTCCATCGGATCGAGAATTGTGGTTGCCAATATCTTTCTCCAGTGTTCTTCGATGCTCTATAAAATTAATTTAATAATAAAATCATTTACGAGTCTTATTAGTCCATCGGATCGAGAATTGTGGTTGCCAATATCTTTCTCCAGTGTTCTTCGATGCTCTATAAAATTAAATTAATAATAAAATCATTTACGAGTCTTATTAGTCCATCGGATCGAGAATTGTGGTTGCCAATATCTTTCTCCAGTGTTATTCGATGCTCTATCCGGAAGTCAATGATGAAAACATTTCTGGAGTTGTTTGATCGTTCCCCTCAATTCTACCACCCTGGTTATTATTAGAGATGCAAATCCAGGAACTCGCCCTTCCGTGAACACTGAAGAGGCTCTTTAATGCAGTGCCTGCTAATCAAACCTACTAATTTCGGTTGTCTGTGCGTTAGTTATTCGTGCATTGAACATAAAATTATTAAAATTCCATAAACTCAAGTTTGCATTGAATTTAAGTGTCATTTTCAAAATTTGAACCGATTCTGTGCAGAATAATTCAGGCAAACGATTAAATATGTAGGTAGGTACCTAACTAAAATCAGAAAATTACTTTATTTTAATGAATTAAATCATAATTCCAAATTTGTTGAAATGTGTATTAAATTTGTTTAATTTGCTTTTTTTAAACCCTGCGCACCCGGGCACCCCCGCTAAGTCACCAAACATAGCGAACCACTTGCGGTGACCTATGGCAGAGGTGTTGGTTATCCAATAAATGGTTTCCGGAGTGGCGGTACTTGTAACCGCCTCCCAAATTCATATGGAGTTTTACGAACTAAACGCAATAACAACAATCGTAAAAGTCTACGAATTCGTAAAAAGCTTTTGGCATTTCGTTTATTCCCGTTCTAGGTCGATAACTCGAGACCAGTCGATCAGACGACCGAAGAATTCTAACCGCTAGACCACAAATGATGTCTTTGCTATTTACCTATAGGCTTTTTATTAGGTCTGTAGTCAACAGTAAGACTGATATTCTATGTAGGCAAATTTTAAAACGAATGGTATCTACGATATTATTTTTTTTATGATTTGTTATTATTTGTTATTTTTTTTATTTATTGCCACGCGTTGCTGTTTCCAAAGAAACACAACGCCATCTACTGGATGGTTACCCAACCTTTATAACCACGATAAATTAACTCACACCGACATCTGTTAATTTGCATACAAATCCAACCCGCCCGCTTGCCAGCTCGCTCGCGGTATGAAATATTCTTTACGACCTATTCTCATACCCCCCAAATATACAAAAAAAATCCATAAAAATCGGTTGAGCCGTTTCGGAGGAGTGCGACCACAAACACCGTGACACGAGATTTTTATGTTATTTAATATTATTTATTAGATACGATAAATTTACATATATGTAGCCTTCACTGGGTGTTTTACCCGCTCTGAAGCCTCCATTTAATAATTTAATTAAATTCAATAAATAATGCATTGAATCAAAAATGAGATGAAAACAATAATAAAGGCGGTAAAAAAATTTAGAAAAATTAAGTAAATCGGCATATGTTATGAGTTATGAGGTACGGTTGAGTATTGTGTATTACGTACGTACGTACGTATTTATTTTTTGACGTTTAATTTTTGTTCTTTAATTCATCTTTTAATTTTGTATCTGAAATGTTTTTCGTTTCCCTAATTTCTTATATAGAGTGAAAGATTTTTTAATGCTTTTAATACCTGGTGATAGTGGTGTCTTTGTCCAAAGCTTGTGTTTACTATCGCAGTTTTTATTATATGCTTGTAGAACTGGATTGAGAGACGGCCTGGGTTCTCACTATCTTGTAAACTCTGGTCCTTCATCAATAGGATGAGGTTCTCCCACAGCGCTGTGTCCACGTGACCCATAGTGGAGCCTTAAAGAATTGGCCATGTGTGAAAGGGGTGCCGTGGAGACAACCGAACACGCAGTCGATGAATCCTGCTCCATTCATGCGCAGCGAATTGATGCGGTCCACAGGGCGACTCCTGAGGCTCTACATAGAGTGGTTAGCAGATGTCTCCCTCTGACCCCCAAAAATGAAAGACGAAGTAGACGAATTCGAAATTATTAGGTTGTTAACCAAGTCTCTAGCTCTGAAGCATTACTCTATTCGGGAGGAATGCACTTGACAAAATTGTGGCCTCCACTTCCACTTCCATGGTAAACAAGGCCTCTACCCTGGTACATTGGACTGATCTAATATCTGATGTGATCCTGTGATCTTTCTCTGCTTATTCTTTGATACCAATCTCCACTAGCAGACCACATGTCAAGAAAAAGAGTTAATTACTGCGGAGTTTAGCTACCTAACGATTAAAAAAGCAGTAACCAAAGACGATCATTCAAACTGGTCCATCGGTCGTTTTCTGGGAATCAGCGCCGTGTGTTTGGCTATTTGACAGACAACGTGACCGCTGTTGGGCCAAGGGCTGAGGGATGTGCAGGGGGGACAGGTCGACGGCCCCGGACCGGTCGCTGCGGAGGCTTACCGGTTCCGGACCGGCGTCGGACGTCACTGCGGAACGGAATGGAGCGGAGCGGCAGTGGCCATCCGTTGTTATTGTTATTGATTATTTACGGATATTCTGTCTGTTATGATGGCAGATCATAGGTATCATAGATGAGACGCGGAGCAAAAAAGTGGCTCCACTTTGATGTAGAATGGTAAATCTACTGACATCTACTGATCAAACAGCTTTGAATGACCTACAACGATCAACGGCGTTTTACGAATATCTAAAAATGAATATCTAAATTCGAATATCGAAATGGGTCTGTGATGAGTGTTATGTTGCTGCAAAACAGTGCCAAAAGATTGGGAAAGTCAAAGTAGTAACTTTCCCCGGGAAAGTGTGTTTTGTATCATTAAAATAACTGCTATAATTAGCGTTTTAAAAACTTCTTTTGTCTAAAATTTTAAGTTCGCGAAACACAATTGTCGCGTGGGGTTTCCACTTCTAGTACGTTCGACTAATAGTCTATTAGCATTGTTCGGATGTCTTCACCATTTTTAATGGATAGGACATAATTTTCTGCAAATTTTACAATTTTTTTTTTGTTTGTTACAGGTAAGAATTCAGTATGCTGAAATTGAAAAACGTACATTGGTTTTCCCGAAATGGTGAGCTCCTTTATCTATTCACATTTCATCAATTGTTGAATTTATTATCTTCTCTGGACAATAACACATTCGAAGTCCTTCCTAAAGAAAGGTGCATTTATCTCAAAAGTGCAGCATGGTTACTACAGTCGCAGTCGCCTGTGTAACAAAAAAACCGTTCTAGTCATTGCATTTGCGATACAGAGTCACGATCGTACTTATGCAATAGCGATCCGGCTTTTCCACTCCACTTATCCACTTCCAGGCAAAGTAATTTGAAGGGCACTCATAAAAAAGTTCAAAGATTTGCCTCTTTGGATTTGATAATTGCTAGGATATGCTTGAATTTTTTGTGTGTGGTGGTCGCTGTTTTGGGGTTTTGTTGGTGTGGGGTCGCACGAAGAGCTTTGAAAACCGAACTGCGCGCAGACAATGGTCGATCAAATTGCGCCATGTTGCGGGTTTTTCAATTAACGTTTATTTTATGCACTGCCAATCCCTTTTTTGTTGTTTAATGCCAAATCGGAGCATTGTTTATCTTTGTTCAAACAAAAAGCTCGCCCAAACGATTGGGAGTGTTTAAAATGAGAACCAAGTTTTTTGGTCATAAAAAAATATTTTTTTATGTTCAAAATAATATGTAAGCAAACGCTGTGGAATCTTATTTTAAACGGTTAATAGATGAGTAATGCAAATATTAGCTAGATTAGTCCTCCACCGTTGCACAAGTAACATTTTTCACTTATTCTGGTACAGATATTATGTGCAACAAGTACCAAAGTCGTGGATACTGTCAGAATCGCCTTGGCGAAATAGGTACGATGTTTTAAATGGATTTTATGGTTGCAAGTTTTAAGGGCCATTGTCTTCAATGGTGACCCAAACAGCTGATTCCCCAACAGTTAGCCCCCCGAAGTGATATTTACTATAAAAATTATAATTTTTCGTGCATTATTTACATTATTTAACAATTTCAAACCTAAAATCGACTTCAAAAAATAATAATAATAAGTTGGTATAGATATCAAACGAATATATTTACACTGTCTATTTTTTGTACTCATACGCTGGTATAGACAGTAGGTATATAGACAATTAGTTTTGTCCTTGATGCATTTGAATGAAAAAATGTTTATATACTTTTGTTATTCGGCGATATGTTATTTTGTATAAGAAGGTAAACCGTAGTTTCCCTAAACCGACTGCATATTGTAAATAAGTTTGCCAGGGGTCCAATTCTCGGGGGATCAACTGTCATGGAACCATTTACAGTCCCTATACACTTTTTGACCTAAATAACCAATACACATTTTTACACAGTTTTGGAATACTTGAACAGATTTTTTTTTAAAGTCAGGAATTTTTTAGAAATTTGGATTGAAAATATTGATTTATAAACTGTAAATGCTACCACAGTATTCCCGCGACTCAAGGATGGGAACCCGACGATGCACATGTACCGTCCCATACAAGCTAGACCAAAATAAATCACTTTTGAACTCGTGAACGATGACGTCATGGGGGTATTACCATGAAGTCAGTGTGACAAATGCACTTTTAATTGGGTTAATTAATGCACGGGTTGACTAGTATCAGAGCCCCAAAGTTAGATAAATTCGTTAACGAATAAATCAGCTGTTTTTATTCAATTCTCGCCGCGCAACATTTTAAGGTTGTTTATGATGTTTTTTTTCGGCTTTTGATATATTATGATTTTTTTTTTAAAACCTTGGGTGTTAAATACACCCAGAAGGTGGGTTACAAGGGTAATGCGCATTTTCGTCCCGTGATAAAATATCTCCGACAAAATATCATCCGACAAAATATCCCTATCCCAAGGACAAAATGTATCTCCACTATTTTGAATTTTTTGCTGATCAGCTGAATATTTTCTTATAACTATTTTTGATCAATAATTTATTGTCTTTACAGGATGTCTGTATTATTTTTATCCCATTTTACTAATTTAATCAATAATTTATTGTTTTAACAGGATGTTTATGTTATTTTTGTCCCATTATTTTGTTAGGTTAGGTTTTAGTAGATATTTTGTTAGGGATGTTTTGTCTGCAGAACATTTTGTCGGGGATTTTTTGTCGGGGGATGTTTTGTCGTAGGATGAAAACGCGCGGAACCGATTACAAGTACTTGATTGATGTTTTAGAGTTTTTTTCTGTCTAGCTTGTATGAAACAATGGTTCCATGACAGTTCGTCCGGCGACAATTCGTCCGGCGACATTTCATCCGGCGACAGTTCATCTGGCCGACAGTTCGTCCGGTCGACAGTTCGTCCGGCGGACAATTCATCCGGCGACAATTCATCCGGCCTGATCATTTAGAAGATTTTTTCTTCAAGTAAGTATGCAAAGAGGATATTCGACCGTGCAACCAAAATCGATATATTTATATCTGAAGGCATCTTGAGTGGAAATCCGCTGTAAAAATATTTTTACTAACAATAATTTCGACTCTCCGAAGAATCATTTTCTTTTTTACGTTAGCCCCACACAGGAGGCCCTGAGGAAAATAATTTCCCTCAGGGCCTATTTCATCTTAGGGGATGCTACGTGGAGGGTCTTTTTAATGAGGGGAAGGATAGGAAGATCTGGAAAGGAGAAAGGTATGATAGGAGGGTAGGA
This sequence comes from Limnephilus lunatus, assembly GCA_917563855.2. NCBI lineage: Eukaryota > Metazoa > Arthropoda > Insecta > Trichoptera > Limnephilidae > Limnephilus > Limnephilus lunatus. Next base: position 41,742,373 of record OU830596.1, read on the forward strand.
GGTCAGTATATCCAGGAGTGATGGACGTATCAATTCATCCCTCCAACTGCAGTACACGGTCCGCTTGTGTTATTTTCAGATAAAAAAGTAATATTATATGCAAGTCTTTAACGGTTTTTTGATAAGCAAACTGCTCGTATAAGTATGTCGTATTTTGTTATTGCCGCATGCTTCAATTCCAATTCCAATTTGGGAGGCGGGTATGGGTAGCGCCGCCCCGGGAACCATTTATTGGATAACCAACACCCTCTGCCATAGGTCAACCCGAGTTGCTCGCTACGTTTGGTTAGTAGGGTTGCCCGGGTTCATGGGGTGAGGTTCGTCCAGGTCTTAGCAGCGGATGCATCTGCCCACCTGCTGCATGGCGGACCGTGTACTGCAGTTGGAGGGATGGATTGATTCGTCCATCACTCCTGGATATACTGACCTCCAGATTCCTACCCTCCTATCATACCTTTTTCCTTTACAGAACTTCCTATCCTTCCCCTCATTAAAAAGACCCTCCACATAGCATCCCCTAAGATGAAATAGGCCCTGAGGGAAATTATTTTCCTCAGGACCTCCTGTGTGGGGCTAACGTAAAAAAGAAAATTCTTCTTCGGAGAGTCGAAATTATTGTTAGTAAAAATATTTTTACAGCGGATTTCCACTCAAGATACCTTCAGATATAAGTATATCGATTTTGGTTGTACGGCCGTATTATCCTCTTTGCATACTTACTTGAAGAAAATTCTTCTAAATGATCAGGCCGGATGAATTGTCGCCGGATGAATTGTCCGCCGGACGAACTGTCGGCCGGATGAACTGTCGGCCGGACGAACTGTCGGCCGGATGAACTGTCGCCGGATGAACCGTCGCCGGACGATTTGTCGCCGGACGAATTGTCGGGTCACCGAAACAATATACTTTAAGATTCTTATTTATTTCTATTCTCAAACATAATAAGTTTCAGTAATAAAAAAATTTAAAAAATGTTCATGATCCGTTACTGTATGTAAATTGGTTATAAGTACTTTTTTGTGAACACCTCACTAGGCGAACCTGTGCTGAGGTGTTTCCATTTTTAGGATTAAGTGCTATTTTGTCGGCATGAGTCGAAGCACCATATCCTCCTTTATTTTGTCAAGAAGTTTGTCTTTGAACTGCTAATCTGTCTAATTTTTTGAATTCATTACATTCTTCAGCTAACATTGACAAACTGTCCTTTAGGTCAAAGTAGGCTCCAGTTTACGGCGTTGTTCCCACTTTCCGTCGACTGTGGTTTATTATGAATGAAATTTGTTCAGACAGAATGCGAGATACAACTCCTCCGGTTTTGCACAAAGCGATGAATTTTATAAATGGACTACTTTTTTAAACAACCTCCCAAAAGCGGAATATAGATGTTGATACCACGTAATCGAATTAAAATACCATACTTATAAGTCTTGCTGAAAAACAATTCAACGTTCTTATGTATTACTAGCTTTTACCCGCGGCTTCGCTCGCATGGCATTAGTGGGAAATTACTGGCATAATTATTGGCATAATTGTCATTATTCTTGCTTTTTTGTTTAATAAAAAATAATTATTGTTTAATAGAAAATTTCAAAATTTGAGAATGACATTTCGCAAATAAAAATTCTATTTTAGAAAATATTTAAATTATAGAAATTTATTTTAAGTACCTACTCCCCTAATCTATTCTGATGATTTCGCCTTAAGTAGGAATAAGTATTTTATTCATATTTGAATCCAGAGTAACCTAAAGAAATAACAAAATGACAGCCCACGTCAAATAATTACATAGCAACGCTATGCTTTTCGTCCGGACAATAAACATTTTTAGAGATAGGTAGATATTAACTATGACGCCAACAAAGCACTATTTTTAGGGTGAATTGCCTAATTAAAAAAAAAAAAACATTGTTTCCAAGGTAACAATTTGTTTGGCGTTTGCAATAACTCGATTTTGTTCGGGACAGAAAACGTATGAAAAATAATTGCATAACGCTACAGCTTATTCATAACGCCAGAGCTTACCAATATATATAACCTATGTTACTCGCAAATAATGTAGCTTTCGATTAGTGAAAGAATTTTTAAATTCTATTCGGTGTTTATTGCGTGAAATAATAACACTCATCCATACAAACTTTCGCCTTTATAACATCTATAAGAAAGATTATTGTTTTCGAGTATTTCCGATGGCATTCGTTCTATTATGGTATACCCACGTTTTCGCTTTGCTTTGGATTCGAATTTTGTTTTGTTTTTTGTTTGTTTGAGATTCTATCTCGAAACCACTGCTCTATCCGGTAGTAATGGGCGTTTTATAAGATTTTTTCCATATGGGAATAGGTGTGTATCTATTCCCATATGGACATTTTTCGGAATCCGAATGAAAAATCTTTGCTTTACTTTACACGATCATTATTTTCATATTTGCAGTCAAGTTACATGCCATTAGAGAAGAAATAACATTCTTGGACAGTACCATATCTTTAAAAAATGACAACACCTTCTGTAGGGTCCCATGGTCTGGTCTCCAGACAGTCTACCGTCAGTTGTAAGTTGAGCAGCTTTGTTGACTTCTTTCGTTTTCCAAACCCAAGGGGTTCCATACAGAATGTAAGGTTATGTCATGTCGGTTTGAGATGTATTCTTTTGTAAATAAAAACACTTGTGTTTTGTACTGGCTATTGTTGTAACTTTAATTCAGATGAATAGTAAGTTTATAGAGTTTTGATTCTAATCTGAACACTGGGGTTTCAATTTGTAGAATGAGTTAGCAAGAAATGAAATACAGATTTTTTTTTTAAATACTTTTTTTTATATGAATACCACACAAGAGTCCCAACTGCTCCCGTCTGAAGCCAGTAAGACTATGGCATCCCCAATTGGGGTATGTTGTGAGGCTGAGGGTAGTGGGGAGGGGAAGGATAAGGAGATAGGGAAGAGGAAGGTGGGGAAGTACCTGGCTATTCAGATCTGGTCACCAAACACGGCTAATGCCATTTCAAGCAACGTTACTGCCGCTTACACCAGGGCGATAATGTGAGTAACTTCCAAACTGGAAAGTGCCGCAAATATCTTATACATTATTTTAAATGAATAAATTGTGAAATAACACAAATTGATCAAATAAAATTAATTTGCTACGCCGGGATTCGATCCCGCGACCTTCGGTGTACGAGTCGAGCGCCTTACCGCTGCACTACGCCGGCCGCCATATTTATAAACATGAAAAAGAGAAAGTGACGGATGACCACAGACAAAAGAGCGCGTAGACAAAAATGGATCAAAATATTTAGTAAAAGGTTACACACGTCAAAATTATGAGTAAAAGAGTACACATACATATGCTAAATGAATTTAAATATTAGAGATATAGCTATAGTTATAGATATATAACACAACACACAACAACACCTTCAACTTAACGCAAGTCTCAGCAAGGTGAGTCACCACGTCGTGTAAAATTCGGAATCAGGCCGCTAACAATAAAGCTTCGTATGTAGATGGCAATAAGGTTTAAATTCCAGTATAACACCAGACGCCTTTTTTGATTTATTCGCGAAAAAAAACTTGGTCAAAAAGCATATTTATTTTATTTTGCGAAGCTCAGGCACAAATGCTTCAATTTATTAGATTGTTTCCTAAAGAAGTTAATCTTCCAAATTATTTAATAAAATTATAACCGAAAATGGTTTCGGAAGTAGGAGATTTTGAACATTAAAGCTGCTTTTATAGGCCTGATTTTTTTTTGGGCTTATAAAAATACTCGAATATTTCAAATTTATATAAAAAATCAAAATATTCTTGCTTGGGTAAACGTATTTATATGAATATATGAGATGTCTGTGTATTGCTATATTAAGCATAGGAAATTTTTGAAACTTTCAAAATGCCTTCTTTCCAACTCCACCTCGCTAAGGTTTCTGAATTATTACAACCACATGATAATACGTCTGAAAAGTTTTTTTAATCTCTTGCGAAACTGTCAAAAATGTCAAAATTTGAAAATAACGTTTTGCAAAACAATGATTGTTAAATCAAAATTCAATTTTCGAAACTCTTTAAATAAATTAATTTATTTGAAGTACTCACCTAATACTTTGAATCGAATGAAGAATTATCGATGTTTTAAATAGGTACCTATGTTAGGTATCAAATTTGATTGATTTTTTAATAATAATATATAAAAATGAGTATTTTTCATATATGAAAAATGAAAATTTGTAAAAAAAATGCAATAGGTGGCACGCGAGCTGTTTGAAAACTGAATGCACTGGGACTGAATATATCGAATGCGGGAGGGGAATTGGCAAGACGGTGGAGCGGGAGAGGGGAGAGGTAAGGCGGGGAAGGAGGAGGGGAAGGGGATCGGAGACGCACGGGAAAGGACATGCAGGGAGAAACATTTTATTTCTTTGAATGTGAGATTGCAACGCTCACTACAATGACAGACGACATGATATTATTTCAAATAAGTTCGCCAACTTGAACTGTATGAAAATCCGGAATAACGCTTCAGGTAGGTACTCATTTTTACTATTAAATTGAGTATAATTTTATTTCAATATGGTGTCATGATAATGAAAACATAAAAGTTTAAAATTTTTTTCTTTTGACGGAGTTTTCAGTTTTCTGTATAGGCAGCATTTCTAGAGTTTTTCTCTTCAGTGTTGCCGACCCTCGTATCATTAGGACTTCTAAACCATCTCGTCACCAATCATATTAACCTCTATTATTTCTGCACATAATTAAATATTTGAATTCACTACAAAACTGAGTTCCCGCAATGTTAATATTATCCTTCATTTGCATGGTAATGACTCTTCTTCGAGACCATACTGCTTTCTTTCCTGCCCCTCTCCTCTCCCCTCTCCCAGCTTCTTGCGCCTCATCTCGGAGATGGCAACAATAACAAACTGTCTGGATGAAGAAGAAAATGGATGGGAAAGACATTTCTCATTAAAGATGCAACCACTGAAGATGAAGATAAGTCAGACAGCTTCATATTTCTATGAACGCTGGTTCCGCGACTTTTCGACCCGCGACAATGTCCCCAATAAAAATCCTACGGAAAAAACATCCCTCAACAAAGTACTATTCTCTTTAGTGTGAATTGCTTTAAACAAAAACAAAAACTTACCCAACCTAACAAAAAATGAGACAAAAATAATACCGACATCCTATAAAGACAACAAATTATTGTTCAAAAATAGTAAAATGGGACAAAAATAATAAAAACATCGTGTAAAGTTCCGTTAGTTTAGGTTTTAGTAGATATTTTGTTGGGAGATATTTTGTCCGTAGGATATTTTGTCGCGGGTTAAAAACGCGCAGTACCATGAACGCTAACCCCCCTAAAAACAATCACTGAAAACATATATTAATAATTGAAATTTTAATGATATATATCCAAGTGAAAACTTCTTTAGCGACGTGTCATTTGAAACTCGATGAAACGAAAAAGCGGCAATAAAAAGAGACAAATGCATTTAGCCTGCGAGAGAATTAGATAGAATAATCGGTCTCCTTTTTGTGCGGTGCTTTGTAGCCTCCTCACTCTTGTCTACTTTGGTTTTATGAATGTTTCACTTCTAACTCATATAAACGCACACTTGTAATTTTGAAGTGAATACTATTTAAAACTCGATTAAATTAAAAAGCGACACCAAAAGGAGACAAACACATACATCTATATTATTTAGCCTGCGAGAGAATGAGATAGCGATAAAACATTTATTTATTTCACGGGTACTCGGCTCCAAAATAGTACGATAAATCTACAGTCCCACTCAAGTCTCCTTTAAAATAGTGGTACAAAGCGCCTGACGACCTTAGCAGCTATACATTCAGCAGTCCAAGGGTTAAATCCTACAAAATAAATAAAAAAAACTGTTATTTTTGTAAAATCAATATCCAATCTTCAAAACCACTCCAAAATGAACGGCAAAAGAAAACACAAAAAAAAGCGACATCTAGCGACTCCGAAGAAGAAAACCCAAATTCTAATAAGATAACCAAATTGTAAAGGGAAAAGTGCACTGCAATTCGACGAAAAAAATATGTAAAAAATCATCCTTCTTTTTATTTTTGGCGTCAGCCCATCGCTGCAGTTCACTGTAGTACCAAGCATGCATCTCAGGAAAACGCAATCTTGTCATAGAAGATATGTCTGAAGAAATTGACAACGACAGGAGAAGGGCAGAGGATGGACAGTAATATGATGGAAGACTTATTCTGTGAGAAAAGTGAACTTCGTGATTTAATGACGTCACAATATAATAACAATGTTGACGGACAGCAGAATGCTCAGACGCTTTGACAGCTCGTTCAAGTTAACTTAAATGTCTATGGAAATTTGCCTATTATGTCTGGCTTTTTTATACGAATACCACACAGGAGTCTCAATTGCTTCCCACAGTTAGCAGACAGTAGGAATATGGCATTCCCATAAAAATTTATGTATATTTTGTGAGGTTAAAGACAGTCGGGAAGGAAAGAATGTGGGGAAAATGAAGGTTGGGAAGTACCTGGCTGGTCACCAAACAAGCTTAAAGCAATTTCAAACAACTTGTCCATTCTTAATGGTGGATTTTCAGCAGGGCGATCCTGAGAGTATTCTGCAGTCAGTTTTCTGAAATAACCGAGAAATATTAAGAAGTGTATAATGTGTTTAGCGAATATAAGTTAACCAGTTTAATCACAGGAAACCATATTTTTCTCAGCTCACACAGATCTCATAGAAATCGGTGTGTCACCCTTACTATCATAGTAAGAAGTATTTTTTTTAAATTCCAGTTAATAGAAAATTACATTTTCACTCATTTAACTAGAAATAATTATACACATTAAGATAAACTAAATATTTCAATACAGCGCTATTCTATTTCATTATTTTGTTTATCAAGAATAAATATTAATATAATTTTTTTTTTTAATTTACCCAACTTCTTTTCGTTTTTATTTTAATTTAGGCAATTATATAAGGTGCTCCCCTCGTAACCAAAGGAGATGTATAAGTATGAACTAAACAGTATTGGAATGAAAACAACACGCATTATATTCAAATCTTAAAGATAACGACAAAATAATTAAAATGTTAACTTTTATGAAATGAAAATTTCCGACCGCAATTTAAAAAAAAAAAAAAAAATTTGTGAATTTGTTTGCATTAATAAATTTTGTATTTTAAAAATTATGTTTAATAATTAAATTTGTAAGCGTAATTTTATACCCTTTCGAAAACCTTTTTAAGTTTTCGGATACGTTCACAAATATTCCATTTATTTGGATTTTATTGCAAAGCGGAAGTATTTTTACCTGCTGACAAAATACACCCGAATTTTTAAGAATTAAATAATAAGCCATGCTTGGTGAACAGTAACTTTCCAACCCTCATCGTCCCCATTTTTTCCCTTCCCCGCTCCCTTTAGCATCATAAATCATAACACACTTCGTTATTACACAGTTGCATACATATTGCGTTGAATTACTTTCAAAGTATACCTACCAATATAAAGAACAAGGCAAAAAATAAGTGACGAAATATGAGAAGTATATTTTTTATTAACTTTGTAACTTTATTGCAATATTATTATGTGATTTTTATATTAGCACATATATAACCACTGTACATAATATTATGTTTTAATTTAAATAAAAAAGACAAATAACTTAGTTAACATCAATTTAATTTCATACACCTAAACAATCTTTGTACATGTTTCACGAACAAGGTTCATAACATTAGAAGTATGTAGATGTACACTTGATTTACTCCTGATGATGTGAACATTGTTCACGAAACATCTGTATGTTATAAAAATAAAGTGACGTAAAAAAGTTATTTGCCTTTTTAGTAAAATAAATAATGCCATTACAAAGTGATTATTGGGTATCTTTAATAAAATTACTATAGGTATATTGACCCACTGGCTTCAAGTTGGGAGCAGTTGGGTCTCTTGTGTGGTATTCACATTAACGAAAAATCATATTTTGCGATTCACATGCGGTAGAAGTGAAACCTTCAGAAACCTAAAGGGGACAAGAGCGGGGAGACTACGAAGCACTTTTTTTTATCAACGTTAGGGTGATTGTTTCCATATTTTTGTCGTCGAATTCCAGTGCACCTTTTCCTCTACATTTGGTCATATCTGTGTTTTCTTCTTCGGAGTCGCTAGATGTCGCTTGCTTTAGTATTTTCTTTGCCTGTTCATTTTGGAGTGGTTTGGAGATTGGATATTGAGTTTTAAAAAAAATGTTCTGCGTTTCATAGGATTCGATCCATGGTCCGCTGAATGTCTGTTCGTCAGGCGTTTTATACCACTAGACCAAAGGAGATTTGCGTGGGACCGTGAATTTATCGTATTATATTGGAACCGAGTACCCGTGAAATAAATAAATATTTTATCTCATTCTCTCACATGCTAAATCCTATAAATATAGATGTATGTGTTTGTCTCTTTTTAGTGTCGCTCGCTTCCGTTTCATCGAGTTTAAAATAACAACGGTGCTAAAGATGTTTTCACTTCAAAAAAATAACCGTTGGAACGCCGTTAAAACAATAACAAAAAAACATATTCAATTTTATGTGAAATTGAGTAAAAAACGAAAAAAAATAATTTCAATTTTACGACCAGCATTTTTTAAAATAAAAGTCCCGAAGCTATAATAAAGAGTCGTTTCGTAACCACGATCAAAGGACAGCCAAATTCAATTAAAAAAAAAAACATTATATTCAAACAATGGGTTTGATTTGGAATTACGGTTTTTATATTCTTCGATAGGAATCTGATAAAATAATATAACTGTATGTATTTATGAAGCAAATTGTAAGCAGTAATTTTGCAACCATAAATATTGTTTTTTTAACGTTCTGTAAATTTTCTGAATTTATTACCCATTTATAGTAGTTTAGATGGTATTAAGATATGTTTATTTTGTGTTCATATTTACTCTCTATTTTACAGTTCTATTTTAGGTTTAGGTGGATAACGACGCAATATCGGCAAAATGAACTTTGCTGTAAAGGATAACCGACGATCAATAAATTAATAAATGTCTGACGCAATAAATATATTTTGAAGACTTCAAAATAGTACCTATTATTTTACACAGATTATTTTAAAAGAAAACTAGCGGGGAATATTATAAATTTTATCTATTCTTTATTTATTTATTTATTTTATTTTAGTAATTTGTACATCTAAGTTTAAAAATTGCTAATTAATTATAATATTTCATACTGTATACGTTTTTTTCAGGTTTTATGTAGCTCCTAGAATACGAGTACATCTTTAACCTTCCAATATTGGTGCGGACTTTAAAGTTTCTGGTAGCGTGTTTGTTATATAACTTCATCCCTTTGTACAGTAAACTGTTCAGCGTATTCGCGTTGTCCCTTTTTTGTTTGATTTCTTTGCACGTCCTTGTGTTATGTCTGTGAATGTCCTTGTTGTATATAATTTTGGTATTTTATGGATAAATATCATCGTGTTCAAGGTCAGTCAATTTAGTTCAGATTTGTGGGATTTAAAATTGTAAATCTCATTGCCTGTCAGAAAAAAATATTACCAATTTTTTCATTATATAACGAATCGGGGATGGGAAAAAAATGTGGGGGTGAAAAATGCTGCATATTTGTATAAAAATTAAATTCACGCCAGTCGCCCGCCCGCCACAGACATACATCTTTATATACAGGGTATTTCGTCAAGCGCTTCCTATCTTTACATTTAAATAAAACAAAGTGTGTGTGAGATATCATTGAAATTTTTTATTCGTTTGAAAGGCCTATCGATGCCATTATGTGTGGAATATAACATCGTATATAATTTTGGTATATCCGCCATGGCTTCTCTGGGTGGCGCGCATCCGAAATTTCCAATTTTCTATGACTCTGGGCATAAATCAGGCTTTATTTGACCGATGGTATGGGTTAATTGGGCTTTGACGGCCGCTGTGGATTTGTGGATTATTCGCATAGACCAACATAAGAGATCCAAGAGCGTCCAATGCATTCCGAAAAATCCACTGTTCTGTAGGTTTTGGGCTGGCGACGTCATCGGTCCATATTTCTGTGAAAACGACGTTGACCAGGCCATCATAAAAAAATTCCATGATATCTCACAAACACTATGTTTTATTTAAATTTAAATATAGGAAGCGCTTAATGAAAGACCCTATAAATAGGTCAATTATATATATTGTGTTGACAAATTAGAGAGATCTAACAACTTGTCATAATATCAATCAATAGTTGTTTTTTTTTTTTAAGAAAGACAAACATTCCCGGGTTACGAATAACTCAACAATGTTTGAAATTCTCCTACTAACCACAGAGAGCCGAAAATGTTGCTTGTGTTGTGATGGAGGACTTAGCCAGTCGAGGAATCGAACACGCGACGCCCGAGTGGGACCCAAGCGCGATGCCCACTCAACCACTGACCACTGACTTATATGAAAATCATGTATTCCAGTATATTTAATATAGTGTCCTCTGCGTGGAAAGTTTCTTCTACGTACCTTCTCCAAGCTTAAATTTTCCAATAAAAGTGTTGAATTGACCTGCCATTTGTTAAAAATTAAAGCAAAACAGATATACGTTCCAGATTAAGAATTATTACTAATTAAGTTAAAATTATTTTGGTACCTACGGTTTATCACTTTTCTGATATGAGTTATACTTATCAGTCGAAATTTTAAAATTAAAGATTCAATGAACGGAATAATTTTACGCATTACGCAGGAACATAATTTCAAAACACGCATGCAACCAAGCGCTGAAAACCAAAATTAGTATGTTTTATTATTTTAAGCGTTCGTTGAATGTTTTTTGAAGTGAAAACTTCTTTATCAGCTCGATGAAACGAAAAAAAGCGACACTAAAAAGAGACAAACGCATAGATACATCTATAGGATATAGCCTGCGAGAGAATGAGATAGGTTAATCGGTATCCACTTTGTGCGGTTGCTTCGTAGCCTATCGGTTTCCTCTTTGTGATGTGCGTAGCCTCCCTACTTTTGTCTATTTTAGTTTTCTGAAGGTTTTACTTCTACCGCGTGTGAACTGCACACTCTGATTAGTTAGTTGTCCTCAAGTTAAAATCTGCCAGTGCTGAGCAAAGAGAATTCAGTAGAAATTGATTTCGGCGCTAATTTTCCTTCTGGTCCGATAAAAGATATACAAAGGTAATATAATCAACTTTGAAGTTACCTAATTACTTGGTTGCATGACGCAGAAGGTTGAACGTTGTATGCGGACAAAGGCTGTTACAGTCGCACGGACATCGGACGCCATGTGTCCACGTGTCACATAGTACAGGCTTAGCGACCACGGGACCACGGCATACACAGGAACGCTCACGTGGCATGTCGTGCACCGCGCCGCGCCCGTCTACTGTCGCGTCGGTGCAAATTTAATGCATTTATGGTGTTGATAACAGAGGGCGTAGGTTGTACCACGAAGGTTTGCAATGCGATTGCCTAGACCAGGGGTCTCCAAACTACGGCCCGCGGGCCGCATCCGGCCCGCCAGGGTCATAAATCCGGCCCGCGACATCTTAGAACCAGTGTCATCAATCAGGCCCGCGACAGCTTATATCTAAAACCTTCCTCAGAAGCGGCGAATTCGCCGAATTCAAGAGCCACACGAAAGCTGGCACGAGTTGCAACCTCTTGTTCAGCATTGAGTTTCGTAAACGAAGATTTCTGCTGTTTTAATCCACGCTTCAAAGTTTCAATTTTTTCTGTCCGCAAACTTCCTGTATATTTTGAGATATTTTGAAATTTCTTCGTTTCATTATGACGTTTTATTATATTCTTTGAGAACTGCTATGGTTTTATTGCAAATCAAACAAAGTGCTTTCTTACTGGACTCAATTATGAAATATTGAAAGTTCCATTGATCTTGGAATGTTCTGCATTCACGGTCTACTTTTCGCTTCTTTGCCATACTTTCCATAGTAAATCACACCCAAAAAACAAATTCAAACCAAAACACTGTTACATAAATGTCTTTTAAAAACACACAAACACGTTTATTTTCGCTTGTAAAGCCTCGATGACACACGGCGAGTTTACAAGCTACTATCTGAGAAATTCACTATCTGTTAGTAAACTCGATCAGTGTTATCGTGTTACTTGCTAACTAGCAGATTGTTGACAATCTACGAAAAAAGTTGAGAGGTCGTCAACTTTACCCGCTACATGCTAACTCATGAATGGTGTATCGAACGTGTCGACGAAAGCGTATGACAACCCTGAGAATTCAAGAATGGAATTTACGCTTCCACATAATACCGTGCCGCTGCGCGTTACCCCTTCCAATAACCTACGAAACAAAGGGAGTGCTCTCATTGGCCAACGAAACACTGTGCATTTGGAATGATGTCTACAATGCTATTACATTCTACAATTAACTTATCAATTGAAAACATAAACGCAATTGATAATAAATACATGCTGCAGCATCATTGGATTCGAAAACACATCTGAATAACCACGTAATACTTCCACCAGGGACCCCAGACAGCAATGATCAAAATCAAGGAAATGATTGAGTATTTACGTTATCCCCACCCTGCTACCAGACGCGGCGCCATTGGTCAATGCTGAACAAAGGAAATGTTTGAATCGTAAATATTTACGACAGCCAATTTACATTCCGAAAAACTCGGAGCTAAATTTCGGGAAATCGGGAATAATTTGAATCAAGAAATATATATCATCACCTAAAAATAGGTATATACTACAATAACACCTCAAAAAACTGTCGTCTACCTGTGATTATTGCACTTTAAGAAAATATTTACTTCTAGGTATTGTATCTTGTATCACATTTGTAAACTTGTACCTTTTCTTGTTGAAACAATAAAAATTATGTGAGACTTCGGTTTATTGGAACAGGACTGTCTTGGCAAAGGTTATCACACAGATTTTTAACACATCTGCTCGAAAATCATAGCGATTGGGAAAAATACGTAAACGCAAGCACCCTTCAGAAACAGGGAGGTTCTGTGTTCCAAAAGTCCAACCCGGATTTGCCCTATAAAACAAACGGCAAACCGGTAGGAAATCAGTTCAAAAACTACCAGCCAAGAAGTCACAAGTCTCCAAGAAACTGAAGTCTCCAAGTTCTAACCTACTTTAAAAGTGTTTTTTAATCAGTTTAAATTCTGTTCTACCTTTCTCTCAGTATCCCATTATCCTGACCCCAACAGTCTCCAAAAGTCTCCAAAAGTCTGCAAGTCTTTTAAGTGTTTTTACAACAGTTATAGAGTCAGTTTTTGCTAATTTAACTTAGAATCATTAAATCCAGAAGTTAAGGACATTGGCGTGCCAAGTTGTGTCCAGCTCCCTATTTTTGCAATTTGTGTACAAAACGTCTAGTACAAATGGTTTATTTATGTTTCCAATATGGCTGCCAATTAACAGCTGATTTTGACTGTCAACTGACTGAAGAATTAGTTATTTCCGCTACTGGCGCTAGCAGCTACGTGCGAGTCTAGTTTCCTACAAAAATGTCGCGAGCTACTGAGCGAGTGGACAGTTTTGTATGTCATCATGACAATCTCACTCGCCGATTCACCCGCTTTTAAACTTAGTAGATAGTAGCTTGTAAACTCGCCGTGTGTCATCGAGGCTTAACCACCAGATGTCGTTAAGCGTCGCAGTCGTGACAAAACAATATAACACAATTAGTAATTGAACTAGCGAATTTAGCACACGTGTGCTTGCTCAGAGCGCGTGCTTGGCGAATTGTCTATAAATTATGGATAATGGTAGGAAAATAAATTGGGAAAATTAAAATTATAGGTTTTGGCCCTTGGGACTCTCTGGAGTAATCAGTACGGCCCTCCGGCTTAAAAGTTTGGAGACCCCTGGCCTAGACTGTAAATCAATATTTTTAATTTGCTGCAACTCCAAGACGTCTTTGGTCTTAGGTTTAGCATGTTAGATCGATAAAACCCTATATCAATACGATATCGACCAAATCCGTCATCTCTACATATTATAAATTAAAGTCCTCCGTCGCGTCTGTCTGTTCGCCAATCTTAATTCGCTGTAATCTCAAAAACTACTGAACGGATTTTCATACGGTTTTCGCCAATAGACAGAGTGATTCACGAGGAAGATGTAATTATATTATTTGTCAAGGTTTTGTGTAAATTGGTTGAAATATATTTAATTAAAGGAGAATGTCTGTACGTGGTGGACGAGCGGGCTGGCAAGCGGGTGGTGTGGATTTGATTTGTATGCAAGTTAAAACAGATGGCGGTATGAGTTAAAAGGTTTAGTAACTATCCAGTATATATGGCGTTGTGTTTTGTTAGCCACAACAATGCGTTGCCGGGTCAGCTAGGCTATTATATATTTGCGATTACGGTTACCAATTGATAAATTTTAACCCCTCCTAGTATCAGATAAGTTTCAGTTAACTGTCAGTATGTGCTTGTATTTGGATAATGTCGTTCGTTATGGAAAATTATTGGTTTATTAATGAACAGAGTTCAACTAACGAAGCTTTTAGAATTGAAAGATGTAGTACGTATACGCGATCCATAAACAAATAATTCAACTAAGACGCGACCAAATTATTCCGTTCGATCTTTAAGAAGCGGTTGAAATATGACTAAAAACCTGATTAACTAATTATCTGCATATTTAGCTCAGTATTTGAATTCAACATTGCCAATTTATTATTTTTACGTATTTGCTTGACTTTACCGCACGGCGCACAAAGCTTTTCTACGGACTCGTACACTCTCGTAGTATATTATTTGATTTCCTGCCTTGCTTTGTATTATTCTTCGAACATCGTTCCAACCGTACAGGATGTATTGTACTTCATAATATCCGGTGTTGTATGGCCAAATTTGCGCTCTTGCAAAAAAACCCTACATCACTTTAGATAATTACATGTTTTGTTTTGTCCTAAAAGGTCTGTTTTGCTCCAAAATATTACATGGATGAAAGCGATACCCAGAACCGAAGAAGATATAGCCTGTGAACGAGAAGAGCCGACCCCAACACTCCCAACAGCGTACTTAGGCAATGATTTGGGACAGTGCAAGGAAGAAGAAGACTATAAAGTCTGTTTTAAGACGAAAATTAATACTGCATCATTATTTTAGAACCGGTTTACAGTATAAATACATAAATACAAATTATAATTACAATTTATTTTTATTTTTATTAGAAATGTATGAGCGCATAAAGAAATAACTTTTTTACGGCTAAAATTATCTGTGACAGTTTCCTTTGGTTAACTTTTTTTATCTATACATGTAAATATCAAAATATGTTTTTATATGTATTTATATAATGTATATGAGATGTCTATGCGTTGCTAAACCATTCATCCGATTGCGATGAACCTTTGGGGATTGGATGTGCGCATGCCCGCGATGGTTTTTATAAAATATAATAGTGAGTTCTGGCATCATGAAATTATGCGTTGCCTAACCATTCATCCGATTGCGGTGAAATTTGGGGATTTGATGTGTGCATGCCCGCGATGGTTTCTATATATACTGGCGAGCTCTGGCATTATGAAATTTGAATTAAAAAATGCAATACGTGGCACGCGGGCTGTTTGAAAACTGAATGTACCGAGACTGAATGTATGGAATGCGAGAGGGGGGAGGGGAACTCTGGAGGAGGGTTCGCGGGACGGGGGAAGCGGGAGAGGAGAATGGGGAGAGGGAAGGCGGAGTGGGCACGCGTGAGGGGAAGGGGACGCGGGAGAGGAAGGGGAGTCTGAAGAGGAACAGGAGAAACAATTTCTTTATTAAGTGGCATAGCAACGCATGCCGGGAACTCGCTAGTTTCTTATAAAATTATACACAAAATCAATTAAAAACACTTTTCGGCTTGAAATCGTGACCTCTAGACTCCGTTTGCCAAGCGATTTTTATGCTTATTACCTGTATTCATGGCGATATAAGGCACGCTAAAAATATGTAATTTTTTAGCTTGTGGCTTCTTTTTAACCTCTCTTTCTAATACATTCGCCGCTTATGAGAAATAAGAGAGATACTGAGCGCTCTGTTGTAAGTTGTAACCACTCTCTCTGACAGGGGTATCGTTTTTAACCCTCGATCCGTCGCTTGGGGTCTTTAAAAACCTAGGTTTTACAGAAATGCTAATCATGTACATTTGAAATGTTCTCACGGATTCCTTACTTTAGGTAGCTTCCTAAAAGTGACTACACTTGACGCTAGCGCCGTCGACATTAAGTCTGCCCATGTGCGCTGTAAGATCCGTATGTTTCGGCGTGCGGCTCAATCAAAATCAACAAAATACAACGAAAAAAAAAATTAATATATTTTTTCATTGCATTTTGTGGGTTTCTTTTTTTGTAATAATAATAAGTCTGAATCAATCTCATTTAAGTTTCATAGAAATTCTTTATTTTAGTAAAAAGTTTACTTCTAAAATAAGTGTGATGACAAATGTTCCTTGTTGATTTTTATGCATTTATATTAAAAATAAATATCTAATTTTTAATTATTTATTTTTATTTAAATGCAGCCCCTACCATCTGACTATATCCGTTAAAATAACACATAAAATGTATGCTATAACAACAATTTAATCATCTTTATTTTGGGGGTCCTTGGCGACACCGCGCGACTCGTCGCGTTAAAAAAAGGCACGCCAGGCGAAGGGTTAAAAAAAAGGGCAAGTTAAAATGGAGTTATCAGCGGCAGGTATTTATTTACGCAAAGCAATATGTTGTAGTATGCCAACTTTTTCGTTGGCTGCATATGGCGTATTTTATGGTCACGCTTGAAAGAAAGGGGTGAAATGTATACAAGTTTAATTGGCACGTTATTCTTCAAAGTCCAATGTGCGGGACTCGGGGGTATCCAGTATTGACCACTTCCTACATTTTATTCGGTTCATTAAACAAAACAGTACCAAACAGAACATTCAAGAATAGTGAGTAAAAAATAATCAACAAAGCTGATCTAACTCAACCTAACCTCACCTAACCTAACAAAACCTACCCCAGCACAACCTAAAACTAATCAAACCGAAACTAATCTATCCCAACCTAATCTACTATTTAACATTGTTTTGTGACTGTTGTATCCAGTTTCCATTTCATTGCTTTTATTTTTTACATTAATCTTCACGGGAGGCCATAAGGAAAATAATTTCTCTCAAGGCCTATTTCGTCTTTGATAATGCTGTGTAGAGAGTATTTTTGTGGAGACTAAGGATTGAACATGGGTCTTGAAGATACTTGAAGCATGATCTGTGTTTTAAAAGTTAAAACCACACAAAGGCAAAGCTATTGAACAATGGATGAAGCGCGAAATAAACGCCTGGGGAATATATGACGCGAAAGTGCAAGGTGCAGGAAGTCGGGGATGCCTGAGGAAGGCTGGACACAATCAGGCGAATCAAAAACTTGAGGGACAGCAAGCAAGGAGTGTGTGTTTCGACCAAGCACTAACGTATCGGAGTGTGTGCCAAAACACGAATGAAATCACTTATCCAATGATACAAATACTCACATAGGAAGTTCTTTGTTAAATTCATTAAACTACATCGACTAATTTGCTAAACATATTTCTACCTATCGTATCAATGCATTTCAGTTGTTAATTGTATGATTAAAAGATATATTATAAACCATTACAAACTGTAATATTATTTAGTTTCTTTTCATCATTTCAAATTTGGGCAAATAATGTTACCAACCTACAAAAGTGGCTATTCTTTGGAAATGAAATTTATTTCCTGTCATATGTAGATTTCTTTTGGAATATAATATTTGACTTATTATTTACTTACCATTAAACTTTTTTTACATATATTTATATAAATATATTTTTTCATTTTTGCAATATTGTGGTGGTATTTACGTATTGTAGTATTTATTGTTTGATTTGTAATCTATACATGTCTTTCTAAACTTCTGTTTTCTATTTTCTGCTGTTTTAGAGCTGTATTTTTCATATTGTATTTATATCAGATACTATGTTATATTATGTAAAAGCCGAAAGGCGTTAATAATAAATAAATAAATAATATAAATAAATAAATAAAACAAAGTCCATTCGTCTTGTCTGCCAGTCCTTGAAAGGAAACTTCGTGATGTGTGGTTAGTGAATATTCTATAATCTAATCTAGTTAGGTACTTAGGTATATTTCAAACATCACAATCTTAAAAAAACACTTATCACAAAGTCAACCTTAAATACGATGTACACAAGTACCTACTTCAACGAGTTTATACATCTTTTAAGTTGCATTATTTACCTACTTATTTATTTATTTAAATATGGTTTTTATAGACTTCCTCACATGCTCCTATTATAAAAAACTCCCACACAAAATAAAATTACAAAAACCTTCCTATTCTTTCAAAAAATATTTCTGAATCCATTTAAAGTATCGACGAAAATGTCTACGTCAGCACATTACATCTTATTATATGTATAATCGACACATTTGGGTCAGAGGTTGTTTTTATTACATGGTGTTTTGAGTATTACTTAACTGTTTGTGTGTTTTTTATAAATGTATTTCATACAATAACTTAATTTACTTAAATAACTATGAGAGCTGAAAATATATGTTTATAATTTATACAACACAGCGCAGACAAAAGTTAACCTAAAAAGTTCGTACGCCGAAAACTCAACGTCCGAGTGGTTTTGCTCAGGTAAACAAACGAGATATTCTACCCTTGAACAGTTAATTACCTTTAGTAATTATTGAAAATGATTTTCACCATTCCTTTAAATATAAATAAACGAAATTAAATATTTACTTACGTAGGTACATTTAAATTTTTTAGTGGTATGCGTTGAATGTTAATTCCAAATTCAATTTGAATGCTCTGTTTCTACTTCTTCTATGTCTCCACGCAAATTTAGTAAGAATGCAAGGCTATGTTAATCATCGTTTGGTTACTGAAGGACATTATTATCTTCTTATATTATATTAATTGACCGGTCAGTGGCTGAATTGACATCGCGTCTGGTTCCCACAAGTGGCGGGGCTTACTGACTGCCCTCCCCCCCTCTGCAGTTTCTTCTTTACCCTATGGGCACGTGGGGCACGAGCCCAGGGCCTCCGACCTGTGATACTCATGCCCATAAACTAATTAATTATCAATGTACTGCGTCAAACATATTTTTATTTGGAATTCTGATCAGAAATGCGTACGATAATATTTCCTAAGAAAATATTTAAAAAAAAACCTTATTAGGGTTAGTTGGGATCAAGTGGTCGTAGCATCCTAATTAAAAAATATTAACTATATATAACATATAAATAATAAACTGAAAATGACGATAACTTGTAAAGTTGTCCATTTCCAATCATTATAACTACATATGTAGTTCCTTACTCTTAATCCTCGTTTCCTTTAGAGTGAGGTTGCCAAGACTGCCTGAAAAAAATGCGCTCGATTTAAGAAAGGGGAAAAAGGGGACATACTTTTTACGTTTTTATGTAACTTATGAGGTATATTTTCGTATGTTTCGTATATTATAACTATTTTGTATGGTCGTTCTTAAAAACTTAAATTTATATTTTCTTGACAAGGACCGGATATGAAAAAGAAAATATAATTTAGACCGATGCACAGTGAGAGGGAGGGTTTACAGGGAAAAAAATGTGATATTTTATTTCGGTATGGGTTAAAAAAATAAAAATATTCGGTTTTAGTAAGTTTACTGCGATTTCTGAATTTTATTAACAAAAATATAAAATTTAAAATAATAAAATAAAATTAAAAAATAATTATGTCCATATCCATGCAAAAATAACGGCCAAGTAACGTTCAATTTTGCTTTTTAATATTCTGATACGGACGATAAACAATCATCATCATCGTCGGTTTTAAAGATATTTGAAGAATGAATGTCCGGAGGAATTATTAAATCAAAAACTTCCTTAGAAAAATGATTTGATTGTTTTTTTGGGAGTTGCCTGTAACTAGTTATGACAGGGTCAGATATAACTAACATTAAATTAAAAACATCCTCATTACATTTTTCACGAGAACATTTTCTATAATAGTTCTCGCGATATTTTTTAAAATCTTCGGTTCTTTGTTACTTCTGCAGATGGAGGAGTGATTGTTATATTATCTTTTTTTGGATAGCATGCCTTTTTTGCCTCAAGTACTATATTGTACGGTGGAAACCTTTCTGGGTCTTCCGATCTTATGGCATTGTACTGGTGCTTCGTAAGCTTGGCTTCCACCATGGTTGAGAGGGCTTCCTTCTCAGACATCCGTCGAGAGCGATAATCATCAAATACCTTATACGCTTTTCTGAACATAGATGCGCTCCTAGGTGAACGAATAATATTTCCTACCAATTTTGATGCAATCGGTTGTCCAGATGGTCCAAAGGTTTTCGTTGCAAACGCCAAATGAGAAAGAGGTGAACTTTTGCGAAGATCTTTGGTTTATTAGCGTTTGGATCGGTCAGAACAGTGTTCAAATTATATTTCCGGGCGACCGCAACTGTGCTGTTTTTCAGGAGAAATCTCATATAACGTAAAACCAATCTGAGTCTCAAGCCTTTTTTATTTTCCATCAAAAATCTAGCTTCATTTCGATAAGCAATTGACCATTTTGTTTTAAAGCAAAATTTGAAGTCCGCAATCTTTTTACAGCCTTCTTTGGGGCAATTTATAAGTTTTTTTCGATATAAAAATCGTTTTTCCATCTGTTGGCACTTTGAGTTCATCACTATATCAAATAACTCCTTTTATCTTAAGATCAAATCCTTTGAAAACGAAGCTTTATCAAAAATAATATTTATGAAGCACTCAAATTTTACAGGAAGCAAATTATGTAAAAATTACTGGGCTGTAGAGACGCAAAAATGCGCAAGATTTTTTTTCTTAATATGATACTAAAATAGGTCAGCTGTAAAAGTAAATTGGCACATTTACGAAATATTAGGAAATATCAAACTAAAACCTTAACTGTTCCAAAAATCATCGTTTTTATTTTAATATTCAGGAGATGTTTTTTAAAAAAATATTTCCCAAATTTGTCAAATTAGGAAATGAAAAAAAAACTTAATATCTATAGTACACATTTGAAGGTATTGGATTCATGTAGAAAAAAGTTTCTTCTTCTTCGATGGCGCTACAGCCCATATCGAGCCTTGGCCTCCGGCAACAGTCGCCTCCAACTCCTCCTTCCAGTTTGGTACCTGGAGAAGATGTGCTGCATCACCTCTTACCTCGTCTTCCCACCTCAGTCTGGGTCTTACCACTTTTCTCTTTCCACCTGGGTATCCAGTCAAAATTCTTTTTGGGACGCGTGTATCCGGCATTCTCTGTACATGCCCAGCCCATCTCAGCCTGAGGAGTCTCATACGTGCTGAGATGCTAGGGGCCTTATATATGTCATACAATTCTGTATTGTGCCGGATGCGCCACTGTTCGCCCTCTTTCACGGGTCCGCATATTCTTCTCAGCACTTTTCTTTCAAAAGTATCCAGCATTTCAGCCATCTTTACCGTCAGTGTCAGCGCCTCACATCCATATGCCAATACCGTTCTAACAATGGTCTTGTTTATGGTTATTTTGGTTTTTCTGTGGACACTACGTGACTTAAACACTGGCAGCAAAGAAAAGTATGTTTTGTTGGCTGCTGTGATTCTCCTTCTGATTTCTGCTGGGTCTTTATTGTTTTCTGTCAGACTGGAGCCCAGGTAGGTGAATTGATCGACCACTTCGTATGAGTAGTTAGTTTTCTTTAAATTGTGCACTACTTCTTCTTCTGTGTGAAGGGTTCCTGCTCTGTACCATCATTTTCGTTTTATCAACATTAACCCGCAGTCCTACTTCTCGTGCCGCTGTTTCTAAAGGGTCGAAGACCTCTTTAATGGCTGAGATTGATCTTCCGATAATGTTGATGTCATCCGCATATCCGACAACTTGACTGCTCTTGAAACAAATATTGGAGCCAGTGTCTGTTAGCGTTTTTCTTATTACATGTTCTAGCACAATGTTGAAGAGAGTGGGAGCCAGACCGTCCCCCTGTTTTAGTCCCTGCGATACCGTGAATTCTTCCGACAGTTCTCCGTCTATTTTGACCTGACATCTTGAGTCTGACATTGTGGCTTTGATGAGCCTAACCAATTTAGGTGGGATCTGGAATTGAAGTAGTATGTCATGTAGACACTCCCGATCTATGCTATCATATGCTTGCTTGAAATCTATGAATAGTTGATGTACATCTATATCAAACTCCCAGCACTTTGCCAAGATCTGTCTGACGGTGAATAATTGGTCTGTTGTGGATCTACCTGTGCGGAAGCCTGCTTGATACTCTCCCAGTAGGTTTTCTGCATACTTATCAATTCTTTTTTTCAGTATCATGGTGTAGATTTTATATGCTGTGCATAGAAGTGAAATGCCTCTATGATTTTCGCATTTTAATTTGTCACCTTTTTTGTGAATTGGGCATATTATGCTTATTTGCCATTCCTCTGGGATTTTTTCCAATGTCCATATTTTTGTTTTTAAACTAAGTGCTCATTTCCATACTTGAACAACTCTGCCGGCAGGTTGTCTTTCCCAGGTGATTTGTTGTTATTAAGTCTCTTTAGTGCAGCATTTATTTCTGACATTGTTGGTGGGTTTGCTGATTCTTCATTACTTGATTCAGTGGGGATGTTAGTAGGGTGGCTTCTCAGGTCGCTATTAGGGTTAAGAAGTTTATAGAAGTAGTTTTTCCATACGGTTTTAATTCGTTCCTTATCAGGTATAATTGAACCATCAACGTCTTTGCATAGTGTTGTATTTGGTTTGAAACCCTTCTTGAAGAAGTTTACTCCCATATATGCCTCTCTAGTATTATTATCAACAAAGTCCTGTTCATTTATAGCAGCATATCATTCAAGAATTTTCTTTTCTTTCCCCTTATCAGCTCCTTTCGTTTCTTTTCTCGCTTGTTCGTACGCCTGTCTTTTGTTTCTTGTTGACCTTTCCAAGAACTTCTTTCTGAGTGTATTCTTTTCAGCTATCTTTCTTTCACACTCTTCATCAAACCAAGGGTTCCTGGGCTATTTGGGAATGTTTTCGACACTTGATTCCACTGCTCTTACAATTGCTTCTTTTATATCATTCCAGTCTTTTTCGAGTGATTCCTGGGAGTTCTGCTCAGTGATCTGACCTGGTAGGCTATTTACAAGGGCGTTGTGGTAGTGCTCTTTGCCTTCTGGTGTATTTAGAGCCTCCGTGTTGATTTTTGGAATAGTTGGTGGTTTCCGTGTCCTTTTGTTTGCAATTCGGCTCCTATAGGTGGCTACCACCACGTAGTGGTCTGAATCACAGTTGGCGCCCCTATACGTCCTTACATTTGTTATGCTCGTTGCTCCCCTTCTTTCTATCAGGACGTAATCATGGTGATTTGGTTATGGTATCTACCATCTGGCGATGTCCAGGTCCGTTTATGTATGTCTTTTCTTGGAAATTGAGTTGAGGCCACGATTAGGTTTCTTGATTCTGCGAAATCAATCACTCGGGTTCCATTACTCGGGGTTAGAAAAAAGTTTACAGTCCCTAAATGTTATATAATAAACGTTGCATTTTCACACAAACGTCCTGACTGCTCGGGAAGTCAATCTTTGCTGACGTGTTACGCAGCGACGAAACGTTTTGCTGAGTTCGGTGGTATGGGAAAAGATGCGCTGGTATGTGATGTCAAGATATAGAAACAAAATTTTGTGGTCCCTGCAATATGAAATTTTGATTTAATTCCGACGCTCCCATACTAGTAAAACCATTTTGCGATGGTGCGCCAAGTATAGTGGGAAGGAATAATCGTCAAGGACTCGGGATTCGTTCAGGGACTCGGACCCGCGGGCCACCAATTGCTGATCGCTGCACTAGTACCTACATTTCTAGCGCGAGTGTCGAGTGTCTACAGTCGGAGTTTATGCGAATCATTATAACCACCCTTGGTTCCCACCCAGGCGTCGTGAGATCGATTAATCAGCTTGCTAAGTCCTACATCACGACACAAGCAATATTTACCGCTTACTCTGATGGTAATACGACATTTTCAAGTATTGTCAGGTTATATGTAACCTGGAAATTTGTTTTTCTTTAAAATAAATTACATTCAAACAATATTGTGGTGAATAGGTTAATCATGTAGTTTCAACATCCCTTAATAAATATTGTTAGTATAGTTAGTTATACGTAGTTTTGTGGTTCTCAACGGATGTCAGTTAAGTATTATTTTAGAAGAGTGTCGTCTATCGTCGTTACGATAATAGCCGAAGGCATCTGGTAGAAAGGCAGACGCCATTACTGTCGCGGGTCCGCAGCCGCAGAAAAACTTTGAGCCTCCTGTAGAAAGGACGTCAGGTCCAGTTAAATATTTATTGTCAACATTACGATAACGTAAATGAAGTAACTTGTTTTATTTGGAAATCTCAACGAACCTTGATCTTATTTGGAAGTTTCCCAACATATTCCAAGTAGTGTTAATCACTGAATTAATAGACACTACAAATATTAATCAGAAATACATGCAAGAAAGGAAGTTTTCTTAGGTTCCTAAGTTCCGAAAATCCTAAAATTTAGGATACATAATATGTACTATATCTTCTATTCCCACACAGCCCGAAGTTCTACACGATGTAGTTTAAGTTTCTGTTAGTTAGTGACCATTTCCTGTACGATAGTTAGGTCGTGACAAGGAAGAACATTATCTTGAAATACAATTTAACACGAATGACTATTCTAAATGGGATAAGTTTGCGCTTTAGGATACTTTGGCTAGGATACTAAACTTTAGGATACTAAACCGCGGAGTTTGGACATTTATTAACTTTATCTACACAATACCTGCAAATTGCCCGGTAACCTTCACAATTTGCAAAATTGACCCGGTTAATGCATGGCCATTGGCCATTGGATATTATAAAAGTCCAACCTTTATCTAAGTGACGCATCACCAATGCGAAGCAATGTAAATGAAGCAAAATCATGATGTGTTTTTGGTTAGAAAGTTTGGTAGCCTAGAAATATTTTAGATGCTTTAATAATTAAATACCGCGAGTAGAATGCATATTGGCACCGGGTATTATAAGCCAAGAAAAAAATCTATGAAAATTTCATTTAAAAAAAATTACTTATTGACCAAGATAATATTACGATATCTACATCTAATATACATTACAATATACCTAATATACATTACAATATATATATATTATTTTTTTGGTTTATACCACCTCACTAGGCTGAGCCTGTTCCGAGGTGAATATCTACAGTATCTACGAACAATGCTTTGAAGTGTAAAAATTTGTATTATGAACCCCTTTTCGCATTTTTTTTAAAGAATATTGAAAATTAAGTTCTTTAGAAAATGGTCGGAATTTTTTATAATTGATACTTATTCCTGAACTTCACAAAAAAAATAATACATGCATTATGGCAATGTTTTTTGTTGTTGCATAAATCGAAACAATTTCAACGAGAATTTTAACCTTTTCTCCATTTAAGTTTCGTTTGAATTTCAAGCGAATAAAATTTATTTTATTATGTTAGGAGCAATTTTAAGGTTAAAAATCCCACACAAAGAAAGTGTTGTTTAGGTTCTTATTCGACGGGCAATATGAAATAAAATAAAATAAAATACACTGCTGAAAGGCAATTTTTGCGCACAAGCGGTTAATAATCCACCGTTTTATCAAACCGTAATATTCCAGTCAAAGCCTGTACAACAATACACTGTTACATATTAAAAAAATTGTGATCAACGGAAAAAAATTACATTGCCGAAAGGCAATTCTGGCGCACAAGCAGTAAATGATCCACCGTTTTATCAAATCATCTTGGCCCTTAGATCCCAATCCATCACGAAATACTTACCGTTAGATTCCAGATAAGGTCCATACAAGAATTTAAACAAGGCGCGCCCACTCAAAAAAAAAGAAGACGGAGAGATATGTAAATACGAATGTTATAGAGAGCGCGCTAATATTAAAAACGATAATATTTAAGCGAACATTGTGAAAATAAATATTATAATCAATAATTATCAGCCTGAAACACTCATCTACATTGAAAAAATCTTCCGAGAAAAGATACTGGCCGCCAACGGGATCCCGTTGGCGGCCAGTATCTTTTCTCGGAAGATTTTTTCAATGTAGATGAGTGTTTCAGGCTGATAATTATTGATTATAATATTTGTTATCTACCCTTTGTGCTATACACAAAAATCTTGTTTAAACGTTAGTTTATCAATTAAAAATAATAATTGTGAAAATGTTTAATAAAACACGACTCGATTTAAATAGAGCAAAAATCTCACGGGGAATGTCTAAAATAGCTTTTAAAAAAACACTGAATTCCTTCATACACTTGTAAAATAACTGAAACAAACGTGTTTATGATAATATTTGGAGCATGCTTTTGCGATTTTTTTCTGTCGAGGGAATTTAATATAATTGCCGTTTCGGCGTAGGAAATGTATAGATATTATCTTCAAGAATAACATATATATTTGTAAGAGCTTTAAAAAATAAGCTTAAGCTATTAAAGGAAATAAGTAATAAATCGGTAGAAATGCGGGAAACCGGGCGTTTAACGGATAAAATTTTACATTGCCGAAAGTTTTATGATTGGATCATTGGCGCCCAAGCGGTTAATGATCCTCCGTTTTATCAAGTCAACTTAGCTCTTAGACACCAACCCATCACGAAATACTTACACCATTAGATTCCAGACAAAGTCCATATAACAATGGCACTGTTGAGTATATTGTTGACAAAGTTACACCCCGCGCGCTGCGAGCTGCGGTCTCCTCAGTCTTAAGTTGTTGCCTCTTGTTCATGTGGTTTAAAAGCCCTTTGAGCAGGTTTACCAATGGGATGGCTTTTGTCCCATGCGATCTGGCAGGAGATTACAGAGCTTTTCTCATTAGTTACTAGTTTTTATTTTTTACTTACTTTCCGTGCAAACAAAAGTTCTGAATTAATATTTTAAATGATTTTGATAAAGATAAATTAATATTATTATTTAATGAGCAGGCAGCACTCCGCTGATGTGCTCTTGGCTGTTTCACAATAACAGTTAATTGAGTTGTTTTAAATTTTACACTAAGTTAGTCCTTTCTTCTCTCCAAATATGAATCCAATAGAGCAGTGTTTCTTAACCTGTAGTTCGCGAATACATGTATGGGGGTCCGCATTCTCATCTTTGGACCATTTAGTAATAATAAATAAATGCTTCCAAAAGTCTCGTAATCGCTATGCGTCTTCGTTTCGGATTATTTTCCAGTACTCGAAAAAAAATTGCGTAATTGAGTATAGACCCTTTCAAGACAGTTGTTACTGATATTTCTGGCTTGACAACGGCACAGGAAAACCAATTAATAGAAAATCTTGTGATTCAGCTTTGAAACGTAATTTCCAAAAAAACCTCTTTATCATGTTTTTGGGTGTATGTAAAGAAAGATTATAAGAAAATATCAGAAGAAATACTGAAGCATTTACTGCTTGTCTCGAACACATACCTCTGTGAAAAAGTATTCTCTGCTCTTGTATATTATACTAAAAACAAATACGGAAACAGATTACAAGTAGAATCCGATTTGAGATTATAACTCAGCCGCAACATCAAACATCAACTTGAATATCACTAATTTACTTGCAAAAAACACCAAACTTCGCAACAATTAACCGTTAATTAATGTGAACGTTAGTATTGCTGTTTTTTTTTTAAAGAAAGACGAACGTTCCCGGGTTACGAATAACCCAACAATGTTTGAAAATCTCCTACTACCACCACAGAAAGCCGGAAATGTTTCTTGTGTTGTGATGGAGGACTTAGCCAGCCGAGGATTCGACCACGGGACGCTCGGGTGAGATCCAAACGCGATGCCCACTCAACCACTGTTGTACGTTAATTATTAACGGTTTTTATAAAAATAAAATTGTATTTGTAGTACTTACTAAGATTATATATCAGAGTGTGCAATTCACAGGCGGTAGAAGTGAAACCTTCAGAAAATTAAAGTAGACAAGTGTGGGAAGGCTACGATGCACCGCACAAAGAGAAGACCGATTATACTATCTCATTCTCTCACAGGCTAAATCCTATGGATGTTTGTGTTTGTCTCTTTTTAATGTCGATGTTTTTCGTTTCATCGAGTTTCAAATCACAACGGTGCTAAAGAAGTTTTCACTTCAAAAATGGTTCGAAATTTTATTTTTTATTGGGGTCCTTGAAAATTGACCTTGATTTCCTAAGGGTCCGTGGCTGAAAAAGGTTAGGAAACGCTGCAATAGATGCAAATAGGTTTATGTAGCGTCCATGGCATGTTGTGGAAGTTTGTTATTTTTTGTGTTTTTGTTATTTTTTGTGTGTCTACGAAGCTTTATATTTTTGTTGGTCGTGAAGTGTTCTTGGATAGCAGTGCAACTACAACATCCAGAATTTTTTTGATAGTGTCAATCAGGACATTCCTTTCTCTTCTTTCTTATTGTATATCTATCCTTCTAAATGGAATATTAAAATAAGAAATCTTCTACTCTAAACAGATTATTATAATAAAATAATAAGACATTCGTGCTTAAAATGTTACCTCATTTGATCTTTTATCGCCGCTCCGGGAACCAATTGTTGGATAACTAATACCCCTGCCATAAATCACCTCAAGTGGTTCGATACGTTTTGTAACTAGCAGGAGGGGCAGTGTTTAGGGAGTGAGATTTGTCTAGTTTTTGATGGCGGATGCGTTTGCCCACCTAGGCGGGCCGGATCGGAAGAAATTGGTTGAGGGATTCCTTTTGTCGTCTCCAGCCGGACTCTCTCGACTATTACTTCTATGTCCATCACTCCTCGACACTTGAACCCCAGCTTCCTACCCTTACCTTTTACCCTATGCCCTCATGCCTTTTTTCTTCCCAGAAGGAGGGATGAATCTGAGGGTCAATGTGTCCAAGAGTGATGGACATATGAATCCATCCATCCCACTGGGGTGGAAGGCGATGGGTCGAGAGAGTCCGGCTAGATAGGTATAGGTTGGGTCTCCTTTAACCAGTCTCTCCCGATCCGGTCTGGTATGCCGTAGATTGGCAAATGCATTCGCCGTCAAGACCTAAACAAACCTTGAACTCCATGAACCCCGGCAAAAGTTACCAAACTTAGCCAACCACCTGGTGTGACCTACGGCAGGGGTGCTGGTTATCCAATAAATGGTTCCATACCCTCCTTCAAAATTATAATGAGAGACATCACCTCCACTGAGTAAACCTGACCCTAACGTAATCAAACTTAACCTTTCATTGTTTACCCTTCCTAATCCAAAATCCGATAACAACAATTCCAAGTCCACAAAGTTCGAACAGAAAAACATCCTTATTCCTGAAAATATTTTCTGTAAATTTACAAAGCGTCACGTCGGAAAATTAGGTTTGGCAATGTTGGTACGAAAGAAGTCCATGAAATTTTTAAGTCCATCAACTTAATTTCACGTGCCTTTTCAAACAAAATTAACTTTGACTTTGCTAATAGTATTTTTCATTGTTTTATTGATATCAAAAATGTCCAAAGAGTGGATAAACGCGTTTGGTTCTCACCGGTAAGTCCTCTGCTCGGTAAGAGCCCCATATATGGTGTTTTTTGTTCTCGAAAAAAGTTAAACATTACGGTAATGTATTTTTATATTGGCGAATAAATTTTCTACAATGATTTAAAAATGTTCCATTTTCGATTTGTCGTCAAAACGACACGTTCGTTTTAATTCGTGAATATGGCAGCGTTGGCTAGTAAGACAGCAGTCAGGTCGGGCAACGTCGGTGATTGCCAGTGGCGTTTTCTACGTCATAATGTCGCAGAAGAAGGAATTCTAATTTAATTTAATTTTAAGCTGTTCTAATTTCCCTTGGAAATTTAAGTGACAGTTGACATTGATTGGTTATTTTCTTGTGGAAATATGATCACAACGGGACAAATCCAAATTACGGTAATTACTCAAAAAGTCATGTAATAAAAAAGTCACATATAATATAAGTTTTTAAATATTGAGGGATCAGTAGTATTTATCGGTCCAGTTAGAAGTTCTACTGAGCCGAACCCTCTGATATGAAAATATCTGGAGTCGGTGAATTTTTTTCCCATTTGGTCTCTGGTTGATTGATGAATTGTTCTTGTATTGTTTTGTATTCATTATACTTGTATAGTGCACTTATATAGCGTGGATTGACTTGATAATCGTCTGTGGAAAAGTGTGTGGAAGGGTTTAGTCTTTCCTGTGAGGAAGATTTATTCCGGACATAAAATCTGAAGCACCTGAAATTATATAACATAAAATAAGTGATATTATAATATACGGTAATAAAAAAACGTGATTTTGGACTTGTTTCTGCCTTGAACTGTTCCATCGATCTGAATAAATCATTATCGATTCTTTCACGTATCTTCCAATATCTACTGTTATGATATGTAAAATTTATTAATGTAAACACAACGCAAGTAAAAAAACGGTTTTTTAGAGCGATTCGAGACTGTTATCTCATAGTCAATATTTAAGTTGTGCTTTATGGAACTAAACCCACTATGTAAATTTTGTCACAAAGCGTTTTTGAACATTGGATACAAGAGGCGTTAAAACATCAATTCACAATAAAAAAAACTAGATAGTAAGTGTTTAAAAATAGATTTTTTAATAGGATTTTGTGTATTGCGGCAAACTGGCTGTGTTGTGGCGGTCGGTTTTTTTGCACGATGCAATAAAAAAGATCTTTTTTACAATAGCACCACACAAGAGGCCCTGAAGAAAGAAATGCTGTGTGGAGGGTATTTTTATGGAAAGGAAGGAGAGGAATTCTGGGAAGGAAAAGTGTGAGGGGTGGGTAGGTATCTATCCAGGAGTGACGGACCTAAGAATCCACCCTTGCACTGGGGTGCAAGGCGATGGGTCTAGAGAGTCCGGCTGGGAGGTCAAAAGGTCTCCCTCAAGGCGATTAAACACATCCGCCGCCAAGCTCTTGAAAAACTTCGTCCCATGAACCCAGGCACCACTACTAAGACTCCAAACGGCTGTTGGTTATTCAATGCCTGCCGCCTGCGAAAATGAAGCATATTTAATATACGAATTATATAAAAGAAAATAATTTTGTCTTGCTTAATAATAATCACAGATGCAAGAAAACTAAGATAAGGACTTAAAGCTAAGGTGAGACATTAAAAATAAAAGTTAGGTAAGGGCAAAGTATAAATATATCTAACAAAGAAAAAGGGACAGTAAAAGACAATGAATGATTTAAATAAAGCAAAAACGAATGTGTGCGAATAATGCGAAAAAAAAAAGAATTAAGAAGAAACAAAGTTTATGAATTGACAGAAAATGGCATTTCTAATTCAACCTTCTGATACGTTAACCGTTTGTAGCTTACAATCGATCTTAATAATAACAGTTTAAAATATTATTACAAAGTACCCAATCGAGCAACAAGGCAATACATATTATTCTGCAACAATAATTCTGGAACGAACTACCACATACATGCATCTATTTCTCGACTTCACACATTAGGAAACAAATTCACCTCCAATATCGATGTATTTAACACAAGTTTACCATTATTTAAGAATTACCTAAACGATATTTTTATGTAGAATATTTTGATATTTAAGGAGCATGATATAGGGGCTAATGCATATATTTGTGTATTTCTATATTAATCCACAATGTAAACACTTATTACCGTTTTATTTTTATGTATCTTGCATTTTGTCATGTATTTACACATCACAATTAATCAGTCACCTGTAAATTTTGTAATTAATAACATACGAGTACCTACTAGTTTATTTTCTATGCTATTTACAACTTATAAACTTTCTCTTTTATTGCAATATATTATCTTTCCTTAATTTATCTGTATACTCATATCACGTGTACTAGTTATTTTTTTATAGTTTAAATAAATAAATTATTAATACACCAGCGTATGTTGTAGAAACTCATTCCACGTACGATACAAGCGGAAGTGCTACCATCTACAATATTTAAATAGAACTATTGAAGTTTTCATAATATATTTTTACCTGCTAGTGTTTTAAATATCATAAAGCTCGTAATAAGGAAGTTGAGTCCTTTTTTTAAATTTTTTTTTATCAATGTTCGTATTCAAACTTAAATACTGGTATTTTTTTTTTTTTTTAAAGTTCGTTTTCATAGTAAAATTATTTCTCAAAGTTTAAATTTTATTAAGCCCGCCAAAACGAGCGGTAAGAAGCGGGGTGTGGGTGTGACGTCATTTAAACTGAGAAAACTGCGTCGCTTGGGCATTTTGTATGGAGATTTTTTAAATTCTTCAATAAGGAATTCCAGTAATTTTTTTTATCAATGTTAACCGTCTATCAGAATTGATGTTATTTTAAAAAAAGAAAATTGATCAAGTTTTCATAGTTAAATTAATATATAAAGGTAGAATTTTTGTTCCTCGCGCCAAAACTCTTCACAAACACGGTATTGCCGTCGTTGGCCGATCGCCGTTGGTTGAAGTGTCAGCCGCCAATTCAGGCCGCCGCGCAAAAAAGTAAAGACCGAAAGTAAGATAACGGCTTACAGCGCAGTTCACTGTGAGGCTTTTCTGCGCAATCAATAAATTTAATATACTTGCACAAAACTAGTGAGGTTTACGGCGAAACATTAGAGAATACGTGATGATTATTATTTAATGCTGAAAAAATGTTTTATATTTATTGTAACATACAAATGAACACAATTAATAATTTGATGTATTTACTTGGAAGCTTTAACTCCACAAATTTCAGCACTAATGTGGTCAGTATTATCTATTTTAAATATAAAATCAACATGTCAGAATCAACGATTTGTAGGTAGTCGGACTGGCCTTGAATATATCCGATTTCTGACATGGTATGTGGTTTTTTAAACAGATTTTGCATTACATAAACTTTGTTTACTAAACCATTAAATATACCAAACCACCCATTACTAAACTTAAAAAGACTTTTAGGGGATAGAATGCAAAACCGTTTGGCCCATAAGTAAACGACGTTTGGCCTATACACCTCTCTCATCATACACAAACCATCTCTCGTGTAATAGAAAGAGATGCACCGTAGACATTTCGGTGATCCGCTCTTTATACAAACTGAGGTTCCAATGACGTCAGAATTCTTTCGACCATTCATGAAGCGTTTGGAGTTCGTAGCTTTTTGATGGATTTTTAAGAAGGTTTAATTAATTCTAAGAATAACAATATAGAAATATATTTATATATTTAGAATCGATATTTTTTGATCTACATGAACATATTTTTTATAAGTCAAAATATTTTTCACTCAACTTCCTTATTTTTCACTCAACTTCCTTATTCCTGTCTTTCATTTTCTGGTGAGACTCCCACTGAGATGAACCAAAAACTGCTACTATTCGATGAACCCAGTTTTTTCCTGTGCCTGTATTTGTCGCGGAGAGGTTTCCTAGTACATTCTTCACCAAAAGTGTTGCCAGCTACATTGTATAAGACGGGTGAATGGGTAATGTGTTTTCTCCTGAACAAGGTTGATGAATTTTGTAACATTTTGCTAAGGAATAAATGATGCTAGTTAGTACCTTCTCACTAATTTGCAATGCTCAAAAGAAATTTGTAATGCCCGCACTCGGCATTTAATTAAATCTGAACCGACAGTATTTCAACAATTCATTTTCTTGTAGGTCATTAGTTTGGGTTAATTAGTCATCACTTTGGGAGGCAGGTATGGGTATCGCCGCGCAGCCCAGAGAACCATTTATTGGACAACTCTGCCGTAGGTCACCCCTACGTTTGGTGACTTAGCAGGGTTGCCCGGGTTCATTGGATGAGGATGCGTCTGCCCACCAGCTGCATGGCAGGCCGGATACAGAGAGAGTGGTTGAGATAGTTCGTTTGACTTATCCAGCCGTACTCTCTCGGAAAATCGCCTTGCACCGCAGTGGAAGGGATGTATTCATAAGTCCGTCACTCCTGGTCACACAGACCCCCAGATTCCTACCCACCCCTAATACCCTTTTCTTTCCCAGAACTTTCTTTCCTTTCCTAAAAAGATCCTTCACACAGAATCCCCAAAGATGACATAGGCCCTGAGGGGAGTCATTTTCCTCAGAACCACGTATGTGGAGCCAATGTTAAAAAAAGGTCCTGGTTTTGATTTCCAGTTGTGACCGTTAGGTACCTTTTTATTTTCTGTGTCTGGTTCTATTTCATATCTCGTTTAGATTTATTAGCATTATTATTATCCGTGGTCGAGGGATAAGGCTCTCGACTAGAAGTACGATGGATGCGGGTTCAAATCCCCGAGCGCACAAGCAAATTATATTTAATTGATTGGAGTTATTTAAAGTATTGTCGTTAAAATAATATATTTATATTTACGACACGTTCCAGATTGGAAGAGACTCAGTATCGCCAGGGGTAAGGCCGTTGTTCTGAATTGATTAAGCCTTGCTTGGTTACCAGATTTGAATAGCCGGAACCCCCATACTCCACCTTCCTCTTTCCCATCTCCATTTCTCCCCTCTACTTCAGCCTCACAACATGCCCCAATTGAGGATGCCATAGTCTCACTGGCCCCAGGCAGTTGAGACTCTTGTGCGATATTTACACAAAAAAGGTTGAACTGAACTGAACTCCGAAACAGATACCCCAGTAGGTAGTAGGTATTCTAATTGAACATACAATATTTTTAGTTTTTTGTAAGGTCACGTTTTAAAGAAAAGTGTGACAGAGCCAAACATTTGAAGTAATTATTTCAGAGTTAGCAGTTAAAAAAACCTCTCCGCAGTAGCTTTGTAACCAACTCCACGTACGAACACGGTTTTGCGTATCGCTCGGCGTAAGAGTTGTATTCGTAATCGGATTATTAAATTTCAACCGTACAGACGCTAGGCTATTAATACTGTCAGATATTCATGATGGGGATTTCTCAGATTTCACTCGTGAACACCTGTCACCAGAACTTCAGGTGATTACTCTAATTATATTATACTTTAGCGAGAATGAATGAAAAATCCGTGAAATTAATTAATTAAACTGAGAGAGAGTTTAAAAAGAATTTAGACATTATGTTGAATTCGTAAAATATGTCAATTCAGATATTTCGAATAGCATTTTTCTTTTTAATTTCCTTCAAAAATTTTTAATAAAATTTTCAGGAAGCTTGCTTTTATAAATTAATTAGCGAAAACCTGTAAAAAATCAAGGGATATTATATACAATTCGTGAAGCTAAAGTTTTATTTAAATAACACTTCAGAATAAGGGTATTTTTTTGCCGTAGAATGATATATTCACGGAGTTTTTGACTCATTGAGATACAATTTTCAAAATGACAATTAAAATTATTGGGTTCCAATTTTTAAACTAATAGCACTTAAATAGGAAACATATTATAAATTAAATTCCTCCGCCGCATCTGTCTGTCTGTCTGTTCGCGATAAACTCAAAAACTACCGCACGGATTTTCATGCGGTTTTCACCAAAAGATAGGGTGATTCATGGGGAAGGTTTAGGTAAATAATTTGTCAAGGTTTTGTGTAAATTGGTGGAAATATAAAGGAGAATGTCCGAATGTGGTGGACGAGCGGGGTGGCAAGCGGGCGGTGTGGATTTGATTTGTATGCAAATCTACAGCTTTATGCCGAGGTTGATGAAAATTTGCACATGTGACCTTCAAAAGAAGATCAACCTTTATAACCAAGTGTTAATATTTCACACTTTCATCTGCTAATTTGCATACAAATCAAATCCACACTTCCCGCTTGCCAGCCCGCTCGTCCATTACATACATACATTCTCCTTTATACATTATGTATTTCAAACAATTTACAAAAAAACTTGACAAATTATATGCTTAAACCTTCCTCATGAATCACTTTATCTATTTGTGAAAACCGCATGAAAATCCGAAAAAAAACAGACAGACAGACGTGGCGGAGGACTTTAATTTATAATATGTAGAGATGTGAATACCGCACAAGATAACTGCTCCCAACCGTCTGGAGCTAAAGAGACTATGCTTCGCAAATTGGGGTTTATTTGAGGGTGAAGGCAATGGTGAAATAGATGAAATATTTTCGAATGTTTTCTTTTTTTAACATTTTTTCCACCCACTGACGAAAACAATATATGTGATTGGGAATACTATGTGGAGGGTACAAAGATTAAGAAGGAAAAAGGATGGAAAAGAAGTTCTGGAAAGGAAAAAGGGATCAAGGTTGTGTAGAATGGGCTAATGTTTTTAGGAGAACGTATGGATTGATGTTGAGTCCAAAAAATATTTACCCGAGTTCTTCATTCAATAAACACAGCGAAAGCCATTCCATCTTTGCACGCGAGAACGCATTTTCTAATTAAATTTAGGTATCCCGGTCCTATGGAAACAGGAAAATCACCCAACAATATAATATTGCACGGAAGGAATGTTCATTAAGGCCCAGATTGCATTATCATTCTCTATACTCGTTCCATAGAAATTCTGCAGGGGAATATCATCCTTTGTGGGCCATTAAAAAATGGTTAATTCAGCAATCTGCATGCCAAACTTTATTGAAGTCAGTGGTGGAAGAAGTCGGGGACGCTTGAAGAATACCTATGTGACACGATCAAATGAATTAAATTGCAGAGAATAAAATCACCAATACGTATTATAATCTTTATATATACGAGTATATATAGGTATAAAAATCTCGCGTCACGATGTTGTTCGAGATAAACTCCGAAACTACTTAACCGATGTTGATGAAATTTGGCTTACTATGTGTAATTTTGTCCAACTTAAATAGAACAGTTTTTTGTCTCGATTATTTACCGCAATATTTTTTTTGTTATAGGACAATTTTTTTGTAATTATTTCTTAATTCCATACGTGTCTAACAGATGGCGGTGTGAGTTAATTTATCGACACTACACTTGGTTATTTAGTTGGGGTTACCGTCCAGTAGATGTCGGTGTGTTTCGTTAGCCACAGCAACGCGTGGGCGGGTCAGCTTGCATGTATTTTTCAATAATATCTCAGCAAAATAAGATTGTAAAAAAAATTGAAATATATTAGTCTGTAGGTGCGCAAATAAATACACAAACGGACCAATTTTCGTCAAGAAACACATTTTTTTTTTTTATTAGAAAAAAAAGTAAATATTTACAATAAATAATAATATATTACATTTCATATCAGACTTTTTTTGGTTACCCAATTAGTAGAGAAATATTCTCGGTTCTAACTGGGGAGCTAGTCTATGTAATTATATATATATTTGTGAAAACAATAATATAAATAATATGCAAAGTTACAAAATGGAAAAATAATATTTTCAAAAATACTGTGAAATATTACAAAAATATTGTACAATAAGAAAATAACACATAATTAAAGAAACAGAATATCAACAAAAATCAACAAAAAATCAACAAAAATAATAGCAACATATCTGAATATATCTGAAAATCATCGATAAAAGCAAGTCAATCTTCTCTGTACTTACAGTTTGTCAAATAAGAGTAGAAAATATATGAGGGCGCCACCGTTGCCCAAATGGCAATACTAAAAATATAATCACGGTGTTAATCTAAAGCTGTGTAACCTACATTTTTATTAAAAATTAAAAAGGCACAAAAGTGAAAAAAAAAAATTCATACCCACTGATCTCAAAATTAGAATTGCATATAGGTATATTATTATTATACGTTTGCAATTTTGTGTTAACATAATGAAGAATAACAATATTGTAATAAAATATGAAGCACACTTTAGAAATTGCTCACATTTATTTAATAATCGCTTAAGTACCTAGCGTTGCCCAGGTTTTAGATCATGCCTCTAATTTTAGATCTGAATATATTTAACTCATTCGGATCTAAAAGTAGTGTTAACTATACTCACCATTAATGATTCTTCCTTTCCACATACTGTTAAATTCAAATCAATGTCAAATTAACAACTACTTTGTTAAAGACAATTTAATCAAATTTATGTCATTTAGTAGGTACCTTCACAATAGCGCTTCTTCGGTTTATTTTTTTTTAAAGAACAATTTTTTTTATATGTGTGTACAGTGTTTTTTATTTTCATTGTCATTGCACTTTTAAAGAATATTTGACAGATAAATTGGTGTTGCCAGCCTAAAAATTTCTTAGTTCCATGTTTTATATTTTCTACTCTTATTTGACAGACTGTATATATTTTTTTATGATTTTATTTAAAGTAAATTTAAAATGTGCGTGTTTAAATAAATATATGAAGAAAAAAACGATGTTTGAATGTGGATAAAGCTAGGAGTGTGCGCCTACAAAGGGCACAGGTAGTTGACATCTCAATTTTGTACACCTGCTCTCGAGCCGCTTCGTTCGCCCGTACAGGCCTCTTCTCGCAAAAGGGGGCCAAGGAGCTTGCTGCTCAATTTTTCACTGTGCCATTCGGGTTGTGCAGGTCGATATGCTTAATTTGATACCCGTAACGCATAATTTCCTGTTGCAAAGAAGATTCCTACCACCGAGCCACTTCGGTCGCCGACACTTTTAAAATATCCCAGGGAGCTGACCGCTCAATTCAGCAATACAACTGCTACCGAACCAATCCCGCCGTCCAACTCAGGGCTTTCAGTATTTCAATTAATTTTATTTAGAAAAACTAATAGAGCCTTATCTCGTAAAAAGGGGCCGAGGAGTTTAGCGCTCAATTTTTTCACTCAGCTCTTCGGATTGTGTAGGTCCAGACGCGTAATTTGATATTCCTTGAATTCAATACTTTTAGAAAAATAGTTCCCACTTTCAGTACCTACCTACTGAGTACATCAATCTGAAGCTCAATATCCGAACAAGTAGATACCAATAATAGTTATTAATTTGAATTTATTTTAAAATTTGGTTCCCTAATTATTATTTTTTTAACACAAAAATTTGTTATTTTTTTTGAAATACAAAATATTTAATTTTTCGAATTTTGAAATTTTTTGGATTTTAAAATTTTTTAGATTTTAAAATTTTTTTGCTTTTGAAATTTCTTGGATTTTGAACATTATTTGGATTTAAAATTATATGAGTATTTTCATTATTGATGAACGAAATTCAATCCTATAACCCAAAACACAATGCTTATGACTTCATTTTTTTTCCTGTGATCTCAGTGATCACAGGTAGAGATTACTAAAATAAACTGAAAATCGTCTCTGTGCTGCTATGTGAGATTCGGTGACCGGCCAACTCAGAAAGAAACCAACTCAGAAAGGTCATTAATAGCAATTTATATATAGTACATCCATGTATATAGTTTGCTCGCAGAAATTGCTGTAAAAGCTCACTTTTACACGGTGGTAGACTGCTAGCGTCGAAATTTCGCACTATTTCACTCGCACCCGCTTGCAAGTATATGTATACCTCGCGCTCGCACCTACGGTAGACTTTTAATGTGTCTGAAAAGGTGTAAAATCCATTGAAACTGTCTTATAACTGAGAAAACATCTTTTGATAGTTCCTCAAGTATCATTATGTAAAATTCAGCTTTTATACTATGACGTAAGTATAATTATAATTCATCATAATTCAAGGGTGTCTGACAGGGGGTTGCAACCGTACTAAGTGTCTGACAATGGACGACGTGATTTTTAATATTATTCCAAATAAAATATATAAAAACTGAGCTTTATACTTTAACGAAACTGAGGTGCAATTTTATACACCTTTGATACATGTTATCTTTCACATCCACCGTGATCCAAACTTCATAGTCGGGGATCGTTTTTACCTGTATTAAGGACATACATAGAGACACTTTCAGGTTTTATAAAATAACAAAGGTCTGATCGTTCCGGGCTCTTGGACTATAAAACAACTGGCCCATTTTCCTTTCATAGTCATGATGGCACTTGATTTAAGAATGATGAGCGGAATTTAGAGCCAAACTTAAAACTTACATTTTGAGACGGTCGTATCCATAAAGTCAAATACCTTTTTCCTTCGACTTCACAGCCCGCACATCGTAAATAAGTAATTATGTAAAATTCTTATTTGTAAGCTTTTTTACTACATGATTAAACTATTCTTTTCTCAACAAAGTTTTTGTAAGGTCATTTCATAAAAATTCTCCAGTCCTAAAAAGTCCTTTCTAAGAGAATTCTCCTTTCTTTCAAAATAAATATCTACTACAGCCACTAATCTTTTCATGAATGTAATACTAATAGTGATGGGGGTAGCAAATGTAATGTCCAGTCTTTTAAATATAATGTCCTCCGCGTGCAAAGCCGTATCTTCTCCAAGTATGAACTTTCTAATTAAAGTGTTTATTTAAATTGACCTGCCAGGTGCGTATATTTACTGTATCTATTTGTAAATAATAAAATTAGATAGAGCCTAAAAATTCGTATCAAATTTTACAGCGCCCTTGAGGTGATTTTTGTAATAAAACGCAGGTATTTACGTGAGAACAAAAGAGGAACTTTATTTGCGTGG
Organism: Limnephilus lunatus; assembly: GCA_917563855.2. Lineage (NCBI taxonomy): Eukaryota > Metazoa > Arthropoda > Insecta > Trichoptera > Limnephilidae > Limnephilus > Limnephilus lunatus. The sequence continues at coordinate 41,782,835 of OU830596.1, forward strand.
ATACAAATTGACAGGTAGGTTTGCTACAAATATAGGCCAACAGATGGCGCTAGTAGTAATCTATATTTTGCTTTATATTTTTAACAATTTTCATACAAGCGGCGCTCTACAAATTATCCAAATTATTATTAGAGTATTATTATTGTATGTAATACTTAGATTATTCACTATAACATGAATAATGTTTTATTTTTGTGGAAACACTTCCCTATTCATTTTGTCTTTTCTGGATTCTGCTGGTTTGGTTTACTGAATAATTTTGTTTTCACCTTTTTCTCAATGTATCTTCTATGTTTGAGACGCCGCGCCGGGAAAATACAACTCAACATATTATTTATATCCTATAAAAGGTTTGACTGTAGAAAGCCTGTTGGTGCAAAGCCTTTTTGACGGTTTTTGAGGTAAAAGCAAGGATGTTAAAAAGTAATAGGAAGATTTTACTCAAAACATGTACTATTTCATGATTATTAATTCGAAGTGTTTTTTGTTCTCCTAATTTTTTGTATCGACTGAAAGATTGTTGGATGCGTTTATTGCCATATGTATCTTTATTATAACTTGACTTTTTTTGTCCAAAGCTTGTGCTAACCGTCGAAGTTTTTGTATTTTTTGCGTACGCTTGTCTAACTGGTATTTTAATTTAATTTATGTTTGTTGCTTTTTAGTTTTTTGATTAAAAAAAATGTACTTTAGTAATGTTTGGTGAATATCTATACAAAATACTCGTATTTACTGCCAAAAGATTTTTTTTTTGCATTAAAACACAGTTCAATTTTTCTTTTTTTTCTTCTTTTATTAAAAGTTAGCGATTTCCATAGATACAGCGTAAAAAGTTATAAATGAATATTTCTTTTTATATTGTTCACACGAAAAACGATATTTTTCTACCTTCGTAAAATAGGAAAAATTTAATAAAATTGATACAATAAAATTATACAACACACAAATAAAATAGAAGATTGTCTGCTGCTCTTCAAAAATTACCTACTTGATTACTTATATTTTGGACTAAACTTTAGGACAGTAATATCGATATACTGACGGTAAATTCTGATGGTTTCTATAACTCTCTCCGTATTATAATAACCCTCTATCTTGGTTCTACCAATGTTATTCTATTATTCTACCGGCTACGCCAATGTACGAGTAGTTTAGCAATTTATTTGAGGGATAGGTATGTAAATTGCTTCTAGAACAGTTCTACTTCCAACACACTTCTCTTAAATAGTTTATTTTATTTTTTGTATTTATTTTAGTTTATAAGGGAAACAAACGGTTAAACATGCGCCCTTAAGGTAATTTTTCACAAAAACGGCGCTCTACAAATCATCCAATTATTATTATTATATTTTATGAAAGTAATTATATATTACATGGTTGCATAAACCAGCGAAGTTTCCGTAAAATTCAAAGTATACATATATAGAAAAACATTGATGATTAAAGAAAACATAGGTAGAAAAAGAAGAAAAATATATAAAAAAGAAATCAAAAATACAGATTCAAGTATTTAGGATAGATAGTATGAGCTTACCTTTTTATTTTCCGTATATGTCTGCTTCAAAATATTTTCAATAAGAGTTGTAGTGCATAGGTTAAGCATGTAGTTTCAGCATCCTTCAATGTATTTATTTAGTTTAGTTAGTTATACGAAGTTTTGCTATATCTTAACAGATAATAGTTAAGTATTATATCAGAAGAGTACCATATATCGTCGTTCGTTTCTTACGTATGAATCATTACGATTGCTGAAGGCAACTGATAGTAGGGCGAACGCCATCAGTCCTGCAGCCACAGGGTTAGAAAAAATTAGAGCCTACTAAGGTAAGGACGTCGGGTCAAGTTTAATGTTCATTGTAATCTGTAAGATAACTTAATAAATCAACTAGTAATCGAACTTATTTAGAATTTTCCCAACACAATTAAAGTGGTATTAATCATTGAGATCAGCAGACAACAAGAGATTATATGCTTCAAGTTATTGTTAAATCAGTAAATATTGAATAATTCAATCGATTTCCCGTTTTTAATGTTCGCTAGTGTATTTTAATCTACGAGTCTAGTGAACACTGTCACAATTTTAATTTTGATGAAATTTCTTTTTGTAGGCTTGGTTATTTCCTTTTATAAAAATGATGAATTGTTAAGATATGAGAAATTTATTGTTATCCCAGAAAAACTAAAGTCAACCTTCAGGCGTTTCGTTGATCAATTTTATTTTTTCAGAGTCTACCTCTTGTAAGAGAAAATGCTCAATATTTTTTATTGTCTACCGTATAAGGCCACGAAAATAAATTATTATGACAGGGGTCGCATTTAATATCTACGCAGGTTACTCCGTAACTCACTTTAAACTAAATTAAGTCTCAATATTTTACAAGTACCTAGCAGATATTTACATTGAAGCTTTTAAAATTGTACTTAATTTTTGAACATTTTTTTCAGTTTCGTTGTTTATTGTAACTAATGATGATTTTTAAAATATTTAATCGTTTTCAATGTATTGTGAATTTACTGTCAAACATTATATTGGATATTTGAATGCTTCCTTAACACGAAGGAGACGCATTCATAATCTTTTATTAAAAAAAAAAATTAACTAAAAAAAAAATATCTGAATACTCCATTGCCTAACATAATTACTTATTCAGGGCAATAAGCCAAAATATGCCGTTTATTCACAGTTTGAATAAATCTTTTGGACAATATGTAATGACAGCTAAAAACTAAATACAAGTAAGCCTCAGAACAGGAAACTCTAGCAACGAAGACTGTGAAAACGTTGAATTTATTCTTATACTAGCTGGTATGCGTACCCGGCATGCGTTGAAATGTCATTAAAAGAAATCTGCAAGTCCTTTCCCGTGCGTCCTCGTTCCCTTCCACCTTCCCCGCCTTTCCACTTCCTCGTCTCTTCCCTCTCCGCGAACCCCATCGCCCCCCTGGATTTCCTCCCTGCCCCTAAAATATATGAAATACACACATTTTTATTTATACAAATTTCATAACGCCAGAGCTTACCATTATATATAGCCTATGTTACTCGCTGATTTCTATTTGTGAAAGAATTTTTTAAATTGGTTTAGTGGTTTAGGCATGAAAGCGTTACAAACAAACATACGCACTTTCGCATGAACAATCTTAGTATGGATAAGTTTTTAGATTTTCACGGCCAAAAGCATTTTCATTGTTAGTTTTTGGGATGTTATGCCGTGTTGCGCTATCCCCTTCTTTAGCCGACGTTTCGGACAGCGTTACTCGTCGTCGGATCTACCGGATCTGCCCTGATGATGGACACTGCAACGCTGTCCGAAACGTCGGCTAAAGAAGGAGATAGCGCAACACGGCATAACATCCCAAAAACTAACAATGAAAATATTAGTATGGATTAAGCTTTTTACTTATCATGTACAAACTTTGCCATAGAATTTATTTTAAAAAAATCCATTTCAAGGGCAAAACCGAGTAGTAAAACTAGTAACAACGTAGTTTATGAACAATTCTAATTAGTTTCGGATCCAAATTCTTGAACTCTAACTTTTCACTCCGACAAAAAAATAGATTACTCTAGAAATTCATTAACAAAGTGTGAGTATGTTTTTTACAAAATTGAATGCATTTTTTGTTTTCTTCAATGAAGACTAATTTTCCAGGTGACAGATTTCAAATTACCTTTCAGCTTCATCTTCCCAGCTCTTTACTTTAACAAGGCACATCGTTTTAATTAAAACTTAATCGAAATTCGACGAAATTTGGGAACCATTTACCAAAGCTCTTTAAACATCCGATTTTTCTCACTTTCCCTGTGGACTTATTATTTTTCGTTGAATTATTCGTTATTTTCGCACCCTCGCTTCGGCTCAATAGGGGCATAAATTGAATTAAGCGGACCTTCAGAAATAAAATTCACAGACCTTAATTTTGAGTCATAATGTTATTATTTTACCATTTGAATAAAATCATGTCTCAAAGAAACGGGAAATTTTAAACTTAAAGTTCAATGATTTATGTTACAACACTGTAATTTATTACTATTGAATTATAATTTGTTTCCAATGAATTCATTGTTGTTTTTATTATTCTAATCACATATTAATATGGATAGCGAAACATTCGCTTGGTATTTTTTTGTTTTGTTTTAAATACAATTATTTAATTAAATGAAAACAAATCACTTTGTATAGTAATGCGCGTTTTCATCAAAATATCCCCGACAAAACATCCTCCGACTAAATATCCTTCGACAGAATATCCTCGGACAAAATATCCTCCGACAAAATATCCTCCGACAAAATATCCTACGTACAAAAGGTCCCCTAACAAAATATCTACTATAACGTAACCTAACCTAACATAACGAAAAAATTGGACAAAAATAATACAGACATCCTTTAAAGACAATAAATTTTATTGTTCAAAAATAGTGAAATGGGACCAAAATAATACAGATAACTATAATTTATTATCTTTACAGTAGGTTTGTTGTTTACTTACATTATTTGTTATGTTAGGTTAGGTTTGATTAAGTTTTAGTGGATATTTTCTCCATGGGATATTTTGTCGGGGATATTATGTCGCGGGATTAAAAGTTACGGAACCCTTTGTGTGCACCACTTATTTAATCAAAATTATCTTTTCGAAGATATCATTCGAAAGCAATGGTTTCTTCAAATTCATTTGTTTTAATTAAAATGACGCCACCCATTGTGAATTTGGATAAATGAAGCAAAGAATAAAAAAACATTTATTTAAATTTCGTTTTTGTTTTCGTGATTGATTGAATTAATAAAAATTTTGGAAGTGTAAATTAACCCATTTCCCGACATCCGATAGAGCTGAAAATCGACATATGTGCTACTTTTTTGATGACAGTGCATTCTATTTATTGTTGTCACTGAAACTCTCATTTCTCTGAAATTGGCTACGTGCCTTTATATTATGAAAATATAAAATAGATGTATTTCAGTAAAAAAAAGTTAGTATTTTACGGGTTTATTTTTAAATAAGTGATACAATATTATTATCTAGTTATGCCGCCGAACAAGTATATAGTGTAACCAAATAGAAGTGAGTTATGAGCCCATCAAAAGTAAGCTCACTTATCCCTATTCTTAACATATATAACTATTGAAATTGTTTCTTGAACAGATAATCTAATTCATTGGTTATCTAAGAATCGGTCGTTTTTATTAAATGTAAATTGGCCTCATCAGTTTTCTTCAAAATCGATATAAATCACGCTCTTAAGAATTATTTGTTCAGTGGATACATTGATTTTGGGTAATTTAAAGTTATATCACGATTCTATACTAACTAGGCGCTTTTGTTCCTGAAAATCAAATTAACGAACTCTATCGGTGAGTGTACCTTTTATGGAAGCACTTCAAAGATAGACCGGAAATTAAGGAAAAAAGTTTTGCGTAAAGTAGTAAGGAAATTACCAGCATAAAGTTATGTTTTTTAACCTATCCCTACAATGAGATAGTATCTACCGTTTAATTAATCTGGAAATGTATGATAGCACCGATGCTTACCGGAAAAAGCTTTTTTCCGGGTGCGACGATTTATGGTCCCTTTTACGATTCCAATTTTTCAAGCCAGGATATGGTAAATGAATCCGCCTATCGATGTCGTTCCGATTGAACATTTTCGTTTTTGGAGTTCAAATACGTTTCGCATATATACAATGTTGACGATAATGATGACATCACGCTAATGATTACAGTTACGATGATGACGATTGTATCGATGATCACGTTGACGAAGATGATGACGATTGTATCAACGATTGCGTTGAAGATGATGATGACGATTATATCGATGATTAACATTGATGATAATGATGACCATTTTTATTTTTTTTAAGAAAAACACGCATTCCTGGGTTAATAAAACCCCAACAATGTTTGAAAATCTCCTACTACCATCACACTAAGCTTGTATTAATATTGTATCGACGATTACTTTGTTAAATCTAAGAAGCGCTGTTGTTAAGGTACCTACTTAATAACATCAATTTGATTAAATGGTGTTTTACAAAGTGATTTGTTCTCATTTAATTTAACAGTAGTTAGAAAGGACGAATCACTAACGGTGGGTTTAGTTACACTTTACTTTATTCAATAACGTAGGCGTATTCACGATTATATTAACGATTTTTTACTTACACACATCTCTTCAGTTACAAGTTGTGTTTTTATTCGTAATATTTATTTGCAGCTTAAGTTATGTTCTCTTTTAAGTGGTCGCTGATTCCTGTTTTAGTTATGCAACACAACTGTTCGACTCGTCAAAAGCATGGTTTTTATTGCACCTGCAAAACAGATAAACATTGAGCAGGTTTCAGGAAAATTAAAGTTGTAAGAAGAGAAAATCATTTTTTTTTTTAAATTTATTATTTATCTATAATATAATATATTTACAATGGTTTTATGTATATGCCTGTCTCACTAGGGTATACCTGTGTCGAGACAGGCGTACAGGTATATAAATGAATATTGTAGTTACAAGGATATTTAAGGTAAAATACATATCACTTTGAATAGAATTAAAACAGAAAGGTGATTGGAAGGGTGGTAAATCTTTGAAAGAGAGTTATTTTATAAATGTTGGAGATGAAGTAGAGAAGTAAATTCTGCATAATCTATTTAAAGGTCAATTTGACAGGATTCCATTATTTTAATTTATTTTCTAAGGGTTAGGTTGTATGTGAATAGTTATTTTTGTCTATGTGTGATTTATTTTACAGATGTTTGTAATAGTGAGGCGTCCAATGCTTATAATCCATTTTTTAATATCTTGTTTGAATTTTGTAAAGGAGTCAGTCTGTCTGATCGTAGTTGGTAGAGTATTGTATAGTTTGCAAGCTATGTATTTAGAGTGTCTTTGCCCGAAGGTGGTTTTGAAAAAAGGAGTTTGGAGAAGTTCGTTGTTTTTGGCTCGGGTATTGTGTATTCTTTGTGTAGCTTTGTATAGTGTTTTGTTGTTTTTATGTAAATTAATTAGTATGGATCTTGAGTAGAGCTGTTTTATGTCCATAACGTTGAAGGAATTGAATATAGTATCCGTGCTGGTAGTAAGTGGCATTTTAAGAATTATTTTTATGATTAGTTTTTGTGCTTTTATGATGGGATCAAGGGCATTGGAATATGCATTACCCCAGGCTAAAATTCCGTATTCGATGTGAGATTGGCACGAAAATGAAAATAATGAATCAAACAAAATTTCCAATATCCATCGTCGAATTTCTTATTTTTCGGTGAAATTTCCTTCAGTCCAAGGACTTAGTCCGAATTAATAAATCTTCCAGGAAACTTTCGGTTATTTAATATTGTTGTCTTTGTTGGTCGGCTATAATACCCGGTTCGCCCACAAAGTACACAGTATTTTCTTAAGAAAAAAAACTATAATCGGGGTTGAAAGAAGTTTATCGTAAATCCCGGGATATTTTCGGACTATTCAGAGAACACCTAAACCTAAGTACACCCAACCACGAATTAATATACACTAGAGAGGATGGTTATAAACTATCGAGATCAGAATAATTGGTACCATATATCGAAAGACTTGGTAGTCAACAATTCAACATGTTTTACCAACGAGTGGTCTTACCCTCAATTTATGTAAAATCAACTAAATAATCTAGCAATATATCATTGAAGAAGAAGATAACACTTATAATCGAAAAGAAAATATGAAAGAGAACAAAGCTCAGAAAAATAGAAAAAGATAATGATCTCAACTGGGACTCGAACCCAGCACCTGTCGTCTAACCGGAACTTGCGCTTTTACCAATTAAGCCATTGCCACCTTCCATCAAACAGCCATATTTTCAAATTCTTAGAATTAACAATATTATCTTGGACTAATTTTTCCACAAGGCGGCAATGGCTGAATTGGTAAAAGCGCACGTCCCGGTTAGACACGAGGTTCTGGGTTCGAGTCCCAGTTGCGACCATTATCTTTTTCTATTTTTCTGTGTCTTGTTCTCTTTCATTTTTTGTTTAGATTATTAGTGTTATGATATTTTGAATGATGTATTACATTGATGGGAATAACCTTCAAAAGTTATAAAAAGGGATTTGTTCTTATAAAAAATTAAATAATATAGTCTTTATGTATATGTCATATACGAGTATATGACATATACCTACGAGTATGTTGCGTATTTATATTTTATAAATTATATATTTACCTATACGAGAAAAATAAGTAAACTTTCGGGATGCCACGCATCGAATATTAAAGCAAAATTTTTTTGTAAAACCTTTTGATTGACCTTAAATTCTATAAAATACTGCTACTATTTGCATTCGAGGAGATGGAAAATACTGCAATTAAAATTTCAATTTAGAAATATGAAAATTTGCTTTCGTCGTATGGGACGAGAGCTGACAGCCATTTCCATTAATTTATGCCCGTAATCTTTGAAATTTTGTATTAAAATTTTGAATGCAGCTTTTTCCATCCCCCCGAATGCAAATTGGTTTTTCTAAAAGTTTTTTAAGAAGGTTTTTTTTATGTTTTTTCTACAAAAATATAAAAGTATAAAGCGTTTCCAGTTATCCCGATAGTTTACCGAAAAATGAAGTAATTAGCGTAAGGAGTATTGATATTTTTATTAATTTATTTAGCTTTGGAAAATCAACCGTTGAATTTTTATATCAAAACTACAACAAATTATAGATTTCCTCCTTATCATAATAAATTAACAGAATTAACAGAACAGTATAAGGTATGAGTATACAAAACATAAACCAAAATATAATAAAACTGGCGAGTACACGGCACGCGTTGCAAGGCCACTGACGTGTTTGTTTTTTTAATTATGTTTATTGAAGTGCTTTTGGTTACACGGGAATATTTTGTATAGGAAATAATGTCATAATGCCAAAGTTCACTATATATTGAAACCAAATCACCAACGTTTCATCCCGATCGTAAATGTAAATGCTTTAGCAATGCATAAGAGACAAACAAAAAAACATTAATTTTTGTATATTAAGTTTAGTATTATAATAAAATAAGAATACAGGATGTAAAACAAATTAAATTCATAACAGAATTATATAAACATCATAAAAGTTCACATGATATGTCAGAAAAATACTATTTTATGAACTCTTGTATTTATTCAGCTCGCAAATTAAGACGTCCACTTTTTGTACCTATCCAACATATAACATGCCCTAATTTGAAAAAAGAGAGTTTTTCGTAAAGTTCTAGGCTAGTCCTCGAAACAAACAAGGGTGTCAAAATTAGACAATTAAAATTTTACGTTATCAAATTTAAAAAGAGTATAATTTTTTAAACGTTAACGTTTTCGTTGTGAAATTTTCGGATGTACATTAGTTCTTGCACTAGTGGTCTTAGTTTTGATTTAAATTGTGTAAAACTTGATATCTCACCATTATTTATTATTTTAATTCTTAATTTTCAGAGAATTTTCGTCGGTAAAACTGAATCCAGCGACGAAAGTAAAATGCCACAATTAATTTAAGGCGTTTTAAAGATTTTCCGCTCTGATAAAAATCAAATATTGTCGACGATGAAATGAAATTTAATGAGGGTATATCTCAAGGTGAATGAATTTTTCCTTTTCTGCGATTTTTTTAAATTCTGGAACTCTAGAAAGACAACATTAATTTTTTGAATTTATGTTCATGTCGCCAGCATCAGAACGAGTAGTTTTTACGGGAACATTGTCATCGTGTGATAAATAAGTTTTTGGTTACAATTTTTACTGTCTTCATTTTTTTATTACCATTTTTAACGTACAAACGACAACCTGTTGAACGTGGGATGGTATTTCAAAAATCGTACGAAATATATCTTATTATTCATGTTTATGTATCATTATAATATCGTAAGAAGTTTTCCAGAATAGCTTACTAACTATAAAAAAGATTAATAAAAAGTGAGCATTTTGGAAATAATTGTCAAAAAATATATTCATACAAATATAAACTGGTTTTATTATTTCCTCACTAACCTGATTACACACCCAACATTAAAAAACACAATTTAAATGAATTTTCAAAGAAATAATCACCTTTATACTTATTTGAAAACGTAAAATATCGATATTTTCGCCATTGACAGCTGCCAAAAGCCACCCGCCAATTTCATAGAAAATTTTAAAACTCATTCAGAGTAGCTACAATAATCGAATAGAACATAGGTACCAGATTGATATTGGTGCAAGCGATTCTGACCTTGTCCTTCATACTGTGTCTTTATTCATAAGGGTAAAAATCGCATCTGACAATCGCATCCGCACAGATGAGAGGACTTAGTTACAGAATATATATTTTTTAAATTTGTAATTATAATATTGTTGCAATAATACATAAAACAATGGCATTTGTAGAAATAGTGATATACGTCAATGGAGAGAACGAGCTTGCAGTTGCTTCGTTTCTTTCTCATAATTCGTGGATCGGCTTGCGCTTATGTTCGCAAATGTATACGCAGCATTAGGCATATAAAATGTATTCCATTTATAGATTTGGGGGTTGATTTCTCAGGAGCATTGTGATCGACATTTATGTGTGCCTCGAAATTCCATTTGAAAGATCCTCACTTACTCTAAATCCGGAAAATATTTTTCAACACGAAACACCTTTTACCGTATTACTATTATTGCAATAACGACGCACAGGATGTATGTGTTTTTATAAGATTGATAAAAATAATAAAATTTTAGTTTTAAATTAGTATTTTTTTTTAAATTTTTTATTAGATACTTATCTTCCATTAAAAGCTTTTGCTTGTGGATCGAAGAAGAGTTTACATTTCAAATATGTAAAATTAATACAATCACATCTAACACACTATATAAAGAGGTAATATTTGTTTGTTTGTTTGTTTGTTTGTGTGTTTGTTTGCATCGAATAGGCTCCGAAACTACTAAACCGATTTGAAAAATTCTTTCGTTGTTGGGAAGATACAACTATCCCTGGGTGACATAGGCTATATTATATTTTAAAAAAAAATAGGCATCCTTACTAAAACTTCAATAATGAAACCCAGGGTGTAAAAAAATTACCTAAAATATTCTTTAAATCGCGTGCGCTGCGAAAACTATTGATGATAGAATAAAATAATGTACTACGACTTTATAGAACACATCATTATTTACAAAAAAGGTCGCGACAGCATATGTCTAACTATTATGGTTATGCCACAATAAGTATTCTTTTATTTTAAAATTTTAATTAATATGTCGCCGCTTGAAAAGGCTCTTTATTTGTATCTTGGTTTTAATCCTTATCAAAATAAATTACTTCATATTTAAGACAGCTTCAATACCTTTATTTAACTTTTTGAATTTTTCAATTCGGATATTTAATTAGAAAGATATCACGAGTTTAAAAATGTTAGTATTAGAAAAAAGTTTCGGCTACGGGCCGCGCGGGAGAGGAGTCCAAGAAATGCAGTGCCAGGGGGGTTGGCGGGACGGGGGAGCGGGAAAGCGGTGGCGGGGAAGGTGGAAGTGGAACGCTGGAGGGGAACGCACGGGAAAGGACATGTAAGGAGTAACATTTTATTTATTTGAATATGGCATGTATTATAAAAGAAAGTCCAAAAAACGTGCAGCTCGCAAAAACTCAGAAACGAGTCCCGGTTCGATCAAGTGAGTTATATGGTGTGGTAGATCTCTATCCCCCCTAGGGAATAAGGGTATCCGTTTTTACCTAAAGGCCGTGCTTTTAAAGATATAAGGGCTGAACATTTCGCCCTCTTGAAATTTCTAGAACAGTCTTCCGGAAAGTTCTAGAAGGTTCCATAGAGCTGTAGAAAGTTGTGGAAGGAGTGGAATGTACAGGAATAGGAAATCGGGAACATCATTGCGCAACATTCCAGAACACTATCTTATTGTCCTGAGCGAAGCCGGGTAACCCAGCTAGTATTTAATATATATATATAAGTATAGTTAATACCAGCTAATTAATACACAGTTAATATACAGTTAAATCACATCGCAATCAAGACCCTTTAACTAAAAGACCCAAACATCCATGTATTCAGTAAGAACAAAAACAATGTTACGTAACTTTACGTATTTTTATGCGGGGATCACGTAATTCCCCACATTTTTTATATGAATACCGCACAAGAGTTCCAACTGCTCCCGTCTGACAGTGAGACTATGGCATCCCCAATTGGGGTATTTTGTGAGGCTGAAGGTAGTGGGGAGGGGAATGAGATAGGGAAGAGGAAGGTGGGGAAGTATCTGGCTATTCAGATCTGGTCACCAAACACGGCTAAAGCCATTTCAAACAACGTTTCAATTCTGAATGGTGGTCTTACACCAGGGCGATACTGAGAGTATCTTCCACTCTGGAATGTGCTTATATTATTTTATGAATAAATTGTGAAATAACACAAATTAATCAAATAAAAATTATTTGCCACGCCGGGATTCGATCCCGCGACCTTCAGTGTGCGACAAGAGCCTAACCGCTGGACTACGCCGGTAATAATAATATTATTATTATTAGACATGGAAAGACGATAAAACGATAGCTAGATTTTAAAATTAAAAAAAATCTGTCTTTTAGTTTCCAAACTGAATTCTTTTCGGATATGATTTAAGATTTTCACGGCTAAAAGTATTTTAGTTATTTATTTTTGGGGTATTATGCTATGTTGCGTTACCTATTTTTTCAGCCAACGTTTCGGACAGCGTTCCAGTGTCCATCGTCAGGACAGATGTGTAATTATCATCACTATCAATTACACATCCGCCCTGATTATGGACACTAAAAACGCTGTCCGAAACGTTGACTAAAGAAGGAGTATCGCAACACGACATAACACCACAAAAATAAATAATGAAAATGATCATTTTTCGTTTATTTTTTAATGACCATAGCAATATTATTTAATATTCAACTTATATGTTTATTAAAATGTCCGTTCTATTGGATGCTCTGAGTAATTCTGAAGCCAGTGAACTAGATGCTGAAGGAACCCAGCTGTAGATCGTATATCATTGGCTACTTTCGTAACCAATTTGGGAGGCGGGTATGGGTAGCGCCGCCCCGGAACCATTTATTGGATAACCAACACCTCTGCCATAGGTCACCCGAAGTTGCTCGCGACGTTTGGTGACATAGCCGGGGTGCCCAGGTTCATGGGGTTAGATTTGTCCGGGTCTTGGTAGCGGATGCGTCTACCAATCAGCTGCATTGAAGGCCGGATCGGGAGAGAATGGTTGAGGGGGTTTGACTTCTCCAGCCGTACTCTCTAGAAACATCGCCTTGCAACGCAGTAGGTATTATGGATTAATACGACCGTCACTCCTAGGCACACTGACCCCCAGATTCTTACCCACTTCTAACACCCTTTTCCTTACCAAAACTTCCTCTCTTTCCTTTCACAAAAAGACCCTCCACACAGCATCCCCAAAGATGACATAGGCCCTAAGGGGAATTATTTTCCTCAGGGCCTCCTGAGTGGAGCTAACGTAAAAAAAATTAGACACGAACGGTAACAGTTGTCACTCTTCTAAGACACTACTTAATTGACATCTGTTGAGACATCTCAAAACTACACATACCTACTAACGTATCTGTCGGTTGAAAGATATTAAAATTACTTACTAAAGATATGATCCTAAAAAACATTAGTTTTTTTTATTAAAATTAATTAAATGAACATCAAACAAAAACGGTCGGTGTTTTCATGTGAGATATTCGAAAAGTAATCTTCTGATAGAATTCCTTGAACAATTGATCCAACCTTCATAGATTATTAGTTATGTTTCAATCGACAGTTTTTTTCCCTTTGTAGAATTTTCTTTCTGAATATTTACTTTACCAAGGGAATAAAGGAATCTAATATCGTAAATGAAGCTTTTTCTTTTCTTTCTTTTAAGATTAATGGATTATTTTTTTTTTATTTACAGAATTTAATATCCGTTCTATTGAAAATTCCAAAACTTTATTTGTAATCTGTTTAAAAATTCATAGAAAATCGGATTAAGCAAACTTGAAAGTTTATTTGAATCTATAATTAGTAAGAAAAATATTAGGTTTGATTGAAAAAAATTCAACGTTCTTATCAAAATAACAAGTTAAAACCAATATTATGCGTCTGATATTTTTCATCCTATGAATTTAAATCTTTTTTCTTTAAGGGCCGGTAGTAAGCGCTCAAAAAAAGAAGATATGTAAATACGAATGTGAGAGGGAGCGAACTAATAATAAAGCGAAAATTGTGAAAATGTTTAATATCTTGACAGGATTGGCCGTACATGGGCCACACAAACCAATTTACAGACAGACGAAATGCAAAGTGGTTGAGAAATAGCGAAACTGCTTCTTATTTCTATATTTTTGTAGATTCTGTCAATTGCACAAAATATGAAAAATGTATGTTTTAAAATCTTTTATGGGTAATTTCAAAGACGTTTTTTTCTATATCCAAGACATACTGAGCCCGAACGAAATTTATAACTTTATAGCATACTATTATTTAAAATTCAAACTTGTGTGCAGCTAACTGTAAAGCTGTATAAGCTTCTCTTATAATATCGGAAATAATGAACTTTTAAAAACTTTCCAAGAAATTCATTCAACTTCTCAAATGACTGAATAAAATAACTGCATATTCTTTAACGAGTTGGAAATATTGGTTGAATAGTTGAGTTCATTTCAGTTAGCGCAAGTTTGCAAGGTCCCAAACTTTGTATCTCTCTACAGGGATCTTATACAAAATATTAATTTCCAATCAGCGAAATAAGACAAAGAAGTTCCATGCAAATGATATTCTGACAAAGATAAAAAGTTATATTATAATATGCCACAAAGTTTACATGTTGATAAAGATTTACCAATTATTTTAACTAACTATTTGGCAACACCGTCAATATTTACGAACTTAGGGGGTTCATACCGTGTTCATAGTTCTGGTAAGGAATAAGGTCTGAGGGGTGGGTAGGATTCTGGGGTTCAATATGTCCAGGAATGACGGATGTATGAATCCATCCCTCCCACTGCGGTGCAAGGTGATGAAGGTGACGGTTCGACAGAGTCCGGCTGGAGAGGTCAAATTAACCAGTCTCTCTTGATCCTGGATGCCACGCATTACGTGGGCAAACACATCCGTCGTCACGACCTAGACAAATCTCATCCCATGAACCCGGGCACCCCTAATAAGTTACCAAACTATATCCATGCCGCACGAAAACCATATTTAAATGAGATCACTCCATCTCCGCATGATGTCGTTAGTATCTCTTTTTGACGGAACCGTTTGTTCGTCATTCATTCATTTGCTATCGCTCTCCTGTAAAATGAACTTTTTTGACTCTTTTCTACGGGATGTGCGATATCTTTTGCGATATCGATATTTATGTCGCCACTGACAATAACCTAATGCCTGCACGATAAGTCGACTAATAACCAATTAAAGACTTTTATCGTGTATGGCTTTCATACTAGAGTTGGGTCGATCGATCCTTTTACACGACCCTGGTCGCTTACGACACTGACAAAGTGATCGGGTCGAGAGTACCCGCTCTTTGATCCGGTACTTTTACGGATGGAAAAAAAAATCATAAAGTGGAGAAGAGAGATTGACGTGCCACTGTAAATCGAAGATACCCGTTGCGCCAGAGACTCGAGTATCTATCTGTCTCTCTTTATCTATCGTTTTATTTATTTATTTTCCATGGTCTTTATTTATTTATTTATTTACATATATACGGCACAACACGCCATTAACATAATTGACATATTTATAAATAGTACAACAACATGAAGAATTTGAGTGAAATTTAAGAAAAAAGGTAAAAAGTTAGGTAATAAGCAGTGAATAAAATAAAATGTAAAATGTATAAAAGTAAATTATAAAGTGTAAAGTATAAAATATAAAGTATTAAGTACAAACCATAAATTATTAGGTAAAAAGTAAAAATAAAAAATTAAAGTGAGAAATAAAACAATAAAAGGTAAAATGTAGAAATATAATATATCTCTAAAAGTTACCTAAAAAGATTTAAATATAAAATATAAAAAGTAAAAAAATCCTAGATTATGTTATCCGATATGATAAACACAGTGACAGTGACAGTGCCTATGATTTCTATTACATTAGTAGTTTTAGTGTGAAGTACTGGTAGGCATATAATTATAATATTTACATGATGATTTGCATGATGTATTATAATATTTACGTGCTACTACCAAACAAATTTAGTTTAATGCATCTTTTGTATGAGGCCAGATTGCCTTATAAGGAAATCTTCCTTATAAGGAAATCTTTTGACCTTTCCAGCCTGAATCACCATCAAGGGATGGATTCACCCATCCTGTACACACTGACCCTCAGATTCCTACCCACCCCTCATACATATTTGGTTCCCAGAACTTCATCTTCTTCCTTTCCTCAAAAAAAATCTCCACACGGCATCCCTTAAGGTGAAATAGGCCCTGAGGGAAATTATTTTCGTCAGGGCCTCCGGTATGGAGCTAATGTAAAAAAAATCTATGGTCCCTCGCCCCCCGGCACACATCACGGGACACGGGTATTTACGGTCGAATCTTTTTGGAAAAAGTAACCTCATCACTCATTCGTGATTCGTGATCAGGTTAAAATGATCGGGTTGTAATGATTGGGTACTTCACGATCGATCCATGACTATTTCATAATATTATAGTGGCGTACTTAGCTCCTTACGCTCCTTTGCTCTCGGCTGGACGGTTTGGATATCATTGATGACTTGCAAGTCTCAGGAGACATAAAAAGGTCACTTCGTAAAACAACCTTCTTAAATTACTTCTTTGGCTATGAAATACGCAATGTAAACTTTGTATTTTATTGGGTTACTTTGAATGTATGCAATGGCTTTTTTCATTAAGGGCCATTAACCAGCCAGCGGCTGAGAATTCATATTTCGCCGAAAGATGTTCTTACGATCGTACAGGGCGGTTCCAATGAGAAAGATTAATTATTCTCCGTACCAGATTATTTTTAAATTATAACTCAATATCGATTTTATTTCATTCCAAATTGGCTTTAATTTATACCTACGTTCAAAAATGTTGAAAGGCGTGATGATAAAACTAAAATTATGTACTTTTTGCAATAATTTTTTGTTCAGAAGTATTTATATTTTTTTCAATAATGTCTAAGTAAAATAAGAATGCAAAAAAAATCATAAATATATTAGTTTGTAAGACCGTAAATAAATAGACAAACTGAAGTATTTTCGACACAAAACACGTACGCGGATCTTTTTTCAATGATTTTATTTAAACTAAAATTAAAATTCTGAAACAATTAAATTGAAATAATTTATTGATTTATTTTACTGCATGATTATATGATTTGAAATATGTGTTGTATAATACAAAATTTTATTCGAAAATTTAACAAATCTGCCAATGACCTACGTTATAACCTAATTATGCTAAAAATAAATACATTTTCTCAGAATTTAAAATCTAACTGTACCAGATAAAAGAACAATCTTTCGAAATCAATTTATACTTTTTTTGTCGAAAAGAGTCAATACGGTCAAAATTTTATTTAAAAATGACATATATCCGGTTTTGTCTGGTTATTGGCTCTTAATGATTACCGCGATTAATTTTTTTTTTTTCAAACTTTTCGCTTAAAGTTTAACTGGGCGTTAATAGCGAGGATTTACAAGTTAAAAGTTGACCTTCGGTTCGTGTGGAAAGTTTAAATTATACAAGTTAGATGAGTTTTCCACTGTTCCGTGTGATAAAGTATATGAGCTTGTGTCCCCATAAAGTTATATTCACATTCTAACAAACAAAAGATGTAAAACTCATTAAACCACAGAAAACAACACTTCGTGGTGAACTTCCTTTGTGTAAAAGTGGGAATAAACCAAAGAGCAAAAGGCTAGTGTTATTTTTTATTTATTTATTTAACGCCCAGAGGGATTTTACATGTTCGGTAGTACAATTAATTCATGACATATGTTTTTTAAACAGATAAAGAAATAAAATTAGATAAAAAATGCACGCAAGTCACAAAAATATAAAAAAACACAAAAATATAGCGATTTAATAGTTTACAAAAATACAGATAAGTTTAGGAATAGTTTTGGAATACGTTTTTTACAAGATTCACAAAATTCGCCAAGTTGATGTTAAATATAATTTCCCATAGTGTGAAATCGTTGTATAGGAGAGTGGGCAATGTAGTTCCGCTTATGAATGCTGCAGTAGAATAGTGTATTTTGTCGTATGGTTACTGTCGGTAATGTCGGTATTCGTAAGTTTATGAGTTGCAGGAGCTCGCGACAGTCGAATTTAGAAGAAGTCGTTTATTTTACGTCTGTCTTCTAGTGTGTGTATTTTTAGAATATTTAGTAACAGATTTTATTTAAGTCTTCAAGTGAGGTATTTAATTTAAAATTTATAAAACGCAGACATTTTTTCTGTATTCGCTAAGATGGAGACCAAACTACCGAGTTATATGCAATTTGGCTTCTAACTAGAGATACATATAATAGTTTAATGGCTTATATGGAATTAAAGTTTTTAGTTATTATTAATAAGAAGCCTAGTGTTTTCATACCTTTGTTCATAATTTGATGGATATGATTGGCGAAACATAGTTGGGAGAAGAGCGTTCTTTCTTGATCATCAGTGTACGGTAATTCGTTTTCATTTTTACACCAAAATAATTCCATTTACACCAAAAGAATACCAACGAAGAAGAACGAGAACATCAAAAACCAGAATTCTTGCAAGTGCTCTAGGGGAAAAGACTGATTTTTTTTATTTATTTTCCACTATCTGAAGTCCCGAGTACACAGAGTTTTCGAAGTCAAATGTAAACAGTGACCTTCCTCTTGTTTTGAAGGTTACATATTATGCAAAATTTCATCAACCTCGGCATAAAACTGTAGATTTGCATACACATCAAATACACACCGCCCGCTTGCTAGCCCGCTCTTCCACCACATACATAAATTCTCCTTTATATATTATATATTTCAACCAATTTACACAAAAACTTGACAAATTATATACCTAAACCTTCCTCATGAATCACTCTATCTATTGGTGAAAACCGCATGAAAGTTCGTTCAACTGTTTTTGAGTTTATCGCGAACAGACAGACAGAAGCGGCGGAGAAATTATATTGTTTATCCTTGCGTGTCCTTTTCCAATTCGTCCCGTTCCCCTTCAGCCTCCTCTTTCCCTCCCGCGTTCCTTCTTCGTCTTCCTCGCCTTTTCCCTCTTTCCGCCTCCCGCGTCCCCCCACTTTTTCCATTTTCCCCGCCTTCCTCCCTCCAGCGAATCTCCCCATCTTCATTACCCCCGCCCCTCCCGGATTCACCTCACCCTCCCGCCTACCCTTCCAGCCGCTAAACTACATGAAATACACTCATTTTTTCAAACAACAATTTCCATGAGACAGAGCTCACCAGTTTATATAGAAACCTTCGCGGACGTGCACACGAAGCTCACCATATTTTCATCGCAATCGATTCGATTGCGTTAGTAGTTTAAAAATAATATAATAATAATAATTTCATTACGCCAGAGCTCACTATTATATATCAATAAATCAGTCACAAAGATGTTGGGTTTTGTCATACACAATTCAAAGGAATTGACCAACCTCAGAGTTATAAGGCTGCTTTACTTTAGCTTGGTGCGTAGCATTCTAGAGAGTGGATCTCAGATATGGGGGCCAGAGGACATCGTCTATGTACTGGTCGAAAAAATACAAAAGAAATTTTTACGATACCTCTATATGAGAGAGTTTGGTTTTTATCCATGGCTGTTTCCAACAGCATTTATCTCGGGAATGCTGGGTATCTGCAGCCTTAGTTCCAGAAGTGATGTCGTATTACTGCTGATGGCTTTAAGCTTCTAAATGGTTTTGTATCGGTATCAGATATTCTGGCTGAAATAGGATTCTATGTCCCGGATAATTTCACGCGAGGCCGCCAACACAGGCTTTTGATTCTTCCTAGGTGCAGAACTAACTTACCAATAGTGATGCCCCTTGGACGACTCACTAGGTTAATTAACTGCGTCGCAGGAAATATGGATATATTCCACATTTCCTACAACGATTTTAAGCGTGAAATAGCACTTATGTTTTAACTAAATGTATTACTTTAACTGTAAATGTATCTA
Source organism: Limnephilus lunatus (assembly GCA_917563855.2). Taxonomy (NCBI): domain Eukaryota; kingdom Metazoa; phylum Arthropoda; class Insecta; order Trichoptera; family Limnephilidae; genus Limnephilus; species Limnephilus lunatus. Next base: position 41,802,973 of record OU830596.1, read on the forward strand.
TTATGTATCTTTTCTTACCGCTCTTGCAATGTATTGGTTTTATGCTGTTTTTGCAAATAAATAAATAAATATCTAGAAACCATCGCGGGCATCCGCTCATCAAATCACCAAAGTTTCATCGCAATCGGAAGAATGATTTAGGAACGCATAAGGCACAAACAAACAAAAAAGCAAGCGAGCAAGCAATTAAACATACATTCATTTATATATATATAGATAAGTTGGGTCCCACAGACATCGGCCGCAGTTTGAACGCTTCCAAACCATTTCTTCTTTTGTTTAATTTATCTGAGATAATAACAGTACAATATGCTGGTTACCCAGTAATCACAGATATCCAGAATATGTACATAAAACATCGTCGAAAAAGTATCTATCTATGTCCTTCAATATTGCAGGCAAGCAAGAGAAAAACGGAACAAAAAGTTCTTCGTTTGTTTGTCGCACACTTTTGTCTCTTTGGAACACGTAACGTCCATTATTTGCCGCATTTTCAATATTCGGGAAGGTATTTCACAGCTGCTGTCGTGTTCACAAGAAATATGGCAATTCCGTGAATAAAACACCACGCTCATATAATATTTCATTTCCTAACTTGTGCAAATATAAATACGTGAATCAGAAATGCTAGAAATCATTCGTGATTTTTACTAGTTTTCAAAACTTTGGAAATGTGTGAATATTTTTCATTTATGACTTATAATGATTATTTAGAGATGGGAAGGCTGATAAAGATATATTATGGGGGAAAATGCAGGTAACCTCATTAATGGAGGACTAAATGCAGTTGGCGCTATTAAAAAAACTGTCAAAAGAAGCGAAGCTAGCAGTCCAAAATGGAGTCCTGGTACCTACCCTGATGTACGGCAGTGAGGCATGGAACTGGAAGAGGAAGTATGAAAGTCAACTGAATGCTGTTGAAATGAGATCCCTGAGGCGTATGTGTGGTAAAACCATGTATGATCGTGTGAGAAATATGGAGATCCTCTAAGAATGTAAGGCTGATGTAAGGATAATGAGTAAGATTAAGAAAGGGACCCTCAAATGATTTGGGCATGTAGAGCTAATGAACAAAGAAAGTAGTGTAAGAAAAATATATGACTCAAATATGAATGGTAGAAGAAGTTAGGGACGTCCGACGAAGACATGACACGATCAAGTGAATCAGATACTTGAGTCAGGCCATAACAAAAGTCAGAATAATAGAAGAGTATGTATGAGAAAATGTATTAATGTGAGCGAGGCAAAGAGTGTGTGCCAAGACCAAGTTGTTTGGCGTGCGCCGTCCTCTCTGCCTACCCATGTGGAGAAACGGCGTGATGGTTAGTTGATTAGTTAGTTATGATCTTATGATTATTTAGAATCCTTTTCAAACTTTATATGCTCCCTAGAACGAACCGTTCTGTAGTCGTTGCGCTTTCTCCTATGGTCAACGTTTCCGACGGCGTTACAATGTCCATCTTCTGATAATGAGCGCTATAAGTCTCTCCGAAACATTGGACAAGAAGAAGGAAGCGCAAAACGGTATATAATAACTCAAAAATTAACCACAATAATACCTTGGAAATGGTTTAATTTATAACTACGCTGAAGTCCCCGGCATTGCACGGGCTTTACATAGAGTTTTCCAAATCAGAATTAAACAGAGACCTTCCTCTTATTTTAAAGGTCATGTGTGCAAAATTCTACCAATCTCGGAATAAAATTGTAGATTTGTAAAAGAATCAAACAAACGCCGCCCGCCCGGTGTCCTTCCGCCCGCCTGCCGCCATAGACAATCTTAGAATAGATAAATGTAGAAAACTTTTCATCATTCCCGAGCACTACTGCAGACCGCCAATCAACCGATAACGTAAATTTTCGTTGCCTAGTTATGCTTAAATTAGTCGATATTATCGATAAAAAGCTTTTCCAATATCATTGTGCTAGAGCTAGAGGGCCAGATATCACACGTATAGACAGTGGCATTATTGATTCCGTAGGTTATAATTTGCCATATAATCATTAAATCGAATTTAAACCTTATGGCCATCTATATAATGAGTATAATTGTTCGTAGCCTGATACCGAATTGGTGATACACGACCTGGTGCATCACCTTAATATTTCTCAACGTTTTGGACATGGATGTGTAGCCAGAAGGAGGTAGCGCAACACGGCATAACACCCCCAAAATATAACGAAAATATATGTATGTATTATTGCTTTGTATCTATGTATAAGCTGTTTTTTATGGCAAACAAATAAAAAAAATCATTTATTTAATTAAATGAAGACAATGTTAGCGAAACTCGATAGAAAATCTGGAGACAGAAAAATCAGACTTTCGATTGAGTTTCGCTAATTATTGTCTTCATTTAATTAAAAATTACAATTTGAGGTTTTACTCATAGAGCTAAAAATAAAAATCATCGTAATTGTAAGAAAATTGTAAGAACTAGTAATTAATTAAGGATATCCTTACTTTTTGCTTCAAAATGTATCTCTTTGATTGCTTTTGAATATGGTAATTAAACAGAAGTTCACAAACTTTTAGCCCTAACGGCTGAATGTTCCAAAATCCTTTGATTATCCTAACCTAAGTTGAGACATCCTTTATCAGAGCCGGATTTACCCTTGATGAGACTAAAAGGTTTATATATTTAATATTGTAGGGGTCAAAGTTAATTTAAAAAATGCAATTGTGTTAATCTACGACCGTAATACAAGTTCTAGGTACTCCGTGATAAAACAGAAAAATGAGAAAAAATACTTATCTACCCTAACCTGAACTAACCTAACCTATTCTAACCTAATATAACCTAACCTAACATAACCCAATGTAATCTAAGCTAACCTAATGATTTGTGTTGTAAAATACGAGGTTGATTGATTTTTTTTATTTTCACTGAAATATTGTGTCAACTGAGTCTGCTCTCAGCACATGATCTCCTAGTGGGAGAGTAGAGTACAGGGCCGGCCGTAAGCCAAGCGTCGCCCGGCGTGTTTAAAATTTTGGCTCCAATTCGATCCTTTGGATTGACAAGGTTCCATCTGTCGCGGTAACGTCATGCGATAATGAACTCTAAATGAGAAAACTATTGATCCCATAATCGCATGACATTACTGCGACTTAAGGAACTTTTGTTATTCCAAAAGGTCGAATTGTTAAAAAAAGTAGACGCCCAGGTAGGTGATCCCAGTAACCAATATATTTGGTAGATTTGTGAGTTTGCGTAGATATTATTACCGCCTTGACAATTCAGATTGCTCCAATTTGCGCCCGCTTGTTACCGAAATTTAAACCCGCGATATGTGTCAAGAATTTCATCGGTTTCATGTACTTAGATTGATCCTCGGTTGTAAAACGTTCCGTTTCCCTTTTTTCATGTATAATCCACTAACAACGATTTTTTTTTGTTTCAGGTAAATATCACACAATATTTCTGAGAAATACCTTCAAACATTTCAAACATATCTTGGAAGCTCGGTATGTGTTCCCTTATTTTCTTCATTTATTTTTGAGTTTTATTGAGTTTTATTCTGAGTTTTATATATACATTCTGAGAATAACAGGTTTACGAAGGTGACGCCGAACCTTGCAAGTCGCGAGATATAGCTGTTCTCTAGAGCTGAGGACACTGTGGGCCTTATAACTGAGACATCGTGATAATCCTCGAGAACCTGCCCTGGAGAGCGTGGAGATGCCACGCTGGAGCACTTGTTACATGTTGTGTAGTTGACCGACTAGACTGGACTGAGACTGACTAACTCAGCGTTGAGTCGCTTCATTTATATAGGCGCGACTGGTTGAGTAATTTTCCATTCGCCGGCAATGTGTACGCTGGAAGGTACTCGAACATACCCGGTGCTGAATGCTCAGGCAACTGCAGAATCGCGACCTTTCTAGGCGATGGCGATATTATTATTTATAGAGACGGCCGGTCATAATGTACAACGTAGGTAGGCAAATAGGTAAGTATTTAGCCGGCACCGCGTGAATATTAGATGAGTTCTAATGCATTATTTTTGATGGTGAAAAGATAATGATGCGTCGCCACAGTGTTATTTGAATTTTACAAACATAGTTACCCCAATAATATTTTCAGCCTTTTTTCGGATCCTGAGTCCGGCCCTGCCATTGATGTCATTCCTGCTTCTCTTTAAAAACCCTACACCCTACAAACTTCAATCTACGACCCTTTTCAAGCTTCCTCCCTTAGTCAAATAGTTTACCGATACTGGAAAATCATGTTGTTAGTTTGTTTTGTTTCATTTCTGGTTAGTAATTCATTTAGTAACTTCTGCCACCTTTGAACCTGAGTAATATTCATAAATCATCATTTAGGGAAGTAGCCCGTCGATTGAAGAGATATCCCATTATCAGTAGAAGTGCGTTGGGGGCGTGTCAGAATTAACCTCTATTTTATCTTGCATCGGGTGAAATTGTTGGAATCATTTCAAGTAATTGGCATACTTTCCTGAACAAATTATCAATTTTATTGACCTCTCTGGTCAGGTACATCAGACAGATCGATTTTAATGACCGGCTTCAATTAAATGCTCTGCATTTACCGATATATTTTTTTACATTGACTCCACACTGAAGAAAATAATTCCCCTCAGGGCCTATGTCATATTTCTGTGGAGAGTCTTTTTAGGAAAGAAAGGAGAGGAAGTTCTGGGAAGGGTAAGGTTATTAGCAGTGGGTAGGAATCTGGGGGTCAGTGTGTCGAGGAGTGACGGACATATGGATCCATTCCTCCCACTGTGGTGCAAGTCGACGTTCCGAGAGAGCACGGCTGGAGAGGTCAAAGGGATTCCCTCCCGATCCGGCCTGACATGCAGCTGGTCGACAGACGCATCCTCCGCCAAAACTCCGATAAACCTTACCCCATGGACCCGGGCACCCCTGCTAAGTCGCCAAAAGTAGCGAACCTCTCTCTGACTTGGGGTGACCTATGGCAAAGGTTTTGGTTATCCAATAAATGGTTCCCGGGGCGGCGGTACCCATCCCCTCCTCTAAAATTGTAGTTTTGTCAGGTGGACCGAGTTAAAGTTTTAAAGTGTTCTAATATCCTTTTGGAGATGTGATATATTTTGGAGATGTAAGATATGGATACTGTAATGCTATCCGGAACCTTGTTGTTAACGCTGGTGCAACACGGCATAATACCCCAAAAATAACCGTGAAAATCTCGAAGCATGCCTTTAATTGAAATAGTTGCTTATATGTTTTGTTAGTTATTAGATGTTCAATTTGGTAGGAGGAAATGGGTACCGCCGCCGCACCTCTGTTATAGGTCACCCTAAGTAGTTCGCTACATTTGGTGACCTAGCGGGGGTACTTGGGTTCATGGTGTGGGGTTTGTCTATGTCTTGGCGGATAATGATCTGAACCCAAGATTCTTACCCATGCCGGCCATACCTCATACCTTTTTCCTTACCAGAACTTCCTCTCCTTCCTTTCCCTCCACAAAACATCACCAAAGATGACATAGGCCCTGAGGAAAATTATTTTAGTCAGGACCTCCTGCGTAGAAATATATATTTTTTAAATATACATTTTTTGTTGTAATATATTGTTATTAGGTAGGTAGGTACTTATTCACGTTAGTAAATGAAAATTGTGTTTTTAAATTCATCTACAATATGTATTTTTTTTAAATGATGGTTTATTTCCCCCGAACATTATATTTGGGGGTATAATTACTCATAATTATGTATTCTTCTTCAGAACAATTCTAAAATACAGTGAGAATACTTTGAAAGGTAAATCCTTCAATCAATCATCAAGCGTCGAAATAGTCCTTGAATTCTTTCCGCCGTGTTCTCAAGATTTATTTCTATTCCTTACTTTTCCGTTCCCTACCTTTCCGTTCCTTTATATCACTTTTTACAAGTGTTATTTAGAGCCAATTACAGTAAAAGAGAGTTCTCTGTAGAGCGAGTACACCTGAGCTTAGATTGTAAAAGTTCCACAAAGAGATTTCACAGATGATAATATGCAAAGTATATTTTTAGCGATTTCTTTCATAGAATTCGAAGACGTTTGCACTGTGAACGGGAACGTTTGTTATATTTGGAAACTAACTAGCAATCATTTACGATATGCGGGCTTTACTTAGTACTGGAACAATTCTTTAACATCTCAGTACATTTTCTAGAAAATATGTATAATGCTGGAATACAAATGTTTTCTGTGTATTATTTTTGGAAAATCTAATTTCGAAAATATCTTTATGATCACTTCTCATCGGAGATATTACATGTGTTAATTGCAGTATATTATAATCAAATTGGAAGGCGAGTATGGTTACCGATGCCCCGGGAACCTTTTATTGGATAACCAACACCTCTCCCGTAGGTCATTCTAAGTGTTTCGCTACGTTTGGTGACTTGACAAGGGTGCCCGGGATCATTGGGTGAGGTTTTGTCCGGTTCTCCAACTGCGTGGCAGGCGGGATCGGGAGAGACTGGTTTAGGGAGACCTTTGGATCTGTCCAGCAGGACGCTCTCGGAACATCGCTTTGAACTGCAGCGGGAAGGTTGGATTCATACGCCTGTCACTCATGGATACACTGACCCTCAGATTCTTACCCACCCCTCCTTCGTCCTTCCCAGAACTTCCTCTCATAAAAAGACTTTCCACACAACATCAAGGAAGATGGCATAGACTCTTAGGGAATTTATTTTTATCAGGGCCTCTTGTGTGAAGCTAATGTAAAAAATACGAATAATTACTATTATTCCGTCATTCCATTATCACAGTAAAACTTTATGTAAAACACCATTTTAGGTACGAAGGGCAGAAAATTTACACCGATGTAATAGAAAATCAATATCTGTTATACTCCTACTTGCGAGACTAGCGCTTCATAATAGAGTTCTGATTACAAACCTGATGGTATGAGATATGGGACTGGCAAAAGAAGGATGAAAGTAGGATGAATGCAACAGAAATGAGATCTTAGAAGTGTATGTTTTGTAAAGCCAACTGAGTATAATGCAAGGTCGATGAAGATTATTTGAAGATGTAGACGAACTTGCGGAATAACGAAGAAATTAGTTAATATAACAAATGAAATGAGAAGTTAGGGATGCATCAGGAGTAGATGGGACGTCGAGCACAAATTGCATTTTGATATAGCCGAAACTGTGCTTTTGCTTCAAATTTGAACTAGGCAATCGCTGAGTTTGGTTGGCGAAAGCATCTTTAAGTGTTTCAAAACAACACCATTACATATATGTAGCTTCTTAATAGAAGCTAATATGATTTATGTTACTTTACCAATAAAAACGAGTTTACAGGCATTACAACGCTGTTCAACATAGGCAATGTGAAGATGTTATAACCTCTGACATAACTTTATAAGACGAGAGGTATAAGTACTTTTATCAAATTTTGAGAAAAATTTAATAAGCTATTTTTATTTTCTTGTCACCCACTACAGTTCGGATCAACTCTTGAACTATGGCGTCTTCCTCTACAAGTTGGTCTTCCATCAAACTTTCCTGGATGATCTTTCATTTGTCGCCCCCTTATGACGTGACCAAGATATTAGAGCTATTTTATTTTCGTATCTCTTACAACTTACAATTTTCAGCCATGCGATGAAGAAACTCTGTTTGTTTTTCTGTCTTTCGACGGTATTTAGAAGAAGACTTATATACATATTTTGTCCCTATTACCAATAGTTCTTCACTCTTCTGCCTATCTACAAATTACTACTAGATAATACAGACGTTTTAAATACAGTAATTTTCTTTATGAAAGATCGGATGGTATCTCATGTAAGTGTAATATTTTTTTTTATTGAAAGCGGACGCGGTTTACGCATAATTCCCTATTTTACCTGATTCCTTTAACAGTTACCCGGTCCCTTTTATAAAACTCACCAGGATTGTCATTGGATGTGTGGCTATGTCTACTGGTTCCACAACGCATCTTTCCAGGTATCTGAGCCTTGTTCCCGACAGAGCGGAACATTGGCATCATAAGTGAATTGGAGTATCTTCATCGTCTTCACATTTCCTGCATTTATTGGTGTTTTCCACTCCCAACAGCTGTACGTGTCTCATGAGATGGCAGTGCTCCGTTAGTAGTCCTACCAGTACCCTCAGTGAGTTTCTGTCCATATTGGATAGTTGCCTGTTTTTTTTAGGGTCAGGTCCGTTTATGAGTACCTTGGATTACCTCGTTCCGGGTGCCTTCTCCTCTTCCTTCCAAGATAGCCAAGAACTTTCCCACCTTCCTCTTCATCATATTTTTCTCTCACTGTGGTCTCACTGGCTCACGACATTCACATTAAAAAAGCTAAGGCGTGCAATAAAATGGTAACAAAATTCCCCGACACAGAGTTGAAGCTAGTGTTTAAACCATATGTAATAAAACAATGTAAATATGGCACGGAAGTTTGCAAATGACGACTGTCACTGAACTACGACCAAACTGCGCGGACTATCAAAGCGGCAAACAAATTCTAAGAGTACATTTTGTTTGCAGGTAGTAACAAAGCCGGGACACCGCAGTGCGTAGATGCCATTTGTTATACTATGGGTTAACGATGTTGGCGACACCTTCATACTAATAATGATTAATATCCCATCTCCCAAGTTTCTATAATCTATCAACATCAATAGCTGATTCACACACAATATGCATTTGAAAACCGCAGCCCATAAAAAAAAGTCTTTTTTTCATAAATTTGACTTATGCAACCTTTTCTCACAGTTTAGACCTTTTGGCAGGGTTGCCAACCCTTATATATCATATTAAACGTTCCACGTCTTAATTACGGCAATAAATAGGATATATTCTACTCTTTAATAGCCTCCTCCATTCCAAATGTGAAGATTTATGCAATTTAAATACGTATTATGCTTTCAACATCGTAGGTACTTACTGATGGAAAAAAAGAATGGATTTCTTGAATTACAAAATTTGAAATAAAAAATAAAAAAAATCATCATGAGAGCGAAAGAGTAATAAATTGTAAATATCGAAAGTTGTTATTACGTTAACGTATATAAGTTTGAAATTTAAGAATCCGGCTAAGAATGCCAAGCTATCTTAGTACTTGAAGTTTGTTAAAAAGCTTCTTTGGTAATCGAACTGAATTCAAGCAAAGCCAATATGTAATGCCAAAAGATGGCACTACTTACGTTAAAAGATCGCATAAGGACGTGCCTCTGGCAGTACAGGTATAAGTTCTACGGATTTGAAAATTTTGTGAGTCCGCTTTTGTTACTCAAGGAAGCAACAGTTCAAAAATCGAGCTCCGAATAGTGCATCGCGTTCCGAACACTTTATTTTCTAATCATTGTTCGCGTCATCTGGTTCTTTTGTTTCCTTCCATTCTCATAGTTATTTCGTTCTATAAGTTTCCAAACAAAAACAAATTTTCATGGTTACAAAATATTGAGCTGTCAGCTTTCAAAGCAGTGTTGTGTTTTTCATTTTTAACCAAATCCAAGCCTGCAGACCCCCGCTTACACATTGACCTTTTACAGTTTACCTTCCTCACTATTAACCTACGCACAAGATCCTGGATTCGATGTCTACTCTCCGCCAACAACTTGCCGCTGTGGGTGCGACAGAAGCACAACTAGAAGAATTTTTAGCAAAAAAATCAAAAGTAACGAGGTCCAGACGCTCAACTGCTCTATATTTAAAGCATTTCGGAAGTGAAGAAGATGTCTCCGACTACTCCTCAAAACCTACAACAACTCCCACCCTCACTACATCTCTGACCTCCGTCTCTACTTCCACCTCGACCTCTGCTACTTTTTCAACAGCTCCCACCACTTCGACAACCGCCTCCAGCTCAACATCAACCGCTCCATCCTCTTCCGTAAACTCATTCCCCCCGCTATGGGTGACTCCAGCTCACAAAAAACGAAGGGCGTGCGCTTCTCCTCCTCCCTCCACCGAAGTAATAAAAACTTCAAACCGTTTCTCCGCCCTCGCTACAGACGATGAAATCTCCCCACTGCCAGTTACAAACACCGTGTCTGACTCCACTGCAAATGACAACACTGATATCACAAGAACTAGACCTGCTAAGATCCCTCCAATTTTTATAAAATCCGAAAAAAATTGGAGCCTCCTGGAAAAGCGCCTCTTGAATGCTGGGGTTACTATAATTAACGCAAAGGCCATCCCAACAGGTGTGGTCCTCAATACCGGTGACTCCACCAGCTTCCGGCTAGCAACAAAAATTCTGCAAGAGGACACAACTCCCTTCCACACATTCCAACTCGCAGAAGACAAATCTACAAAGGCGGTTCTGCGAGGAATACCGACGACAATTAGCGAAGAAGAGGTCCGCCTGGAACTAATAGATCTCAACTTCCCTGTTAATTCAGTAACTCGAATGAGATCCGGGCCAGACAGGAAAAATATTCCACTGGTCCTCGTACAACTGGATCATGGTGAGGCGGGACAAAAAATCTTCTCCCTCACTTCCCTCTTTCACCTAATGATAAGAGTGGAGTATCTAAATAAGAAGACAGCCCCCTCTCAGTGTCACCGTTGCCAGAATTTTGGACACTCATCAATGATGTGCCACCTGCCCGCCCGCTGCGTGAAGTGCGCGGGTGACCATTTTACGCAGGAATGCAAGAAGCAGAGAGAAGATGGACCCGCCACCTGCGCAAACTGTTCTGGAGCCCATCCGGCAAATTACAAGGAATGTCCGAAACGACCATCTCCACAACCCATCTTACAAACAGTACGTAATGTCACTTTCACCTCACATACTACTAATCCCTCTTTATCATACGCGCGGGCCACTGCCCAAATCCCACTAACGTCCACACCCCCCTCCTCAACTCCCTCAACCTCAACCTCCCATACACCTCCTTCCACCCCCTTCAATATTTTTGAATTTTTCAAAAATTTCAATTTCTCCAAGGTTGGCGATCTCCTCTCCGACCTCATCCCCAAATTTCAGTCTGCCACCTCACCGGCAGACTACATATCGATCATTTTCTCCGCTGCCCCTCAGATTTTTTCACTTTTTTCAGTGTAAATGGCTAGCTCTACTACCATGCCCTCCGCGCTACGCATGGCATTTTGGAATGCTAATGGTCTCTTAAAAAATTTACATGAATTACGTATTTTTGCAAATACACACGCTCTCGACGTTTTACTCATCAATGAAACTCACCTCAACCCATCACAAACGCCAAAACTTTCGAACTATACATTATATAGAAATGACCGACAACACACTAGAGGCGGTGGCACTGCCATTTTCGTTAAATCGAAAATCGCCCATAAATACAATATTACACCTGCATTGTCGTCAATCGAGTCAACCTCAATCACAATTTATACAAAACATTCAGGCCCATTGAGAATAAACTCTATCTACCACCGTCCGCAAGATAAGCTTGATCCAAATGACCTTGATACTCTCCTCGATAGCCACACTCCTACTATCCTCGCTGGGGACTTTAACTCAAAGCACCCCAATTGGAATAGTAGGATTACTAACACAAATGGACGTATCTTACGCAGGTACGCTAGCACTCATCCTGAACTCTCCATCGCGGGCCCAATTGAACCCACACATTTCCCAAACAGCGGGGCTAGACCCGATGTTCTGGACATTGCACTTCTACACAAATTACCCTGGGTCTACGATATCGAAACCGTAAATGACCTAAGTTCAGATCATAATCCTGTTTTGCTTACTCTTAATCAACTTTCCACTCCAATGGCACCCCGCAAATCTATAAAAACAGATTGGACGTATTTCACTCACAGAGTTGGGGAAAAAACAATTATCCCTCAAAATATTTCCGACGGCCCTGAATTAGACAAGGCAGTTGACAACTTTGCCGAGATAATTATATCTTCCATCACCGATGCCTCTAAAACTCTTCCTGAACATTCCCCCCTTAATCTCAAAAGAGACCTCCTTACCGACATCCAGGATTTGATCTCTACAAAAAACAATCTTCGCCGACACTGGCATAGAAACCGAAATCCCTCGGTTAAAAAAACAATCAATAGAATTCAAGCACTTATTAGAAAAAAACTCTCCGAGCTTTCACATTCCACCTGGAACAAAAAAATTCAAGATATAAATCCACAGGACGGCTCCCTATGGAAGTTATGCAAATCTCTCCAAACTACCCCATCCCCAAGCCATCCCATTCATACCGAAAATGGCCTCATATTTGACGATCAAGATAAATCGGAGGCGTTTGCCGATAATCTTGAATTTCAATTTAGCCCCAGCTCTAAGCACGCCGACCCAATCCATATAGCAAATGTCAACCACCAAATAGACATAATTTTCGACTCCCTTCCCGGAACAAATGTACATTTCACCACCCCATCAGAAGTCCGAAGGGCCATTAAACACCGCAGCAACAAAAAAGCTCCCGGTCCAGATGGCATTACAAACTTTGCCCTTAAAGCCCTCCCCCCTAAAAGCATTCTCACCATTGTGAGCCTCATAAATTCCGCTCACAGACTGCGTTATTTCCCCAAAAGTTGGAAACACGCGCACGTCATTCTCATCCCAAAACCTGGGAAGGACCCAAAATTCTGTGAGAACCATCGTCCAATCAGCCTTCTCTCAAATGTTGGTAAAATATTCGAACAAATTCTCCTCACCCGGCTCTTAAAGCACATTCACGAGATGAAAACCCTTCCTGATGAACAACATGGCTTCAGATCTCAACACTCAACCCTTCATCAACTGCTCAGAGTTTCCGAACTAATCCTCGGCGGCTTCAACTCCCAACGGTCCACTGGCGCCATTTTCCTGGACATAGCCAAAGCCTTCGACAAAGTATGGTCAAACGGCCTGCTCCTCAAATTGCACAACACGGACATCGATCCCCAACTCCTCGGTATTTTAAAATCATTTCTTCAGCACCGGACTTTTCAAGTAAAGATTCGAGGTGCACTCTCAACGCCCAGATTCATGACAGCAGGTGTCCCGCAAGGATCCCTGCTTTCCCCTACCCTCTTCAATATCTACTTACACGATATTCCACTCACGGAAAACCAACATTCGTATAAAGCCTTGTACGCTGACGACACCGCCATTATGGTTCGATACAGTTCTCCCAGGATGATCACACTTTGCTTACAACATAACATAAACATACTCCAAGACTTTTATAACAAATGGCGTATAGATGTGAACCCTTCCAAGAGCGCTGCTATTTTCTTCTCACGAAGAAAGGTTCGCAGCACTCCTAAGGGTCAAGTTTATATGTACGGCCAAGCAATACCCTGGCAAAACAATGTTAAATATCTTGGAGTCACACTCGACAAAAAACTCACATGGCACACACACATCAAACATACAATTAAAAAAACCAAAAACGCTGCTTCATCCCTTTACCCGCTTTTACATTATAACAGTCAAACGTCGCTTCAGAACAAACTTCTCATTTACAAATCAAAATTACGACCCATCATGACTTACGCCGCTCCAATTTGGGCCACAAGCAATACTAAGAGTCTAGAAACCTTCCAAAATGTCTTGCTTAGAAGATTCACCAAAAGCCATTGGTTCGTCCGAAATAGCATTATTAATTCAGGCACGAAAATCCCTCCACTTAAAAAACACATAATAGACCTGGCCAAAACATTTTTCTCAAAACTTGCTTCAAATCCGAACCCAAGCATCTCATGTCTCGGGCATTCAAGTCCCGATGACAATCCCCTCCACCGCCTGCCCATATCCATCCTTCATCCACCTTGATGCGCGGGCTATAACAAAATTTACCTTTATATTCTTATATAAAAAATTAAATACTTGTATATATTTATTATGGTATACATATTTGTGGTATATGAATACATACATGCATGGGTGTATGTAAAAATGTCTGTATGTGTGCATATATCTATACAAAATATATGCCACTCGCAGATTTAAAACAAGCAATAAAAAAATATGAATGCCCTTCATCTTGCCCAAGGCAGCCCGAACATCGGGTTAAAAAAAAAATCCATCAGGTGACATTACTACAGTTTGCAAGACAAAGGGGTTAATTTCTCCCTGTAACTTGCTAAGAACCAATATATAATAAAGAAAATTTTGTGTATCTCTCCGGATATAGAGATTGACGGTAATATGATTGTTATTGTAGCTGGCAGTTTGGAATAATAGTACCACGCGGCTATAAATTACAAATGACGCCATTGCCTGTCGCGGTTACTTAGTCCCGGTGACTAGCTGTCACTGGATCCGAGGAACCGAATATTTTTGGAAACAGTTCTTATCGGATTTCTAAAAAGGTCACCAACGCTCGAACTGGGCGAAGCCGAGCTAAAAACCAAAAATATATAAGTTAGGTAGTTTGGTGAACTGTTAATTCTTCTAATAAACAGTACAATTATTATGATCGGGAGTTTTTTAATAATACTTCGGTTTGTCAAAGATTAGAGATTATAGAATCGCTCACTGAAAACGCCAGCCTGTAGATCGGGTACGGCCGGCTATCTTCGTAACCATTCGGACATTAGACTTAAAAGTCCGACAGTTGTGTCTATCATGTAGTGTGTCCAGAAGTAACGGACGTATGAATCCATCCCTCTAGCTGCGGTGCTAGGCGATGTTCCGAAAGAATCCTGCTGCAAAGTTCAAAAGGTCTCCCTCAACCAGTCCCTCCCTATTCAGCTTTCCACGTATGTGGGCAGGCGCAACTGCCGCCAAGACACGCACAAATCTCACCCCATGAACCCATGGCATACCTTGTGGCAGAGGTTTTGATTATCTAATAAATGGTTCCCATGGTGTTGGTACGCATACCCGCCTACCAAATTGAATCTATTAAATTTTTTTGGTTCTTGAATTGTCAACGAACAATATCGTGACACGAAAGGGGATGGACTGTATAATCTTTATTTATATGAGGCAAGACAATTGATGGCGTTTTTTAGAGTCAATCACAGGATTTGGCAATTAGAAAGGAGATCGCCCTACCTTTGCTGTGTTCATAAGCTGTGGTGGTCCAATATTGGTGGCTGCTCTTCCAATATGATGCCACAAAGGGTGGTTACAATTTACCGCCACTTTTATCTAGTAATTAGTACTTTTACGACTTTTAAGTGAGATTTCTAGAAAGAGCTGTGTTAAATTTCACGACAATTTTTCGACTGAATTAAATATTGGTAATTTTCACCATTGTGCAATAATGTGTATGTTTTCCAAATTATTATGCATCATCTTCCTCTTCTTCTAGTAAGTAAGTAGGGCCTTTCAAGGAAGGAGAGGAACAGAGGAAGAAAATAACAAAGAATTTGGGAAAATGGGTTTCAGTTCATAAGCTGTTTCAGAACTAAACATGTATTGTCATTTGTTTAGTTATCCAGTTGTCAACGACGCACAAATTTGTCACATATGCAGTCAGCCAAAATGAACACCTTTATATGATAGCTCCCCGCTTTCAACAGATTGAATTCTACTATATATATGTTGTAGAGTTGGTGGAGTTTGGTTGAGATCGTAAAACCCTGAGTTTTATTCTCCAAGATGGAAAATATCTGTCGAGAGATATCTCAAGTGAATAAAGCGTACATTTTCATCTTGTATTCGGACGATGGAATATTTATGATGTATTTAGTATTGGCTTCCGAATTGTATGATTAATATCGAGATAGAAAAAAAATTACTATATGTTTTTGATAGATATTAGTATTACTCCTAGCGGAAATCCGTGAAAAATTACTGGATATTATAATTGTATAGAACCAAGAGCGATCTGATACTTTCATTAAAATTAGTTAATAGACCACTTGACGCACCTGACTTAACAAAACTAATAACATTCCGTGTACCAAATCGTGAAACGAGACTTCTAGAGCTGTTCTTTGTGTATCCATCTAAAACTAACTATTTCATTCACTCCCTAATCCAGAGACTACATAAGCTTGGAAATAAATTCAGTTCCGTTGATATTTTCATTTATTCCTAAAAATTTCTGAAATTCTGATGTAAATTCTATTATTATTATTCTAATATGGTTTTTGTTGTTATTTCTTTTTAATTCTGCTTATTGTTTCTATTTCAATTATTACTATGTTAAACGATTGAAGTAAATGCTCCAAGGGCGTAAATAAATAAACAAATTCTAGGATTAGTGTAGGTGAAAGTTTTTATAAAATGCTAGCGAGTACCTGGCATGCGTTGCAAGACCAAGGAAGTATTCTTTTTTTTTTACATGAGCTCCACACAGGAGGCCCTGAGGAAAATAATTTCCCTTTCATTCTTGAGGTGATTTTTCACAAAAGCGGCGCCATATAAATCGTCCAAATATTATTATTATTAAAGGAAGTAGAGGAAAGTTCTGGAAACGACAAGGGTTTAAGGGGTGGGTAGGAATCTGGGGTTCAGTGTGTCCTGGTCATCCGCCTCCAATACCTAGACAAACCTCACCCCATGAACCCGGACACCCCTGCTAAATCACCAAACGTAGCGAACCACTTGGGTTGACCTATGGCAGAGGTGTTGGTTATCCAATAAAGGTTCCCGGGGCGGTGGTTCCCAATCCCGCCTCCCAAATTGTAATTGTTTATTAATATGCTTTTTGATACATATTTTTTTCTGTCTGATGCTTACACGAATAAATCAGAAGTTGAGTGAACGTGTGAGAAGTATGGATTTTTCGAAATTAACTCCCTGCTATCCCCTACCACTACTACAATGTCTCCTTTGCAATCCCTCCCTCTGTCCCTTCCTTATCTGCTATCTAACTATTAAAAAACAATCACACGAGGGTGCAATTCACACGGGTTGTAAGTAAAACCTTCGACTAAAGTAAACAAGAGTGAACCGCTGAATGTCTGACCGCTTAGGTTCGTCAGGCGCTTTTTACCACTAGACCAAAGGAGACAAGTGTTGGACCGTGGGTTTTTAATTATTTTTTTATATTTATTTTTAAGAAAGTTGACAGCAAATCAGAGATTACGTAATAATACAATAATGAGATGTTATTATGCCAATTATGAACTTTCGATTGATTTTAGTGAATGATAAAGAATGAAATTGTAAGTCTTTTTCTTAATTAATTATTTTTTAGTTACAATATATGAAAAAAGGGGGGGGGGGGGGGGAGGAACTTAGCTTGATTAGGTTACTTAGCGAGTTTTCGGTTTATGTCACGTAAAGTCGAGTTAAAAATGTCAATGTGGTAATAATTGATAATTATATTGGAAACGAGTACCTACCTACCCGCGAAATAAATATTTTATTGCTATCCTTAGTCTCTCGCAGGTTAAATCCTACAGATGTATGTGTTTGTCTCTTTTCAGTGTCGCTCGCTTCCGTTTCATCGAGTTTCAAATTACAACGGTACTAAAGAAGTTTTCATTTCAAAATTATTGACTTTTTATTCGAAATTTTGAAAAGTCTGAAGAAAGTTTAAAAAAAGAATTTTAATTGAGATGGTGTTTCTTTCTTTCGAAATTTAAAAAAAATGTTCCATGAAATATTTATGCTTTATGAATAAATCGGTACGTATTTAAGTACCTACCTTATTTAATTTATTTATGTATTAGATAATTGAAAAATAGAAATTCACAATTTTGGACGCGATTTGCGTTAACAGAATTATTTGAAAAAAAAACTGAAAAATGTGTAACCGCGGAAGGCTTATTCAAACAGTCAATCTAATTTATCGATACAATCTTGACACTGACATTGTTAAAAAAGCATTTGAAAAATTTTCTACGCTTCCATCAACGTTGACAACGAATGTCAACAAGGCGTAGCAACAATGTTTTGACAACTTTTCTATGTATTTGTATTTGACGGGCGTCAAGTGCTTCCATTTCGATGGTGGTTGAACACATAGGATGACACTTTTTTCGTTGTTGCTGTCAATTACAATTTTATACTTTTTGTTATAGATTCTTGGTTAATGCAAGTAAATATTTTTGTATTGACCCAATGCAATAATCCGCTTTTCAAATTTTGGATAACCAACACCTCTGCCATAGGTCACCCCAAGTGGTTCGCTACGTTTGGTGAGTTAGCAGGCATGCCCGGGTTCATGGAATGAGGTTTGTCTGGGTCTTCGCGGTGGACGCCTGCCCACCAGCTGCATGGCAAGAAGGATCGGGAGGGAATGGTTGATGGAGTCCCTTTGACTTCTCCAGTCGTACTCTCTCGGAATATCGCCTTGCACCGCAGTGGGAGGGATGAATTCATACGGCCGTCACTTCTGGACACACTGACCCCCAGATTCCTACCCACCCCTATTACCCTTTTCCTTCCCAAAACTTCCTTCCTCTCCTTCCTTTCATAGAAAGACCTTCCACACAGCATCCCCAAAAATGACATAGGCCCTGAGGTGAATTATTTTCTTCAGGGCATCCTGTGTGAAGATAATGTCAAAAAAAATTAAGGTTTTCTTGTAGTATTCCGATGATGGAATAATAGTCAATAGACTGTATAATGTCAGATGACTGTTGATAATAAAGAGAGACCAAAGTTTGAGAATTGTGAAAATATCCCATCAAAAGTCTACATTACATTCATGAGTTCAAGTAACAAACGAATAATTCATTCCGTACTTTAACTTATGACCTCAAACAAAGAATTAATGTGAAATTTTTCAATTTTTCCTCTGTTAAGCCCTCCATCCATTTAATAATTTATTGCAAAATACGCGAAACACTACCCATCAATTCCATTTATAAAACTCAAAATGGCACTCATATATTCCAATCTCTTCGAAAAAGCCCATTCTTTTTAATGTTTGCCTGAAATTGAAAATCTAAAAGTGTACTTCAAACACAAATAAATTATTTTCAAGTGGCAACACATTTTCAAATTTCCATATTAAAGTTCACAATTTTCCACGTTGACTTTGAAAACGTAGAAAGAGCTAACACACAACAAAAATTAACACAATACAAAGTGAAATATATATTTTTTGATGAATACTTCACAATAGTCCCAACTGATCCCGTCTGGAACCAGTGAGACTGTGCCATCCCCAATTGGGGTATGTTGTGAGGCTGACGGTAAGTGGGGAGGGAAAGGAGATAGAGGAAGATAGGGAAGTATTTCTATTCAAATCTAGTCACCAAATACGGCCGAAGCCATTTTAAGTAACGTTTCAGTTCTGATTGGTGATCTTACAACAGGACGATACTGAGAGGATCTACTCTCTGGAACGTGCCCAATTATATTTACCTTATATTATTTTAAATTATGAAATGATTGAAACACAAATAAATATAATAAAATTTATCTGCGCACGTCGAGATTTGAACCCCCGACTTTCGGATCGCTAGTCGAGAGCCATATCCTTCGACCACAGAATTACAAAACATAAATTATATTAAATAACGACATTTTAATTATAAAGCACAAACTTTAATCTATTTGTGTAGAAAAACTAAAACTCTCGACAATATATTTGCATTTCTTTTAATTTTTTTCTGGACAATATGAAATTGGTTAATGGGCACTACTTCTTGTATGCATTTTATTGATCTATGGATCTGTGAAATATGCATTCAAGAAGCTAAATGACTTCCGTGGCCGAGCAGTTGATCCTCGACCAAAAAATCCAGAAATCACGAAAGAAATTAGAATCCCGGTATGGCAAGTAAATTTATCTATTATTCGACATTTAATTTTTTTTTTAAATACGCGTCTGTGGCGAGTTCCAGAGTGGAAGATATACAGATCATTGTTCAGAATCGAAAGTAGTATCGCTTGAAATCTACTGAACAGCAAAACCACAAATTTTATGCTACTAAATTATATTCTACTCGTCCATGAGAAATTAAAACAGCAAAGAGATTAACAAGTTCCAAGACTACATTAAAATAAGACTAAGGGAACATGAACATGAGGAAATCATAAAAATTCTGATGTAACAAACACAACCTACATGCAAAAAATACGAAGATGAGGAAAAAATTTTGAACACAACTTACAGTCAAAAAACACAAAGATGTGGAAATCACGAAAAGTGAAGATGAAGAAATCATAAAAAAAAGAAGTAAAACTAAAACGACCTAAAGTCAACAAACACAAAGATGTGAAAATCAACAAACCTGAAGATGAGGAAATCATAAAAATTATGAATTACCACTAACGCAACCTGTGGCCAACAAACGTGAAAATGACGAAATCGTAATTTTTTTTAAGTAGTACTAACACGACATATAGCCAACAAACATGAAGATGAGGAAATCATGTGGTACACCGACACAACTACCTACTGTGAGCCTCGGAACAAGAATCCCTATTGAGAAGAACTGTGAATAAACTATTTTAGTTTTTATTTTTAAATAGTCATTAAAAAATAATTAAAATGGCTTCAGCCATGTTTGTTAACCAGATCTGAATAGCCAGAGCCGTAGTGCCCATCTGCCTCCCTTCTCTACTCACTTTAGCCCCATTATATGAATTTACAAACTGAATTTGTATTTTACCAACAAGATTGAAATAACATACAAAAGGTGTTTTTGTAAAAACCAAGGGTTACTCCCTTCTATCTTACAACAGTGAATATTTGGAGTAACCCGCAGCGACGCCGGTTTCAAATTAACTTGATTATTTTAATTATTTTCTCCCGGAATTTGCACCCCATTCTAGGGGGGTATTAGGTATATTAAGCTCGAGAGTGTTTCGTGATTTGATAAACAGCTGGGAATTAGTGGAGATTAATTGTTTGAAAAGTTTTTTATAAATAAAGAAATATCTCTAAAATGGTTGGAAATTATTTTTAGCGTTTGTTTTTAGATAAATGATAAATCAGTAAAATTAACATCATTTCCGTAGGCGTGACGGAACGACGATGTACTCGTTTAGTATCAACGATATAAATATTGCCAAAACAATAAATTTATTATTAAGGCGTTAAAAATAAACTTATTAAAACACTAAAAATATTTATAAAATAACATTTAAATATAGCATTAGGTCGTACAATGACGTCAGAAAATATTTACAAAAGGTTTTTTGTTTTACATTACTCTTTCTTACATCTTTGGGGATGCTGTGTGGAGAGTATTTTTAAAAACAGAAGACGAGTTAGTTCTGGGTAGCAAAAATGTGTGAGGGGTGCGTAGGAAACTAGGGGTCAGTGTGTCCAGGCGACGTTACAAGAGAGTCCTGCTGGAGAGGTCAAAAGGTCTCCTTCAAACAGTCTTTGCCGATCGGCCACGCAGTTTGTGAGCAGACGCATCCGCCACCAAGACCTGGACAAACCTCACCCCATGAACCCGGGCAACCCTGCTAAGTCACCAAACGTAGCGAACTACTTAGTCACTAATGGCATAGGTATTGGTCATCCAATAAATGATTCCCAGGGTGGCGGTATGTATTTTATAGACACCATCCTCCCGAATTGAAAAGGTTATGGTTATATTAAACTCTATGATTGACAATTGATCTAAATTTCATCAAAAGCTTAAATGGGCTGAAAATCGACGTTCAACGGGGACAGTCCAATATCAAAAATTAATAATGGTGCTGCTTGCACTGAAGTTTTTACACTTCAAAGCAATTTTTGGGGCTCATACTTTTTTCCTTGCTAAAATAATATTCTGGTAAAACGAAGGACGAGATGTGTTCTACCCGCAGTATGCAATTAAAACGTCCATATATCGTAAAGTGAGAGTGAACAGGTTCTAACAGTTCTATCCAAAATTTTAAGATATATGAGAGCTCAAACTTTTGAATTAATTTATTTTATAATTTGATACACCTTTATATAAACCTGTAAAGCAACTAAACCCCATAATAATTTTAACAGTTTATTTGCTGTATCTATAAAAGCAGTTGGAACCTTTTTACTGAGAATTTTCCGTATTGTGTTGTCTTATCAATGCAAGCATTTCTTACTATCAACTACATCAATTAAAATTTTGTATTGAAATACCAAGTCAATGAAATCGTTCTGTCTGACAATTCAAGCATATTCAAATATTTAAAAACTAACTAACTAACTAACCATCACGCCGTTTCCCCGCAGGGGTAGGCAGAGAGGATGGACCGCCAAACAACTCGGTCTTGGCACACAGTCTTTGCTTCACTCACATTCATACATCGTCTCATACATACTCTTCTATTATTCCGACTTTTGACATGGCCCGACTCAAGTATCTGATTCACTTGATCGTGCCATGTCTTCCTCGGGCGTCCCCTACTTCTTCTTCCATTCACATTTGCGTCATATATTCTTCTCACATTATTTTCTTCTTTCATTCGCTCTACATGTCCAAACCATCTGAGGGTCCCTTTCTTAATCTTACTCATTATGCTTACATCAGCCTTGCATTCTTTGCGGATATCCACATTTCTCACACGATCATACATGGTTTTGCCACACATTCGCCTCAGGGATCTCATTTCGACAGCATTCAGTTTACTTTCATCCTTCCTCTGCCAACTCCATGCCTCACTGCCATACATCAAGGTAGGTACCAGGACTCCATTGTGGACTGCTAGCTTCGCGTCTTTTGACAGTGTTTTATTAGCGCCAACGGCATTCAGTCCTCCATTAATGGAGTTACCTGCATTTACTCTTCTTTCAATATCTCTATCAGCCTTCCCATCTCTCGTAATATTTAAAAGAGTATTGTAAATTGCTGGAATATCAATATTGAATATGAGAATATAACTTTTAACATTTCTCAGTTGAAGGTAAATAATCGAAGTTGTTTTGCAGCCTTTGAAACTAAAATCCCGCCTTCAAGCACATCCTTGTGAGAAATCCAGTCTGGAATACGAGCACAAAGGAATTTTTAACGTGTATAAAAGCAAGAATGACATCTTGAATATTTCTATAAAAATAAATACAAGCTACAGAAGATGTGTGAATTTGAATACCTACTGATAAAAGTTTAAAAAAACTGCATAGGTACTAACTGTTTATACTTTTAAAAAAATGTTTGTTTGTATTTATGTCCGCTATGCGTTGCTATATTATAAGCATAGGAAATGTTTCAAACTTTCAAAATACCTTTTTTCCACCCTCGCGAAGGTTTCTGGATTATTACAACTACCTGACAATACATCTGAAAAGTTTTTTTAATCATTACAAAAATGTCACAATTTGAGAATGACATTTTGCAAACCATCGATTGTTAAATCAAAATTCAATATTCGAATAAACTTTTTAAATTAATGAATTTAATCTAAGTACTCACTTATCGAATACTTCGAATCTAATTGAAAATTATATTATTTTAAATAGGTACCTATTTTAGGTACCAAATTAGATTAATCGTTCTTATAATATACAAAAATTAATGTTTGTAACACGTAAAAAATAAAAATTTATAAAAAAAATTGCAATAGGTGGCACGTAAGCTATTTGAAAATCTGAATGTACCGGGACTGAACGCGGGAGAGAGGAGGGGATCGCGGCAGGGTAGTTAGCGGGAGAGTGAAGCGGGAAGGAACTTATAAACAAACTCGGCTGCTGCTAGGATAGGAAACGGTTAAAAACTAGAAAATTGTTATTCCCATCGAAATTATGTATTTGAAAACTATTCGTCTTTTCTTACAGTGGTCTGTTTTTATAGCTTACCACGATACCCTTTATTATTATTTGTGTTTTGAACCGCTTACTCGTTAATACTGAATATTTTTTATTAAAACGTTAGATTTAACTTTATTATTACGAAAAATGAGTATTTATGTCGGGGAGACAAAAAACATGTAAAAATTTGCATTTAACATTTTAATCTTGTTTAAATTATCGTTTTTGTTGTTGTTGTTAAATTAACGAAAATGCTTTTGGCCGTGAAAATCTAAAAACTTATCTTGTTTAAATTAATTCAATTACGCGGTAACGCCAATTTTATATTTATCTTTTTTATTTCACATTTATTAGACAATCAATCATGCTGCCAATCATATAAAAATACAATTGCCACATAAAACAAAAATTTATTCACGTTATTAGTGAATGCATTATTGACAAGTTTGTACCTGTATTTATAACAGCAGAATATGGAAAGAAAAGTATTAAAATAATTACACATACCCGCTAGACAAACCCTGCTTTGCATGTCTAAATTATGATGACATGTGGCTTTCGTAGCTTGAATCTCAACCCAATAATTTGAAGTAGGTACTTTTTTGTTTTTATTTTGACGAGAATTTATTTTATAAGATTGGTACTTCCGACAAATGTCATATTTGATTGACTAATTAGTTAAAAAAGGAATATTCCGTATTATCCGTGCATCAAACTTCGACAACACGAACGTTCCGTATTATCCGTGAGGTGGACTCTATGCATATTTACCCCTATATTTTTTCCCAGTATACTTTTAAAAAGGTAAAGAAAATTAGAGATTGTGAAATAGATTTCAATTTATTTTTGTAATGTACCATAATATTATTATGTTCAGTTATATCATTGTTCCGTTGTCTAACTCGGGTCACATGGTGTCGGTTACGACCTGTATCAAAGATAGCCGAAGGGAGACGGGCAAATCATTCTTATTGCGAGAGCTCGCCACACAGAAACTAGCTACCGAGTTACAAGTATGTGAATCCTACCATATTTTTGTAATAAATATTGACTGTGATCTTTAAAGAACTAATGTTTTTCAATCAAAGCAGAATAGTACTGAGATACTGGCGAGTACTAATAATAAATATAATATCTCTGAGGATTGCAGGGAGATTTCAAATTTATTATCTAATAATTAATTATTTAATTTCCATAAAGCCTTTGGCCGGTTGATTGAATAAAATCCGTCTCCTCAATGATCCTTCCTACAAAATGTATATTGAAAATATTTTCTTAGCTGCGAACTAAATCGAAACAAAATATGCTTGCTCTAGCCTCGGGATTCTCCTCGGAACTGATAGTTTTCGTGAAATAAAATCGTTCGTATCTAACGGCGCGGGCGTAATAATATTTTGCCATTCATTTTTCTATGACGGAAACCAATAAAGAAATTCTGAAAGTTTGAGCGAATTACGATAATAATATAGGTACACTTTAGTATTTTTAATTCTTTTAGATTTTTCTATTTCTTATTTCCAATTAGATTACGGAAGGATTTTTAGTAAAAATGTTTAACTAACTAACTAAGCTTATACAGCATATCAGCGAAGAAGTTGCAGTATGTATTTCATATACATTTTAAAAGATTACAAATTTAAATTTCCCCTCACAAGTAACTTTAGACATTTTAACTAAAAAACTAAAAAAATCTGACTACCCGTATAGATCTTTTTGGTAAATTGTTTGTAGTATTGCTTGTACGCGACCTTTAAAATGTGACTTTTAGCGCCATTTTTAAATCATCCTTAAAGAGATTTTGTGTTTATTTTCTTTTAGGTATGTTATTTTTTTTTGGTTTTACAATTTTTTAGAGAAAAATGTGTCCTTTCTGGGTACCCCGTTCTAAGGATACAGGAGCAACGAATTTATTCTAGCCCTAGACCCTATCGGATCACGTAATAAGCACTCCGTCTCTTTCAATCAGCATAGTAACACATGAAACAGCGCACCTATAACGTGACTCCGTCGCGACATGTTGGAGTGTGATCTGTGGCGACGTGTGAAAGAAAAATATTACTTTTTTTTAACAGAAAAAAATATTATCGGAAAGCAAAAAGACATGAACTTTTTTACTCCAAAGATAAGCTTACGAATCGCTAATAAAAATCCTTCGGGGATATTAATATATTTTTTTTAATGTTTGATTTTGATGCCTTGTTGTATCTGCGTGCAATTATTGTGTCTTGGGTATTGGATAACCAACACTTCTGCCACAGGTCACCCCAAGTGGTCAGTGGTTCGCTACGTTTGGCGACTTAGCAGGGATGCCCGGGTTCATGGAGTGACGATTGCCCATAATTTTGGCGGCAGATGCGTCTGCCCACCATCTGCTTGGCGGGCCGGATCGAGAGAGTCCGGTTGAGGGATACTATTTAACTTATCCAGTCTGATTCTCTCGACCCACCGCCTTGTATCGCAGTGAGAGGGAAGGATTCGAAAAACATCTTCCGCTACTAGCGCACACTAATCTTGTATTTTTGCTTGAGTACATCAGGACGCATTTTAATGTGACTTTTGCTCTAATTTTTGACCTGTAAACATATAAAAAATATGTTATGCGTTGCCGAGATACGACAAAACTGCATGGACTATCAAATCTTTCCATTGAAAGTTATTCGTTTGGTGTGTAGGTAGAAATAAAAGCGGAACGTACGTAGATGCGATTTGCTTTTGGCGACATGCGTCGTGTGTGCAATTTTGTTCTAATAATGGTTCATGACCCATCTCCCACGTTTCTTTTATCTATTTTTGAGAACTTTGGGAGAGATCGACATCTCTAACGAAAAATCCTCCATTCACAAACTAGCTTAAGGTGAAGCCAGGCGAAATAATGCAAAATCTTGTATTTTTGATTTGAAAATTTGATCGCTTAGAAGTATTATAGTTGCTTCAATTAAATTCTGTGTGTAGAACATATCTTGGCTCTTAAAAATATCGATAATTTTTTTTTGTAAGTAAGTCTTTTAATAAGCCCAGAAAAAAATAAAGTATTAGGTCTAAAAAGAAAACTTTCAAGTGCAAACTCTCCTACTTATAAATCCCTTTTCGGATAATATTTTATTGTTTAATGTGGCAAATTCAGTTTCTTTTATAATAATCGCAAAATAATTATATTTACGCCCGAACTTCATAAAATAAAATAAAATAAATTATCTACGTATTTTCGCGTTGTTATTTTCACGTTGTTATTGTGGAGAATAGACGTCTCCAGACTCCGCATCGCTTGGTCCGTGAAATAAATTTTAAATTTCGTTGTTATTATAATAAACAATGCGTAAAAAAGGAGTTAATGTTATTTACTTGCCTTAGTGAAATCAACGTGTAAAAAAATCTCAAATACCTTTTCCAACCTTTCCAAAAGATTATTCTAAGGTATTTTTAAACTCCTCCCAAAAAGGGGTGTGCATTCCGATTTCGATTTTTTCCTGGTCTATTGGATCATCCTAAAGTGCATCTGTCGAAGAAAAAATGTTTAAGATACTAGTCCCAGCGAAAGATTGTACATGGCGCCATCGTTCTAGCATTATCGGTCTTTTTAGTTTTAAAACAAGCCTATGAGAAAGAGAGGACGAACGACGATTGTGACTAGTATACACCAGTTTTTTTTTTCAATTGCTGTGCAGTGGAAATATGAACTCTCAAAGCCAGCGATAAAGGATGGACAAAGCCTGTAGAGATATGGTGTAGACTTATGAACAAAGAATTCTCCAGAATACCACAAACGACATGGAACAAACAACCCAACCGTATTACACAATAAAAAATCAACATAACCAAACATAAATATAGTGAAAATGATTGTCTTTGTGAGAATCAACCTGAGTACCGTATATTACATTAATATTTTTTTTTAACAAACCAAAAAACGACTTAAAAAAATGCACTAAAAAGTAAAAAATAATTTCGGATTCTTCTACAAATTAATAATCAACTTTCTTTTTCTACTCATCAATATGTAGATACAATTGTTATTTTTGTAGTAGGTATCTATCTATCAGTCAAGGTAAACTACATACTTATAGGTGATATGTGCTTGTGTCGCACGCGCGAGAAACCTACCTTAGCTGACACCGACTCCAAAAATAACAATCGTATCTACATTTGATGAGTAGACAAAGTAAGTTGATTATTAATTTGTAGAAGAATACGAAATTATTTTTTTTACTTTTTAATTCATTTTTTTAAGTCGTTTTTTTGTTATGTTAGTTTTTAATTATAATTTTTTGATTTTTTGTGAATCTGAAGTACACTAACAAATTTTTCTTACTTCAAAAAAAGAATCATCGAAATCGGTTTGCTTAATATTGAGTTATTCGTCCATTTGTAAATTTACTTATTGCAAATTTAAGACATATATGGTTTTCTCATAGATCTGATTGTCAGATCTGGACTAAATTAAAATGGGACCACACGGGAAGCATCAGCTTTCAAATAAAAAAAGAATCATCAATATCTGTATACCCAATCAAAAGCTCTGAGGTAACAAACATAAAAATAAAAATAAATTGTCGAATTGAGAACCTCCTCCTTTTCGAAGTCGTTTAAAAATACTAGGGTGGGTGCGTGAAAAATTACAGGATTTTTATTTTAATAAATTGTAGGATTTGTGAAGCTGTAAGGCCTATTTACTCCGAGACAGAATTTCATCTTTTTTCTTTTTATTTAAATTCTGTCTCGTTTGTAACTCCATTTCATAATTTTTTTCCTATAAAACTAACATTTTGTGTAATGCACCCCCAGAGAAATCGGGCGTATTTTGTCAGAAAGTCAAAATAAATCCAAATAAATTAAATATTTCTGAAAACTAAAAGCTTTTTTTGTAAAGTGGATGAAATATTTTAGTTATTTATTTTTGGGGTGTTATGCCATGTTGCGCTACTTCCTTCTTTAGCCAATATTTCGGACAGCATTAAGCGTTGTCGGTAGCTTTGAATTTTGCCAACGTTTGCTGTGAAAGTCCCATAACAACATCCAATGTTTATCAAAACATCGTAAATTTTTGACAATTTTTGTTGTGTTTGAGCTTCCCATGCTCGACGGAAAACATTCCAAAAACAAAACATAAACATCCCATCCCGGGTGAAGCGGGAAGGCAGGCGGGGGCCGGCGGGGGGAGGGGAGAGTTCATTTTTTGACAGAAGACGCGCGATGCGGTCGTGTATTGGGATACACGGAACGGCCTTTTGTGGTTATGTGCTATGAGCGAGCATAATCACGAGTTTAAAATATTATTATACCTAAATATAACATAATAATCAAAATATTTGATAATAAAATTTTAATATAATATCAAATATTTATAATTTTTCTGCTTTTGACGTAAATATTTACGCACTGTAAATTATTAATAGTAACTTTAGGTCGTTGCAATACAATGACGTTATTATATAACGTCATTGGTGCAATAATCGACATTAGTCGGAAATCTTTCCTGATAAATAAATAACTGTGTTTTCTTCCTGGTGTAGCATCTTTTCTACATCGAACGCATTTTAACATTTATGTAAACGATAAACGTCAAACGTCAAACGTCAAGTTTTTTGGTATAATGTCAATTGCGTGGACCTAATAAATATATTTTAAATTGTAAATAAACACACTGTCGTAATGGATGATTATTTCTTTCATGCACTGTAAATAAAGTCTATTAATTTATAAATCGGTTTCAGAGAACGGGAGAAATTGACTAATTTCTATATTTGATAAGAACAGCAATCTGTACCCGGCTCAACTTGGTGCCCACACTGTTGAGTTGTATTCGATTTGACTCCGAACTAATGAAATGATTAAAGTGGCTGCATATTGTTACATTTTCAGAGCTTTATTTAATTTAATTTCAAAGTAACTAACTTACTAACTAACCATCACGCCGTTTCCCCGCAGGGGTAGGCAGAGAGGACGGACCGCCAAACAACTCGGTCTTGGCACACACTCCTTGCCTCGTTCACATTCATACACCGTCTCATACATGCTCTTCTATTATTCTGACTCCTGACATGGCCCGACTCAAGTATATGATTCACTTGGTCGTGCCATGTCTTTCTCGGGCGTCCCCGACTTCTTCTACCATTCACATTTGCGTCATATATTCTCCTTACACTCCTTTCCTCGTTCATTGTTTCTTGATCTTACTCATTACGCTTACATCAGCCTTGCATTCTTTGCGGATCTCCGCGTTTCTCACACGATCATACATGGTTTTACCACACATACGCCTCAGGGATCTCATTTCTACAGCATTCAGTCTACTTTCATCCTTCCTCTGCCAGTTCCATGCCTCACTGCCATACATCAGGGTAGGTACCAGTACTCCATTATGGACGGCTAGTCTCGCGTCTTTGGACAGTTTTTTGTTGGTGCCAACGGCGTTCAGTCCTCCATTAATAGAGTTACCTGCATTCACCCTTCTTTCAATATCTCTTTCAGCCTTCCCATCTCTCGTAAACATACTTCCCAAATAAACAAACTCATCCACCTGCTCCAAGTATTCATCGTTCACAACTATATTGCATACTGTTTTCGTACTCTCTCTTTCAAACACCATGACTTTAGACTTACTTACATTCATCATATCATTAACTCATTCTTCATACATACTTCGTTTATCCTTGACACGAGAGACTGTATATCTTCCATACTGTTAGATATCAGCACCGCATCATCAGCATACAAAAGGCAACATACTTTCAGATTACTCAATTTTGCGCCCAATCCCATCTCTTTCAATTCTTGCATACAATTATCCATGTATAGATTGAATAACCACGGCGACATTACGCAGCCTTGTTTAACACCTTTGGTGATGTCAAACCACCCCGTAAAATCGCCGTTCACCCTAATACATGCAACGCTTCCCTCGTATAGAGACGTAATTGCCTGTATGAGATTCGTATTCACTCCATAATTGGACAATACCTTCCATAGCTTTTTCCTGTCAACTCGGTCGTATGTTTTTTGTAGATCTACAAAGGCACAGAAGAGTTTCTGGTTTTTTTGCAAGAAACTTCTCAGTGAGCATACGCAATGAGAAAATCTGGTCCATGTACCCTCTTCCACTCATAAAAGCACCTTGCACATCCCATATTTTATATTTCGTTTCCATTCTTACCCTTTCAATCAATATTCTACCATATAGCTTGCCGACTGAGCTAAGAAGGCTAATAGCCCTATGATTCCCACATTCCATACGTGACCCTTTACCTTTGTATAATGGCATGATTACAGCCCTTTTCCATACAATATACTTTTTGATCAAATTATATACCTAAATCATATTTATCACAGTTACAGTTGTTAGCACCATATATCATCAATTAGTGGATTTTTTATTCTAAGAATGTTGGTAATTAGACGATTTCTTACATTTAATCGTGATATGTTTTCTTGGCACTACAAAATGTATTCCCTCGGATTGTAATTAACTATGCGAAAAACATGAAAAACATCATTACGACCTTCAGCCGACTCTGTGAAAACTTAGTTCTCTCGGAATGATTGTAAAAATTCAAAGTTTTGTTTTCCAACTAAAAATAATAAATCTTCAACATGTTTTCTCTGGTGCTAACTGTCCTCATCTTCCGAGCGTTTTTCCAGTTAAAACCTCATCAAAACTTATATTTGCAAGTAAAAAAACGAAGGAAGCTATGAAAATATTAATTTCGCAGAAGCGAGTACCAACTTGAAAACTTTTCAGCGGAGATTACGAGAAACAGATTTATGTGTCTGTAAACCACTGGTAGTATTATATTCTTTATGTTGGTATTTTTCCACTTCAGTCGCCGCTAATAATAAAATGTTTTAGAAAGAGGAATTTTATTTCAGATGAATAAAAAAAACGTATGTACTTTTAAGACAAGAAATCTCACATAACCCTTAATGGGCATGGATTTTTTTATTATTTATTATGTGACTGTCTGTATAGGATAAAGACAGGAGAACTATGTATGTCGCCACCGGTTGGGCAGCGTTGTGAGGCAGGTTAAGGTAGGGGCTGTAAGATGTATTTATTAAGGGGGTAAGGTTTTAAAGACGAAAAATAGCCATATTTTCATGATTGTTTTTGGAGATGTAAATAATGTTGGTTAATTTTTTTTATCTTTACGTTATAGTATAACATCTGAAGTATCTTAAACAAGAAAATTATAAGAATATAAAAATATCAATAAACAAGTCCATGAGAGCGATTCTCCGGTGGCGCCGCGAAAAAAGTGTTAGGTGTCATAACTCGTTACGGGATCATTTGAAACAAAAAAATCGAAATGCGTTTAAAAGGTGATATGTTTTTCTAGGTAATATTTTCGATTTTTTTTATTTTTGGCAGAATTTTGAAGCGGAAAACGCGATTTTTGCTAAAAATTTCGGTGAATTTGAGAAAAAAAAAATGGTATAAAATCTCTGGATTACCTGTTGATGTATGTGTAGAAATAGTGTACAAAATTTCAAAAGGATCGGTCAAGTAGATTTTGAGTTATGATGTTCAGAATTTCAAAATATTTTTTGCGAGAAAGTCGATTTAAAGTTCAACTCGGAATATGCACTAATATATACACTTATAACTAATATACACTTATAACTCGGAATATATGTACTTGAATCGAGGCCGGTCGCTTAAACCGCTGTATTATCTTCGTTAGTTTAGCTCAGATTTACTTGAAATTTGAACACAATACTAACGAAATGTTTTGAATTCAGAAAAAAAGTATTAAAACTTTACCCCCCCCCCCCCCCTTAATGCGGGCTCTGAAGAGGCCTGGATTATTTGGAGGAGGAAAAACATATGCCGGTAGCTCGTTCCACATACGAGCAGACTAACACAAAAACGATCCGTTCTCATAAAGCCAACATCTACTGTAAATGTGTGTAGAACAGACTCAGCATACCTGCATTGCTTCTGTGCATTAAGTATGACAATAGGTCTGTTGACAAAGGATTGTCAATCAAACGGACCGCCCTCCGTACTCACCAAATCAATTTTTACTTAAGTTAAAAGTAATAATAACTTGAAAATTACGACATCAGTCAAAAATTTTAACAAAGAAATACCATTTTTTAAACAGAATTATTAATTTATAAACATAAAAATTGTTCCAACAATCAATTCCAATTTTCGAAATGACACTTAAATTGAGAGCAAATCCATGATCTAGAGTTCGTTGAGCCGGAGTTGCAGACAGAATCACAGCCGAAATCAGTATGTTTAACTATGTGAACTCCACTAACACCCACCT
The DNA here is from genome assembly GCA_917563855.2 of Limnephilus lunatus. Taxonomy (NCBI): domain Eukaryota; kingdom Metazoa; phylum Arthropoda; class Insecta; order Trichoptera; family Limnephilidae; genus Limnephilus; species Limnephilus lunatus. The sequence continues at coordinate 41,835,705 of OU830596.1, forward strand.
TTTTCTTTGTTTCAGGTAAACCTTCCACAATATTTCTGAAGAAACACTTACGCACAATTCCCACGATGAGTTACGAAGCCCGGTATGTAATCGTATTTTTTTCCTTCTGATCCCTTTGAAATATGGCAAGTGCCTATATAAAATGTGCCTCTCGGGGGTTGGAAAACAACCTGGTTCTGCGAAAAAATGATATTGACGTTTGCCTTCTACCTTCTGCAGTTAGTTCGATATTACTTCTGAGAATTACTCCATTAGAATCTCTCGGTAGGAGATAAGTTTTTCGAATTCTACAGAATGAATGCTCGAGTCAGTCGGTTGCCGCAGTGCGTTGCTTCATTGTGAAGATTAATACTTAATTACTATTTTCGATTAATCTTTACTACGAATTAGAATACTACATTACAAAAAAATATGCTTCGAATAAATTGAAGCTTTTCTTACCGTTTCCGTTGAGTAGAATTAAAAAAAAATTATTAATTCATTTAAAAAATTTATAAGCGTAAACTATTAAAAAACATGTTTTTTCATTAGAAATTTATGAAAGCATATTATAAATTTATGAAAGCATATTAGAAACAACTTTTTATCAATATAAATTCTATGGCTAAAACTATCTGTGACAGTTTTCATTGTTTCACTTTTTTCATTCTTTTAACTTGATTGCAAATTAATAAAAAACACTTTTGAGCTTGAAATCGTGACCTCTAGACTCCGTTTACACCAAAACACACGAAGACACACAAAGACACACGAAGACACACGAAGACACACGAAGAAACACGAAGACACACGAAGACGCACCAAAACACACGAAGACACAAGAAGACACACGCAGACACACGAAGACACACGAAGACACACGAAGACATACAAAGACACACGAAGACACACGAAGACATACGAAGACACACGAAGACATACTAAGACACAAGAAGACACACAAAGAATACCTACATTTTTGGCCTTTGGTTTCATCAATTAATTCAGGTTTAAATTTTTGCTGAGGTAAAATAATATTTTAGAAATAAACCCCGAATCTCTTGTCTTACCGGGGCAAACGCCTTATCCAACTCTGCCAACGAAACCGCTTACATTTTTGTCCATCTCATATTTCTAATTCAAAATTGATAAAAATGGGTTCGACTAATTTTTGACATATTTTTGGGTGCTACCTTTTTAAATGAAACCAAATTTCTAAAGAATTGGTTTGTAACCTAAATAGTGTCCCGGATAAACATGTCGGATTTTATTTTAAAACCCAGACCGAATATTCAGTAGGCAGTCGATTTTCTGAAACATTTCAAACATAATGATGAAATCTTGTTCAATGACCGGTCGGTGGCCAAGTTGTCATCAAGTTTGGCGTGGTGTGTTCAATTCCTCAGCTGGCTAAGTCATCCATCTCGACACAAGCCACATTTTCCACTTACTGTTGTGGTAGTAGGAGATTTTCAAATATTGTCAGGTTATTCATAACCCGGGAATGTTTGTCTTTGTTTAAAAAAAAATATATATATATTTCAAGAAGTTTTCAGGAATATTTCAGGAGAATTCCTTAGACAGATTAGGTACCAGTCCACCGTTTCTCTGTAGCGTGGCAAGGTATGGTGGATTAATCTCTGATAGAGGTGTTGTAATAATTTATGCAGAGGGTAAGGCTAGCGGGATTCAATAAAACTCCACACAGAGCTTCCAGGGAGCTTTGTCACGTGGATATCGCAATTATTATGAACTAGCAGGCAAACTTCAGTAGTTCTATTTGAATATTATAGATGGCAGCAATTCCGTTTGTATCTATTTGTGAATCGAGTTTGTACGACAGACGTTAGAGTACATATTAATAATGTAGACGGCAGCACTTCCGTGTGTACCTATTTGTGAATCGAGTGTGTACGGCAGACGTTAGCGTATTAATACTGTTCGATTTGGATGGCAGAAAATAGTCAATAAACCGCAATTAACATTATGTATTATCTCGAGAAACTAGTGATGAAGAAGAGACTTTGGACTACCGATCACGCTCTTTTATAATATTTTTTCTCGCTCTCGAATGCCGTCTCTTTCATACCAGAATATTATGTGAAAAATGAAAAGTGCGTGCAGTATGATTATTGTAAACTAGCGCATACCCGCGAAAAATAGCTGAATAATCTGAATTCTTGGCAAATTAGTTGATGTCCGTTTAATATCTTTATAATATAATTTATTTATACCTACTAGAGAAACAAGAGACACAAGAGACACAAGAGACGCAAGAGGCGCAAGAGACGCGAGAGACACAAGGGACACAAGACACAAGAGACACAAGAGACAGAAGAGACACACAAGATAAACATGAGACACAAGAGACACAGGAGACACAAGATACACTAGAACCGCAAGAGGCTCAAGAGACACGAGAGATGCAATAGACACACTAGATACGAAAGACACAACAGACATAAGAGACATAAGAAACATAAAGAGAGACACAAGTGATACATAAAATGATTACTAGCTCAACAATTTTTTACATATTTTTGCGCAATAGTAAGTAATTTTTTCTGAAACTGTAAAATATTTATTGAAGAAAATGACTACTGCAGCACACCTTATCTTATTATACAGTCAACAAATTTAATTATTGCCAGTTTATCATATCACCCTTATCAGATCAATACTGTGAAGACTAGAGTAATCCACCCTTATCAAATCCTCAGTAGTCCCTTACGACGCGAAGTTGTAAATCAAGGGTTGATGCAAGATTCAAAACACATGGCGGGGTAGTAAAACTATGTACCATAACGACTAGCTCCCACCCCCGCCCCACCCCCCATGGCGGCAAATGTTTAATATGTTACATTTCAAATGTAACATATTACTGGATTTTGAATATTGACAGATGGTATGTCGATATTTTATTGCTTAGGTATTCATATTACAAAGCACCAATGTAAATAAATCACTTATTAAATAAAAAAGCGAACCTCCCCAGATTGTAAATAACCGGACAATATTTTAAAAACTGTAACTACTTCACTAATTACAATGTTAAAATTTGAGGTTTTACTCATTAAGTTAAAATTAAGAATAAATATTCTTCCTAGACTTGCACAAACGTCAGTAGATGGCGCATATTTAATAAAAAATCATAAATTTATCCAAGACACTATCTAGATAGCTTTTACTTAGGGTTTGAATCTTGCAACCATACATATATATAGCTGCCAATAAAATATTCTTTAATAAAATGATGATAACGTTGGTAGTTCTCAGTCGAAGTATGATACATATGACCTAATCGGTCGAAGTCGAAGTATGTTAAATATGACCTAATCGGATAGGGTCACATTAGCTAAGTTGGTAGAACTCCTCCCCGGTAAGGCGTAGATCCTGGGTTTGAGTCCTAGATGTGACCGTATCTTTTTGCTGTTTCAGATTTTCGATTGAGTTTCGCTAATAACGTCTTCATTAATTAAAAGATAAAACTATTTGTGTATATCGTATATATATATACATAAGTATACTAACACACTAAAGAAATTCGTTTGATATCCATAGCTACTTATTACGTGTTTTTGAGTCGTTTTTATGTTAGAATTTGGAAAATATTGCATAATGGGGTATTTCCACAAACGATGGATTCTGTTGAAAATGTACGGAATATTTAAAGATCATTTTTCTGATTATAATCATCCTACTAAAAATGTTTGGCATTATTATTGATTTTAAAAACGCTCTAAAACTGACAAAATCAAAACTGCCCAATTTTTGCAAATGGATTTGTGATGTCACAAGCGTAGCTCAGCTGAACTCATGACGTCACACGTCCACGCCCCAAAATATCGTTTTAGCGGTAATTCAAAAGTTGTAAACTTAAGACTCGCTGTAGAAAATTTATTCGTCAACATAAAATTAAAATAAAAATGCTTTAATCATCGTAATTTTTTGCTTAATTTTTTTAAGCAATTAAAAAATGGAAATACTCCATTGTGCTTATAAAGTTATATGTTATTGAAAGACAGTTTTTCATAAGAAAAATCTTTTATCACATCATGGAACAGGCACTAACACTGATAAACGTTGCAAAATATCAATATCTTTCAGGTTCACTGAAAGGTCCAACATTTACTATAGAAAAAAATAATAAAAAGTAAAACTCCACACTTGATCAATGAAAAATGTTTTTACGACGGACGATCGACGTGTGCGATGTTCTCTGGACGTAAAACAACCCATAAAGCTTTCACTATAAGATGGTTATTTGTTTTTAAGTTTTTCGCAAGATGTCGGGTGGTGTCGGTCGATATCACTCGTCGTAATGGCCTCTTAAAGGATATGTATGGACCATTTTACGCACTAGTCAACTTTCTCGTAGTTTTAATGGGTAAACTTTACGGTAATAAAAATAATTTTTCTGAAATAGGAAAAGCTCTCGGTGGTGAAATAATTATTTTACCCAAATTGAGTAGGTAGATAGCCTTAAATGAGTGAGGAAAAGAAATATTTTTGAAGTACCTACCCGGATTTTCAGATCTGAACCACTTATGGTCATTTTGTTAAATTTTGGATAGGGCCTGACATGCTTATTACGAATAATTTTTAGAAAAAAACTTTATATTCGCCTTAATTACTATAAAAGGAAACTTTTTGCATTTCGGGCGGCGGAAAATTATGCATTTTAATTTTCAGTTGGGTAAAACCAAAATTCACTTCGCGAACCGATCGGCGACTGTCAGCGGCTATTGGGTACGTCACTGTTATGTTGGTATATCTGATGCATCCCATAGATCTAAATACGACCATAGCTATCTTTGTGGGATACAAAAAGAGGCGCGGAATTATGAAAATACAACAGAATATGCATTTAGTCCACCTCACGGATAATACGGAACTTCGAGGTTAAATTACGAAAGCTGCATGTCATCATAATTTTAAAAAACATCCCAGGTTTTGAATGGTTTGTTTGGCAAAGCAGGGTTTGTCTAGCGGGTTTGTGTAATTATGATTGATTGTTTGTGAAATAAAAACAAAATTAAAATTTTAAATGCATATTTTTTGCCTCCCGCAACATAAATACTCTCTTTTCGTGAAAATAAAGCTAAGTCTAATTATTAATTCTGTTTTTCATAATTCCGCGCCTCATTAGGGGAGACCCAGGCAAAGCGGATGTGTTAAGGGAGATATTAAATAAAACACACAATGTTTGCATAACATAAAAACTTTATAAACAGTAATGTTAAGAAAATATCTGTCTTCAGACGTAAAATAAATGAAAAGGTAAAATTAATTATAATTATAAAAATAATGCAAATTTAAAAAAAGTCTTCGTCTTGTTCACTTTGCCCGGGTACCCGGGCAAAGCGAATTTGGACTCCGGGCAAAGAGAATTAGGAATCACAATCGTAGCAGAAGTAAGAACCATATCCACTATATGACGTGCATGATTCGTGAACCCAACTTTTACACTGGCTGCATTGAATCCAATCCTCTGTTAATGGTTCAACATAATTTTCGTCACAAATAAGGCATTTCAAATTTTTATTTTCATTTGTTTTTGCTTTGACTTTTAGTCCGCTGGTAGATGGGCCAAGTTTTTTTTTTCTTTATGATTTCATTTTTTTTATTTTTTTGGATGTTGGCTTCGTTTTTCTCTTTTTGTATGTTTTTTATGGGAGAAGAAGTAAGAACTTCTGACTTTTGGCATTTTCTTTTTCTTATGGCCAAATTAAAATTTGCTTTGGGCATTGGTCTAATATCATATGGTGACTTTATTTTCGTTGATGATGAGTGCGTAGATTTGACCGGTGTTTTTTGAATTTCGTTGATGATTTCGGCAGGAGGCAAGGAAGCTTTATCTAAAACAGGCACAGAATGCGGTGGTTGATTCGTTGGAGATGTGCGGCCTTCTGGTTCAATAGGACGATCTGTCACTGTAGCAGGAGCATAATCAATGTCACTAAATGAATTACGATTGTAAGGCCATATTCCTGGTTTTTGAAAGCCACTGACTGCATTTTATACAGATGCTCCTTTTGAAAAACTGGGTGCAAAGAGTTTTGCCATGTCATATTGATTGACTATGCGTCCAACATGATTCTTTTGAAACATGTTTAGTTCTTGTTCAAAGTATTTTTTGATAGGCCCGTAAACAGCAACATCAAGTGGTTGCATACGATGTGTTGTATGGGGGGCAAAAGACACAAAATGCACATTATTTTTAGAGGCATAATCCAAAGCTGGGTAATATTTGTGAGCTTCATGATTGTCCAAGAGAAGTAATACCTTGCTGTTGGAAGACGGTCTTACAGTTTCAACAAAAAACTGCAGCCATAATAAAAATGAAGAACCGTTCACCCATCCATTGTCCGTGCAACAAGCTTGAGATCCTGGTGGTGCACCATCGAATAATCGATCTTGCATCCTTTTCCTGGCGAAAATAAAAAATGGTGGAATAAAAGATCCCGCTGCATTGCAGCAGCAAATAACTGTTGTCAGTTGCCCTCTTTCTGTACTGCTAATAACTCCCACTTGCTTCTTGCCTTTTAATGAAAAAATCTTTGGAGGCTTGTTACTTGAGGTTTTAATACCTGTTTCATCCATGTTGTAAATACGAGTGGCCGAAATGTCATTTTTTTCAATTTGATCCCACAAAATATCATAAAATCTATCGACCTGAGGACGATTGAATCCTCTTGCCCTGGCTATTGATGTTGGTTCCGGAGAACGTAACGATATCAACGGATTTCTCAATTGAAATCTATGGAGCCAATCTTCTCCAGCTTTTCCATTTTTAAAGGGATGTAGAATTTTATTTTCTTTAGCATAATTATACACCAATGAAAGGAAATCACAACGCGTTAACCCGTAGAAAACGCTCTCCATTTTCAGCAAGTAATCGCAGAGTTCTTTTTCCTGTTTAGAAGAAAAAATTGTAGAAAAACGGCCTAACTTCTTCTTTGTGGATCCCGATTTGATGTGGCGATAGAGTGTTGCATAAGGAATTTCATATTTTTTAGCTACGGCTGTAATGGATTCCTTGTCTTCGGTCACCTTTTTCATAGCTTTGGCCATCGTTGACTCAGTCCAACTTGCCTGGTTTGTTTTTCGTACGTATGTATACACCATCTATAAAAATATAAACATTGTAAATATGTAATACGCAATTGCACATAATCAATCAGAAAGTTTATTCACTCGGGCAAAGCGAATGGTCCATCCGCTTTGCCCTATTCGCTTTGCCCAAGGCAGTATCAAATAACATTTTGTTAAAAAATACTATGTGGGTGCTGTATTTCATAACTAAACTAAGTTTTTTAAATAGGAAACAAATAAAAATTGGATGATATAAACTAATCTTTACATGAAATATAACCAAATAATAATAATCACAAATACCTTACCTTCGTTTATCGTAAGAAAATTAAAAAAAATCGTTTTTTATCAAAAAAAGCGTGCGTTCCTGCCAAACGACAAATATTCACTGTTATGGCGTCGGTAGCGCTGCGGTACACCGATTGTGAGACTATTAGCGCATTCTAGTGGTAATTTTAGGAAATATTCAAGTCATCCGCTATGCCTGGTCCATTCGCTTTGCCTGGGTCTCCCCTATGTATGCCATGAAGATGGCTACGGTCGTATTTAGCTCCTGTTAATGCATCAGTGATACCAACATAAAAGTGACGTACCTAATGGCCGCTAACAGTCCCCAATCGGTTCGCGAAGTGAATTTTGGTTTTACGCGATTGAAAATTAAATGCATAATTTTCCGCCGCCCGAAATGCAAAAAGTTTCCTTTTATAGTAATTAAGGCGAATATGAAGTTTTTTTCTAAAAATTAGTCATTTTAAGCAACGATTCTATTCTGTATGGTGGCCTCTCTTCACCAGGGCGATACTGAGAATACCCACATAGTCTAATAGGCTCCTGACTGTTGTGAGCAGTACACTTTTTGTAACATTGGTGGGTAAGGTAGAATGTTTGTTGTAACAAAGATTATTTTTAATTTTTATATTGGGTATCAAATCTAATGTTGCTTTTATCTTACTAATATTATAAATGCGAAAGTTTGTATGGATGGTTGGTTGGATGGTCCTTACTCTTTCACGCAATAAATATCGAATGGAATTTATAAATGCTTTCACTAATCGAAAGCTACTTTATTTGCGAGTAACAGGGGCTATATATATTGGTAAGCTCTGGCGTTGTGAATAAGCTGTGGCGTTATGAAATTATCTATTATACGTTTATTGGCAAAGCATGTTACTAAATAAATGTTTGACGTGGGCTGTCAATATTATTTATTTGATAGCGAAAATTCAAATATTAGTATTCTAATATGAATATTTAGTGTAGGTAGATACAAATATAAAATAGATACTTATCTACATTTTGACCTAAGCCAACAGCTATTCTAATATTATGAATGCGAAACGGAGCGTATTTGATTGTTGATTGATTGGGGGAGGGGGAGTGGTAGTGTGGGAGAGAGGGGGGGGGGGGACAAATTTGCGAGCTCAACGGGGGTAAAAGCTAAAAAGCTAGTTATTCATATTCAAGTACTGGATCTGGCAGAGGATGTATAAAAGTGCAGTAAAATAAATTCCTAAGGTGTATGCGTGGTAAAACCATGTATGGTCGACGATCCTTGATCGTTTTACAAACCCAGAAATCCGGTCGGAAAGCAAGGCTGATGAAATCTTAATGAATAAAGGGACGCTCAGGTGGTTAGGGCATGTAGAGCGGATGAACTAAGAAAGGAATGCAAGGAAAATATACTACGCCAATGTGAATGGTAGATGAAATTATGGACGACTGAAGAAGACATGGCAATATCAAGTGAACCAAACACTTCGTCGAGACACGTAAAGAGTCAGAATAAGAGAATGGTATGAATGTGAATGAAGGAAGGAGTACAAGCCAAGATAAACTTATTTGGCGGTCCATCCGATGCCGGAAATGGCGTGACGGTTAGTTACATAGTTAGACAAGCACAACAGCCAGTTATTTGATGAGGTTCAAATGATTCATTTTATTTTTATATAGGTACATTTGTTTGAATATTAAATAAAAAAGGTTTTAGTAACTAGGTGTAGGCACCTTTAAATGCTTCTTACCCCTCAAGTTAATTTGTTCGCTTACTCAACAACTCCTATAGGTCTCATTGAAATCGTTGTGTCTCCCTTACTATCATAGTCAGAAAAATATCTAAACTGTTTTAGAATGAAAAAACCCGCTCTTTTTATTTAAAAATTAACCACAAAAGTAGTAAAATGTACCTACATCTTTATGAAACCAAAAGTTTTGGATCGCAATTAAAAAAAAAATAAATTTTGGAATTCTTTATTAATTATTTGTACATGGAACAACAAAAAAGTGAGATGACAATAATGTTTATAATATATTTGTCTAATAAAATATGTATGTGTTTTTTTTTATGGTTTTCAGTAATTTTAACTAAAAAAAACCTAAGGTGAGCCATTTTTTAAACTTTTTAAAGTTAGATAGCAAAATTTAAAAATTATGCATTATTCTGAATTATAATATTGGAGGCGTTATTTTATCAACTTTTAAAAACCGTTTTTAATTTTTGGATACGTTCAGAAATATTCTATTTATTTGGAATTTATCGCAAAGTGGAAATATTTTGATCCTTGATTTATTGTCAAATATTTTTAAATATTTGACAAAATACGGCCGAGAAAATACGAAGCTAGACTTTAACCCCCTGAATGGTTAGTCTAGCTTCAAAGTCTATATATAGTGAGTAAATAATCCCGTTCAAGGTCTCTTCAAATACCGAGGTGGCGGGAGGATCTGCAATTCTGAAGTCTTATGGTCTCAGTAGGAAGCATCGAGGATCTCAACGTAACTGAGATAAGTACCCTCTTAGACTGAACCTTACAAGCGGTGCTATTACTAATTTTCTCTAATACTCAGAAAATAGAAATAAGGGGAGACGGATCACGAATCGTTATTCCGTTATTAGTAGAGAACGGAACTAAACATAAATATGAAAGGAACAAATCACTGAAATATAAAAGATAAAAAGACCCCTTAAGCCCCCCCCGCGTAGTCCAGCGGTAACGTTCTTGACTGCGAAGGTCGCGGGATCGAATCCCGACGTGGCAAATAAATTTTATTTGATTAATTTGTGTTATTTCACAATTTATTCATTTAAAAATAATACTAGTAAATAGTATATTTGCTGCACGTCCCAGAGTGGAAGATACTCTCTGTATCGCCCTGGTGTAAGACCACCATTCAGAATTGAAACATTGCTTGAAATGGCTTTAGTCGTGTTTGGTGACCAGATCTGAATATCCATGTACTTCCCCACCTTCCTCTTCCCTATCTCATGTCCCTCCCCGCTACATTCAGCCTCACAACGTACCCCAATCGGGGATGCTATAATATCACTGGCTTCAGACGGGAGCAGTTGGGACTCTTGTGCGGTATTCATTTAATTGACATTTAAAATCGTATAAATAAGTCGTCTCAAAGTAATTTAACCACTGTCTGATAGTGGCAGTCTAATAAAAACTAAACTACTTGGAGAACTTGATAATAATATTATTAAAGTAGGTAAATTTTTTTTCTCCATATTATTTTTATCCGAGACATTATCTAGGTTACAAACCAGTTATTTGAACGATTGTTTACAATGAAAAAGGTAGTTGTCAATAATATGGAAAAAGGTATTAGTCGAAGAAAATATTGTTAATTCTGAGATTTGAAATATGACGGTTTAATAAGAGGGGGCAGTGGCCTAATTGGATAATGCGTTCTTCCCTGTAAATCGAGAGGTTCTGGGTTTAAGTAACAGTTGCGACCATTATCTTTTTTTGAGTGTCTTGTTTACTTTCATATTTTCGTTTAGATTTTTAGTAGATATTACCTATCTTCTTCTTCAATGATATGTTACATTGATGGGAATAACATTCAAAAGTTATAAAAAGAGACTTGTTCTAATAAAAATTTAATAAGTACTTTAGATTATTCAAGAATGAGATTTAAAAAATAGACAACTTTAGCACATATGCCCATATAATTCTAGTTTCCTAATAAAAATAGACAACTTTAGCATATATGCCCATATAATTCTAGTTTCCTAATAAAAATAGACAACTTTAGCATATATGCCCATATAATTCTAGTTTCCTAATAAAAATAGACAATTTTAGCATATATGCCCATATAATTCTAGTTTCCTAATAAAAATAGACAATTTTAGCATATATGCCCATATAATTCTAGTTTCCTAATAAAAATAGACAACTTTAGCATATATGCCCATATAATTCTAGTTTCCTAATAAAAATAGACAACTTTAGCATATATGCCCATATAATTCTAGTTTCCTAATAAAAATAGACAACTTTAGCATATATGCCCATATAATTCTAGTTTCCTAATAAAAATAGACAACTTTAGCATATATGCCCATATAATTCTAGTTTCCTAATAAAAATAGACAACTTTAGCATATATGCCCATATAATTCTAGTTTCCTAATAAAAATAGACAACTTTAGCATATATGCCCATATAATTCTAGTTTCCTAATAAAAATAGACAACTTTAGCATATATGCCCATATAATTCTAGTTTCCTAATAAAAATAGACAACTTTAGCATATATGCCCATATAATTCTAGTTTCCTAATAAAAATAGACAATTTTAGCATATATGCCCATATAATTCTAGTTTCCTAATAAAAATAGACAACTTTAGCATATATGCCCATATAATTCTAGTTTCCTAATAAAAATAGACTACTTTAGCACATATGCCCATATAATTCTAGTTTCCTAATAAAATTTCCTAATGATATTTCATCGTTTTTTCGAAATACTTTTACTTGCGGGGTTGTCCAGTTGCGGATATCTATTCCCAATACTCCTTTAACTCAACACACCATCCTATTTGCGCTGTTATTCAGAGGTCGATACTACTATTCGTGTCCTGTTTCGAGTTCATAAGGATTCTAAAGCAGACATAAAAGTACACCCTTGAAGGAAACCAACCAACATTTTCCGTTGAAAATTTCAAGTGTTTGTTTCGCGTTAAGTCGGATCGCTTTAAGCAGGGGTGAATTCGAAAGCTACACATTTTTTTAAATCCGATGACAGAAAATTTAAAAAAAATTCAACTCAAAAGCATTATTTTTGAAGACTTTAAAGTATTTAAATTTAATGATCTAGTCCGTATAAACATTATAATTCACATAATAAAACAAAAACAAAATCATAGCTTTTTAATTGAAAGTCGTACTTGTCAAAAACAAGTATTTCCAATACAAAAATGCAACACCTCATTTGCACAACATCATTACATATATAGAGGGAAAAAATAATTTCAATAGACTACACGAAAAGATAAGAATAATCGAATACGATAAATGCCTACTAAAATCAATTAAAAAGCAATTCAATGTAAAAATAACAAAATGATGAAATTATCTACATAATAAGTACAACTTTTAAATTTGTATATTTTTAAAGTTCACATTTAAATCATAAAATATACAAAATATTGTCCAGATGCTCGCCCCTCTTTTAAGGCCGAGCGTCCGCTTCTATAGAAGAGGAACATCGAAAAATCAAGAAATCTCTGAAAATTTATAATGTAATTTATTAATTAACCAACATTATTATAATTTGTGAACTGATTATAAATAAGTAAAAAATAAAATAAAAACAATTATAAAAATTCATTGTAAAAGGCTTTGTAGTAACTTTTTTAAATTCATGGGTTATCGTGGTAAAATATCTTAACTAATTTATTTTTTATGACTTACTTTTGCAGTTAATTTTTAAATGTGGTAATATGTAAGTCAAGATACATCCCGTGATTCGCGGATTACAACAGCTTGTAAGCGTTCCAAATGGATTCTTTCTGCGGAGACTTTTTTTACAAATTCATTATAAGGTTTTATATCCATCTTTCTCACTGCGGTGCAAGGCGATGGGTCGAGTGAGTCCGGCTGGAGAGGTCTAGTCTAGGTCCAGTCTCACCCGATCCTGCCGATCAAACAGTATGTGGGCAAACGCATTTGCCACAAATACCTAGGCAAACCTCACCCCATGAACCCGGGTGACCTATGGCAGGGGTGTAAAAAAAACCACACAGCATCCCCAAAGAAGACACAGTGTGTGGAGCAATTATAATAAAAAAAGAAGAATTTGGTAGTTCGAGATAGAATTGTGAAGGAAACCAGATAAAAGAATCGTCTACGTTAAGTTTGTTGACTTTTTTTCACTTTTCTGCAATGCCATTAAACCAATAGTGAAAAGTATAAATAAAATCGTAAATCACCCCTGCGTTAAAGATTGGGGATGAAGCCAGCACTTGTGAAGCCACTAGCCAGGTTAGCTCTGTCAAGAGATAAAGCCGAGGAGGGTGGATTCCGGAACATTTGTCGAGAGATCGCTTTGAATCTGGGATTGACTTGAGGAATTTATGTTGTCAGTCATTGTGCTCGATTTGGCTTCGACACTCACTCCAGTTTACGTAACCTTCAGGATTAGGTACATAAAATAGAATTGTTTTTTTTTCATATTTACTTTTTGTGTCATTTATCTAGCTTTTAAGCTATTGTCTTTAAATCAAAACGCATCCATGACAAAACAGAACACTGAAAACAAGTGAAGAAAGTGTAAAAACAAACAACGAACCTAACCTAACCTAACCCCACCTAATCTTCCCTAAAGTAACTTAACCTAACCCCACCTAATCTTACTAAAATTAACTTTTAATTTATCATTAGTGAATACGCGATATGCTTTTCAAAGCCGCTCAAAGAAATAAAGTCTTTGAGTTTTTTATTCTGTTTATTGACTTTTGAATACACATTTTTTTTGTTTTTCCGTCTGGTGTGTAGGTACATGAATAAATCAAGTCTTTCGATGCGTGAGTAGATAAGACTGTCCGTGTGAGAATCATACATTTTCCAAATTCCCCCCCCCCCCTGTTATCTCCTATCGCTATTATGGCTCCTTTGCAATCTTTTCCTCGTCCCCCCCTCCGTCATCCCTACCCTGGTGTCCTTTCCCATACATCCCCGTTCCCGTACCCTCTCCCCCTCTCCCCTTTACACAATTCTACTTCTATTTCGTGTGTCCTATCAGGTCCCCCCGACAGTGGCGATCACTCTGGTAAATGTGTCTCTATATTGTGCTGCCCGGAATAGCTCCTCCACACTTCTAATACCGGTCCACTCTCGTACATTTCGCAGCCAAAACTTTTGTCTCCTACCAGGCCCTCGGCAACCCTCTATTTTGCCTTTTAATATTAATTGGAGCAAGTGATATTTCTCCCCTCGAAGTATGCGACCTAGATTTGAAATTTTTTCTGACTTACTTATGTGATGTGAACCGTTCTCTACCTGCTCTAGCCCGCCTGAGAATGTCTTTCACACAATAGTTACTTACAATATCGCTGACTGTTAAGGTGAATGTGAAAAGTTTTTGACTTTATAAAAACTATAGTCTGAAAAGATGAGCTCTTATTTGTGCATTCATGCAAGAGGGCTAATTTAGGTTAAACCGAAAGTATTTCTTTAGATTCACATAAGAACAAACAATTGCACAACATAAATGCCCACTTGAAGTAAAATATATTCATGTTTATTTTATTACTTACTTAAAACAAAAGAGTTTGGTGGAGGTAAATATATTACACTTCCGTCTGTCAGGTGGTAGCAGAAAACGAGTCAACGGAGGCTGTAAAATTTAAGACGTATTTAGAGATGAAGATTGATCATTCGTTCTTGTCCGCAGATAGCTGGAGGGATTTTTTTGTTATATTTCAAGTTTCAATTTAAAACCCAGCCTCGGAAAAATCAAGGTAGACGAACAATAAATTTTATTTTATTCGATTGAAAAATATTTTATGTCAAATTATGAAGAGAGGGAAGGCGAATTCATAAATGAATTTTATTTAAGAGCGTTTAACCAGCCAGCGGCCAAAAATCCACATTTCGTCGAAAGATGTTCTTACGACCGTACAGGGCGGTTCCAATGAGAAAGATTAATTATTCTCCGTACCAGCTTTTTGTAATTATAACTCAATATCGATTTAATTTCATTCCACATTTGCTTTAATTTATACCTACGTCCAAAAATGCTGAAAGGCGTGATGATAAAACTATTAAAATTATGTACTTTTTGTAATTATTTTTTTATCACAAGTATTTATCATTTTTCAAAAATGTCTTAGCAAAATAAGAATGTAAAAAAATCTGAAACATATTAGTTTGTAAGTGCGCAAATATATACATAAACGGACAAATTTTCGTCAAGAAACACATGTAGGTATATATATTTTTAATGAATTAATTTAAACTAAAATTAAAATTCTGAAACATACATTTCCTAAATAATGTATTGATTTATTTTACTGCATGATTATATCGTTTGAAATGGGTGTTGTATAATACAAAATCTTTTTTGAAAATTTAACAATTCTGCCAACGATCCGTGGTATTACTTTATTATACTAAAAATAAACATTTTTTCTCAAAATTTAAAACATACGTTTACTAGATAAAAGATCAATCTTTCGAAATCAATTTATATTTTTTGTGGAAAAGAGTCACGTCTAAAATCTGATTTAAAAATGACATATTTCTGGTTTTCTCTGATTACACCCTCTTAAATGGGCAAATTTCATAATGTATTCTATAAATAGTTTTGACAATATTTAAAGCGCATCAAGTACGTTTAATTGGAAAGGCAGATATCCATAAAAACCCTATTAATATTAAAATGAACGACGTAATTTTTATACGTGTGCGTAAACAAGCACTTCACCACAATTTAGACATCAGCACTGAAAATTTATTTATTTATTTTTTCATCGCCCAGAGGGCTTTTACAGTAGTACAGTTTGTTTATGACAGATGATTTTTAAACAGATAGAGAAATGATAAGAATAAAATTAGATAAAAATGGACACAAGTCACAAAAATACAGCGATTTGATAACTTTACAAAAATACATATATGTTTAGGAATAGTTTTGGAATAAGTTTTTTACAAGATCCACAAAATTCGCCAAGTTGATGTTGAATATGTCAACATCACTTAAGTACTGATTTCCCATAGTGTGAAATCTTTGTATCGGAGAGTGGGCAATGTAGTTCCGCTTATGAATGCTGCACTAGAATAGTGTGTTTTGTCTTGTGGTTACTGTCGGTAGTTTATGAGTTGTAGGAGTTCGCAACAGTTGAATTTAGAGTTAAGTATTTTGAATAAAAATGTCAAGTCGTTTATTTTACGTCTGTCTTCTAGTGTGTGTATTTTTAGAATATTTAGTAATAGATTATATTTTAAGTCTTCTAGTGGGATATTTAATTTAAAATTTACAAAACGCAGAAATTTTTTTTGTATTCGCTCAATATTATTAACGTGAATTTTGTAAGATGGAGACCAAACTACCGAGTTATACTCAATTTGGCTTCTAACTCGAGATACATATAATAGTTTAATGGCTTCTATGGAATTAAAGTTTTTAGTTGTTCTTAAAACGAAGCATGTTTTCATACCTTTGTTCATAATTTGGTGGATATGATTGGCGAAACTTAGTTTTTCATCCAAAATGATTCCAAGATCCCTCATTTCCGGGACTCTTTCTTAAGCTGTGTTATTGATGGAATATTCGAATAAAACAGGATTTTTATTTCTGAAGAAAGTCAAGGTTTTACACTTTTCTACATGAAAATGAGAAACAAAACCGGGCCAAGATGACTACCTTGCGGTAGGCCACTAGTAGCCCAGAAAGCTTTCGACATCCAAGATTTTATTTTGACGAACAGTTTACGATTTAATAAATAGCTAGTAAACCATTTTAGCATGTTACCCCTTATTCCTAGAGCAAATAGTTTTTGGATTAGTAGTTTATGGGATACTTTGTCAAATGCCTTCGAAAAGTCTGTATAAATGCAGTCGACTTGTTTATTTTCTGAAAAAGATTGTAATATGAAGTTTTGAAATATTGTTTAGTTAGTTGCGGCAGATCTACCTTTGATAAAACCGTGCTGTTTTTGGTCGATTAATTTTATTAATTTGGGATAGATTTCATCGAGGACCAGTGATTCGAAAAGCTTAGGTAGTACTGACAGTATACAAATGGGGCGATAATTGGCTATATTAGTGTCGTCTCCTTTTTTGCAGATCGGTGTAATAAAGCTAGATTTCCAGCGGTCTGGAAAGTGTCCAAGGGTTAAGAGACGGTTGAATAATAATGTAAGTGGTTTAGATAATGTATTAGAGCATTTTTTGAGGAATATTGGTGGAATGTTGTCTGGGCCAGCGGATTTGTCAGTGTCTAAGGAAAATAATTTCTGTTCGCAACATTTTTGTGTGATATGGCAATTTGTTAAGTGTGCAGTCTTGCTAAATTTGTATTCAGGTATTTTGTCATCTGGGGTTTCTTTATCATATACATCTTTGAAGAAGTCCGAAAAAAGGTTTACAATGTCCTGTGTATTGTTTGCACTGGTTCCATTCATTTGCATTATTGGCGGGTAGTCTGTGTTTTCATTGTTTAGTTTTTTAAGAAATTTACAAAGATTTTTGGATTTAAAGACAGTGTCCTCGAAAGAGGTTATATACATTTTGTAACATTGTTTGGAAAGATCTTTACATTTTTTCCTGGTTTCGCTAAAGATTTTATAATCACTTATGGATTTGCTTTGTTTGAATTTTTTGTGTTGACTCTTTTTTTGCTGAAGAGAGGCAGTAAGCTCTGATGAGAACCAAACCGGGTAGGTATAGCTTCTTGGTGTATAAAAGGTACATACGATTCAATAATATTAGAAAAGTATAAATAAAGTTGGTCTAAAGATTCATCAATGTTTTCATCGGATATAAACGACCAGTCTGTATTTGAGAGATGGCTGTTAATTGAGTCGAAATCGGCTCGTTTAAAGTTCAGGACTCTTTGTACAGGTATTTTTTCATTTTCGCATGTAATATTTAATTTAATGTATAGGGGAGGATGGTGATTATCTACTGTTAGGAGTGGATAATTTGAGAGTTCTACAGATATTTTAGGATAGTTTGATAAAGCTAAGTCTAATAAGCGATTGTTACTGTTATAAATAAAATTATGTTGGTGAAAGTTTAGAAAGTTAATAGATGCTTTACGAAACGTCGTCGGCCTAAGAAGGAAGAAGAGCAATACGGTGTAAAAACACAAAAAAGCACGATAATTTAAAATCTCTTAACATGCTTACATTTTGGCTTATTTCTGTATACCTAGGTATGTTTATTTATGTCAAATATATCTATTAATGGAAAAATAATGAAATTGCTCCCAACCATCTGGAGCCAGTGAAACTACTGCATCCCCAATTGTAGTTAAGGAAGAATATAGGGAAGAAGGAGGTTGTGAAGTACCTGACTATTCAGATCTGGTCACCAACACGGCTATAGCCATTTCAAGCAACGTTTCCATTCATAATGGTGGTCTTAAACCAAAGCCATACTGATATGAGATTATGTTTCCCTCTAGAACGTACCAATAATATACTTTATATTATTTTTAATTAATACATTGCGAAATAACACAAATCAATCAAATAAAATTTACTTGCGCACGCCGGGATTCGATTTCGCGACTTTCGGATTGCTTAACGAGAGCCTTTCCACCCGACCACGTAGGCCATCAGGTTATTTGTTGCTTTTTATATATTTGATCGTTGATTGAATTATAGACTTCTGATCATCGATCAATTAAGTCAAATATATCTCTTTCTTTTCTGATACATAAAAAATTTTGTTGCTTTTTTCTTTTAAATTTTATTTTAAATTAAATATAGTAAAAATATCAAAGCCCTTTTTTATTTTCAGAAAGATATCTCTTTCTTTAAGCTTCAATTCATTACAGAAAAATCCCTTATTTAATTTTCTTTGACAATATTTTCAAAGACAAAAATACCGCCTCAATGATATAATTACATCATCATTACGAAGACCCTTTCTCAAGGCAATAGATTCAAAGGAATTTCATCAGTGTTTCGACAAGAGGGCAGGTGTCCTTTTGCATTATTTAATTAAATCTAAAACCGTATAATTGTTAAACACCAAATTAGGTCCAACAATCCATCAACTTTTGTAAGGTTTGTAGGGTAGACTTAAAATTATTAATTATTATTATTTTTTTATTTATCTATAAGAAAATATATTTACATTGGTTTTATTTGTGTGCCTGTCTCACTAGGATATACCTGTGTCGAGACAGGCGTACAGGTATATAAATGAATATTGTAGTTACAAGAATATTTAAAGTAAAATACATTTCATCACTTTGAATAGAATCACAACAGAAAGGTGATTGGAAGGGTGGTAAATCTTTTGAAGAGAGTTATTTTATAAATGTTGGAGATGAAGTAAAGAAGTAAATTCTCCTTAATCTATTTAAATGTTAAATTAGACAGGATTCCATTATTTTAATTTATTTTATATGGGTTAGGTTGTATGTGAATAGTTATTTCTGTCTATGTGTGATTTATTTTACAGATGTTTGTAATAGTGTGGCGTCCAATACTTATAATCCATTTTTTAATATCTTGTTTGAATTTTGCATAGGAGTCAGTTTGTCTGATCGTATTTGGTAGTGTATTGTATATTTTGCAAGCTATTTATTTAGAGTGTCTTTGTCCGAAGGTGGTTTTATATATTCTATTCGGGAACACATAAATGTGATTGTTAATTAATCTCTCAAACTACATGGTTTCATCACTAGAATCACTTCTGATTTCAAAAACACGAATACCTTAAGAACTCTTACTGCTCCTTAGTTCGCACTCGTCTTGAATATGCTTGTGTCGTTTGGTCTCCATTTTATACTGTCCATATTGATTACGTTCATCATCGTTTCCTGCAAGTGATTTCTAGGAGGCTAGGATTAGAACGAGGCAATTACTCGTGTGAAGAAATTGAACTAACTCTAAACCGTACTCCTTTAGAAGACTGTCGGAAAAAATCTGATCTCATTTGTTTCATCAAAATTATCAACTGTATTATTGATTCACCTACATTATTATAACAAACTCATCCCACTCAATATACTCGTACCTTCCCGTACATTCAAAAATAATGAACTGCTCTTCCTTAATCAACACTCGACATATATAATTCACTACTGTTCAGAATCTAACATCTAACCTAACAAATATATGGGACAAAAATACTACAGATATCCTGTATAGACAATAAATTATTGTTCAAAAATAGTAAAATGGGACAAAAATAATACAGATCCTTGTCGGGGATATTTTGACGCGGGGTGAAAACGCGCATTACCAAACATATTACCGTTTGAAAATTGCCTTGGAAGCTCAAACCGCTGTCGCAATAATAAAAAACAAAATCGTGCATAACTTAATAAATTTATATATAAAAATGCAAAAGGCAGTCATTTTAAAAACATGTGGATTACGAAAGATTTTTTAAATATTTATATTAAGGGATCAGTAGGACTTATCGGACCAGTTAGGATTTCATCAGAGCCGAACCCTCTGATATGAAAATATCTGGAGTCGGTGAAATATTTCCCATTATGTTTCTGGTGGATTGACGTATTGTTTTTGTATTGTTTTGTATTTATTATACCTACTTATATAGTGCACTTACATTGCGTGAATTTACTAGATAATCATTTGTGGAAAAGTGTGTGGAAGGGTTTAGTCTTTCATTTGTGAAAGATTTAACCCGGACATAAAATCTGGAGCACAGTGTTAAATTTGATTTACATGAAGAACTGAAATTTTTATTTTTAAAGAAGGAAAAACACTGTCAAGATACAAAAAGGGAACCTACTATTAGAGCGGCTATGAATTGACAGTTATGCGTTTTGTGTGTAGGATGGAACGAAGGGTGGTAGATCGCACTTTTGTGCTAGCGATTTCATACTAATAATGATATACGACCCATCTCGCTTGTTTCTATAATCTATTGTCTCTGACAATTAAATTCGAGCCATCACTTTTAATTTCCTGCCCATTAGGAATAATTGAATCAAACTTTTATCGAATCATCTTAACTTGAATGTTTTACAGAAGTTGCGCAAAATAATCATACTTGAACTAAAACAATCTTAAGATTTCATCAATATTCGTAATTCAGAAAGTTAAGAGTTTTGGCGTTGATCCGCGCTGAAAAAGCTGACTAACAAAGATTTGACAAACTTTGCTGAGAGAATTGTTCGACACTTCGAAATGATAACAAATTCGTTTGCTAATCAATTTTAAAATTAATTTTGGAGTTTGATTGAAACTTAAGTCGAGTCAAAACATTTGTTGCAAAATAATGAACTGCAGATAAATGTTCCGTCATATCTTATTCTCGAAAGAAAAATACTATACTATATCCGTACATAATTAAAAACAATCTTTTAAATGGGGTAAATGTAACTAGAGATCTTGGAGTTCTATTAGACAGTGAGCTTCTTTTTCAATCTCACGTCGAGCACATCACGTCTAAGGCTTTGAAAATGCTAGGATTTATACTTAGAGTAAGTTCTGTTTTCAAAAATCCACAAACATTTAAGATTCTCTACATATCATACGTCAGAAGCCAACTAGAGAATGCTTCAACAGTATGGAACCCTCATTGTTCTACATATAAATCAAATATAGAAAGAGTCCAGAAAAAGTTTTTGAAATATGTTTCGTTTCGCATGCGAAATGATGTAAATTATGTCTCTATGAACCTCAAAACCCTTGATCAACGCAGAGATATCAGAGACCTAGTAATGCTTTATAAGATAATCCACAATTTTATTGATAGCCCTTACCTATTATAAAATATTAATTTCAGATGTCCAATAAGGGTTACTCGATCTCCATACATATTTTACATTCCTAAGAGCAATGCTAATTATCTTCAAAATGTGTTTATAAGAAGAAGCTGTAGCACCTTCAATAGATTATGCACAGACATTGACGTGTTTAATACGAACCTTGCTAACTTCATAAAATTCATAAGAAGTAATATTCAACGGAAAACTTAATGTTTCATTAATTCCTTATCTTTCTTTTTCATTTTCATTTTCATTACATTTTCTTTTTTGATTTCAGCAGTTTGCATTAAATAACCTCTTCAAAAATGTTACAGTATATATTACCCTTGAAAATACATTTTTTGTAGATTTAAGTGAGTAGATGCACTTTTTCAGAATTGTTTATATTACATACGTATATTGTTTTGTTTGTTTTTCTTTTTATTATGGTCTCAAATTTTGATGTCGTTATTTTATTGGTCAATGATTTGATTATCTCTAACACTGTTATACATGAACTTGTAATGACTGTTTATAACGCTAACAAATAAAATAAAATAAATTGGTGATTTATATTTGGGGTACGCCATGTTGCTTTTTTATCTCAAAATATATAAATTACGATAATTCTTTTTCTTAGAAATCTCTGGCAATGATTGTTTTGATCTTTGAGGATGTTTTGACCGGTATTGCGTGTTTTCATCCCGCGACAAAATATCCCCGACAAAATATCCTACGGACAAACAAAATATCTTCTAAAACCTAAACTAACCTAACCTAACCTTATTTTACTTTTTCTGTTTTTGAACAATAATTTATTGTCTTTACAGGATGTATGAATTATTTTTGTCCCATTTTACTATTTTTGAACAATAATTTATTGTTTTTTAGGATGTCTATATTATTTTTGTCCTATTTTTTGTTAGGTTAGGTTAGGTTATGTTTTAGTAGATATTTTGTTGGGGGATGTTTTGTACGTAGGATATTTTGTCGAGGATATTTTGTTGCGGGTTGAAAAGTTGCGGAACTGTTTTGACCGCTGTAGTGAGATTGTAGAAGTTGTCTCCACCTCATTTTATTTTACATGTCAATATACTCTTATCGCCCTGGTTAAATAACAACTTTCGAAATTTTAACTTTGATTGAACTTTATTGTGACCAGTTATGAATAGTTAGAGCCCATCCTTCATATTCCTCATCTACATTACCTTCCCACTCCTTTAAACCTCATAACATACCCCAATTGGAGATGCCATAGTCCCAATAGCTCCGGACGGTTGGAAGCAGTTGGGACTCTTGCAGTTTTCTAATAAAATAAAAAACCAACATTTAACTTTTAAACAACTGTTTTTTTAATCCTTTTTTTCTTATGAAATCTCCCTTTGGAGGTTGGGTTAGTTTAGGTTAGGTTTTGTTTGGTTGGGTTAGGTGAAGTTGGATTTAATTATAAAAAAATACTTTTAAACAAAATTAATACATAAAAAAATAAACAGAAAAATCATACCTACATACAAACACAGAAATCAAACAAAAAACGTCACAAGTATGTATACACGCATTTTACACGACAACGTGATAACACACATTTAAACACCATAAACGTACGTACACCATATGGCAAGCAATCCATTAGCTATGGGGGTTGGAATTTTATATGCCCTCCGTAATTTAATTCACATGATTATATTTTCGTTATTTGTTTTTGGGGTGTTATGCCGTGTTGCGCTACCTCCTTTAGCCAACGTTTCGGACAGCGTTACATCTGCACTGACGATGGACACTGTAACGCTGTCCGAAACGTTGGCTAAAGAAGGAAGCGCAACACATGACACCCCAAAAACAAATAACGAAAATACTTTTGGCCGTGAAAATCTAAAAAAATGTGTACACAATAATAAGTTATATAATATTGCAATGTATTTATTTGTATTGGTAACCAGTCCAGTTAAATAAGTGAACACGTTATTTTATTTTTGCAGGATTAAAAAATATAAGGCTAGTCGAATAGGTTGGATTTCATCTTAAAATAACTCTGCAGAACTAATGAAATCGTAGACCGTCCGGAAGGCCGTAGAAAAACTTTAAATCTACCAGTTTTTAATTTAAACTACCCTGTACCTTTTGGGGTTGAAATCTCCCGGGGGCAGTGGAGCGATCTTCTATCCGAACGCCTAATTAGTATGCGCAGGCAGCATCGGCAGTACGTCTAAATTACAAAAAGTACCAAAAGTGCAAAACCACCACAAAAGAATGTACTACCTACTGCAAAATTCTGATGCTCGCCGTGGAACGAGAAGCCGTAGTATTGTGATATAAACCCGTAATGCATACCGTAGACTACGCCAGAGATCCGCAACCATTTTAAAGCAAAAATTTTGAAGAAAATAATGTTTTTTCAGCCACCGGAAGAAAAAAAATTGTGCAGTTCACACATGGTAGAAGTGAAATATTCAGAAAACTATAGTAGATAATAGTGGGGAGGCTACGAAGCACCGCATAAAGACGACACCGATTAGTGTATCTCATTCTGTCGCAGGATAAATCCTATAGATGTGTGTGTTTGTCTCTTTTTAGTGTCTCTTTTTCGTTTCATCGAGTTTCAAATCACAACGGTGCTAAAGATGTTTTCACTTCAAAAATCGCCAAATTTACAGGTTACATAAATTGTCACATCAGTTGGACAAGTTTTTAACTGACATTTTTGAAGTAAAACTTCTTTAGCACCGTTGTGATTTGAAACTCGATGAAACGGTAACGAGCGACACTAAAAAGAGACAAACACATGCATCTATAGGATTTATCCTGCGAAAAAATGAGATAGACTAATAAAGACTTTTAAAGCTTCAATTTGGGAGGCGTTCGCGTTCAAGAGGTTCGCTGGTGATTTAGCAGGGGTGCTCGGTTTCATGGCGTGAGATTTGTCTAGGTCTTGGAGGCGGATGACCAGGATACAATGAACCCCAGATTCCTACCCATCCCTTTAACCTTTTTCCTTGCCAGAACTCTCGTCTCCTTCCTTTTCCTAAAAAAAACCCTCCGCACAGCATCTTCAAAGATGACATAGGCCCTGAGGGAAATTATTTTACCCAGGGCCTCCTGTGTGGAGCTGGTTTAAAAAAAATGTATCCTCTTTGTGCGGTGCTTTGTAGCCTATCGGCCTTCTCTTTGTACGGTACTTCGTAGAATAAAATGTAAAATACTTATTATTATAATAAATAAACCCTACAATTACCCTACTCCTGATACTCTGAATTCGTCTCATTCTCTTGAAGTTTAATTTTCTGATGGTTTCACTTCTACCGCGTGTGAACTGCACACTCTGATTTTTTTTTTTAAATTACCTTTGAATGCAAAATCATTTTATTTGCTCATTTCTATATATAACCAAAATGATTTTCAGAACCATCTGTATTGTATTTCCGTAGATATTTGTATGACGAAGTTTAAACATCAAGTTTTTAAAGCTTCCATTTATTTTACAAGGATTTAACTTCACTTTGAATCTTTTGCAATAACTATTTTGTTTGCATTTGACAGTTGATCGTTTTTACGAAGCGCAGTACAGTTCTTCACTTTAGTTGGGTAGGGTTCTAACTACGCCTTACCATGGTTTGAGGTGTCAAAAGTTTGCAAAGACGAATTCTCATAATCTATTTAACAATTTCTGTTTTTGAGGTAAATCGGGAATGGGTACCGCCGCCCCGAGAACCTTTATTGGATAACCAACATCTCTGCCATAGGTCACCCCAAGTGGTTCGCAACGTTTGGTGATTTAGCAGAGGTGCCCGATTTTATGGGGTGAGGTTTGTCTAGGTCTTAGAGGCGGATGACCAGAACACACTGAACCCCAGATTCCTACCCAACCTTTAAACCCTTTTCCTTCCCAGAACTCTCCTCTCCTTCCTTTCCTTTAAAAAAACCCTCCATCCCCAAAGATGACATAGGCCCTGAGGGAAATTATTTTCCTCAGGGTATCCTGTGTGGAGCTCATGTAAAAAAAAAAATCTTGTGTAAAGTATTTTATTTAAACATATTTTAAAGAAAAATATTTAATAAGGTTGTTGCCCTAGCTCGGAATGGCATTAGGTACATTTATAGGTATTTAAAAAATTATGCAATGAATACCTAAAATGAGTGTTCTAAAATGGTAAGTAAACGTTATATTTAAATATTTTCTTATAAAATACATTAAACTCAACTACTTTACACAATATTGAACCTCAACATCGGTAAATAGATAATGAGAAATGATCATCTACTTACAATCCAACAAAAAATAAATATTTTTATTTTTGTAAAATCAATATCCTAAACAATATAATGCACTTAAATGACTAATAGCAATAACGCCATTCTAATTCAATTAAGAAAACCCTTACACTTAGTGCAATGGAAACCAAAGGGAAATATTCCGAACCCTACATAATCACTCCCTCAATTAGTGTCTCTGCAAATTGGTTAAACCAATTTAGTTGTATATTTATTTGTAATAAATCAATTTAGACACCTTTAAAAATCGACTTTAAAATATTATAAATAATTCGTACGTAAGCGGCTTCACCACGGTTTTAAAATGACCATACAAGTCGAAACAGCTGTAACTAAAATACATAATTAAATACAGGTGGAAAAATGTAATAAGCAGTAATTGTTGAATGAAGCACTAGTATACATTGAATTATTTGGCGAGTATTAGATAAGCCGCCATAGCTCACTGGTAGAGCTCCTGACCGGCAATCAGAGGGACGCCGGTTCGAGTCCCGTTGGCGGCCAGTATCTTTTCTAGGAAGATTTTTTCAATGTAGATGAGTGTTTCAGGCTGATAATTATTGCTTATAATAATTTTTACCCTTTGTGCTATGCATAAAAATCTTGTCTTAAACGTTAGTTTAACAATTAAAAATAATTAAATAATTAAATAATTGCAGAACTCGATAATAACTGACCGCATACAAAGAGTAGTATTTGATGGCTATGAGTCAAGAGGATTAGACGTGCCATCTGGAGTGCCGCAAGGGTCCCATTTGGGCCCAATCTTATTTCTTGTTTTTATAAATGACTTGTGCGATGTTATTTTGGATTCTGAAATTTTGTTGTTTGCTGATGATTGTAAGATATTCAAAATTATCCATACATCACTAGACTCAATGCTTCTCCAAAATGATATTGACAGAGTTTCAAAGTGGTGCAACAACAATAGAATGTTTCTAAATTCTTTAAAATGTGTTCACATAACTTTTACACGTAAACACAATCCTATTCCAACTCAATATTTTATCGACGGTACTAAACTCCAGAAAGTCGCAACCATTCGGGACCTAGGCGTGTTATTTGATAAAAAACTTACTTTCACACATCATATCGACAACATCATTTCTAGATCCTTGAAAATGCTAGGATTTATCAAACGAAATAGTAAACATTTTCAAAACCCCATTTCAAAAATAACACTGTACAATTCCTTCACCCGCAACGTTTTGGAGTACGCAAGTGCTGTATGGAGTCAAACCTACAAAGTTCACATTCAGCGAATAGAGCGAGTTCAAAAACATTTTATGTACCACCTAGCGTATTCCGATAAGCGAGCTCGATCACTTCCTCACTACACCGATAGACTAAAATTCTACAATGTACGCACCCTTGAACAGAGACTAAATACAGATTTAATTTTTCTTTTCAAAATTGTTAATGGTTTAATAAACTGCCCTTTTCTAATTCATCAAATTTTCTAATTCACTAGAGTTGGTTCACGACTTATAAATTATGTTCCGTTACATATTAAAAAATATCGAACTAAGCTGGGGTATGACTCAGCTTTATCAAGAATGTGCCGTAATTTTAATGAGGCTTATAAAAAACATTCCATTGATTTGACAATGTCAGCATTGGCCAACTTCAAATCTTCTCTTAACAAGATTTAAAGCTCCCTTTTATATTGTTATATAAACTAATAAATCTATAATCTAAATCTTTAAACTTATATTATAATATTATTGTTTTAAAAACTTGTTGCAAAAACTTATTATTATTTTGTAATGTATGGTATGTGTATGTGTGTGAATGATTGTATACATATGTAAGTATTATATTATCAATGTTGTGTTTGTCTTTAATTAGTGACAGCATCAACCATGTTCAGTGTAATTGTATCTGTGAAGGCTTTGATGTAAATCACTGTTGACAAACCTAAAAAAAAATAAAATAACATCATCCAATTTAATTTTAATTTAATTTCTAAAAATTAAAATGGAGTTCTACGAATTAAACACAAAAAACAAATACCCATCTTCAAATCACTCCTAAATTAAAAGACAAAAGAAAACACAAAACAAAGCGACATCTAGCGATTCCAAAGAAGAAAACACAAATACTAATAAGATGACCAAATGTACAGGAAAAGATGCACTGAAATTCGACGACTAAAATATGGAAAAAATCTTCCTACATATTGAGAAAAAAGTGCTTTGTGATCTACCCACTCTTGACTTATTTAGTTTTCTGAAGGTTCCATTTCTACACCGTGTGAATTGCACACTCTTTTTTTAACTTTTTTGGCGACCTCGGGGTTGTGTACCGCTGCAATACACAGTAGACGATTCAGCGGATTTAAAGCCTTGACTTCACGTTTTGTGCTGGCTAAAACAATGGAAAACAAACTTCCGCAAACAATATTAGGGATGGATGAGTACAGTTCAGTAGAATCATTTTAATGATATTCTTGCTTGCGTATTGGTGTAATGTTTAGTAGGAGCACTGCGGGGTAAGAGAAGACTGTGGGCGATGTTCCAAACTATTTCCCATCAGTTTGATCAATTTTCAGCGTGCACAAATAATAATACGTTAAAACGTGCTCTCTTTAAAATGATTTTACTGTACCTTGCTTGAGAATAAAATAATAGTTTAATGTTTAATGGGTTGATGTTGGGACATATGTGTTTATCTTTTTTAGTTTCGCTCGTTTTAATTTCATCGAGTTTCAAATCACAACGGTACTAAATAAACCAAATGTACCAAAATAAGCTAAGTACCAAAACGAAGAAAAATGACATGTTTAATTGATTTTTGGATTTATTGTCCTTTACAGCATTTCAAATATCCGCTGTCGATAAAATATAAGGTTATTCTCAACTTCTGAATGTTTGTAGTTAACTAATCCCGTAACTTTTACAAAAAATGGATATTAGAGTTCCTGGTCGCAATGGCAGAAACGTATCCCTTTTTTATAACAGCCGCTCCAACACCAACTACTTACAAAATGAATTCATACATCGAGCCTGCCACTATCATAACACACACCTCACATATACAGACATCTTCAATATAACTTTCAACAAATTCAAAGCAACACTATTAGATAAATGTAATGCATCACAACACACCACTTAACATCCATATTTATATTAATTATATTATTATTCAGATTTATTTTCCTAATTTGCAATATATTTACATATTCCCTAATTACATACATATCATCCTTATACTCCTATAAGATCATAAACTTACCCTTTATTGTGTTTTTCTATATTCTTATCATGCATATTCAAGTATTTAGCTTCTCCTAACAATTTTTTTCTTAGTTTTTTTAATGTTTTAATTTAGCTTCTCTTAACTATTTTTTTCTTAGTTTTTCTTTATGTTTTTCTTGTGTAGCTACTAAAAAAAAAATATCAGCGAAAACATGTTTTTAGACTTACTGTTTTATTTTAGCACTCTTTTTTATGTATCTCTGTAAAGCTGTTTGTTTTCCAAATAAAGATATTATTATTATTATTATTAAAATAATAATATAGCGAAACTCATTTGTATGGAGCAGTAAAATGGTCCGAAAATTTGTTGTGAAATTTCACTTCAAAAAGAAACAAACAGATACATCTATAGGATTTAGCTTGCGAGAGAATGAGGTAGTATACTCGGTTTCCTCTTTATGCGGTGTTTCGTAGCCTATACTTTAGTTTTCTGAAGGTTTCACTTCTATGCGTGTGAACTGCACACTTATATTTTTCCTTCTTATCAGCTCGCCACGTCGATTCTTTTATTAACTGTGAAGCTTTAAAATAACAAATTTATATAAATATATCAACGTTAGTCAAGAAGTTTCAGACGTTGCTTGAAATGGCTTTAGACGTGCTTGGCGACCAGATTTGAATAGCCAGTGACTTTCCCATTTCCTTCCCCTCAAAACATACCCCAATTGTGGATGCCATAGAGTGACTGGCTCCAAACGGTCGGAAGCAGTTGCTACTTTGAGCCGATATTTACATTAAAAAATAAAAATTATTTGCATAAGAAAATGTTTCAAAATTATTTAAACTGTTAAAAAGGATGTGTAAGTCTCTTGAGTCGAATAAATACAATACAATATCTATTTTTGATTTAATACAACAATGTATATCAATGTAGAAATCTTACTTCACAATGTAACATCTCGAGGCGGTTTATACCGTGATACCTTTCCTTTGAACGAAGTGACAAGACAGCTTCAATGTAATATAATTTTATCCTATTTTTAACTATTATGATTTCAAGAAAGACTTATGTGATATCAATACTTGTACGATAACTCCACACCAATGCATGAAGATTTATTCAACATTTGGAAAAATTGTTCAGAAGAGCCGTCAATCTTTAACAGACAGCTTAAGATTTTTATTATTGTAACTTCTTTTTCCCCGGGAGTATACAATTGTAATTTCTTGTTGAAATTGTCACAACAAAACGGTTGATATTGCCTCGATGTTATTTTTCGAGGTATATAAATATATTTGGAAAGAAGCAAATATAATAAAAAAGTTCAGGGCTTTCAGTTAGTAAATTTAAGGTTTTATTGGACAATAGTATATCCATTTGAATATTAATATATGGAAGTCGGTAGTAAAGATAGGGTTACTAGTGCAGAATTTTTTTATACAATTGTAATTCCGTGTTGGAATTGTTATAATAACTCGGTAGATATTTCCTCGATTTTGGTTTGCGAGGTATATGGGAAGAAATCAAATAACACCTTCATCAAAAAGTTTTAGGACTATTCATAAAATCGAAAATACAAGTTTATTCATCAAAATCGATATGGTACCCTTCAAAGTACTCCCCGTCAACTGCAACGCACCTACGCTGGCGCTTGATCCAATCCTCGTAACACCGTCACTATTTGATTTTCGGTAATGCCCATCAGAGCCGTTTACGATTTTTCCATGACATCTCCCGAGTGATGAAACGCGTTCCACGAAGCGGTTTTTTTAAGTCGGTTGAACAGGAAAAAAGTCGCAGGGAGCCAGGTCAGGTAAATTCGAAGGCTGCTGGATAGTATTTGTGTTGTTTTTGGTCAAAAATTCACGTATAAAGATCGCATTGTGCGACCGTGCGTTATTGTGGTGCAAAATTGATGCCATAATATTTAGACTTGTAACTCAGTACAGCGTAAATTTTACAAACGTCAAGCTATGACGCTGAAATTTGGAGGGAAGTGTCAATGACAGACGTGGTAACCTAAAAAAAAAGAATTCCAACTGGGTTATTGGTTACTGACAGCGTCACACGGTGGCCGGTCCTATAACTCTTTGATGGTATAATAAGTGCAGGGCTTTCAATCATTGAATATATAATTTTATGGACTCCAGTATCCCCATTTGTATATTAAAACATGGACACCGGTCGTAAAAATGATGATAGGGTACCTACCAGTGCAGTATTTTTGATTTTTTGCCGCTTTGTACATGCTTAAATCTTTCATTGGTTCATAGATTTCGCAACAATTTTACATGAATTTGGTATTTAATATCGAGGGCCGACATTTATCTCTTTTCACTACGATGACTTGACTAAACTACATGAAATTCTCGACCAAGCACCAAGATGTAAATGATATCGCACCAGTAAACACAATAACATTAATGAAAGTAGCAATGAAACATTAATTACAGAATCAATCATCGGACCAAGATGAAATTTGATTAGATTATTTGACCTTTCACTTTTCGAATGGCGAGTGTTCCAACTTATAATTATATAATCCGGTACTTTATCTATGGTATTCTTGACTGCCTTCTTGTATTTATGATTTTGGTGGTATTACCAACACTTTCACTGAGCTATCTATCTACCTGTTGCCATTTTATTAGGAAACTAGAATTATATGGGCATATACGCTAAAGTTGTCGATCTTTCTAATCTATTTCTTGAATAATCTAAAGTACCTATAAAATTTTTATTAGAACAACTTTTTTTATACAACTTTTGAAGTTTATTCTCATCAATCCAACTAATTTTATAAAGGCGAAAGTTTGTATTGATGTATGGATGTACGTTTTTTTTTTTTAAATTAATACCACACAAGAGTCCCAACTGCTCCCGTTTGAAGCCAGTGAGACTATGGCATCCCCAATTGGGGTATGTTGTGAGGCTGAGGATAGTGGGGAGGGGAAGGAGATAGGGAAGAGGATGGTGGGGAAGTACCTGGCTATTCAGATCTGGTTACCAAACACGGCTAGTGCCATTTGAAGCAACGGATGTACGGTTGTATGGATGTGTGGATTTATGGATGTATGTATGTTTGATACTCTTTAAAGCAAAAACTACTGAATGGATTTTAATGAAACTTTACAATAATATAGCTCATACATCAGAATAGCTTAGAGCTCTGGCATTATGAAATTTGTATACAAAAATTGCAATAGGTGGCACGCGAGCTGTTTGAAAAAATGAATGTATCGGGTATGGAGGGGGGGGGGGGGAGTGGAGTGAGGTAGGGAAGGTAGAGGAGGCCCTGTGGGAACCCCCCTAATACTATACGAGCGAAGCCGGGGGCAAAAGCTAGTGTAATATGTCATTGAAAAAGATAACACTAATAATCTAAACGAAAATATTAAAGAGAACAAGTCACAGATAAATAAAAAATAACAGTCGCAACTGGGACACGAACCCAGAACCTCTTGTCTTACCGGGACGAAAACCTCTACCAATTCGGCTACTGCCACCTTTTATCAAACAAATCTCAAAATCGTAAATTGGTAAATAGATAATGAAACATCGTCTTTAAGAACATTGACACCTTTTATCTTAGAACAAGGTGAAGTGAAGTTAGAACCCTGTCAAAATAATAGTTGAAAATCCATTTACTATTTTTAGTTCCTTGTGTAAATTTTGTTTTAGATTAATATTAATATACACCTGCATTTCTCCCTTCACAATGAGGGTTAATTCCAACATTCAGTTCTAACACCAAACTTTTCCCAAACTGTCCAAAACTAAGACCTCTCACACCATGATAATAATTAGTGTTCGTTAACTCTGGCATATTATGTCTTCTTCCCGGAAAACCTATGTTACGGTTAACATACCGTTCTAAAACGTAACACACCGCTTTAAAACGTAACATACGATTCGGTAATGTAATGTAGGGTCGCTGTTGGGCGGGTTTTGAAACAAACGAGACTGTATTGCAATATTCAGTTCTGGGTTAAAACCGCAATTCATTGTTACGCCCATACTGCTAGATAATTTACAGACCGTAAGAGATTTGGGCTTGCCCTGGAAATTTGAGAGAATTAATTTATGTAACTTTTTGTGTTTTAAACAAATTTGAAAATACTATTTTTAGGGCGCTTTTCATACGTTTTTTTTTTGCTATTTGAAATTTCGACCCAAAAACGCTTTATTCCAATACACTGTGTCCGGAAATTCGTAAAACAAGAAATAAACTAATGAATCTACTTCATATAGAGAACTCAAATAAATAATGATTGATTTTTTTTTCAGTCGGGTCTTCTCTCCGACGCTTTTTTAAATATGTTAAATATTTATTTATTTTTTTCATTTTTGACTTAAAGAATTTTAACTTTGTACTAGATTTACGCGAAAACGAAAGCCCCAATTCAAAAAGAGTTATATGTTATATTTACCACAAAATTGACTCAAAATTTTTTTGTATTAAATTTACCGGTTTCCCGCTAGTACTACGGGTTTCCGGACACCGTGTTTGTATTTATTATATTATATCTCATATTTTCAAAGTAGATATAGCAAGGTTATCGTCATCATCTAAAATATTAATTTCGGTTGTGGGTCTGTCTGTCTCTAATGAACTCGAATTTGCTTTAAATGTTAGTGTCATTTTCAAAATTGAACCTGTTTGCTTGCAGAATTTAGAAAAGCAATTAATAATCAACCAATGATATAATATTTGAACAGAAATGATTTTCAATTTTATAAGAAAAAATTTCTTTTTATAACTTTGTTGAAGGTTATTCCCGTTAGCGAAATATATCATTTTAGAATAAGTTAACAATAATAATCTAAACGAAAATATGAAAGAGAACAAGACAAAGAAAAACAGAAAAAAGACAATGGTCGCAACTGGGACTCGAACCCAGACCTCTCCGTCTAACCGGGAAGAGCGCGTTAACCAATTTCGCCATTGCCATACCTTCTGTCAAACCGTCATATTTTCAAATTTTAGAATTAACATTAATATCAACTTATTATTTTTTCAATATTACCTACGGGCAACTACCCTTTTCAAATGATTTTAACTTTAATTTTAAATATTGGAAAATGTCAAGAATCTTATAGATATTATAAATGCGGAAGTTTGTATGGATGTGTGTTCGTTACTCTTTCACAAAATAAATACCGAATGGAATTTAAAAATTATTTCTCTAATCGAAAGCTACATTATTTGCGATTAATGTAGGCTATATATATTGGTAAGTTCTGGCGTTATGAATAAGCTGTGCCGTTATGAAATTATTTATTATACATTTATTGTCCGAACGAAAACCAAACGTGTT
Source organism: Limnephilus lunatus (assembly GCA_917563855.2). Taxonomy (NCBI): domain Eukaryota; kingdom Metazoa; phylum Arthropoda; class Insecta; order Trichoptera; family Limnephilidae; genus Limnephilus; species Limnephilus lunatus. The sequence goes on from OU830596.1 coordinate 41,870,257, forward strand.
GCTAAGTAATTGTTTGACGTGGGCTGTCATTTTGTTATTTGTTTAGGTTAGCCTGGAGATTCTTTTGATAGCAAAAATTCAAATATGTATAAAATAGGTACTAATCTACATTTTGACCTTAGCCAACAGCTAGCGCGTATTTGATTGTTACGTTTTAATAGGTGACATCGTGAAAAATGAATGTAAAAGGTTAGAGAGGGGGGGGGGGGGGGGGCAAAAGCTTGTACAGACATTATAAAATAGGTACTAATCTACATTTTGACCTTAGCCAACAGCTAGCGCGTATTTGATTGTTACGTTTTAATAGGTGACATCGTGAAAAATGAATGTAAAAGGTTAGAGAGGGGGGGGGGGGCAAAAGCTTGTACAGACATAATGTGATAACTTACAAAACTTAATCTTGGGAGGTGGGTATGTGTACCGCCGCCCCGGAAACCATTTATTGGATAGCCAATACCCCTTTTATAGGTCACCCCAAGTGGTTCGCTACGTTTGGTGAATTAGCAGGGGTGTCCGGGTTCATGGGGTGAGGTTAATCAGCGAATGCATTTGAATACCTACTGCCTGGCTGGGCGGATCGAGGGAGACTGGTTGAGGGAGACCTAACCTACACCTCTCCAGTCCTCGACCCATCGCCTTTCACCACAGTGGTAGGTGTGGATTCATACGTTCGTCACTTACATGACACATTGACCCCCAGATTCCTACCTACCCCTCATACCTTTTTTCCTTTCCAGTACTTAGTCGTAATAAATAAATGATAATAAATTTACTAATAATAATTAATTATGCAGAAGTCAGTCATTTTAAATGCATGTAGGATTATGAAAGATTTTAAAAATATTTATATTTAGGGATCAGTATGATTTATCGGTCCAGTTAGTTCTACGGAGCCGAACCCTCTAATATGAAAATATCTGGAGTCGGTGAATTATTTTCCCATTTGGTCTCTGGTTGATTGACGTATTTTTCTTGTATAGTTTTGTATTTATTAAACTTATATAGTGCACTTACATAGCGTAGATTGACTAGATAAACATTTGTGGAAAAGCGTGTGGATGGGTTTAGTCTTTCCTGTGAGGAAGATTTAACCCGGACATAAAATCTGCAGCACCTAATTGAAATTGCTTAAATGGATGGAGTTTGATCATTTGACGTTTCGGTATATGAATACATAGAAAACACCTCCAGTGTTGCTGGCGTACATCGATTACTTTATTAATCACTGTCAGTATCGGCTCGGCTGTCAACGGCGATACCGTACTCAGGACATCGATAAAAAATTGTCGGAAGTTAAGCCTATCGATCCTATATTGTAAAGTTATCGATTTTATCCATGTAGAAGGTTAATTTACTATGTAAACAACAAACAGCGACAATGTTTTCTGGTTTATTTTATTCAATAGCTGCGTGCTGATTTCACTCTTACTTATTTCATAGTTAGGAACGACTCGAAATGCGTTGTAATTTGTACAAAGCTATTGATCATAGCGAAATAGATCTAAGCATTTCCTGGGTAATTAATCCATAAGTTAGTTTAAATCATGCCAAGGCCATTACTTACATTTTCCCACGATGATTTTAATAAGTACGGAGATTAATGCATGGATTATAATGTACGTTTAGTGTAATGATTGTCAAAGAACAAACAATATAATAAAAGGAAACTATTATCTACCAATTGTATGTTGGTACACAAAATCAAGGTGATGTTTAATCTATATTCTCAGCCTTCAGAAGCTTAGATAAAAGTATACTTATGTTTAAACTAAAAGATAATAACATGTTTTTAAACACTTTATTATAATTAATCATCGAAGTCAATATTAACCACTATCTGAAAACTGTGAAATGGAAAAGACAGAAAATGATTTGGTCGCATCTGGGAATGTTAACTAATAATAGGTATCTGTATTAAAAGAGTTTTAAACTTTTTTCCAGATTTCAGCCTTTTAAAGGCCATTTTTAGATTGGTACAATGTTACTTTAAACTAATTGCTCTGGTTAAGAAGTGTTTATCTTGTACATTGTGGTACTCGGATACATATTTTTTAAAGTTTGAATAAAGTAGAGAAGATGGGTATAATATATCATGTTTTATTGAATTATTTCAGGAAAGTGATAATTCGTATTTTAACTGCCTGTGCCGTAGTCAAAATCGTAACTCAAATCATAAAATAAAATATATTCGTTTCTTTGCCTTGATTAACGATCCTTCACTGTAACTTTGTAGCGTGCAACGAACAGAAATTATCTAGAAGTGCGACGTATCCATACCGTAATCTATAAAATACCTGGAATATTTTTTATTGATCAAAACTTAAATTGGAACTCCTAAGTGGAAAATGTGAGCAACAAATAAAAAACTAACCTATTTTGTCAAAACATTTTAGATAAAGAACATCTGATTAAAATTTATTATGCATTAGCCCAATCTCAAATACAATATGGAATTATTTGATGGGGAAGCTCGTGCGATTCCGCTATAAAAACAGTCCTCATAGCACAAAGGGTCATTTTGAAAATTATACTTAGAGTCCCCATCAGAACTCCTACAGACTATGTTTTTAAAGAACTAAATTTAATGTCACTGAAACAATTATATACAAAAGATATTCTAATGTACGCATGCAAAAACCAGGATAACTTTACACAGACAAAATCGGGCCTATTCACAAGATCCACATTACAACATACATTCCACCAACCTACAACTAAAACGATTTTTTGACAAAGAAATATGCAATACTTCTCTATAAAATTATTTAATATATTCCCCCTTGCAATAAAAACTATTAAAAAAAATAACCGACTTCAAAAGAAGCATTAAGGGTATGGATGATGGACATGGGAAGGAAGAATATAGATTCAATTTTGCAACATAATAAAGATTAATCCTTGTGTTGTGCTTTCTTTTAAATATAACTTTATAATTTTCCTCTTGTAATATTTATTAGGTATTGACATATATTTCAAACACGAAAACATGACACAATATGACCTTAGACCGGGATACCCCAGTAAGGACACATTTTTCTCTAAAAATTGTAAAACAAAAAAACCAAAAAAACACACCAATTAAAAAGATGTTAGAGACTGTTATCGCAAAATTACGCACGACCTTTTAACTCCTAACTCCTAACTGTATGTGGCCTAGGTTCTTCTATAGTGACCATTTGTTAAGGCGATCCACTAGTACAGGAAAAAATCGAAATCGGAATTCACGCCCTTTTATGGGAGGAGTTTAAAAATACTTGAGAAAAAGCTTTTGGAAAGGTTGGAAAAGATATTTGAGTTTTTTTTTTACATGTTGATTTCGTAAAGGCCTGTAAAAACATTAATTCCTTTTTTATGCATTGTTTATTGCAATAAAACGGAATTTTTAAATTGATTTCACGAAAATAAGCGGCGCGGAGCATAACACGACTGCTCTCCGCTCCGTTCGGAGGAGTAATGACGGAAGACAGGCGGGCGGCTGCCAGTCGTTCTTCGGTGCACGGTATAAGGTTCACTTTGATATAACAAATTCGTCGACTGCCGTATTGTCGCTGTGATGTCAAAAATACCAACGCGAAAATGCATATTATATTTTATTTTGTGAGGTTCGGGCGTAAATATAATTTTTTTTCGCGATAATTATATAAGAAACTGAATTTGCCACATTATGCAATAAAACCATATCCGAAAAAGTGTTTATAAGTAGGAGAGTTTTCAGTTAAAAATGTTTTTTATAGACCTAATACTTTATTTTTTTCTAAGCTTATTAAAAGATTTATTAAAAAAATGACCGAAATTTTTAAGGGCCGAAGTATGTTCTACACGCAGTATTTAATTGAAGCATCTATAATACTTCTAAGCGGTCAAATTTTCAAAACTAAAACATACAATTTTGTATGATTTTACATTTTTTAGTATGGCTTCATCTTAAGGACAAATCTCAAGTACGCCCAAAAATTGAATTGGGAACTACCTCTGGGCTTGAGTCATATTACTTGATTTTGTGTAAATGTGCAACGAATTCTAAACTATTCGACGACTGGCGTGGTGTGGGGTTAAGGCTCTTGACTTGCAATCCGAAGGTCGTGGGATCGAATCCTGGAATGGGCAAATAAATTTTATTTGATTAAGTTGTGTTGTTTCACAATTAATTCATTTAAAATAATATATACTCGTAGAATATTTGCGACACGTTCCTGAGCGGAAGATAGTATTGCCGTGGTGTAAGACCACCATTGAAAATCGAGGTTCGGTATTCCCCATTTTTCTCCTCAAAAACTTGACCGATTTTTATGATTTTTTTACCAACTGTGTTAGTAGAAAATACTCATCTCTGTACATTTTGCTTTTTTTCAAATACGTTGTATGGTTTGCATAATGAACGTCTGTTCATGGTGTTTAAACCAGTCAATTTTGACGATTTTTGGATTGTTCTAACTCTTATAAGAAGTAGTAACTTATCAAAAAAATCAAAACGTACCGAAGCGCAGTCGACTCCTACTACAATATTTGCAGTAGTGCCAAAACCCAGAGAGGAACTTGATGAATACGTTTAAATGGACAAATCACTTCCTACAGCTAATACCTTAATCCGCCTCACAACGCCGCCCAACCGGGTAGCAATATAGTTCCACTAGCTTTACAATATTAATGACGTTCTTAAGAGATATCACAAAAAAAGAAATTCTGTGAAACTCTTAACTGATTATTATTTTTAATTGATAAACTAATGTTTAAGTCAAGATTTTTATGCATAGCACAATGGGTAACAATTATTACAAGGAAAAATGTATGAAGCAGTAATTGTTGAATGAAACACCATTGAATTATTTGGCGGGTAGGAGATAAGCCGCCGTAGCTTAGTGGATAAAAGAGCAGTTGACCGGGTGTCAGAAGGACACGGGTTCAAGTCCCGTCGGCGGCATGTGCCTTTTCTCGGAAGATTTTTTCAATTTAGATGAGCGTTTCAGGCTAATAATTATTACTTATAATAATTCTTAACTCATTATCTAGAAATAATTCAGATGTTTGATCGAATTAACACTAAGTAAGTTCAAATTGGCCTTAATTTCAGGCACAAAGATTACAGACACATCTATCAGTATATCTATTCAGTGGTAGCGTTCAAAACCATTATTATGACACACGTCTAAAGTTTATGGCGTTTATTATGTTTTTACGAGTGAAGATGCTAACTACGTATATTAACGTCCTCGCAAACTTGTATAGAAATGGCGTTGACTTTGTGAATTTATGACTTATGACAATTTTCCTCTCAAAGAACATTTATGCTCGTGAGATTAATTGAATCTCAACTTATATGCAAATAGAGTTTAATTAGCGGGTAAAAAATAGCTGAACGTCTGGCGTGATCAGTATGAAAAATTATCATAAGAAAATTTCACATAAGAGAACGTGACACAGAGAATTCTTAATTAAACTCTAAAACCATCAGTAATTCTGTTTGTTTGTCTCCGTATGAACTCGCAAATGATGAACTATTGTCTAGCTTTATGAATTTTGTCGAGACTTTCTGTCTACACTATCTAGTTCAGTGGTTCAAAAACTCTTTTGGCCAACGGACCCCTTTCCCAAACAGTTCCCCTTTCCCAACAGACCCCTGGCGGATAGCACTAGCACAACGGAGGGGGCGGAATGGGATAGGGTGGGACGGCAAATTTTCCACAACGAAGGGGGCGTAATATGGGATATGGCGTTTGAAACATATCCCATTTCGCCCCCTCCGTTATGGTAAATTTGTCATCCCACCCTATCCCATTATGCCCCTCCCCCGGCGAAATTTCCATAAGAATAAGATGTGTCAAAACTTTGCCGCGGATTCCCTGACGTCATTCAGGGACCCCCAAATCGATTTGTATTTTCCACGGCCCCCCTAAATGGTCCTGGAGACCCCTGGGGGTCCGTACAGACCACTTTGGGAACCACTGGCCTACATTAATAGGTGAAGCCAAGCCAACGACCCCTCGGAGTCTACCTGGACCACCTGAATCACTGATCTAGATGAATGGAAGATTTTATATTTACTGTGACGATTCAAGGTAACAGTGTGACTATTCACGGTAACAGTACCGTGGCGGCATTAAAAGGCAATAAACGTACGTTCCTTATCACAATCATGAGATACACAATGTGCGTACGTCTGTTTCCTGCAAAGAAAAAAAGTCCTAATTTTCTTATATATCTCTCACACGACTTCTCCGTAAACGCCTACCAATACTACTTACCGGGACGATAATTTTTAAAGTATATAATATAGTTACAAGGATAATATCAAATGTGAGTGATATCCGAAAATTCAAAAACGTCAAATGACAATGCGCTAATAATGGTTTTGCTTTTGTTCTTCAAAATACCTTTTATTCTGCCGCTCTTTCTTATACACCAAATAAGACCAATCGAAAATGAGGCAAAGGGTGAACGTATGTCTGCACCACCCAAAAGGAAATATACAATCATTATCATACATCTCCTCACACGTATAAAGAAAATGGAACGCAATTCCCATCGCAAAAAAGTAGTACTTTGGAGGTAACACGTATTTTGTATATCTCACCATTATTTAATGTGTAAGAAAGAGCTGCAGCATTATAGCGATAAGGAATGAATGTTTGTTGCCTTTTTTGCCGTCACGATACCGTTACCGTGAATCGTCACGGTAAATATAAAAGCGTCTGATTGTCTTTCGTTTGAAACTTGCAACGCAATTTTTATCATGGGATATCTAAGAAACTGTAAAAAATATGAAAAATGTTTCTCCCTTTTTGATATTTTGCATTTATTGCTTACCAAGAAGGGAGAAACATTTTTCATATTTTTTTAAGCTTATAACACGATAAAAGTACACCAAATACCTACTTACATGGATTTCTTTTGAGTTATCCCATAATGCCTCGAGCGTATTCTCTCGGAGGGTCAGAAAATGTCCACTTTGAAATAAAATTCAATTAAAATTTATATTCCTGAATGTATCCAAAAACTAAAAACGGTTTTTGAAAGGTGATGAAATATGCTTTAAAATATTATTACTAGAAATAAACATTAATTTTAATTTTTTTTTTTTTAGAATGCAAACATTAAAAAGTTACCGTGTTTTTTTTTCTAACTAAAATTACAGATCAACGAAAAATAAGAAAAACACACACATTTGTTATAATCTATACACCCATCTATATATATAAAAATCAAAATATGCTTGCTTATAAATATGTATATAGTATATATGTATATAAGTGAGTTGTCTATGTATTGCTATATTAAGCATAGGAAATGTTTAAATAACTTTCAAAATACCTCCTTTAACCTTCGCAAAGGAAGGTTTCTGGATTATTACAACCACATGACAAACATTTTACAAGTTTTTTAATCATGATCATTACAAAATCTCTTGAGAAACTGTCAAAAATGTCAAAATTTGTGAATGACATTTTGCAAACCATCGATTGTTTAACCAAAATTAAATGTTCGATTTTTTTTTAAAAATTAGTTCTACACAGGAGGCCCAGAGGAAAATAATTTCCCTCAGGGCTTACGTCATCTTTGGGGTTGCTGTGTGGATGGTATTTTTAGGAAAGGAAGGAGAGGAAGTTCCGGGAAGGAAAAGAGTATGAGGGGTGAGTAGAAATCATTTCAATCGGTAATTCGCGTTTTCATTCCCCGACAAAAATCCTACATAATATCCCTCGACATAATATTCCAAGTACAAAATGTATCTCCACTACGCTGAATTCTTTCTTATAACTATTTTTTAATTTGTCGTGGATATTTTGTCGGGGGATGTTTTGTCAGGGGGTGAAAACCTTTCAATCTGAACTGTGGCAATTCGTTCGCTATCGATCTTTTCACATATGACATCCTTCGAAACTCTTGATTATCTAGTGTCTAACCAAACATTCATTAACATCTTGAATATGTTCATAGATATATGAGTAAGTTTACTATCTATGATCAAACAAATCTTAGATTCAAAGTATACATAATTTTGCCGTATCTTCTGTTCTGTGTTGATCTTTCAATAAACTAAAATGTGTATCTTTATGAAATATGATCGCGGAAGGATCGTTGTTAGTTTATCATCATTACTCTATTTATGTACGTTTTATATAATAATTAGCGAGTTCCCAGCATGCGTTTCTATGCCACTTAATAAAGAAATTATTTCTCCCTGCGTGTCCTTTTCCATTCGTCCCGTTCCCCTTCCTCTCCCGCGCCCGCTTCGTCTCACGCGTTCCCACTCCGCCTTCCCTCTCCCCGCGAACCCCCCTCATGAGTTCCCCTCCCCCCTCCCGCATTCCATACATTCAGTTTTTGACTGCACTATTGCACATATTGCAATTTTTTTATACAAATTTCATAATGCCAGAGCTCACTATTATAAATAGAAAACATCGCGGGCATGCGCACATCAAATTCCCAAAGTTTCATCGCAATCGTATGAACGATTTAGCAACGCATAGACATCTCATGTACATACTCATGTAAATATACCTATGCATAATTATTTTAATTTATATATATTACGGAAATATTAAATTTTAAGAGAGCAGGAGGGTGCCGTGTAATCGTAGCCCGGGCGATGGAGAAATGCCAGTTCAACGGAGGAGTAGGTAGAGAAGATGGAACGTGTTGCATCCGAAACTGCTTAAGAATTGCAGCTTCGGATACATTTGAAAATGGACTGAATATACTAAAAATGGTGTTTGCTGAAATTAAGTGATAATATGTGTAGGAAAAACTAGGGATTCAAGGAAAAAGGAAAACCAATTACTTACCAATTTACCTCTGCGAAGGAGCACATAACATAATTATACACTTCCATCGCGATACCTCGAGGTAATATAGAACGAATGAGTAAGAAACGATATTTTTTATTCTCCAGATGGTAAAAAACCGTTTTTTTTAGTTCCAAAACGGGGTTATATGAAAAATACCAACAACTTGTTTTCAAGGTGGTCCCAATTCTTCTTCTGTTTTTTCAAAAACAAATGCATCCGAATTTGCTATTTTTCTTGCCATGATTCCCAATTTCAAATGCTTTTTCCAACAAGGTGACGTGGTCAGGGTTAGGTTGGAACTGGAAAAATGATATCCCGGTAGGTTCTTTTCATATTATTCTCATTTCAAAACCATATAACAGATCTCATACAAGTCTGTCTTTTCACCCACTTCTTGTTTTGTTCGCGTTCGTACATCTAACTCATTCATACACACATCTTCATTATTCTGACTCTTGATATGACCCTAATCAAGTATTTGATTAACTTGGTCGTGCCATGTCTTTCGCGAGCGTTCAAATACCTACACAAACTCATTCAATAGCTACAAGTATTCATCATTTGAAACTAAATTGACACAGTTTTCGTTCTTTCGAACACCGTGACGTTGGACTTGATTACATTCATCATTATCTCATTCTGTACCTGCTTTTGTGCCGTGTGGAGGGTCTTTGTAAGAAAAAGAAGGAAAAGATGTTCTCGGAAGGAAAGGCATGTGGGGTCTGTGTGTCCAATGTGTGAATCCATCGGGGTCGAAATATATCAGCAAGATAAGTCAAAGGTTTACACACCGGCCTCTCCCGATCTGGCCCTCCACGCAGCTATTGGGCAGGCGCATCCACCGTCAAGACCTGAACACACCACATCCGATAAACCCGGCCACCAAAGATAGCGAACCACTTGGGATTACCTATGGCAGAGGTTATCCAATGAATAGTTCCGGGGCTGCATTACGCATACTTGCCTCCCAAACTGCAAATTTCAATTTGCAATATTCACCAGTTTCCCGTTTGTACTGCGAGTTTGCGGAGACCGTGTATTTAGTTTTGTAAAGGCAAGCTTCATTTATTAATTATTTAAAAGAAACCTTATAAAGCTGCATTTAACCTCATTCTATTTAGAAATGTCTACCTCAACAGGTAAGTAAAAAGTAGATACTTACCTTACTACTCAAGCCAGTAACGTGGTTACTTCCTTTCCTTCTACAAATACGGTTTTCCACTACGCCATAATGACTGTTTTTTGCTCCCTCGAACGCTAAATGAAAAAGCCTTTTCCAGTATTTTCCCCCAGTATTTAGTTTCCGTCTTCAAATTATATCCGGGCAACAGATGTCGCCTGATATATACATACCATATACATATCTAAGTAAAGTTATACAGAGGTACACAGAGCTGCCAACCAACGTTAGCATAGTTTTGTTCTCTTTGTAAACAGACTTCGTAATACGTGACAGAATTGTCGGCTTACTCGTAAAGGTAGCAAACATTTATTTCATTCAAAGTCGAAAGGAGGCGATTTGGTTAGATGGAATAATTTATTTTTTTGTATGTACACAATTTTAAGCTAATTATATATTCTCTCCTTGGGGAAGTACACACATAGCTGATTAGATATGATCACTAAGTAAGGTTAAAGACATTTCAAGTAAAGTTACAATTCTGAACGTTGGTCTTTTAACAGGGCGAAACGGAAAATATCCTTCACTCTGGAACCTTAGGGGCGATTCCGTTTTTGCTTACACATAAGGATTTTTCCTTAACCTTAAAATTAACGATTTTATTCGCTGAGCTTCTAACTGAGTTGCGATTCATTTCTACTTACGGATAATAAATTGTCCTTAAGCTTAAATTAACGTTTTTTTAGTTACCGAGAGGCGGTTCCGGTTGTACTTAAGGATAAAGGATTTTTTTTATAAAGAAAGACAAACATTCCCGGGTTACAAATAACCCAACAATGTTTGAAAATCTCCTACTACAACCACACTAAGCGTAAAATGTTTCTTGTGTCGTGATGGAGGACTTAGCCAGCCCAGGATTCGAACTCCGACGCCCGGGTGGGACCCAAACGCGTGGCCCACTCAGCCACTGACCGGTATTGTCCTTAACTTTAAAATTACGATTTTTTCGTTAACTGCGATTGCAGTTATCTTGGATTTAAAGGACAATTCGTTATTCTTGGTAGAATGGGAAATTGTCCCATGGAACGTTTGACAAAAATACCACAAATTATTATTAATTAATTATTTGTGAAACCAAATTTGTTTTCACTCGCCGGGATTTGAACCTCTGCATCCTCTAGAATCTTATCCGAGGTGATATTAACCTCTTGACCACGGGGTACCGTCATTAATAAACATTCTATTGAATACTTCATTATATATTTATTTAACGTTTCAATAATATTATTGAAACGTACAAAATGCTAATTAATTTTATTCCATTAGCTACTACTACATTACGTTCAACGAAATACACAATAATTACTTTTCCATTTTAACGTAAAATGGAATTTCGACGTATTATTATATATTTAGCAGTGGCTTTTAATGTTGTATTTGGAAAGCTTTATATTTCTATCAGGGCTTTTCAAACAGCGCCAATCTACCATATGTACAGATGGAACGTTTAGCAGGGTCGAACTCGAAGAAGGGCCATAAAAAAAATCATAGATAATTGAAAAAAAAATAGCTGTCACATGGAAGCGTACCGACTGTCGCCGGTAACTATGGCCGGGCGTATTTTTTGGAAGGTCAAAATATTTCCGCTTTCAAAAAAAATCCAAATAAATGGTATATTTCTGAACGTATTGAAAACTAAAAACTATTTTTAAAAGATATTTTTTTTAATTATTATTGTATAAAAAATTGCATACAATTGGAATTTCTTACCCGCTAAGCTACTGCAAGTAGCTTGTCTGCAGGAGATTAGTTCCGCAGATGAGTTACAACTACAAATTAAATTATCATAAACGCATTAGCGTACCAACAACATACACATATAACATACCTACCAATATTGTGATGTGGAATAGGAAAATATTTATTTATTTTTTAGTTAGTAGTTAATCACATACTTGAAATTTAATGATGAAATAAGTTTACAAGTGTCATTATCAAACTAATATTATAAACGCGAAAGTTTGCATGGATGTGTGTGTGTGTTTGTTACTCTTCACGCGAAAACCACCAATGGATTTTAATAAAACTTTACAATAATATAGCTCATACAGCAGAATAATGTTTAGGCTATAATTTATAAAGCTAACTAGGTAGGAGACGCGGGAGGGGAAAGGGGACGCACGAGAGAGATGATTCAGGGAGAAACAATGTATTTATTTGAATATGGCATTGCAACTCTTGGTCGAAGATTGCAACGCATGCTTGGAACCAGATAGTTATAAACAAAAAAAATTTAAAACAAACTTAAAAAATTTCTAAAAATGGCTCACTTTACCCTTTTTCTATCTAATGATAACTGCTAACAAAAGCTGATAAAAAAAGAAGAAAAAAAAAACACATATATTAATTTTATTGTACAAACATGTTATAAAAGTTATTATTACCTTACATTTTTGTTGTTTCATAAAAAAATAATGAATGTATCCAAAATTTCACGAAATTTTAGGTTTACATTTTTCTCAAATTGGCTATATGAAACTTTGGTTTCAAAGAGGTGCAATAAAATAATTGTATGTTTAAATCTGGGTTTGAATATAAAGCGCGGAGCTTTCTCTTTCTAAAACTGTTTAGAGCATATTTCTCGCCATGACAGTAAGAGAGATGCAATGATTTATATATTATGAGACCTATGTGAGCTGGGACAAATTTGGTCTTCTGTGATAAAACGGGTTAAAGTTGTGCGTTTGGTGCGTGAGTGGAAATTAACGATTTTGGCGACAAGCGTTGTACGCGGTTTCCTACTAACAATGGTTTATGGCCCTTTATTTGTTTCTATTATATACAGAATTAGAGTGATAGATACATTTAGTATCGCCCTGGTGAAAGACCGCCATTCAGAATCGAAACGTTGCTGAAATCGGATAAAGCCATTAGCAACCACGAGTCTGAAAATAACACCACTAAGTAACGTGCCAAAAAATAATATTATATCAGATATGAATAAACGTCTTCGCGTCCCAAAGTATTACCGTTATTTATTTTTCGGGTATTATGGTTTTGCTCTAACGCCTCTAACCCCTTCTTACACATCTGCCCTGAAGATGGACACAGTAGCATTGTCTGAAATTTGGCTTAACCCCCAAAAATAAATCACGTATACATTACATCAGTTTATTTCGCTCCCGACCCGCATTTCTAAATTCTACCGAAATATAACATACTTTCCCACTTTACATTTTTAAGCTTAATACACCTTAATTAAAAAATGATTGTTGTTTTTGAAGATTACCTCTGTGTATTTGCCGAGTAGAAAAATATTTTTGTGAGATTCCGTATTAAAATTAAAAATTAAAATTAGTTAAAAAAACACACCTGATTTTGTTATTTCACGTATAATATGTATGAAAAAATTCATAGTGTTTCTTTAAATTCTACTTAACTCAACTTAATTTTTAACGAGTGTTCTATTTCAAACAAGTCATATCTATTTAAAAAAAACAGTTACTTATAATCGTTTTTTACAAATATTATCGCGCTTCCTCTATCATCCTAATTTACATATCTCCTTTTCAAACCATATTCTTCTTTTGAAACTTATATCTAGTAGCTTTAAGAGGAAACACGGTCGCCGAGAAATTGGAATAATAGGAATTTTACCAAAGTGTTGCTATCACTCTCGCCGTTACTGCCCCCTCGCCCGAATACTGAGATAACTGTAACTGCACTTCAGGCAAATCGTCAAAATCGTGGTTTTGTACTCCCCATTTTTCTCCTCCAAAACTGGACCGATTTTTTTTTACATTAACTTAACACAGGAGGCCCTAAGGAAAATAATTTCCCTTAGGGCCTATATCATCTGAGATGCTGGGTGGATGGTCTTTGTGAGGAGAGGAAGGAATGAAAATTGGTTTTGAAGAGACCCATATTGTAGGAAGGAGGAAACACAGAGGCCGGCAAATCATTCCACAGCCGAGCTGTTGAACACAAGAACGAGTCGAAGAAGCGACCCGTTCTCATGTGACAAATGTCAACCGTGTACATATGTTGGGCACATGTTTAGCGTGTTTCTCGACTATGTACCTGTGCCGAAGGGATCATTGATGCTAGTTCATCAGAGCATCTTCCATCGAAATACCGGTAGAACAAGGATAGCATTCCCACCCGACGCCTGTGCTCTAAAGATTGCAATCTGTCTGTTAAGGTGGGAGAATCTATCAAACGGACCGCCCGTTTCTGCACAGAGTCAAAGGTATTTTTCGGGTATTTTGGAGCTCCATACCAGAGGTGGCTGCAAAATTCAACCGTGGGGCAATTGTGATTTGTACACGGTTAGCAAGTTGTGTACTATTAAAGTATCTGCGGGCCCTGTACAGTACGCCCAGTTTTTGAGAGGCTAACTTTACTCTGGCTTCGATGGAGATTAACTCTATCAGAAGAAAATATTATATGTCTGAACGTTAGCTTTTTTATATACATTTTCTTGTTTTCATATCTGTTGATGGCGTTCAAACAAGACAATTTTTATGATTTTTGGATGGTCTTAAATCATAATAAGAAGCAACTTAAGTATCAGATCGATATATTATATTTATTACATTTTGCGCTAGTGTTAATATCCAGAGAGAAAATTGAGGAATGAATACGTTTATATGGTCAAAACGGCGCCCGGTTTCTCTTAATCTGTCGACGTAGAATTCGGCAATATCTGCAAGTTTTACAAAATTTTCTAGGTCCGATCCTTCTAAATGTGTCTGTTATATTTCATCGAGGTAGCTTCAAATTACCTTTAACTAAGGGAGCTTTTATAAAATGCGTTCAAATTTAATTATAATCAACCAATCGACTGTTTATGTCATAATTTATAAACACAATGAGAAGCTTAAATTAATGTAAAACCAACCCAGCGTGTATTTCGGAAGCCAGAATAAATATTTTATTTTATGAAAGATATTTTCTCGAAAATTCGGTACCTAAACTCCATTTATTTGTTTTATTTATTTACTAGCTGGGGTACCCGGCTTCGCTCAGGACAACGTTCGAGTGTTCTGAAATGTTCCACAATGATGTACCTGATTCCCTATTCCCGAACATTCCGCAACATTCCAGAATGTTCCGGAATATTTTGGAATGCTCTAGAATACTTTTTTATAAATAATCTATATTTATTAAAATTATGATTATCGAACCTTTTAGAACTTTACAAAACCTTCTAGACTCACCGTCGCTAATTTCTGAAAGCTTCTAGAACTTTCTCCTTCTTTAACATTCTAGAACATTTACAAACCATTTATAACGTTCTGGAACCTTCTAGGCTCACGGACATACTCCGACATTCCTTCCAGAACTTTCTAGACTTTTATAGAACCTTCCGGAAGACTATTCTTGAAATTTCTAGAAAGCGAAACTTCCAGCCCTTATATCTTCAAAGGCACGCTCTTTAATTAAAAACGGGACCCCTCATCCTGGAGGGGAGATAGAGATCTACCACACCATATAACTCCCTTGATCGTACCGAGACTCGTTTCTGCTTTCGTTTATAAAATATATTGATTATCAAAACTCTTATATGATTTTTACGTTTCACGTGATTTAGTACATCTTACGGGAACAAAAAAATTAAACAAATTTTATTTTCGATTGAGTTTCGCTAATATTGTCTTCATCAATTAAATATTACAATTTGAGGCTTTACTCATTAAGTTACAAATAAAAATATGTATTCATCCTGGACTTGCAGAAAAGTCAATCGATGTCGCACATTAAAAATGGATAAATTTATCCAAGACACAATCCAGATAGCATTTAATTTAGTTCTGGTTGAATCTTGCAATCATACATAAAGTTAGCAACCAATAAAAATATGCGTTAAGAAAATGAAGATAATGTTGGTAGTTCTTGGTTCAAAAATGATACAGTTAAATATGACCGAATTGGTTGAGGCCACATTAGCTCAGTTGGTAGAGCACTAACCCGGCAAGTCATAGGTCTTCGGTCCGAGTCCCAGATGTGAACGTATTCTTTTCTGATTTTTCTATTTCAGATTTTCGATTGAGTTTCGCTAATATTGTGTTCGCACCTCTCTCTCTTGCCCTTACAGTAATATACGAAACGTAACTCTCTCTCTTTCTATCTTCACTAACTTATATCTCCCTCTCAACTTCAAGCGTGCGTAAAGGCCCGACCGTTCGCCTCACCCGATCGCCGTTCGCCCGATAACCGTTCGCATCACACTTTTCGGAACGCATTCACCCGCTTATTTCCAAATCAAGCGTACGTAAAGAAGTTTTACGTTTATTTAAAAAGAGGTCTCTGACTTTGCACGTAGCCAGCTCTCTTAATTGGCACCAACACAATATTAATTGTTTGTTTGAGTTTATGCAATGGATCAATTAATTAATTTTCCTTAGTATCAAAGGCTGACGTCAAAAGGCCTTTGAAATTTCAAATCAAATGTACGTACACGGTGTCCGGAAAATCGTAGTACGAATACGAACGTAGTACGAACCCAAAATAAAATTTAAAATTTTTGAATCCGGATCTTTGCTTCGACACATTTTAAAAGACGTCAAACAGCTGACATTAACCCCCCAGCAACTCATTTTTGAAATTCGACTAAAACAAATTTAAACTAGCTAATCCGACGAACTTCGTACCGCCTCAGAATCAATAACTGAACGTATTAGCTGAATTTAAACAATGAAGCAATTATCGATGCGCAACTGTCCGTGTTTTGTTTTTATCAGTATCAGAGCTAGCGTTGTTTAAGGATTTATAATTTTTGTGATTTTCTTACTTTTCCACTTACTTACGGGAATTGCCTTTCATTTTCTTTATACGTGTGAGGGAAATTATTATAATTATTGTATTTTTTCATTTGGAGGGGTGCAGACATACGTTCACCGTTTGTCCCATATTCGACTGTTGACATTTAGTGTGTAAGAAAGAGGGGCAGCATTGTATGTTTAAGAACAAAAGCAAAATAATCTAATAATAATTTTTGTATTTTCGGAATTCACTCACTACCTACTCAATATTATAATTATCACAATTTTCCTGTAGCTCTTTCATAATATGATAATTCGTTCCATACAAAGTGTATGAAGAAAATAATTTTCTAAATAATTATTTTTTCGTAAATTTTTGCGATTTTTTAATAGCTATTCTGCTATTCGGGAGACAAATACAATAAATCAAAGATCATAAAAATCGGTCCAACCGTTCTTGAGTTATAAATGGTGTAACTCACCCAACTTTGTTTTATATATTACTTAAAGATGGAAAGCTGATATCCATAAAATTTCACTATTAAATCAACTTCAAGTGTGAGGTAGCTTTACCAGTTTCCCACTAGTACTCTGAATGTCCGGACACCGTGTATATTAACACGTATTGTAACAATACAAATGATTATTGCTTTGGGGTAAGAGCCATGACTGGTTGCAGCTTTATGCTAGCAAGCGCTGGCGTTATTTGGCTTGGCGTATTTTGGCATATTGCGCATACATTCCCAATGGGGATGTAGAAGGAGCGCGCTAATATTAAAATCAATCACGACTCATTTAATATACAGCAAAAATCTCGCGGGAAGTAGCATTTAAAGAAACATGGTGAATTTTTTCATTCGTGTAACTTGTATTTTCAAAAATTTCCGGAAAAACTGCCATCACCATTTACAATTCAATTATTGCTCCACACTTCAACTACTGTTCAAGTATCCTTTTCCTGTGTAATGAAAGAGAACAAAATAAGTTTCAAATTCTCCAAAACAGAGCAATGAGAATAATTCTCCGAAGAAATAGATTTTTGTAAATAAATAAAATGTTTAAAGAACTTAATTGGTTAACAGTGAAACAAATGCTGACCTTGAACACGTTGATATTTATTCACAAAATATTAAACAACATGTTACCAAAATACTTCTCAAATAAAATTGTATACAATAAGGACATTCACAGACATTACACAAGGACTTGCAAGGAAATAAGATTAAACAAAAAGGACAAAACAAATACGCAAAACAGTTTGCTATACAAAGGAATTAAGTTATATAACACACTACCAGAAACTCTAACGTCCTCACCAATTGAAAAGTTCAAGATGTATTGTAGGAGCTACATAAAACAAGAAAAAAATAAAGAAAAAATATAGTGAATTTGAAATTAATTAGCTGAAATATAAAATATTATAATTAATTAGAAATTTGTAACCTTTAATGTACAAATTACTAAAATAAAATTCAAATAATAAAAATAATAAAAAAAATAAAAAATTAGAAAAAAAAAAGTGTTTATAATAATTTTCGGAGGACATAAAATCGAGTGATTTTCATATAATTATAGTTTCAGCGTCGAAAACGTACATATATTATCTTTAAAAATAACTTATATTTTTTAGAAACATAAAAACTTTAATTATTCAAGAGAAATATGCTATAAAACGCTAGAAATTCGGAATGTCGCGGCTTAATTTATAATACACCTCTTCACACATTAGAAAACAAATTCACCTCTAATATCGATGTATCTAACACAAGTTTACCATTATTTAAGAAATACCTGAACGATACTTTTATGTAGAATATTTTGATATTTAAGGAGCATCACATAGGGGCTAATGCATATATTTATGTATTTCTATATAAATCCACGATGTAAAAACTTATTACCGTCTTATTTTTATGTATCTTGCATTTTGTCATGTATTTACACATCACAATTAATCAGTCACCTGTAAATTTTGTAATTACTAACATACGAGTACCTACTAGTTTATTTTCCATGCTATTTACAACTTAGAAACGTTCTCTTTTATTGTAATGTATTATCTTTCCTTAATTTATCTGTATACTCATATGACGTGTACTAGTTATTTTTTATAGTTTATCTTTTGTTTTTAAAAACCTGTCTGTAATAAATAAATATTTTCAATTGAGTAAAAACCGATTTACTTAGAAAATCATTTGTTTGAGGCGCTTCTTATTGTTAAAATTTTGTTTTTCCCTTATTTTATTGATGGCAGGTTACAAATAAAAAGTCCCAAATGCTACTTAGCATTTTTTTGTGAATATCGCACAATGGTCCCAATTATTGCTCTCAACTGCACCACCAAATATAGACGTACGAGGCTGAAGGAAGCGGGGAGAGAAAGCAGATGGGGAAGATGACGATGGAGAAGTAGGGGAAGTACCTACCTGTTGGCAGATCGTAATGGCTGTCATATTGCAAAGGATTTACCTGTCAAAAGCAGCTTCGGCTTTGGCCTTTGACATGGTCGAAGCTATGACATGCTCACTGTTAGGTGTAGTCAGTAAACAAAATAACGAGTTGTCAGTTTTTAATGTTCTTGGGGTCGCTTAACATAAATTTTAAACATTACTTCTACCAGTATGATATTCTTAGTCGAACAGTCGATCATCGACTAAGAATTCAACCTTCGTGTGCTCGAAATCAAGTGTTTCGCTACATTTGGTGACTTAGCAGGGGTGACGCGTCACCTTGCATCACAATTGGAAGGATGGGATCATATGTCCGTCACTCCTGGACACACTGACCTCCAAATTCCTACCCACCTCTTATAAGTTTTTCCTTCCCAGAACTTTCTCTTCCTTCTTTCCTTAAAAAGACCCTCCACGCAACAACTCCTAACACGACATAGGCCCTAAATATTTTCCTCGGGGCCTCCTATGTGGAGATAGTGAAAAAAAGTCGACACGTTGCCAAATAATTGCCAAATATTTCCCAACCTTCCTCTTCCTCATCATCTTCCCCTCCCCTCATCCTTCAGTCTAACAATTTA
The DNA here is from genome assembly GCA_917563855.2 of Limnephilus lunatus. Lineage (NCBI taxonomy): Eukaryota > Metazoa > Arthropoda > Insecta > Trichoptera > Limnephilidae > Limnephilus > Limnephilus lunatus. Next base: position 41,889,961 of record OU830596.1, read on the forward strand.
CCCCAATAGGGTATTATCACAAACAAAGGAATCGAATGGAATCAAAGAACGATTTAAAACCTAAATATACCTAAGCGATTCAAACTGGCTACAATGTCATTATGACGTAGAAAACGCTATTGGCTGATAAGACGACTGTCACTGATGTTGGCCGGCGTGACGTCAACAACGCCATATTCACAAAAAAACGAACATTATCATTTTGGCGGCAGAACATTTATTAATTAACATAAAAAAAATAATTAAGACAAATCATTGGGCGCTATAATTTATTTATTAAAATTATTACAACACAAAAAAAACATATTGAAAATACCCTATCGGGGTGCCACAGACGATAGTCAATCTGTCTCCGGACAGTTGTTGGGAGCAGTTGGGACTCTTATGTAGTATTTACATTAAAAATGCCTCGTCACAGAGCTAAAAGTACGATTGAATCTGAAAAGTAAAAATGTGGTCATAATGGTCAATTGGATTGCTGCTAAGTTTGGTGACTTAGCAAGGGTGCCTGGGTTCATAGAGTGATGTTTGTCTTGGTCCTTGCGGTTGATGCGTCTGCCCACCAGCTGCATGGCAGGCCGGATCGGGAGAGAATGGTTGAGGGAACCGCTTTGACTTTTCCAGCCGTACTCTATCAGAACATCGCCTAGCACTGCAGAGGGAGAATGGATTCATACGTCCGTCATCCTGAACACACTGACCCCCAGATTCCTACCCCCTCAGACCCTTATCCTTCAAATAACTTCCTCTCCTTTCTTTCCCAAAAAGATCTTCCACACAGCATCCCCAAAGATGACAGACCCTGAGGGGAATTATTTTCTTTAGGGCCTCTTGTGTGGAGCTAATGTAAAAAAAATAAAGTACAGTTTTATACGAGGTAGAAACGAAACTTTACCAAAACAATCTCAACCAATACTTGAAAAGTGAGGTCATTATCAAACCGACCAATGAGCGGAGGCCTATTGTAATTTCCCTTATATATCTCAACCACTAGGAGCCTTTAAAAGTGACATCATATTCAAAGCGGCCAATGAGCGCAGTTGATGCGTCGCAGGTGCAGTAATCGTCATTTACGTTTCATCCCAAATCCGAATCTCAGCGGGGCTATAGAAGTTTCACTTCAAAAATAATAATTATTATTAAAATGAAACTTTTGAGGGCGAGACCAAAATCAGGTCCATACATACCAGCGAATAAAATGTCGGCTTACTTTGACATACGTGCAGCTGCCACCGCAGGGCAGCATACTCGCGGCTTTGTGTCAACACGCTTTGAATCCGCGTTTGTAAGGGTCTGACAAATCTATTGTTGTATACCTTTACAATTTCCTACGGTTTTCCCATGTGTTTGAATGCGTAAATATATTCAGGAAATTCTGTGACAATTTTCCAGTTGAAAGGGTTGTCGAGTTCGATTTAAATCGTGGCTTAGCGACATGGCAGTTTGACCCAGGTCAGGGTTAAGCTTGTTCACTGGGCTTTCATCCCTGAACATTGAATGCAAAATATGTCACGGTTAACTCCGTTGTTAAAACGTAGTTGGTCCACGTATAAATGCAATGACTTTTCTATCATTGAACTAGTACACACATAGACACATAGCACAAGGTGATCAGAGGGTGCATTTTTATTTATCTAACTCCTGTTGGGCTTTTATAAACATAATACAAGTCGAAATGTAATAATTATCAGTAGGTGCAAACAGGATGGACCGTAAACATTTTCAATTTTGAAATAATCATGAAAAAAATAAAAATCGTATTTAAATAAACGATTATTGATAAGATCATAAATATTCCGCTATCTCGCCGCTGGCATTCCTATACATATACAAATATATCCCATAAAAAATCAGCTGGGGTTAGATCCAGGCTGCGGGGAATCCATGGAATATCTCGTCTGCGCGAGATCAGTTTATTAGGGAAAATTTCTTTAACCGATTTCTTTTGCTCTATGGCCGCCCTATTTGTTTTCCTCTCGGTTTATTCGAATTTTTTAAACCATGATTCAATTAAATTAACACTTGGGCACTGATTAATACTCTGTAATTGGTAATGCGAACGAAATATGCGGCGTGCATCAATGTTTTATAAAACAGAATAGAAATATTGTTGAATAGAAAAGTCATTGTTTTTGTAAAAATGTTTTACCCAGAAAGCGCTTTGCTCTCCCGTAAAGCGATCCATTATGACTAAATTTCCAAGAAGCGAGGAGCCACGCATAAGTGATCCTGCTCACCTCCCCGTTCGGACTCCCCGCTAGCACGATTACAAGAGTGCAAATGTTCATGGCTCACCTTATATAATAAATATCAGTATGTACATTATAAACTTTTCACGTTATTTGCAGAAAGGAGTTCAACAAGTGTTTAATTATCGATTTATATTTTTACTCCTCTTCCGACTTTTACATACATAGACATTTGTAATTTTTTAAAGGATATATTCATAAACTCAAACGAGGAAGAAATACAAAATTTTTATTTATTTTATCGATCATCAACCAAGTTATTTTGCACATTCAAAGTTAAACAATTTCAATTTCATTATATAAATCAGCTCTATTCAATGACAAAAAAACGTATCTAAGCGAACATATTGCAATATTGAGGAACGAATCCATCTATCTATAAATTTTGAATTCGTATTATTGGGGCATGAAACGATTATTGTGTACGTAAATCAAAAAGCCAGACTGTACTTATAGGTTTATTAAACAATGTTTCAGCACCACAATTTACATTTATACAAAATTATTTATCGAGAAGTGGAGAGCGAACACGAAGCAATTCGCGAGCTGTTAAATCGGCGGCAATCGAAAACAGAATGCATCATCTTTTCATTCGACACCCGTAGTTGGAGTAAAAAGGTCCGTGTTCATTATTGGAGTTCAAATAAACATTAGGAGGTAATCGCGTCACGAATCTGATACGTTATTCGCTAGCCACAGTATCATAATACTATCTCAGGGTATTGCCTTGTAACTGTCCTGCCAGGAACATGGAACGAAAATAATTAATCAATTTTAAATTAGCCAATTACAAAATATGACACACTTTAGATAAAAGAAACAAGGAAGATGGAACCAGAACGATTATTTATTAGAACAAAACCGCGCGCACAACACGTGTCGCTAACATCGTTTGCCCATACTACTGCAAATTGCACCAATCGCATAATTATAATTGGCTGGTACGTACATCTTGAAAAAAAATTGAAAAATCAATTGTCATTGAGATAGTGAATTTGAGATTTCATAAAAAGTTACATATTAAGTTACATTATATACGGTTTATAATTAAAGGCATTAATTATTCCTTACGTATCTTATGACTTCAGAAGAAATTTTGATTTTGATTTATTAGATAAGGACTTATTTGGGCGCGAGGTCTACTGTTCACAGAGCTTCCAATTAATAAAGTTTCAATTATGCACGATGAGTATCTGACCTCCTTCCATCCGTCATTACTAAAACCATTAAAACTATTAAAACCACTAGAACCGCTAATTTACCCTCAGAGTTTTCAGGGAGTTTTCAGCAGTTTCAGGGAACAAACAACACGTTCCCACCAAAGTTTTTTTTTAATTTGGTAAGCGTTAATGAGAACCCACCGATCGGCTTTCAATGAGTTCCTTCTAGTTCAATATGCGCACTGCTTGGTGAACGCTTCCTGTGTGTGGTTTTAATGGGCTGAATGCAGCCAGTTGTTATTCGAACTTGCAACTTAATATTAGCCAAGCATTGATAAAAGTTACCAGAGATTGGTTATTTAGTTTGGACAGGGCAAGTGAGAGCCCTTCTATCAGTTTGAACAATGTTAGACAATTAATAACTTTCGGGGGTGGGAGATCTTCCGAAATTTCTTTAAGTTGTGGTGTGCCACAGGGATCTACGCTGGGTCCTCTTCTATTTATATTTGTAGTTTTGTAGCAGTAAATCTCACGTCCACAGAATTGTTTTTTTTTTCTTATTTAATGAATCAAAATCAAAATTTCTTCTGAAATCATAGTAAATAGGAATATAAATACCTACTTGCATAATCATAAACCATGTTTATTATGTAAAAAAAATCTATGTCAAATAAGGATTATACAATTTTTTCAATGAAATGTAACTATCTCAATGATAATTCTTTTTTTAAACCTTTTTCAGGCAGATAGATTCTATAATATTGAATAAATGCGAAAAAGATAGTCTCAATTAACACGAAAATTTCACATTAAAAAAAACAGTATTAACTGAATTATTAAAACGGTCACCATCTTAAAACGGAAACGGAATGCACAAACAAATTTACAGACAGACAAAATGTAAAGCGGTTCAGTTAAAATAGGACTTCGCAATGCTCAGTCAATTATACAATAGTGATCTCGAAAAACCCAATTCTTTACTTGAACAAAATTGCAGCCATGCTGATGTATTACTTCTTTTTAAATTTGAGATCCTTGGTAAGTGGATAATTGTTGGTCAAATATTATGTACTATATTGATGAGGTCTCAAATGGATGTTTGAATATAGGATAAAGTCAAACGGAAATTATGTGAATTGCAACACCCAAAATTAAATTTTTAATATTCCAATAACAGCCCTTGGAGTGCAAATTATTCCCTTAAAAATGTATGTTTTTTAAAAATTGTTTGTAAATTCTACAGGGGAAGTTAAATTTCCAAGGTTTTTTAGTGAATAAAATAACATTATGAGGCCTAGTTGTTTCTCAGTAATTCACGTATGACAAAGTTATCAAATGGCCATTTCTGTTAAATGCCAATTCTAAGTCCGTTTCAGCTTTTGCACAAATTGTGATCAGCAGAAGAATACAAATCCCACATAATCACTCTCTCAATTAGTGTCTCTGCAAATTGGACTAACCTGTAATAAATCAATTTAGACACCTTCAGAACTTGACATTTAAAATATTATAAATAAGTCGTCCGTACGAGGCTTCACCACAGTTTGAAAATGACCTTACAAGTCGAAACAGCTGTAACTAAAATACATTCTAAAATACTTGCAGAACTCGATAATCAAATTTAATTTTAATTAAATTTCTAAAAATTAAAATGGAGTTCTACGAATTAAACACAAAACAATTCATAATGGTATTTTTCCCTCAGTTCTGTTTTTCCAAGGAACCATTTCGAATATAATTCTATAATCCTTCCTAAATCAATCCACTGCAGGTGTAGAGTGTAGATCCCATCTACTATGACCTACAACGGTATTACTGAACCTTAGTTCGTAAATGCACCGCGGGCAATTTTCCAACTATAATCGAACACTGGCTTGTTCATGGTTCATTTGCTAATGAGAGATGCATTGAATAAACAGATTAATCTCTGAACCAGGTAATAGTTATATAATTTGAACACGATATAACTTTTATTCAATTTAGGAACTAAATTTATTATTATTATTAAATCCCTTTATTATTTATTTACATTTTTTTCCGTTAAACTGATTGATATCATTTAAAATAAAACAATATCTTTGCAAACACCACTTTTATTTTTTGTACTTTATGTCTACCGGGTTTCGCTACAACCGTAGCTTCTTCAGAGCAGTATAATACTCTACTAAAATTAAGTTACATGTGTATTATAGATAATATATTATGATTTAAAACAAAATGGGCTGGACTCCTCAAGTGAAGGAGGAAGAAGGCGTAAAGTGTAGATGAAGGATTGGGACGGGAAAGGGAATGTTCTTTGTCAATAGGGAACAATTTTATCATTGAACTTTTATTTAAATTTATTTGATTACTATTACAATCAGTTTCTCAGCGGGTTTTTCAGCATTTTTTTTTTTTTAATTGAGACAGGTACACAAAATATACACATTATTAGGTATACTATATACATTTATGTTTCTGTAAAAGCCCGTAAATTGGTAAATCTTAGGTTTTATTAGTAAATCTTAGAATTTACTGAAAAATCATAAAAAATATATTTTTGGGAAAAAAAATTGTTGATAAAATTTATAATAAATAAAGAACAGAGAAAATGAAAGAAAGAAAAAGAGAAAAAAATAATAATGGCAAAACATTCAAACGAAAAGTGAAAAGTGAAAAACGTGGAAAAAAGTGGAGGCACTGCTGAAAACCAGCTGTATTCCAGGAGAAATCCTGAATTGTAGCTGAGCAGTGGACATTTTCATCAATAAACTCAATAATAAAAAACAAAATGTATATTACTGTAAAAAATCTATTGATAAAATATACGTTTTTATAATTATTATTATTAAAACAAAGATTAGTACAAAAAAGTTCTTTCACTTTACAATTTTTTTAGCGTACACTTCCTTCTGAAACTCAATTCACAGCTTCTTATTGAGTTGGGTAACGTGTTGTAAATTATTAGAACAAGGTATTCTAGAGATCTTTGACCATATTTGTTTAGGTATCTGGGAATTACAAGTTCATCGTTTGCAGTCAGTCTTGTATTATGAACATGTACCACCAGTTCATTACATTCAGATTGAGATGTATGCTGAATTTTGAGCCACAATAAAACACGAACAGATAATTAATTTACAGAGTTGTATAGTAAAGATTTTGGTACGCCATGTCTTTGTTCGTATTCAGTTTTTTTTAATAATAATTATACCAAAATTAAAAATTAAAACATAAATATATATTCACCTGGTGAAAGGCCACCATTCAGAAGTGAAACGTTGTTGCTTTAAATGACTTCACTTGTGCTTCCTTTAGTTTTACAACATACTCCAATTGTTGGGGATGTATTAGTCCCACCGGTTTTGAACATTATTCACATAGAAAAAAGTTTTCACCATCGTTGCTTTGATGTATTTCTTCACACTCTGTGTTCAAAATAACTTATCACACTGTCTGGTAAATACTGTCTATAGATGTCGGCCTCCGCTGGCCGAAAAGTAAGTCTCTCGACTACCAATCCGAAGGACGCGTGTTCATTTTGTTCAAATTACGTTGTACGTAAAATAATTTTATTTGATTAATAATACAAAGTATATTTGCGACACGTTCCAGAGTGGAAGATACTCTCAGTACCACTTGGTGTAAGACCATCATTCAGGTTTGAAACGTTGCTTGAAATGGCTTTAGTCGTTGTTACCTGGGATGAGGTGGCAACAATGCACAATGTAGATTATTTATGAGCATTGACTCGCATGGCAGATGTAAAGAGTAGCTTGATGATTTTGAAGAAAAGAAGGGAATTTTAATACAAAAGAAATGTATTAAATCAATAATGACATCCTAAAACTAAGGATGTCTGGCATGGGCTTGCTTAGGTATAAGTAGTTCATTTTGATACCGTGGTAAGTTAATGACGCATGATGAAATCTTATTTAGAGAAAACGAATCTCACATCGTGAGATGGGCAGGACTCCAGAAAAATGGCTCTCCGCCAAAAGGACCCTCCAGAAACAGCAAAAAGCGGATGATTCTGGGTGCCAATCATCCCTCCAGGATGATTTCCAGTCAGCTCTCAAGATGGCAAGTGTCACGTCCAAAATTTACAATCACAATTGTAGCGGTCTTCAAAAAGCTCCGTCGTATTGCGGTCGAGAAGTCCCCAGCACTCGGCTGTGACACAAAGAATGGCCAGCTCTCTTTTGAAATCTGCTGATTTGAATTTTGTCCAGGATCAACAACTCTTGCATTAAAAAATATTGCAGGGCTCGCAATATTACCAATGCCCAAATGTCCATGGGCTAGCACTAGTGGTGCCACACACCGAAACCATGAATAAAGTGTGTATAAGAGGGTGCACACACCTTGTTACGAATAATTTTATGTAACACCGTGTTTGGTGACCAAATCTGAATAGCCAGTACTTCTTCACCTTTCCCTTCTCAAAATCCTTCCCCTTATATAATAACATTTCAAAGCGTGCATCATAGCATTTCAAAAAAAAAAAATTAGTTTCGAATTCATTCAGAAATATTCCATTATTTGGATTTCATCTCAAAGTAGAAATTTTCCAACCTTCTGAAAAATGCCCAGGCTTGAGGGGTTAAGGATTTTCCAATTACATAAAATAACCTCCACGGTAAAGAGGTGTACTTTAGAAAAGCTCTAATGGAAAATGATTTACATTCCCACATAAATCAAAGTCATTTTCTCTAACAGTTTTGAGTACGTTATTCAAGTTATTGTATTTCACATTAAGCTACTCCAGTGATGATCAAACTTTTTAGCCGGAGGGCCAATTTTTCAATTTTTTATTTTTTGGCGAACCGCAGGGGGAAGGGTAGATACCACTTGACATTGTTAAATTTGCGGTGGGTGGTATCGCAAACGTATTTACTAACAAGTGATTCCTGACATTATTTCGAGTAAAAATGGAAATGAAATTTTGGTCTCCGGTGACAATTTTGTTTTTTTTTGGTACAAAAATATAAAAAAATAGTAGCTGTTGAACAGTTGGGGGTGGGGTAAGAGGTTGGGCGGTTACTCGGCTGAGTTAACAGTGACGACATGCAGAAGAATTTTTTTATGTTCATTTTGAAGAAAAAAAAAAAGTCATCGAAACAGTCACCGGAGACCAAAATTTCGTTTAAACTTTTTACTTTAAATAATGTCAGGAATCACTGGTAACAGTATGTCAAGTACGTCCCATAACACCTTTTATAAAAAATCTAGTCATAAAAGTCTTTTTTTGTATTTACTTTTATAAAAGTCTTTTTTTGTATTTTTTATTTTTTTTATTTATTTACTTACTTTTTAACGCCCTCGAGGCATTTAAAAAAAAAAAAATTTACACATGATTTAGTAATAAACAATAGGTTAATAAAAATAATTTCTTACATGACGGTGGTTTACAATTGGATAAATTTGTTGAAAATAAAATTTTTACATAAAAAAATTGTGCATGTTTTAAGCATAGAAATTGTTACATTAAAAAAGTAGTCATCATTTGTAAATTTGTTTGCTTAACTTTATTAGCGAAGAATTTCCGCGTCTGCCACATAATTTTTTTGTGAATGGTGACATTAAAATAGGTCCTTATACCTAGTGAGTCGAGTAGGTATATTTAAATTGACAATAACTCAAGAGTGCACAATCCTCGAGCTCGGAATTTACAATTTTAAAAAAGAAACATAGGTTTATCCTTCGCCGATCCTCTTACAAAATGGAAACTTTTAAAATGCATAAACCATATATGTCAACAAGAAAAGCGCTGGGCTGCTAAGGTGATTTTTTTTCTACACAAGGTCGAACTACGAAATTTGTCTTAAGAAAATTTTTATTATTGTGATCGGCTAATTCAAAACTTTTAACGAAGGCTGAAGTTTTCTCTTAACCTTTTTGCAAAACAATAGATACGTTGAGTATTCTTTACCACATTTTTTTTATATATTTTGTTTAGATAAGTGGGAAGTACGAGAAGCCCGCGAGCCGCCGGTTGGTCATCACTGAAATACTCTGTATTTAGATTACTTTGTTGGATAGATATCGTAAAAGAGATTTCCTAGCAATATCATTATTTGCAAGGACGCTGTCGCAGGTGCATTCAGGTAATATAGCCATTGCAAAATGAGAACAGCCAGTGGAATTGGGATGTTAGACAAAATGGGATTTCAAGGCAGGTACCAAGACACGATGTCTTGCACAGGATACTATTTCTAGATTATTGTGTTATACAGGGGTACATTTATTATATTTTTACCGTACATACAGTAGAATCCGGATATAACGACGCTCGGCCGGATAATTTAAGCTTGTTTTTACATGAGACACGCCGAACTTCTTCGCGAGAGTTATACTTGATTCAGCGGCTCCTAAACGGTGTATATAGAACTTTTTTCTTCGATGGAAAAACACTTTCGTTTCATTGTGTCGAGCTATTAACCTAGTCACAACAGATGATAAATACTGACTGTTTTACGCGTACTGATAAGGATAGGTGTTAACGCGTGAGGAGTAGCCGGGCGCGGGGAGTAGGCTAAGCGCGGGGCGGCGAGGTATTGGTGCGTAGTTTTTGTAAACAAAACACTGCGAGTCGTACTAAACGGATATGTTTTCCTAGTACCTAATTAATTACTTTACTTAAGTGAAGTCGTTATATCAGAATCCTACTGTCGAATCGGGTAAATAAACGACTGTCGGCGCATTGTTGCTATATTTTTGATAGAACTCAAGAAGCCAGTATCCATCAAAATGCTGATTTATAAAATTCACTGGGAGACGACCGGCATGCCTATCACCTTGGTGGAGTAATTTCCCAAGATGAGGGCTACAGAGTTTTGACTAGATTCTAGGACGCAATATTTATTTATTTATTTATTACACGCCCTAGTGGGCTTTTCTTATAATTTTTTTTACAAACTATTTGTATCAAAGTAAATACTTATAAAATTTAACAATAAATAAAAATATAAAGATAATGACAAAGAACGTTGAAACAAAACACAAAACAAAATACATAGATAAAAAAGGAAACAGAAACCAATAATCCTCACAATTGAATTTAAAAGATTCTACAAATCAAAATAGTAGCAGCATAGAAGTTATTTGGTAGTATGTACCTACCAAATAACTTCTATGCTATGGTCTACTTGTGTCTTAAAGAATAAAAGTGATAAAATAAACCACATTTATGCTGATTAGTTTTGAGATGAAATATATCGCCCAGATCAGAATATTTATTTCCGAGACTGTGAAGTCTCGAAATCGGATAATTTTGATAAGCTAGTGTCCTGGTATTATTGAAGTAAAAGGGTAATAAATGTCGGCATGATTTTTTGGGAACATGGATATTGATAAATTGAAGTATTTCAGGACAGTCAATTTTGTAATGCAGTATTTTATGTAATAGTATTAAATCTGTGCTTATTCTTTTTTCTGAAAGTTTCAATAGTGACATTTTATCCAGGAGGTAATTGTAATCAATGTTGTGTATAGGAATATGCAATTTAAAGTTTATAAACCTAAGAAACCTACTTTGAATTTTTCCAATGTTATTTGAATGAATATTGTAAAAGGGAGACCATAACGTAGAGTTATACTCAAGTTGGCATCTGACAAGGGTTTTATATAACATGATAAATGTACCCAAATAATTGAAATCTTTTGTAGCTCTCAACAAAAAACCAAGAATCTTAAGAGCCTTATTGATAATATTATTAAAATGACATATAAAGGTGAGTTTACTGTCGAATATAATGCCTAGATCAATAATTTCACTAACACAATTTAAATTTTCATCATTTAATGAATACTGAAATAATATAGGATTATTTATTTTGGAAAAACTGATGAACTGACATTTATTTATGTTCAATGCTAGTTTGTTGACAGTGCACCATTCAAAAAGATATCTCAAGTTAGTATGTAGTGTAATGCAATCATTAATGTGGTTAATATTTTTATATAGTTTCATGTCATCTGCAAACAGTAGAACGTTTATATCAGTAAATACATCGACAATATCATTTATGCATATTAAAAACAAAATATTGAAGTTTAATGGAGAACAAAATTCTTCAGCGGTGTTAATGGGATGAGGGATTTTACTATCGGCGTACTTTGAGCTTTTGGCTCATGCAATGCAGTAGTTAAACTATTGATTTTATTCAGTCAATAAATACCGAAGTCTTTAACATGAGACGTGCTACGTGAGAGCGTGCTCGGTTGTCCAGTGTCTCTTCGTCATCACCTGTTATCCAAGATAATACATTGTGTTAATTACAGTCTATGGACTATTATTCCGTTATTCCGATATCACCACAAAATTTTAAATATAAAATTGATTATCTCGTACAAAAGACATAACAGTTATAGTTACCTAACCACTTTTGCGTTTCACTTCTTTTTTATTGCCGCTATTTCAACGAACTCGAAGGCGCTCTGTCTGTTGGGTCAGGTGAGTTTAGTTTAGATTAGGTTTAGTAGCATTACCATTAAGATAAGATTATCAGTTATAAGAAAACAAAAATCCGACTTAAAATCGTTGCAGTTGCCGTAAAATATCCCCAATAGTAATTTGACATAACCCTGAGTTTCAAAAGGTTAAATAGAAAATAAACAGGGGTATCGTGCAATATTCTTTGTCGAAATTAAAAATATTGTTTTCCAATTTATTGTACGGGAGTTTTATATTATTTTTCAAGGCCATTTATTTCCAATTTGAAATAATATTTCATTTCCATTCAATTTGCAGATCTTTTTTCTGGATCAAACAGTGGCCATTACTCAAAATGTCCACCGCGAACAATGATATGGACTACATCAGACAAGTCCTCGAGGCAATTATTGATGAAACAATGTATGAACTTCATTTGATAAGCCCTCATAGCGATAATTAAGCAAAGAATGTGTGACAACTATTATAAGTAATAATTATTAACCTAAAACACTCATCTACATTGAAAAAATCTCCCGAGAAAAGAAACTTGCCGCCGACAGGATTTGAATCCGCGTCCTTCTGATATCCGGTCAACTGCTCTTTTATCCACTGAGCTACGTCGGCTTATCTCCTACCCGCCAAATAATTCAATATATACCTACTAGTGTTTCACTGCTTATTACATTTTTCCACCTGCAAACATCCAACTTTATTTTTATATGGGAAAGGCATTGTAAGTGCTAAATCTTCCACTAGGGAATAATTATTATTTATAATAATTGTTACCCTTTGTGCTATGCATAAAAATCTTGTCTTTAATATTAGTTTATCAATTTAAAATATTTAAGAATGTGTGACTTTATTGTGCGCCTTTACAATTACCGTGACGTTTCACGGTTACGGTACCGTGACGGTAAAAAAGGCAATAAATATCCAGTCCTTATAGCTATAATGCTGCAGCTCTTTCTTACACGTTAAATAATGGTGACACACACAAAATACGTGTGACTATATCCTCCAAAGTACAAATTTTTTTGCGACGGGAATCATGTGAGTGCCATGTATAATATTTATTGATTTATTGAGTGTTTCCTTTGGTTCTCCGTTTGTCCCGTTTTCGACTGTTGTTATTGAGTGTGTAAGAAATAGCTGCAGCATTATATGTTTGTAGAACAAAAGCAAAACCGCTAGCTCATTGACATTTTACGTTTTAAAATTTTCCGAATAGGCCACTTGCATGGATTTCATAACGACTTGGAAAAAATCGTGTGGATAGATTTTTTTAATAAGATTACGAAAATGTTAGTAAATTTTTTTAGAAATGTATAGTTTTTTATTTTTAAATGAATAAATCCATTATTTGAGCTCGTGACGTCACTACATGAAAATGTCTCGTCTCCGATTATGTTCCCTTAATTTTGTAAAATTTCACACTGATTAATTTTTTTTTAACACTTTGATTTCCGGCGAATTTTTTAATTTGGGTTTAACGTTCACTAGATTTATTGTTTGTTTTATGCGAACTTATCCTTTGGTTTGATTTTTTGATACAGATGGCGGTGTTTTTACAGATGTTACGAAGAGAACCCCGTTCAATTTATTGCTATTCGTGTTTTGTTTTTGAATATTTTTTATTTATTTTATTTAGATGTATGCAAAACGTGTGGAAAACGTTTTTTTTTTTTAAATGATTTTCGGCCATGTAATTATCATTTTTTCGCACCCATAAAATTATGTCCCGTCTTTCCGGTTTATAAAAAATGGTCTGATTTTTCGGATTGAAATTTTCAAATAATCGCCAGGGTTTCAAAAAAAAACAGAATGTCTTAGAATATTTGCCTAAACCGGAAATTGTTTTTAAAAATTGTGATGCTAGTGGCCTATTCACTCACACTTCAATATTATCCTTGTAACTGTATTACTTACATATTTTCAAAATTATCGTCGCGGCTAGTAAGTATTGTAGGGGTCTACGGAGCCGTCACGGTGCGGTGTGTAAGAGAGATGCAAGACAATGATGCATTTTTGATGAAACAGACCTACTTACATTGTGTATCTCGTCTTTTGAAAGAGCTGTAGCATTATTGTGTCAAGGAACGTATGTGTATTGCCTTTTTTGCCGTCACGGTACCATAACCGTGAAACGTCACAGTAGTTATAAAAGCACACGTAAGATAAGTCCTCATGTACATAAGTAACAGTTTAGCGAACAATGTATGGATTTCTATACACGTATAAGACCTCTTGGCAATAATTGAGCAAACAGTAGGTAATAGGACCGAGTATCCAAAGACGTTCAAAATAAGATCTGTGAACTAAATTACGTAATAAAATCCACAAAGAATTAAACATTAAAAATATGCAAAATGTCCCATATCGGTTCAATCATTACGTAGTATAAAATGAAGTCGCTCAAAATGTATGTGCGCTTAGATCTTTTAAACTACCCAACGGATTTTCATGCGGTTTTCAACATTAGATAGAGTGATTCAAGAGGAAGGTTTATATGTATAATACATGCTTATTATAATAGAGAAAAGCCAAGAAATTCAAATATTCATCATTACATAGTATAGAATGAAGTCGCTCAAAATGTATGTGCGCTTAGATCTTTTAAACCACGCAACGGATTTTCATGCGGTTTTCACCAATAGATAGAGTGATTCAAAGGGAAGGTTTATATTATAATATAATATTCAATTAAGGCAGCGGGCGGCGGGCGGCGGGCGGCGGGCAGCTGGCAAGTGGGTGGTGTGGATTTTATAAAGGTTGGGTAATGGCGTTGTGTTTCGTTAGCCACTGCACTAGTAATAAATAAATGATCGATTGGCTTGAGTTGAGGTAAGTCTGAAAAAAAAATTTTCATTTTCACGAGCATTTGGTTCTTAAGAACAGACAATCTGCCTAGTCAGGAAACTGGATATCGACCCGAAAAGACATAATAAAACAACATCATATTTACATAACCTTGGTGCCCTATTTGAACGCCACATAAAAATAGATATTATAAGAAAAATTCTTTGTGAAATATTACGTTATTAAGTGACATGGGATCATTTTCTCTTGGCGAATGTTTCCCTGGTAAATTTAATATCTATGACGCGGAAAATTAATATGTCGTTGTTTTCTCTTTATTTCCAAGCAAGATTTTTGTTTTTCCGAAATACAGAAATATTCTCTGTATTTTGTAGACAAGAGTGGATTGTATAATCGTAAAAATAATATTAAAAAATGTGTCTCGTTGAAAGCCTCTTATATACACAAATTGACCTGGATTTTTTTAGCGCATGCGGCACCTACATACTCGTTACAAAACAAAAATAGTATTTATTTTGGTTTTTCTTAAAAAAAAAAATTCTCGCAAACTTTTCCTTTGCACAAAGAGGCAGATATTATAAAAAGCTACACGGTTTTGTTCTGCCACACACTAGGTAGTTAGGAGCAGAAAAAGATGAGAAAGAGGAAGGTGGAGAAGTACCTTTTGAGATTTGGTCACCAAACATGGCTAAAGTCATTTCAAGCAACGTTCTGATTCCAAATTGTTGTATTTCTCCGCTTTTCATGGGGTGAGATTTGTCTTTGTCTTGGCGGCGAATGCGTTTGCCCACCTACGCTGCGTGGCGGGCATGATCGGAAGAGACTGGTTGAGGGAGGCCTTTTTATCTCTCCAGCAGGACTCTCTGGACCCACCGCCTTGCACCGCAGTCGGAGTGATGGATTCATACATCCGTCACTCCTGGACACACTGACCCCTAGATTCCCACCCTTCATATCGTTTTCCTTTCCAGAACTTCCTCTCCTTCGTTTCCGTAAAAAGATCCTCCATGCACCATCTCAAAAGATGACGTAGGCCCTGAGGGTTTTTTCCTACATTAAAAATGACATTTAAAATCGTATAAATAAGTAGTCTCTAAGTGTTTTAACCACAGTTTGAAAATGGCCTTGTAAGCCTAAACAGCTGTAATAAAATAAAATACTTGCGAAACTTGATAATAATAACATTATTAAATTATTTTTTTTTAATAATTAAATGGAGTTCTACGAAATACACACAAAAACAACTAATACACCGAAAATTCACTCCATTCTACGAACATGTAAATGACTGTAATTTAAATAGTCCGTAATGTAAATATTATTACTAAATAACATTAATTTGGCTAGGTTTTCAGTATCTCACCATTCACGCACAATTAACCTCCAACCTACGCAGTTATTAATGCTTATTTTTGTGTCACTAATTATTAACACTGCACCGCAAAATGCAACACAACAATGCTTTTAGTCGGATGTAATTATCCTCCGAAACCCATGCTTTATCGGTTTTCTGTCAAAGTTCAAAATATATTTTTAACTGACCTTTGAATCTAAAAGGAAAATTTTGCTGCACGCGCTTTAAAGTTCATAATGTTTCGGAATTGTATTTTTTTTTCATTAGCCCAACGCAGAAAGCTCTGAGGGGAAAAGCTCTCAGCGCCTAGCCTATATCATCTTTGGGGATGATGTGTAGTGTCTTAGAGTCTTTTTAAGTAAAGGTAGGAGAAGAAGTTATGGGAAGGTAAAAGGAATGAGGGTTGGGAAGGAAGCTGGGGATTAATATGTGTCTTGGAATGACAGACGTATTAATTCATCTCTTCCACTGCGATGCAAGAGTCGAGAGTTAAAATGTCTTTTAATAATCAGTCTTTCCAATCCGTCTCGAAGAAGGTGGGAAACGCATCCGCCGTCAAGACCTAGGCAAACAACCCCACCCCATAAACCACCTGCTATTCCTGCCTAAACGTACCCCACTAGGGGTGACTTATGGCAAGGTTGTTGGTTATATATTATATAAAATATATAAAAATATGTCCATATCTTAAATCCACTTTCGAGAATGCTACACACTAAACTTTTGATATGCGTTAAAAGAGAGAGTTTTTTTAAGTACTTCGATTTTCTGATTTTTCGTGAATTGAAAAGTTTTACAATTTATTTGTTCAATAAGTTCAAGTCACTTTAAAAGTTTAAAAAATCACATTGTTTTCGGGATATTACATATATTAAACCAAAAATGTCTTTTGTAAGACAATATTTGTAGCCCGGAGGGAAATGCCGTCGTAAAGCACATTTCAGAAAAACGTCGGAAAATAAATTGAATAACCGACGTAAAGTTATTGGAGAATTTTCCCTTTGACGTGGTCAGAGAACGTGATCAAAATTATGAGTTGTTTTCACGACTTAACCTTTAGGACGCTGAACTTCAAATGGTAGTTTATGTCAGAAACGCCAAACTTGATATTGACATACTTGTATGTTCCTTGGAAAAAAATGCTTTTGGTGAATAATTATTTTTATTTTTTATCGAAGTGAAACTTCTATAGCCCCGCTGTGATTAGGATTTCGGATGAAACGGAAATGACGATTAGTGCACCTGCAACGCATCAACTGCGCTCATTAACCGCTTTGATTATGATGTCACTTTTAAAGGCTTCTATTAGTTGACATATGAAACGGAAATTACGCTAGGTCTGCGCTCATTGGTCGCTTTGATTATGACCTCTCCTTTCAAGTATTGGTTGAGATTGTGTTGGTGAAGTTTCGCCTGTACCGCGTGTAAACTGCACTTGAATGTTTTATTAAAGTATTTTTTCTTTAATCTAATTTTCTCACATCCCGCGGGGTTGTGGAATGCAAGATTCTGGGATTGAAAACCCTAGTTGAAACTATCTGCTTACATAGAATATTTAATTATTAAGGGATGGATGGAGAAAGAAATCTGGTCCCTTTTTATTATTATATTATATTATCACCAAGGTAACTGATAATCAGAGGGTTTTACTGGATTCTCATGTTTTTAAAAATAATTTCTGGTGAAGGCATATCTTCTTAGTTGATTTTTATTTGAGCACAACACAATAGTGTCTTTGCCCAAAGCAGTTGATCTGTGTTACTTACATTAATTTTTTTTTGTAAATTACATTTTTTTTTCATAAACTCCACACAGTAGACCCTGGGGAATATAATTTCTCTCAAGGGCTATGTCATCTTCGAAGATGCTGTGTGGAGGTTCTCTTTGAAGGAGTGGACATGGGTCTTAAAGAGACCCATATTGTAGGAAGGAGATAACACTAAGGCCGGCAAAGCGTTCCACAGCCGAGCAGTAGAACGAATCGTAGAAACGACCCGGTCTCATGTGACAAATGTTAACCGGGTACATATTAGCTATGTTTAGCGCGTGTTTTGCATGTTTTCCGACTGTGCACTGGTGCCGAGGGGATCAATGACGCTAGTTCCTCGAAGCATCTTCCATTGAAATACCCGTAGAATAGGACAGCATTCTCACCCGATGCCTGTGCTCTAAAAATTGCAATCCGTTTGTTAAGATGGGAGATCAATCAAATGGACGTCCCGTTTCTGCATTAGTCGGAATTTTGTGACCTCCAGGCCAGAGGTGACTACCAAATTCTAGAGTGTAGCGCACTTCCGATTTGTACAGGGTTAGCAGTTGTGTACTATTAAAGTATCTGCGGGCCCTGTACGTACTCCCAGTTGGAAAAAATTCGGTTTAGTGGCGAAATTCCTAAAAAATCAAACTAATTATTTTTATACTAACTATGGGCCAGGGAATCCGAATCTGAAAGAATTAGGCGGCGGCAAGCAATATTAACTGAATTACACGACTTTTAAATTTTCAATACACACATACGAAAACAGCCATTTTAAAAGCATTTTGACACATGAAAACCATAGAACATGTACTGGCAGTGTTACAACTCTCAAAAATATTTATCCCTAAAACAAAATCAAAAACTAATTATATCAATAACGTAAAACTTTCCGACACGATAATTCTTCACATGATAATTCATCACATAACACATTAACCTGATGAATTATGACTATCTCAACGGCCGTATTCTTAAACCAAAAGTATGAAAATTCGTAGTCTTAAAAAGTTGTTACCTAGACCGGTCACCAATATCAATGTTATTATATAAAACCTAACCTAACCTAACCTAACCTAACCTAACCCAACATGGTTTGTGCTCCTTTATACCGCCTGCTCGCGTCAATTTAAAAAAAACATCCCAGTTTTCAAGTAGTTAAGCGGCTACGCTAGGTTTGTGTAACATGGTTTGTGCCCCTTTATACCGCCTGCTCGCGTCAATTTAAAAAAACATCCCAGTTTTCAAGTAGTTTAGCGGCTACGCAAGGTTTGTGTCACATGGTTTGTGCCCCTTTATACCGCCTGCTCGCGTCAATTTAAAAAAACATCCCAGTTTTCAAGTAGTTTAGCGGCTACGCAAGGTTTGTGTCACATGGTTTGTGCCCCTTTATACCGCCTGCTCGCGTCAATTTAAAAAAACATCCCAGTTTTCAAGTAGTTTAGCGGCTACGCTAGGTTTAGGTAGCATGGTTTGCGATACAAAAGTGAGTAAAATTTATAAAAAGGAAGTACTTAAATTATAAACATGTTATTTTACGTTATTGATATTACTGCTTAATGGCAACACTTAATTTTATGTGGTGTAACATCTTTATTCTTTTTCTATGTTTTCTTGCGACTTCGATAGTGTCAATTTTTGTGTCTGTTTATAGCAAATTTTAAAGTCGTATAATTCATTTAATATTGCTTGCCGCCGCCTAATTCTTTCAGATTCGGATTCCCCAGCCCAAAGTTAGTATAAAAATAACTAGTTTGATTTTCTAGGAATCAGAATGCTTCCAAAATGGCCATTTTCCTATGTGTGTAAAAAAATTTTTTAAAGTCGTATAATTCAGTTAATATTGCTTGCCGCCGCCTAATTCTTTCAGATTCGTATTCCCCGGCCCATAGTTAGTATAAAAATAACTAGTTTGTATTTTTAGGAATTTCGCCACTAAACCGAACTTTAGCCTCCCAGTTTTTGAGATGCTAAACTCTGGCTTCATAGAGCATCAGTACCTGGGCGTTATTCACGATGAGAATTAAATAAGTGGCCGAACAGTTAAAATCGTTGACTACGAATCCAAAATACGCGGGTTCGAAACTTATCACCTGAGCAGTTTTATTTTATTTTATTAAACTATGTTATTTTGCAGATGATGTCAAATTAAACTAATTTAAAAAATTGTTTCACAATGTTAATCTCAGGGTAATCTTATGTTTTGTTACGTATGTTTTTTTTTATAATCAAAATAAGGTTCGTTAAATACGTAATGATTGTATTATTTATTATTCATTTGTCACGTTGAAACACTACCCTAAAATTAACATCAAATAATAATAACAACAACTAAATGGACGTCCTTCCGAGTGGGGTAGAAACCTGAATAAAACATCAGTCACTCCTTTTACCATAGCACTTTAAGTAAATAATATTGAAATTTTGAAAAGTGTCAGCTTTCCGAGTTTAATGTGTTTGACAATGGGTTTATCGGAAGGCGACCATAAAGGCTTGGGAAAGAACAGCAGTGACAAAACAGCCGCGACTAAAAATATATAGCACTCATAGGCGTTGTGTACCCCGAAATTTGTCAGAAAACAACTAAAAATGATGTTTTTTATATTAGTTTTTATGCTCCACACGGGAAAATTAATCCCTCAGGGCCCATGTCATCTTTAGGAATGTTATATGGAGGGACTTTTTTATGGAAATGAAGGAGAGGAAGTTCTGGGAAGCAAAAATTTATGAGTGGTGGGTTGGAATCTTCTGGGTTAATGTGTCCAGGAGTAACGGGCGAATGAATCGGTTCCGCGCGTCTTCATTTTCGACAAAACATCCCCCACAAAATATCTACTAGTAGGATTAGGAGGGAGGGAGAGGGGATTGGGGGACGGGAACGGGGACGAGGGAGAGATTGCAAAGGAGATATTATAGTAGCGGTATGGGTTAGAATGTTATAAGTTTGGAGTAAATATAGCAGGCCACGCATGCTTACACATCGGAAAACCTTCTGATTTATTCGTGTACGCATCAAAAACACAAAAAAATTTTGAGCATCTAAAAGGAATTCAATAAACAGAATTAAAAACACTTTCTTTCTTTGAGTGGCTTTGCAACGCATGCCGGGAACTTTCTAGTTATATAATAAAATAACAGTCTAGTATAAATCATCACTTTGTTGGTATACATAATTACAATAGAATAACTTAGTTTTATCACAACTTTATTCTAAATATTTTACCAACCTTCGTCAGGGTGTATAAAACATATTAAATCAATTAGAGAGGTACATAGTATTTAAAGGAACAATATAAGATGGAGAGAGAAAATCAACTTTGGTTCGGGGGTGAGAAGGAGGCAGTTACTTTTTAGGTATCCCATTTCTATGGTAATATGAATAGAAATAGGGTAGGTATACGTCTTAATAATCTAGAAGCTCTTAAAATAAAATAATTAAAAATAAATAAAATCAATTTACTAAATAAACAATTCAATTTGTCAAATAGCACCATTTTAAACATATTTATCTTCCCCCACCCCCTCTGTCTCTTAGGTACCTACCACTCCCCCCCCCCCCCCACCAAAGTTTATTTATTTATTTGTAAGAGACAAACAGCTTATACTTACAAACAGCTTTTACTTAGACGGTCTCCACACGGTGCTGCCGCAGCACCAACTGCTGCAGAACTTTAGTTGACTGTAGTCAAAAGCGCCAGCCGTATTGTTATTATAATAACAATACGGCTGGCGCTTTTGACTACAGTTCTGCGGCAGTTGGTACTACGGCAGCACCGTGTGGAGACCCCTTTAAATAAGACCAATGAAAGTAATCCTTAATGATCCGTTGATTGTATTAAACGTATTGCGTAGAAAAAATATAGCTCTAACTCACACCGATTGCAAAATCTATTCCGACCAAACCCCTCTACAAAGGCAATACCTAAATGATCTTAGACAAACCCTGGCAAACCGTACCCTGGAAGGCGAAGTCGGACTTACTATAAAATTCATAAATAATAAGCCAGCAATAGTAAATGTCTCAAAAAACTAAAATTCACTATTGGATATGGTCTAACTAACCGAAAATGCCCTGATGAAATCAAAATCTATTATCAAAATACACGAGGACTTCGTACAAAACTGCATGACCTTAAAGTAACGGTACCTTTACACGGACATGATATATTTATCCTTACTGAAACATGGCTCGTTCCAGAAATAAAATCTCCTGAACTTGGTTTTACAAACCACAAGATATTTCGGCGTGACAGAAACCCAAAATCCAGTACCAAATCCAGAGGAGGTGGAGTTTTGATTGCAATCAAGGAAAATATATCCGTGAAAAAACTAAGCACGAAAAATACCTCATTGGAGCAACTATTTGTACAAATTGTTACTCCCATGGAAAAAATCATCATTGGAACTGTATACATACCACCAAACTCCGACATCCAAACCTACAAGAAGCATTGCGAAGACATCGAATTTCTTATGTCAAAAAATCCTACATCGAAAATAATTATCGTCGGCGATTATAATCTTCCCAATTTGAAATGGAACTCTAGTGACAATGGTTATATTGCTAAAACCTTTCTCTGTATTATAAACATGTTATGTAAAAGCCCACCAGGGCGTTGAAAATCAATAAATAAATAAATAAAATATAGTGATACATACATACAAAGTTAAATTAAGTCAAGCCAAAGAGGTCTCCTATGTTAAAGTTACTTGGAGACAGAGTTTTATTACACCTTAAAATTAATTTTAGGTGAGGAGGAGAGGAGGAGGAAAATAGGATAAGGATTGGAGATGCTCCCGATACATTCCACCCTCTTGAATTAATTTTCGATCATCCGCGTTACTTCTATTCAGTATTTCTGAAGGGTATTGTTCAAAATGTCATTATTGTAAAATGTTGTTTTATATTACACACATACGGGGAATTAGGGAATTTTATTCGAATGTTAGTTCTACATGTGGGCAAATGAAATAAATTGGATTGTCTGTGATTGTGTTGCTCTTGTCGGAATGTGAATTTTTATTAAGTTAGTAAACTCTGACAAGTCCAGGCCAGTCCATTCAGCATTTTGAATAACAGGGTCACAAAGCACTTTTTTTGAGTGAATTGCGTATTACAAAAAAAAATTACAAGGTTTGGTCATAAGCGGCGTATATAAAGGGAGTTGAAGTTGCTCTCTCTCCCTCTTCTATTGTTCCTTTAAATATTTAATATATTTTGTACACCCTGATGAAAATTCAGGTCGTACTGAAACCGGTTAGTTAAATATTTAAATTAAAGTGGTATTCAAACGAAGTTATTCTATTGGAATTATTATAAATAATAACTGAATAAATATTTACGACACAAGATACAAGATGTATTATTTCTTTCGAGGCTATTTTGTCGTGAAGCCATTTTGTCTCCGGCGTCTTTTTTCAGAGTTGGGAGTTTATTCTTATTTCACCCTTCTTTCTTTTATATCCCTGAATTTTCTCGGGTTGTTTTTACAATAGAAAAGTGTGAATCGCTTAAGGCAAATGGACTGGGCGGATAAGCCTTTTCATATTACGGCGTATTTATTCTGCTTATTTATATTGTTTGTTATTATTTCTTAAGTTCGCGTGAGAGACTTAAATAGTTAATGTCGCCCAGTGAAATATAGGTTCGTTAGAAGCCATTGTGGAAAGGAATTAACGTTTAATTAAAAACGTGTTCAGTAAACCAAGTACTGTAGGTAAGGCTTTTAGTATAATTTTATGGCCGTTTCTTCCTTTCGCGTTAAGTTAATAATAATTACTTGTGATAGGAGGCTGTGTGATTCTTCTACATACTCTAGCTATTATTTTATTGTACTTTTCTTGTGCCTATTCAAGTATTATATTTATTTTTGTACTAGCGATTTCCACTTAATCTATTAATAAAGAAATAGTTTTTCCCTACGTGTCCTTTCCCATTCGTCCCGTTCTCTTTCCGCTGCCCCTTACACTCCCATGTCCCCCCCCCCCCCCCTCACGCATTACCTCTCCATCCTTCCCTCTCCCGCTGCCCCGTCCCGCTAACCCCTCTCCTGCGTTCCATTTTCATTTTTTTTTTTTTAAATTTTTTATTTATTAACATTCAAACCTGCTAAACTACTTATGGAGTTTGTCAGCAGGTACATAATGACAACATTTTTGCAATAACATAGTACAATGGTAAACAGTGTAGGTATGTATGTAGGTATATTTGACCGGTCAGTGGTTGAGTGGGCATAGCGCTTGGGTCTCACCCGGGCGTCGCATGTTCGATTCCTCGGCTGGCTAAGTCCTCCATCACAACACAAGCAACATTTTCGGATTTCTGTTGTGGTAGTAGGAGATTTTCAAACATTGTTGGGTTATTCGTAACCCGGGAATGTTTGATTTCTTTTTAAAGAAAAAAAAAGTATAATGTTGATGGTAAATTAATATTAAAGATATTTGGTTAAATTACAGAATAGTATAAATATAAATATGTAAAAAGCAGTATAAGCCTCATATGACAAACAAGTAAAAATGAATTACAAACTTTCATGTTTGTGTATTATAAGAAAAATCAATCAAATTTGTCACCTAATATAGGTATCTATTTAAAATATCTATAATTTTTGGTGTAATTCAGAGTATTATGTGAGTACTTCAAATAAATTCATTAATTTGAAGTGTTTGGAAAATTGAATTTTGATTAAACAATCATTGTTTTGTATAACGTCATTCTCAAATTGTGACAGTTTCGCAAGAGTTTTTGTATTGATTAAAAAACTTTTCAGATGGTTGTAATAATCCAGAAACCATTGTGAAGGTGGAAAGAAAGTATATTGAAAGTTTCAAACATTTGCTATGTTTAATACAGCAATACATAGACAACTCATGTACTCATATACTGATGGGTATCAATCAATAAGAACATTAAAATAATGTATTCGAACATCCGCACAAATCGGCAATCCTTTGGATTCGTGCCTTAAGTGCTGAGAAGTATTAATTCCCTATTGTTGGAGAAGGATCAGAATAAATTTCTGAGATGTATAGCTACTACCCGTAGTTTTATCCTACTGACTTTCTCTTGGTCATGCTCTAGGAATGAACCATCTACCGGTTGGAGGGGATGTGCACCTTGCTTCACTTTTCGTCAGACTGATTGTTGATCGTTCTAAAACTCGACTATCATGGAAAGTATTAGTTTCTATTTTCCCCGATGGTTATCTCCGTCACCGGCAGCATAGATTGTTTTATCTCTCGCCCCGAAGGACTAACTTGCCAATAGTTGTGCCAGGGGGGAGAGCTATCTTGTTGATAGAATCACTTCGGATATTGATGTATCTTAGACGTAGCAACGTTTAGACGGAAAACTTTGTTGCTGCTAATATAAAATCTGATTTTATATATTTACCACCTTGGTGATTGGCGTGCTTTGGATTTTGCATGACTGATAGGCAATTAACAGTTGCTTATCATTTGTGTAGGGTAAGGAGTGCATTTATCAATAAGAAACTTATTGTTTATCTGTTGCATCTTTTAAAAGTGAATTGAAATAATAATTTTGTAATGTTTTTAAGAAGAATAAATTAATTGAATTGAGAAAACCGAAAACGCATCGAGCAGGACTAATAACACAACCAATTGAAATCCACAAAACAAAATCGTAAATAAGTATTATACAAGGTGCGGTAAAACAGAAAGTGCAGTTTTGAAGGGCTATTAGAAAAACGGCGCAACTTACAGAAATGGGGTTTATTTTATTTTATTTGGTACATCATGCCGTTTTCCTGAAGATGACATCTGAAAGATGATGGCACCTAGCAGATACATTAAGAAAGCGATTTTTTGTAGTTTTCGGCTGTATTTTGGCACATCTTGATGCTCACTAGTATATATAGAAACCTTCGCGGGCATGCTCACAACAACTCACAAAAGTTTCCTCGCAATCGGATGGACGGTTTAGCAACGCATTTTCATGACGCCGTGGCTCACTATTATATATAGAAATCATCGCGGTTTTTTTTAAATTTTAAACATCAAATCCCCAAAGTTTCATCGCAATCGGATGAATGGTTTAGCAACACATAGACATCTCGTATACTCACATGTATAGACAGAAGCAAGCATATTTTGATTTATATATATACATATAGATCTGTCTAATAAAATATGTGTATGTTTTTATTTTTTAATCAATAATTTTAGTTAGAAAAAAAGGTAATTTTTTTATGCCAAATTTTTATGTTTCAAAAATTATATGTTTATTTCGATTTAAAAACAATTAAAGCATATTTTATCGCCTTTCAAAAACAGTTTTTAGTTTTCGGATATGTTGAGAAATATACCATTTATTTGGATTTTATTACATAACGGAAATATTTCGACCCTCTGAAAAAACATGGTCAAGGCCTGAGGGGTGAAAATAATATATAACTTCCGAATCTCCATGTAACTGAGATTTTTTTTTTTTTTAAAAAGAAAGACAAACATTCCCGGGTTACGAATAACCCAACAATGTTTGAAAATCTCCTACTACCACCACAGAAAGCCGAAAATGTTGCTTGTGTTGTGATGGAGAACTTAGCCAGCAGAGGAATCGAACATGCGACGCCCGGGTGGGACCCAAGCACTATGCCCACTCAACCACTGACCGGTCGAAGATACCTTTCTATACTTTATTAACATGTTGGAATTTGTGTGACCAAAAAAGTCCAAAAACAAATACGTACGAGAACATCGGTTACTCTCATAAAATTTATTTTCGTCGTAATAACCCTTTCTCACAAAACTTTTAGAATTAATATAATGACCTTCGCAAATGTTAACTCTCTAACCGCATCACACGAAAGCAAAACACTAAAAGTTAACGACTGTATTAAGACTCCTGAAGTTAACGCTCTGTGGAGAATAAGACTTAATTGAATGACTTGTTCTTCTTTGGGGTCTTTATCCTAACAATAAAAATGACAATCTGGAGGCGTTAAATCAAGCATTAGTCCTATTAACACTGTTCTCAACGTGATGTTGTCAGAAATAATAATTATGGAAACTATAATAATGAATGCTGGTCGATGCTGGTGAAGAGTTTGTCGTTTTATTATTTTATATTGCGAAACATATTCGATTAATAAAGAAAAACTTTGAAAACGAGCAACGAAAGAAAACGCAATATTGAAGTGAATAAATAAGAGATTTTTTTAAAGTAAAACTTCTTTATGCACGCTTGACTTGGGGGTTAAGCTGGCTATTGCGTGACGAGAGCGTTATGAAAAGCGATGCGGACGCTTCGTATATTACTGTAGGAGCAAGAGAGAGAGCAGTGCGCGCGCACATTTTCTTTCTCTCTTTCTATCATATAGATGGAGCAGAAGTTTTACTTCAGTTATGTGGTCTAAAGCACACTCGTTTTTTTTTTTTAATCTGAGAAAACAAATGAAAAGTGCATAATAGGGAATAACCATACTAGATCTTTGCTAGATCTTTACTGTATCTTTGTTCAATCTTTACTGGATCTTTACTGAATCTTTGCTGAATCATTACTGAATCTTTGCTGAAACTTTTCTGGATCGTTACTGTATCTTTGCTGGATTTCTACTGGATAATTACTGGATCTTTAATCGGTATTTACTGGAACTTTACTGGTTCTTTGCTGGATCTTTACTGGATATTTGCTAGCTAGATCTTTACTAGATTTTTGTTGAATCTATTTTGAATCTTTGCTGGATCATTACTGAATATTTGATGAATCTTTTCTGAACCGTTACTGTATCTTTGCTGGATCTCTACTGGATCATTACTGGATCTTTAATGGGTAGGCATTTACTGGATCTTTATTGGTTCTTTGCTGGATCTTAACTGGATCTTTGCTGAACTTTTGTTGGATCTTTACTGGATTTTGCTGGATCTTTACTTAATCTTTGTTGGATCTTTGCTGGATCTTTACTGAATCTTTGCTGGATCTTTGCTAAACTTTTGTTGGATCTTTACTGGATTTTGCTGGTTCTTTACTTAATCTTTGTTGGATCTTTGCTGGATCTTTGCTGAACTTTTGTTGGATCTTTACTGGATTTTGTTGGATCTTTACTTAATCTTTGTTGGATCTTTGCTGGATCTTAACTGAATCTTTGCTGGATATTTGCTGAACTTTTGTTGAATCTTTACTGGATTTTGCTGGATCTTTACTTAATCTTTGTTGGATCTTTGCTGGATCTTTACTGAATCTTTGCTGGATCTTTGCTAAACTTTTGTTGGATCTTTACTGGATTTTGCTGGTTCTTTACTTAATCTTTGTTGGATCTTTGCTGGATCTTTGCTGAACTTTTGTTGGATCTTTACTGGATTTTGTTGGATCTTTACTTAATCTTTGTTGGATCTTTGCTGGATCTTAACTGAATCTTTGCTGGATATTTTCTGAACTTTTGTTGAATCTTTACTGGATTTTGCTGGATCTTTACTTAATCTTTGTTGGATTTTTGCTGGATCTTTGTTGTATCTTTAATCGATCTTTGTTATTTCTTTACTGGATATCTCATAGTTGCATTTCCGGTTTTGTGGTGATTTATCTTCGATTAAATCGTTGATTTGGCGATGATTTTATGAGAATTAGGTTGCTAATGATCCCTAAAGTATAATAATAATACTGTTTCTATCGCAATACAACTAAATGGCCATGAAGGTTTTCAACCTCCTATAGACAGTAGCTCAAGAAAGGCAAGAAATATCGATGAATACTTTTTACCCAGGTCTTTTTTGACATATTAATAAATTACACAGTTTTTGCCTGGAGCATGCAAATTGGTGACTACCTTTAAGCCTTAAACCTTTGCTATAAACTCGCAAACACGCGGTAAGCGGTTAATAAATCAGCTATTGTAAAAAAAATGCCACCACAAAAGAGACTGAACGGTAAAGATCATTTTTTAAAACGGATCTAAATTTTTCATCAACTTCAAACTGCTTGTATCTTTTTTAATTTCGTTCCACTTCTAGACCAGAGTTTACCAAACATAGACTCCCATGCAAAATAAAAATGTTTTCAATAATGACTTCCAATACAAGCGATTAAAAAATGTCGTTTTTTAGAGATGGCTTTGGATGTCGGTACCTTCCGGTTGCTCTGTCACACTTGTTCATAATTATAATTATATAAAATGAGCAATCTAGCTTTCAAAACCAAATAAAACGCTGGATCAAGTCAACAGAAAGATATTTCGTAAAAACAAACTGAAAAAAAAGATTAACTAATTACCTTCACAAACCATAAACCCAACATAATTAACGGAATCAACGCACCAAGATCAATTATTTTATTAGAATAAGTTAACAATAATAATCTAAACGAAAATATGAAAGAGAACAAGACACAGAAAAACAGAAAAAGACAATGGTCGCAACTGGGACTCGAACCCAGACCTCTCCGTCTAACCGGGACGAGAGGTCTGGGTTCGACTCCCAGTTGCGACCATTGTCTTTTTCTGTTTTTCTGTGTCTTGTTCTCTTTCATATTTTCGTTTAGATTATTATTGTTAACTTATTCTAATATGATATATTTCACTGATGGGAATAACCTTCAAAAAGTATAAAAAACAAAGTTTTTCTTATAAAAATTGAATCAATTATTTGTTTATGTTTATGTTAGAGGTTCTAATCATCATAAACGAATTAAATAAAGCAATAATAAATGTAATATTTATGTAGATATCAGAACAGGTATGACCTAGTATGGTTTGTATAACAAAAACAAATAATTTATAACTTTTTTTAAAGTAGGTATTCAAAAGCTTTGGTATATCTACTTTCTTATCTTTAAAAATGAAATAACGCGGTTAGTACTAAATAGAAATGGCCTTTCTAATTAGAATTCTTCCATTTTCCATATACTTAATCCATGAGGAACTTTAAGGAACCCGTGTAAAAACTACAAACTACAAAACAAGAATTTAGTTTAATTGCAGGAAAAAACACGTAATTTTATCCCAAATGACATTGTACAAATGCTTTTCCATGTTTTAACGATGGTGTTATTGCTTGTTCCAGTCGCAGCGAGTCGGCCCTGAACAGCCCCACGGAGCCGGACATCTCCATGGCGGCCTCCCTGACGGACCTGCCACCCGAGGCGCAGACCCTGGACGAAGCCAGGAAGATCATCAGGTAAACAACAAACAAACCATCGTCTTGAACGCTCTAACTCCTCAGATCCATTCAATCAGTTTCCTGATTTCTCTTTTATTAGCCAATTTCAATTATGAACTATTCAGTTTTTGAATCCAGTAAACTCGGACAGAAATAATATTGAATGCAGAATTAAGATATCATGTTTTTATTGTTTCAGGGATCTTAGAATGCGCTACAGGGCCCAGGCACACCAACTACTGATTTGGAGGCGAGCACACAAAATCCAGGAAGACCTATCTTCCAGAGTGCAAAGAGAAAAGTCAGAACAACTGAAGTCACTGTCCAGTCAACTACTGTTGTTCGAATCCCGACTTATTCGGAAACAGAAGGAGATCACAGCTCTGCTCGCCCAAAGGGAGACGATCATTCTCAGACAACAAAGAGTCATAGAATCTCTCGCAAATAAACTATTAGACAATGGACTCGAACCTACTCATCCCATCATCGACTACAGAGATCTTATCAATGAGACTAACCTCGTACCAGACTTTGACTCTTTAAATGACTCCGACTCGGCGGTGATTATGGAAGATCTCGATTCGGACTACAACACTCACTTTCCAAGATTCCGATCCAGCACCGCTGACTCTGTCACGATAGTTAGATCAATATCGGATGCCATTGATCCTAACTTGAAATACTCTTCGGTCAGAAGATCCAACGGCTTCCTCCGAAGGCCAGAAATCCTGGAGACTGTCTACAGCGTCGAGGAGGAACCGGACGGAGACGGCAGCTCCAACAAACTCAGTGCGCAGAACAGCACAGAAAAAGACATTAAAGAAGGATGCGCAGCGGACAAAGAAGACGCCAACGCCATTCTTAACCAAGCTCAAAACCGAAGAGATATATTCAAGCTAAGAAGCGAGAAGATATCAAGTGATTTTTTGAAAACAGCTAATAAAACCAACGATATAGACAAAAATGAACTTAAGATTTCAGACGTCAACGCGCTTACTGACGCCATGTGCCAACAAATAGCTTGGGCGTACAGCTACGTTCCTAGAAAGCAGATCTCGAATTTAACGTCATCAGATGACAACCTGTCCGACTGCCATATCCTAGACGGGAGTATGCTGCTAGAAGATACCAACATAGACAAAGTAAAGGGAAGTCACGTCACAACATACAACAGAGTCATGTCGAACCACAGAAGTGTGACAAAGCCAAAAGACGTCAAGTACAAGAGGATTAACAAAGCGAAGTCGAAGAGTTTGGAAGAACTGAGAGGCAGATTGAAGAACTGGGTAGAAAAGGGAAACAAACTTGCTGGAATATCGTTGGACCAAGCCCAGAGCTATGCTTAAACATACCCTCCCACTCCTACTTCGATCAATATACTTTTGATGTACCTACCTTTTTAGTGTGAAAATGAAGCACAGCTTCTCTCAAGACTTCTCAAAATCGATGCACTTGCTTAAATGTATTTAATATAACTCTATTGATGGTTCGAATTCACTGGAATCTTTTTGGCTGGAACCAAAAATTTGTCTAAATCGGAATCTTAAGTTTGTGATGTCCATTTTTGTCTGTGTATGTATTTAAAATTAAGTATTATGAGACTTGTAACACTAAACAAACTTTTTGTAAAGAAATTATACGATATTGTCTGCTTTTTACATAAATGCATATTTGAAAGATCTCAACTTTTATCATAGAGTCATTAATATCACAAGCGAAAGCCTTTGCATAAATTAATCTTTGTGTTGAATTAATGTTTATTAAAGCCTATTTTGAATAATCGTGAATTTCTTAAAATTCGTAATAAATTTAACCATTTGTTTTATTCTCTTTTTTGCAGATATTTAAAATAAAATCGGAATTTTAATTAAAGATAAAAGAATTCCAGTTTATATAAAGCTGGGTGGAGTTTAAAGCATATATCACAAGTTACAACAATGGTCCAATGCTCGCGAGATTAAAATCATTGTTCACTGGTTTATATTCAACATTAAACAGCTTTGGGATTTATTTAAATCGAAGTAGCTTAAACAATGAATATTCCCCTTGGATATTTTTCCATTTACATTTTTTAGAAGTTACAGTCTACCATACTGCCAAATTATCCTCAAGTATATACAAAAATCTTAATTTAATTTTATAAACAAATTTCCAGTGTGGTTTTTTTTACATTTGAAAGTACAAAGCGTTCAAAGCCGATTCTAGGTCCGTTTCAGTTTTCTGTCAAATTGTGAAAGTAACACCATGGCAGTTGTGATTTTCAATCAATAATGGTTTAAAAAACAAAACGAGTCTAGAATCGGCCTTTAACGGGAACTTTTCAAATGTTAAATGGCTATTTGATGTTACATTAAAAAAATTGTGAAACACCCTAACCCAACCAAAGGCCAGTTGTTTCACAGAATATAAAAAAAATTGTCAAATTCAATGTTCATTTTCAAATTCTGTGAAAGTTCTATTCAAGTTCAGTTATTAATTCGGTTTGTGAAACAACTGGCTAATAATGATATAATAACAGAATAGTTCCTTTACAGAACTTTAAAATTGACTTTTAATCTGATGAATTGTTCAAACCCTAACCAAAGGCCAGTTGTTTCACAGAATATAAAAAAATTGTCAAATTCAATGTTCATTTTCAAATTCTGTGAAAGTTCTATTCAAGTTCGGTTATTAATTCAGTTTGTGAAACAACTGGCTAATAATTATATAATAACAGAATAGAACCTTTACAGAACTTTAAAATTGACTTTTAATCTGATGAATTGTTCAAATTCTGTTAAGGATCCAGCGTTTATTTAAATAGAGTTTTAACATGGACTTGAAAACTGCGCTAATCTAACAAATGAGTTTAATTTGGTAAATATGGACTGGATTAATTTGCATACTTATAAAATATTATAAACTCTTATGAAAATTTGCGAATATTTGCATTTAATTCAAGAATTTTCTTGGACGTCGAACAATATAAAAAAATATATTTTTTAAACTTTAATGGTTCTCCATTCTAGCGAGCAATTTCTTGTACGTGGACACGAAATCAAAGACTCAATCGAAAGCAAATATGAGTATATCGAAAATGTAGTATTTCTGCACAAATACATTTTTATGTCGATTTCCAAGATTTGATTTCTTTTGTGGAGGGTCGTGAACAATATAGGGTCGTGATAAAATATTGTGTTGGAATGGTAGAAAACATTACCAAACCAAAGTAAGAACAAATCTGAATTATTTGAATAACTGTATTTGGCATGTTCTTTGTAGTGTATTTAATGATATTTTAACTTCATTTATTATTAAATGTAGCCAATATATTTGTTTAAATCACAAATGACATGTTAAATGCATATGTTTAAAGAAATATATGTAATTTTTTTAACTTTGCTACAATTTTACCGTCAACAGTGTACGATTTGAAATTAATAAAACACAATACACGTTATTATTCTGATTATCAAAAAATCAATCAAAAGTCATCGTTCCTAAAATCACGAATCTATAAAGCTGTCTATCTAAAGATTTTTTTTTGTATAAACAATTTTTTAATTCAATTATACTTTAAAGTAGTAATATCATACACTGAAATTGAAAACGCGTCTGTTTTTTTTAATAATCAATAATTAATAAAGTTTAAATTATTGTACACTCATTAATATATCTAGAACTGCCTATTTCTCTTTATTTTATCTTTGAAAGCATCTGTTATAAAATAACTATGTTTTGGTTCTTAGCATAGTTAGTAAGTTGGGTCACCTTAAATAACAACATTTAAAAAATATCAATATTTTTAAACTGTTTTATAGAAAAAAAATCAACCGCGTATATTTTTTCGTAATAAAACCACTTTTATCGCGGCACGGCGGTTTTAGGTCTAAAATAAGAATCTTTTTTTTTTTAATCAGGTAGGTATATTTTTTTGAAAACTATTATTTAAAAACCGTTATTAAAATTCGATACTTTAAATTTTTTTCCTCTTTCAAAATAGTAATTTTACGAAAAAAAAAATTTAAAACTACTAGAAAAATTTACTTTTTTATTTTTCCGAAATGGTGACTGTCAAGGAGTGTAAATAATAAATT
Organism: Limnephilus lunatus; assembly: GCA_917563855.2. Classification (NCBI taxonomy): domain Eukaryota; kingdom Metazoa; phylum Arthropoda; class Insecta; order Trichoptera; family Limnephilidae; genus Limnephilus; species Limnephilus lunatus. The sequence continues at coordinate 41,923,903 of OU830596.1, forward strand.
TGAATTTGTCTGAACTTAACTACTAGTTTTTAAGAATTAACTGCATTTTTTATAACGTTACCATGTAATTCTTAAATTTAACCTTTTAGTATCAATCTATCATTTTTTAACCTTTGAATAAATAATTTCATATCCAATCAAAACACACGACATGCTTCAAGGTCGTTTCATGTATTTTTAATGAAAATAATTGTTATTTTCACGTGAAAAAAACACAAAGACTTTAATTAAAGTATGTTAAGAAAGGTGAAATTTTTCAATCAAGTAAGTATTTACCTTCATTTAATTCAAAATTAAAACATTTATTTGAATTTCGTAACATTCTAAATTCATATTTTTGATTCAAAATTATTCGATAAACGTAATTCCATTGAGAAATTAAATTAATTTAGAACAATATGTTGCGAATATGAAGTACTTCCAATGCAGCTATACAAAAGTAAGCATTTGTATTAAATTTTGAATTAGTATTAAATTTTGGATTTGTATTAAATTTTGAATTCGTATTAAATTTTGAACTTTTGTTAAATTCTGAATTTGTATTAAATTTTGAATTCATATTAAATTTTGAATTAGTATTAAATTTTGAATTTGTATTTACAAGAAAAATCTATCATTGTATTATTTGCCCAAATAAATTGTTGGAACATCTTTTTATACATTTAAGCTCCTTATATTAGTTTATTCATAAAATATAATGTTAAAAAAATATATTTCCTATTAGGTTAATTCCAAAAAATTTTTCTTAGTTCGTAACTCAAAACTAATACAATGTAAATACATAATTAATATTGCGTTTTATCATTTTGTCAATACAATACAGGTAACGTATTAACTCATTATTATAAATAAATAGTTTTTTAATCCATTTTTAATAATTCTTTTACCAATAAAAACAATTTTTAATTAATAAATTTTGTGGACTTTGCCATTAAACTATGCACTTTTTGTAAAAATACACTTGGTTCGATTCCTAAATGTTATTCACTGTAAAAAATAAAATAAGATGTTAAAATATGATTAATTGATAATAATATTGATTTATTAATCATAAATTTGCAAGTATTTTGTGAATTTTAAAGACTGTCTTACGATTTTGTTACTATTATATTCCAAAAACACTTATATCCCATTGAACAGTGTCATAAGTCAAAAAAGTTATGTTTACAGAAGAGCAAAAACAAATTATGATGGACGAAACAAGCGGTCCCGTCGAAAAGTGAAACTAGTGACATCTCGCGGAGGCAGAGTGAAGTGATTAAAATGCGGTTTTAGTGAGGCACAGATAATCACAATGACTTTATTATTCAGAGATAAAACAGAAAATTTGAACTTACGACCATTTTCTATGGGATGTGCGATATCTCTTATTATAAATAAATTTTAAATATGCATCTATTAAAATATTAATAAAACGACTTGTTAATAAATAATTTTAAATTCAAAGACAGTAAATAAGTTGCAAAGCAAATAATTTCTTCAAAGAATAGCCAATATTTTAAAACATGCAAAAGTATTTTTGTAAAATATATGGTTGTGTAATAAATGAAAATTAATGTCTGTACTAAATTAAAAATCTGTCATTTTTATAAGAAAATGTGGAAGTTTTGATTGTGTGTACTGTATAAATTAATTATTATATATAATCGAAACGAGGATCATAAATATTACGAATGTATTTTTCTGATTTGCTGAGAGTATGAACGAAATAAGTAACTTCGAGTATATAAGATAAATATATAGTAATAATAAAACATGATGTAATGTGTCAATTTAATCTTTGTTAGTACCTATGTAATTAACATTGTGAATAATGCTTGTATAGAAAACACTAGTGCAATCAACAATATTTAATAAAGTTCAAATTCCTTCAATTTAACAACTGATTTTTTATTAACTAGAATTTTAATAGAATGAAATATTTTTACGGGATGAAAAGTAGCCTATGTCACTTCTCGGTCCTTCAACTATCCCTAAATTCAAAAATTCACTTCGATCAGTTGCTCCGTTGCAACGTGAAAGACGGACAAACAAACAAACTCAGATGAGTTTATAATTTTTGCTAGGATTGCAATATACACAGTGTACGGAAACTCGTAATACAAGTGGAAATCTACATCACTCAAAGAACCCAAAAAAACTTGATGTTTTCGACTGAGCATTTAGATTTTTTCTTTTATCATTTATTTTCGGCACCTAAAGGGTTAAAAAAACTTTTGGTGTCGGGTCTGCGCTTCAACGCATTTTGAGAGCACACAGCTCACATTAACCCCTAACGCTCAAATCAAAAAGAAATTCACCATAAAATCGATTGCAAATGTGGCGTAGATTTGCCACTTTCCCACGTGTATCTACTATGAGTTTCCGGACACCGTGTATAAGTCATTTTCGCACTTTGTTCGTATTTTCTTGATAGCCAAAAAATGGAACCTACCTGGCAATCTTAAATGAGTGATTTATTCATTTTTTTTACACTCCGCACAGAGCTCCGAGGAAAATAATTTCTCTCAGGGTCAATGTCGTATTTGGGGGTGCTGTGTGAAGGGTGTTTTATAGAAAAAAGATAAATTTCTGAAGAAAAAAGGTAATGGTGTGGGTAGGATGTAGGATTCTGGGGCTAAGTGCGTCAAGAAGTGTCGTATGAATTAACAGGCTTCAATTCCCTTGAAGACTTGAATTCCCTTGCGACGCGCGACGTTTATGTGGCTAAAATTTCCAATGTTTACCCAAATCTTGAATCTTATGTGTTTTGTCAATAAAGCCAATGCTAATCCGATTCGTTGACATTTTGAAAGTTGAACATTTTGAAAGCCATGTCACGTTTGCGCGCAGCTCTACGCATACGTGTTCACGGGGCTAGGTAAATTGACCGAATTGCAATTTTTCAAAATCTATTTTTCGAATTCAATTGTACGAAATGCAATTTTTCTAACTTCAAATTTTCAAAAACATATTTTTCGAACATCAATTAACCGAAACACCATTTTTCAATTTGATATATATCTAATATGCATACAGTACGGCCAAGAGTACTTTATTATAGGATGGACAATTTCAACCAGCTTAACCTAACCTAACAGTATCTCGTTAGTCATGAGCAAGTGAAATATATATTTTAAAAGTTGATTAACAAATTCGAAAAATATGTCTTTCGGCCAATAAGGAAGTTGAGTGAAAAATATTTTGACTTATAAAAAATATGTTCATGTAGACCAGAAAATATCGATTCTAAATATATAAATATGTTTCTATATTGTTATTCTTAGAATTAATTAAACCTTCTTAAAAATCCATCAAAAAGCCACGAACTACAAACGCTTCATGAATGGTCGAAAGAATTCTGACGTCATCGGAACCTCAGTTTGTATGAAGAGCGGATCACCGAAATGTCTATGGTGCATCTCTTTCTATTACACGAGAGATGGTTTGTGTATGATGAGAGAGGTGTATAGGCCAAACGTCGTTTACTTATGGGCCAAACGGTTTTGCATTCTATCCCCTAAAAGTCTTTTTAAGTTTAGTAATGGGTGGTTTGGTATATTTAATGGTTTAGTAAACAAAGTTTATGTAATGAAAAATCTGTTTAAAAAACCACATATCGTGTCAGAAATCGGATATATTCAAGGCCAGTCCGACTACCTACAAATCGTTGATTCTGACATGTTGATTTTATATTTAATAGAGATAATACTGATCACATTAGTGCTGAAATTTGTGGAGTTAAAGCTTCCAAGTAAAAACATCAAATTATTAATTGTGTTCATTTGTATGTTACAATAAATATAATACATTTTTACAGTATTAAATAATAATCATTACGTATTCTAACCCATCTGACATCTGATGTTTGGCCATAAACCTCACTAGTTTTGTGCAAGTATATTAAATTTATTGATTGCGCAGAAAAGTCTCACAGTGAACTACGCTGTAAACCGTTATCTTACTTTCGGTCTTTACTTTTTTGCGCGGCGGCCTGAATTGGCGGCTGGCACTTCAACTAACGGCAATCGGCCAGCGACGGTAATACCGTGTTGTTAAGAGTTTTGGCGCGAGAAACAAAAATTCTACTTTTAAATATTAATTTAACTATGAAATCTTGATCAATTTTCTTTTTTTAAAATAACATCAATTCTGATAGACGCTTAACATAGATAAAAAGAATTACTAGAATTCCTTATTGAAGAATTAAACAAAATCTCCATACAAAATGCAGAAGCGACGTGGTTTTCTCAGTTTAAATGACGTCACACCCACACCCCGCACAACCCGCTTCTTACCGCTCGGATTTTGCTCGTTTTGGCGGGCTTAATAAAATTCAAACTTTGAGAATTAATTTTACTATGAAAACGAACTTAAAAAAAAAAAAAAAATACCAGTATTTAAGTTTGAATGCAAACATTGATAAAAAAAAATTTAAAAAATGGACTCAACTTCCTTATTGCCGTTCGAAAAATTAGTCTTTCGAAAAACTGAAATTCTAAGAATTAATTTCGAAAAATTGAATTCGAAAAACATGTCCGCTCCCCGTGTTTACCACAACGTAAATGTGCAAATCGGATGGTGGGTAGCATGGAACTATGATGAGATGGAAGCGGCATAAGCATGTCGGAACGTGTTAAACCGCCAAAACCAGTGTAGCTCGCTCCATTTTTGGCCGGCGGGAAGAGGGGATAGAGACGGGGTTTACCGCTCAGCGAGCGGGGGGAGGGTAAGCGCTCTATAGAGAAGGGCCGAACTGGTAACGGGCTTAACGTTATTTAATTAATTTTTTAATTTAAAAAAAAAACTTTTGTTGGTTTTTTTTTTCTTCATATTTTAGGCACAAAATATAATAACCCATTACGCATTATTTTCTGAACGAATTACTTTATCAAAATTAATAGTTTACTTAGTTTTAACCACGTTTATTGTTTATAAAAAACCGACATATTTCGTGAGCAATGCCTACTTCCTCAGGGTTTAATTAATTAAAAAAAAAATGAAGACAATATTTTAGCGAAACTCAACCAAAAATCTGAAAACAAAAAAAAATAAAAAAAGATATGGGCATATATGGAAGGTTTTACTCATAAATTTAACTAAACGACATCTATTGACTTGCATAAAAGTCAATAATGTCGTATATTAAAAATAAAAATATATCCAAACACTTTCTAGATAGCATTTAGTTCGGGTTTGAATCTTGCAATCATACATGTATGGGGGTGTGGCTCTGGAGATAAGGGCCGAAATGTGAACGGAAATATTATTTTCATGGTTTGTTTTTGGGGTGTTATGCCGTGTTGCGCTATCTCCGTCTTTAACCGACGTTTCGGACAGCGTTGCAGTGTCCATCATTAGGGCAGATCCGAGATCCAACGATGTGCATAACACCCCAAAAATAAACAATGAAAATGCTTTTAGCCGTAAAAATCTAAAAACGTATTATTTTATTTATTAATTTATTTATTTTAAATTTTTTTTAATTTTTTCTCACATTTTGGACATAAAATATAATAGCCCAATTGAAAAATAATAAATGAGGAAAGGGGAGTAACAAGAGACTTATGTATTGTTTATTTTTTAATAATCCCTTTACATGTTATTTTACCTTAATCTTCTTCGACGTTACTCATTTTTTTGCGAAATCAAGATTATGATTGATTCGTGTTGCGCTCGTCGAAATACATCGGCCTCACTTTTCACTTGACAAGTGCAAATGGGTAAAAAACTAGTGTTATAAACTTGCTGTAACTCAAAGCACCATTCATCATTGCGTAACTTCGAAAAGTGATAGGAGCAAACGCGGGTTGATTTGATTGGAAACCAGTCATCTCTCCGATTTAAGGCATCAACCCACTTTCTTTTTCTCTCAGGGTCTTTTGGAAACCTTTATTAATAATAAATTGTATTATTTAATTTTATGTATGCATATTGTAGGTACATACTGTGCGCTTGAGGTGATTTTTCAAGAAAACGGGCTTTTTAAATCAACAGCATATGATGTATATGGTGTGTATACATAGTGTGTGATAAAATATATATATATCACAATAATCCCAACTGCTTCCATCTGCACAAATCAATCGAATAAAATTTATCTGTGCGCACCGGGATTTGAACCCGCGTCCTCCGGATTGCTAGTCAAGAGCTTTACCCCTTGACCACGGGGGCATGTCAATGTGACTTTTACATAACAATACAGTGATTATATACCTACTTACTTTGAATTAACATTGTAAACATATGCAAAAGGAGTGTTAAATTAGTACGAAAAGAAATAAAAACAACAGTGCAAAAAAGACGAAGCAAAAATGTTTAAAAATGAATAAGCTAAATGATAAAAAAAACAAGTATTTATGACATGTGTAAATCACAACTTTATATTTGTGCGTTATGATTAATAAAAAAATAAAAGTATTTGGTAATTTTCAATTATTATGATTTAAGTTGACTGATTCGGCCCATGCTAGTCGGAATTCACGCGGTAACATCGGGCCCATGGCGATGGCGGTTGAAAGGACTCGTCGAAAATTATAAAATGTTTATTTGAGCTATGTTTAAACACTTACATGTGAAAGGTAAGACCATCTTTCTTCTTAAAGGTCTTCATAGAACTACTTTTACACAATTTTACGGCGCATTGGACCATTTTTCTATGTTTTATGAACGTTTTACTGGGAGCTCTATACGCGACCGAGGTGTAAAAGCCAATGTCAGCCACCTAAAAACCATTCGGTAAAATTTTTGAACAAGCACGCTTTGTGCCAGTGTGCACACTTTACATGCCGTCTCTCTAATATCCGTACTCTTAGGTGGGTAGGCAACAACTTTTCCCACTCTTCCCCCGACATATCGGGGTTCTGCGAATTGGATGGTGAGTAAGACCTACCGTAAATGCAGTGCGGACTGTTGTGGTTAGGGCGTATATTTTAAAATTAAATTGAAAATAAGTCATGATCGAAATTTCAGAATCGCTTCCATTTCTTCTAAAGTCAATATTGCTCCAGAAAAATTACCATAAAAAGGTCTTCCAATCATTTTCCTCAATGACGTTGTTGTATTTTATATACATGGTGTCCGAAAACTCTTGATACAATCAAATGGCTTGAGACCTATTTAACATCTAGAAAACTATACGTTAAACTATTTAACCATATATCACACGAAATTGAAGCTTCAAGTGGCGTGCCACAAGGTTCTCATCTAGGTCCGATTCTTTTTTTGCTATTTATCAATGACATTGTTTCAATATTTGAAGGTATCCATTTCCTATTGTTTGCTGATGACTTGAAAATTTACACTATTATAAGAAATTTGATGGACTGTCTTGTATTGCAAAACAACTTGGATCGATTATATAATTGGTGTAACACAAATGATTTATTTTTAAATATTAACAAATGTCAATCTATAAGTTTTTCTCGAAATAAAAATCCAATACTCTTTCAATATCACATCAACAATGTTAATCTTTCTACAGTAACATTAATAAAAGATCTGGGTGTCGTTTTTGATAACCAGATGACGTTCGTCCCCCACATCGATGCAATCACGAATAAAGCACTTAAATGTCTCGGTTTTGTGTTAAGAACGTGCAAAGATCTAATGTATATTAATACACTTAAAACACTATACATAACACTGGTCCGAAGCAATCTTGAGTATAATTCCTCTCTCTGGTCACCTTTGTACAATGTACATTCACACAAAATCGAAAGAGTACAACATAGATTTTTAAGGCATATAAACTACAAATTACACATTCCCTTAGAAAATTTAAATTATAATTATTTAATGCAATTGCTTAGACTACCCGAATTATCACAGCGAAGAAAAATCAGTGATGTTTTATTATTATTTAAAATCATTAACGGATATTTGGATAGCCCTGAACTAGTGAATATGATAAATTATAAAGTACCCAATAAATACAACACTAGACTCCATGCTCCATTTAACATAGTTGCTTCTCGCACTAATTTTATGTTCAACTCTTGTATTCAAAGATTGCATCGTGTGGGGAATGAAACTTGCTCTACTGACATATTTCTCTATAAAAACATCGCTCCCTTTAAAAAGCTTATATGTATGCAGATATATTAATATATTTTACGATTAATATATAAATGAAATTATATGTTTTAAAATGTTTTATACCACTGCCAACCGGTATGCTTAGAGTATGTTTGTAATCAAGTAATCATGTTTTGTGTAATATTGTGACAATAATTGCTGTATCTACTGTAGCCTGAGCCCTAATAACTAGCTAGGCCATTTGTCTGGCTTGCTTCCTTCTGCAGTTACAATATTGTGCGTGCGAATAGATTATTTCATGCCGCCATGTAAACTGTATTGGCAATGTTTTATCTATTGTTCCACTAAAACAATGTTAGACGGATATCAATATCCATGAACAAGGACGTGGTTAAATAGATTTCACAACCTGTTCTATCTACGTTGCAGGAGAAATTGTAATACATTGTTTTTAGTTAACTGTGAATAACAGATTAGAATTAAAATAATGTATACCTTTTGCAATAACTTGCTATAACATTACTTGGATACCTACTAACACGTATTTCAATAATCCAATTTCAATATTTATAGCTTACTTGGCACTTTGTTTTATGTCAGGTCTTTTAAAACCCTAGTATATTCTTTTACTATTGTACGATTACATATGTATTTTGTATTTCTTTTCAATTTTATCTCATTGTACTTACAATAACAACTGTATCACTTCAGCGATATTATTTTTGTATACTTGTACATTCTTATTTTGTTCTTAATATAATACTGACACCTTCCTGTGTACCTCTGTATACTTATAATCTCATGTAACACTTTAATGTAAAAGCCATTTTATGGCGTTAAAATAAATAAAATAAATAAAAATAAAATAAATAAATTGTGATTATACGCCCTCAACTTTTTCTAATATTTTAAATTTGAGAATTACCAATAGAACTATCTTTTTTTCGACTCTCAGTTTTTTTAGGGATTACCAACAGCGATGCGCTAATCACATTTTCAGTTGCATTTTATAACTTGGGCAAGACCTATCGTTTTATATAATTGTTTGAGCAACATGAACATACGCAACATGAATAAATAGTTTTGTCAATAAAAAAACTCAAATCTTTCAAGAAAGGCAAACGAATACAATATTTTATGGGTGATTTAATCCAATATTGTATTTGTTAGCCTTTCTTGAAAAATTTTAGTTTTTTATTGACAAAACTATTTATTCATATTCGTATTGCATATTACGAGAGATGGGTAGGCTGATAGAGATATTGAAAGAAGGGTAAATGCCGTTGGCGCTAATAAAAAAACTGTCAAAAAAAGCGAAGCTAGCAGTCCGCAATGGAGTGCTGGTACCTACCCTGATGTATAGCAGTGAGGCATGGAACTGGCAGAGGAAGGATGAAAGCAGACAGAATGCTGTTGAAATGAGATCCTTGAGGCGTGTGGTAAAACCATACATGATCGTGTGAGAAATGTGCGGAGAAACGGCGTGATGGTTAGTTAGTTAGTTGGTTTGTTAGTCATATTGCGTATGTACGGGCGCAAATAATTAATATTTTAAAGCTGAACTAACTTGTAAAAAGCGCTATCCCATAAAGTAATTATATGCGCGTCATCTATGAAAGAGTAGAATATGAATTCTTATGACAATCATCATCACCAAGCGTAACCGACAGAGTTGCAAAAAATGTTTAAATCTAAAATAATTACGCTAGCGCCATCTATGAAAGAGCAGTTTATGAACTCCTTTATCTAGCGCCAGGTGAAGGTCCTTGAAGAATACAGAAATAATCTGATTCTGAATGTGAATATTCATTTTATGGGTGGAACAAATTCGACTATCTATTATCTATTCTGTCGCTAAGCTAGTATTTAATTATTTTTGGACAGATAAAACCACACCATCTGTTGTTATATGACCGAAGCTAAATATAAATGTTACAGGTTTCGTTTATATCATAGACCGAAATTAATTCGACTATCCGCCGCTAGACTAGCACACTAGCGCCGGAACACAAAGAACCACGTGACTATTTTAAACCAATGGCGTTGAAGAATCCAGCCGTCACCGGAAACGTCAGCGAAGTGTCTTTTTACATCGGCCATTGTCGCCGACTGGTTTATGTCCGTTTGCCGGCCACGAATCTTTTCGTGGTTTTTTAATCTGTTAACTTAATACCATTCAAAATGGTTCAGAAGAAGGTGAGTGAGTGTTTATATCATCGATGAATAATATTTTGTGCCTTCCGTTTCTCGTGATCTAGAAATTGTGTTGTGTTTTCAACGTTTCGAAAGTGCCAAAATCCGCATGACATGCCTATCGTTTTACTGTGTTTATTGACGTAATTATCGGTTTAATTTGTTCTTGTGATGCAAATTCACCTCAACTCGGTAATTACCTGAACGATTTCAACATTGTCACTACGTCTCACGTCTCTCTGGTTAATTTTGACATATACATTTTTAACCTAAAATCAGAAGTTTCCATACTTTGTTTTGTTGTTGTAGACTGATTTCTACAATATCGGTTTCAATATCTTCGAAAGAGTTTTTACTTGTGGCAAAGATATCAAACCGATGTTAAAAGTCGCTACAATAAGTTCAGTTTTAAAAAATGACACCAGCCTGTCAATGCGTATTCGAAATACAGAAAAGAGTGCTTTGCTAATATGTTTCATTCGAATTAAAAGTTGTGCAATTGAATCCCCACCGTACGCAACATATATTTTAACTATTAATTGTCGAAATATTAGTTTTATTCGTTTCCAAACATTAGTGTATAACCTCAAAATCTCTGTTCGCGATCCAGTTTTTTTTACTGTCGCTAAATAAACCAGCCATTCAAAAAACAACGTGGGCACATTTTTATGCGTGATAGTTATCAAATTATGTGTTTATAGTTTTCTAAAACTATCACCATGCTCCCAAAGCCACATTCAAACATTATCAGTTACTGCACAATTGCGTTGCCAGGGTCTTTTTATTATGTCCCCATTGTTTTGGTTATGCTAATAAGCTAGTTTCCGCTTTAAATTAATCTGTCCGGACTTGTCAACTCTTTATTTTGGACGATCCCGTATTCTGCTGCTCATCTTTTGTACCGTATACCATAATTTTGCAAATATCCGTGGTACCATAGCTATGCATGTAGGTGTATGCATTTGTTTTGAAAGGCAGTTTATGAATGCCATTTGATTAGTTTCGTTATCCTGAAAACTGCATAAGCACAATTGTTTTTGGTTTACTTTAGAATTCGCTGGACACGCTTTGCATTCGGGGTGATGAAAAATACTGCATTCAAGTTTTAGATAGTGGCTGTGTGCAGTGATTTCAAAAGATTATCTTATTTTTTTTTACTAAGGCAACTCTGACAAGCACCTGTTTTAGTTTCTGTCACAGAATGCACCAACTGTTCCCCACCAGTGACATCTGGACACCATACTTGTCAAGATCGGAAACTTATGAATCACGTTATTATACAAAAATCCAAATTAATATTGTTTATTCCACTGCCAGCCGAAGAAGAAGTCCGGGAAGAAGGTAGCAGCCGCACCTCTGGTGGTGAAGAAAGTTGAGCCCAAGAAGGTTGTCAACCCCCTCTTCGAAAAGAGGACTCGCAACTTCGGCATTGGTAAGAACCAACACTATTTTATAGTACAGCGCCCTTGAGGTCATTTCTCACAAAAATGGGTCTATATAAATTAGCCAAGTATTATAGTTACACTGATTTTGTGCGCCCATTGGTGTTCCATGAACCTTTTATAACCTCTTGAATGTCAGATGGTATTTCAAAAAACCGCGCGGAAATTACCTTGTTGCTTTCTGGTCAAATATCCATATAAAAACAAAGGAATTGTTTTTTTTTCGATTGTTTTTTTCCGATTGTTTTCTGTTTACCAGATAATCATCATTCATCAAACGGTATTAATACCCTAGGATCTGTGTGGTTGAATCTCAGAACCCAACCACGAGTTTATGCCGACGCTACGCTTAACGGCCGTGCTTCAAATAACATCTGTGTACGTGGAGTTTCACACAAAGCTAACATTGTAGTTCGATTTCAAGAATTCGTCACAAGATGACGCTACTTTCATCGGCAAAACGCAGAGGGAAGTTCCATTCCTAGGTACGAATTTGTGAACCTGGAGTATCTCCCTTCGGAAGATTGACGGTAATTCTCAGTTGTATAAAGCGGCTTTGTATTACATATGACGTCGCGGTACTTTTTCGTGGTGACTTGCCATCACTGCAATCACTGGTTGACAGTGGATACATGGGCTAAATTTCGTCAACATCTTATCTGTACTGATTTTGTAAATGTCACAACTGAATTTGCTCTTTCTGACAGCAAAATTAAATCATCTTTGTATGAAATAACTTCAATTTGTGATCACAATGATGAAACGTAGATCTGAAACATTATTGATGTTCCTATCAACGAGCTTTTTAACACTGAAGTGATCCAAGTCCATAAACTTCTACTATAAAGGTCCTTCATTTCCATGACATGATTGTCAGTGCGTTTGTTGTGTTTTAGGTCAGGATGTCCAGCCCAAGCGTGACCTGTCCCGCTTCGTGCGTTGGCCCAAGTACGTGCGCATTCAGCGCCAGAAGGCCGTGCTCAAGAGGAGGTTGAAGGTTCCTCCCCCAATACACCAGTTCCAGTCCACGCTCGACAAGCAGACCGGTTTGTTACCTTTTATCAACACAATCACACCGATGACCTCAAACAGCTTTGAATTTCTAACAAATACTAGAAACTACTGATAGATCCATTCTAATATCTTTTACACAACTCTATACACAAGTATAACGCTTTAAATAACAGACATACTTACAAAATCTTTAACTGTTATGGCATGGTGAAGAAATTAACCCATATTATGACTCAAAAATAGCCTATGTACTTGTGTTAGCAGGACGTCTATCCTCCTGTTTGATCTCTGTAAGAATGTAGGAAGGTCCTGAGATGCACTGGGGCCCAAAGGTAAATAGAATGAGACGGACGGATGATTTTATGTGGGTCGATGCCACTTCAAAAAGTTAACGAAGTTTTTGTACAAATTGAAAGCTTTTATAATAAAAAATATGGATATAATGGTGCTTGCAGTTGTAGAATCATTCAATAATGTAGGTGACACACAGTTATAAAAGCGTGAGCAGATATTCTGTTGTACTGTCACATAACGCTATCAAATATTTCTTCCTCAGAGGGGGGGGGGTCAAATAAATTAGAGAGCTGCCACGAAATGCCATTTCTTTGTCCTGAATCTATCAACTTGACAGCTTGTCATTCGCCTGTTTAGGCAGCCCCGTAATTAAAATGACCCCCTCCTGTTTTCGGCAGAGAAGGGGTCACATTACTTTGAGCTTTGAGCACATCATCTGTCTGTGTTACGGGTCTGTATGGGATTGTATGGAGATCGTTATTGGGTGTGCGGAGATCTTTTATAGCTGTGTTTGGCATCTGTCTAAAGATATCATTAAATGTACAAAGCCTTACTAACAAACGAGTTATAGATTTTAGACAGCTGATAAACAACGTTAACATAGAGTGGATGGTTGTTTATTAGTTTTGTAAATTTTAAAACATGTTTATTAGTAACTGGGACAATCTTTGTGATAGTTCTGTTTCAACCTCTCCCTCTTTCTGGTAAATGAGTCAAGTAACAAAACAAGGGGATACTCAGGAGTTCTCTATGGTTACAATGAAATTTCATATCCTATATTGAATTTTTTTTTCTTTAAATTAGTTTTAAATTTATTCAAATGATGAGAAAAGAATCTGATATTTAAACCATGTTGTTATGTTTCAACGAGCTTTTTAACACTGATATCTCACCGTCATCGAGACACGAGTACAGATCGATTTACAATATCCACTAATCTGCTACGTTTGTTACTTGCTCCGTTCTAGCCAAGGGACTTTTCAAAATCCTGACCAAATATCGCCCGGAGAGCGAAATCCAGAAGAAGCAGCGCTTGAAGGCCAAGGCTGAAGCCAAGGTAACATGAACATACTTTTTATTCTTATTTTTTTTTCATGCAGTGACAGATTTCTATATACAGTAGAATCCGGATATAACGACCCTCAAGGAGCCGGCGATACTTTGTCGCACTAACCAGAAGATGCACAAAACGTCCGGATAATTTAAGCTTGTTTTTACATAAGTAAACTCCTTCGCGAGGGTTACATTTGATTCACCAGCTTCTAAACGGTGTAATATAGAACTTTTTCCTTCAATTGAAAAATACTTTGGCTTCACGGAACTCATTGTCACGAGCTTTTAACCTAGTCACAACAGATGATAAACACTGACTGATTTACTAATAAGGATAGGTGTTAGTGCGCGGGGGGTAGCAGGCGAGGCGGCGAGGTATTAATATTGTATTTTAACCGGACGAACTATCATTAAAATAGGCCGCTTTAAACAGTTGGTCACTTTAAATGGAGTCGTACCAAACGGATATGTTTTCCTAGTACCGAACTATATATAAAATCTAACTTGAATTTACATTGTCGTCGTAAAAAAGGTTCCCGTTTTTACCTGAATGGCGTGGTTTTGAAGATATAGGGACTGGAAGTTTCGTCTTCTAGAAATTTCTAGAATAGTACAGAACATTCGAGAGCATTCCACAACATTCTGGAAGGATGTGGAATGGTTGGGAAATGTTCTGAAACATTGTGAACCATTCGAATCCTTTTTTGTATGGGTGGGGCTACCCATTGGCAAGGGTATATAAAGCAAGATCCGTTGTGGGTTCGAACGTCAGTTCAATCTCATATCAACTCCCTGAGCGAAACCGGGTACCTCAGTTAGTTAAGTTTATAAAGATGAATATTACCATTGTTATGACAATAAAAATTTGTATTCAATAGACAGGATAATCAAATCATAATGATGGATAATCAACACAAATGATGAAAAAAAAAGCAATGAATTCAATGATTGAAACAAATTACGAGCTTTTTAACACTGACAGAGGATCTATTTCTTTCAGTATCTTCATAAGCATTGCGACAACCCTGATCTCACCCTGAACCCTTTGATTTCCAGGTTGCTGGCAAGGACGAGGCTCCCTCCAAAAGGCCAAACACAATCAGGGCCGGCACAAACACCGTCACCAGATTGGTAGAGAAAAAGAAGGCCCAGCTGGTCATCATTGCCCATGATGTTGACCCCGTTGAGGTAAATACTAAATTATTTAATAAAAAAAGTATAATACTGACCAAATGTTATATTATTATTGTAATTTTGCCTTTACATATTTTCAATATGTTTAGGGTGTTTGTTTAGCAATGATGTTAGAATTTCTTCGACTGAGTCCGGGAGGTCACCTTGGCTGACAAAGATCTCCTTGGGGCGCCCGGATCACTGATGTCGCATGACCGCTGAGCTAAACTCTCAATCAAATCATATTCATTCCCTCTCTAATTAGCTGTCTTCCACTTTGGTTTCACAAAATGTACATTATTTGTCTTTATTATTTTTTTCATTACCAGTCATTTTGGTTAGAAAATCGTAAGATAAGCAAATTTTAAAACTTTTTAAAGTTTGCGTTCAAAATTTTTATTTTTAAAAAATTACATTGTTTTTTATGATACATAAATAAAATTTGAAAGCGTATTTCATCACCTTTCAAAAACAGTTTTTGGATTATGGATACATTCACAAATATTCCATTTATTTGGATTTTATTGCACAATGGAAATATTCTGACCTACAGACAGAACATGGTCGAGGCCTGAGGGGTTAATTTAAACGTGTTAAAAAGATTATTGAATAATAATTTATATAAAATTTAAAAAATTTGTCGAATCTTTCTTGAAACTTGCAAGCAGTGGCGGTCAATGACTTTTTCGAATATGTATATTACAATTATTTGGAAGTGTCTATGGCAAACTTTTAAATGCAAATATAAAGAGTGGCGTTGGCACTTTAGTAGGAGAAAATAATATAAATACTCTTATGAATCCGTCTCAATTCGTGCAGTAAAGTACATAAAGTACACAAAAAATATAATACCATCTTTGTACTAAAAGAAGTGTTTGTAATAGGCTTTATACACAAATGTAACTGGGATTTGAATGTGAAATGAAGAGGTTGATTGAATAACCGAGGGTGTTTGTTTGTTTGCAGCTGGTTCTGTTCCTCCCCGCCCTTTGCAGAAAGATGGGAGTCCCATACTGCATCGTCAAGGGAAAGGCACGTCTTGGAGCCCTCATCCGCAGGAAGAACTGCAGCGCCATTTGCCTGACCAACGTGAGTACTCCCCCACACGTTAACCACCCCTATATATTATGACCTGCCATCTAGAAAAGGCACAATACACAATAATCAATGCAAAGACCGTCCTTTATATGATTGAATCACTAAATGGTGCTAAACAGTGAAATCTGTATCGTTTTTGTAGGTTCTGTTGAAATAAAGAATGTGGAAATATAGGAAGAAAGCTTCATACGTTTTATGCTGAACTGGTTGTGTTAAAGAATTTGAACAATTCATCAAATTTCAAAGTTAGTTTTCAAGTTCTGTAAAGGTTCTTTACAAGTTCTATTATTACAATGATGAACCCGAAAAGAACAATATCGGATGTGCGATTTTGTAGTGTAGAAGAGCTGTTTAAAGTTGCATTTTTACTGTTTTTGAGGTAATACAAGTGTTGTTTTGATATTTATCTCATAAAAAATTTTGAAAATGCAGGCTTAAAAAATAAGTGAACAGAACAATTAAAAATTTTAGCAGATCCAACATTGTTCTTAGGGACCGTTGATATCATTATTGGCCAGTTTTTTAACCCCTAGAAGACAGGTAGTATTTTGCAAATATCTGAAAACCAAATATGTACAATATCATTGAAAATTATATTTGAAATAATTGATAGACTTCTTTCTACATTATCAACTTTTTTGCTTTAGAATTTTCATGGATTAATTAAAACTTCTAAAACCTAGCTCTACACCCATCATTGTAGTGCATTTATAGTTGTAAGTCATGATTTCACTGCACTGTTATTGTAGTTGGTTGGTCATACCCTAAGGGTTAACAAAACTGAAAATGGCTACATTATCGCGTTTATCAGTTGGATTTCTTCAGTTTTGACAATTTTTAATCTTTCATTACTAAGATTGAAACGCTAAAAAACTAGAAGGTAAAAAGAGAATGCACACGCCACTATTCTAGGGTCAGAGGCTGTTGCTGGTAGCGATTGATACATAAAATGCGTGTCTGAATGATTGCTGCGGTAAAACGATGCACAAAGAAAAGGTCAATGTGATCTATTTTTGAGAGTTGTGTATGTAAATAATTCAAGGATTGTGTGAAATAAACAAAACGTGCATGAAAACGTTATTGGAGGAATGATCAAAGGAAGGAGATTTCACTGTCATCATCATGGTATGTAAATCGCAGGGTGGGATTTGGCCTCCTCCGCAAATGTTCTCCACGGCTCCTCGTTCTTTCCTTTCCATTCTGCTACAATCCTCCTTCCACGCGCTCTATCCATCTCTTCCTCGAAAATGAAAATGAAAAACGAAATTGAAAAACAAAAAAAAAATGTCAAGGTAGAAGAAATCCAACTGAAAAACACGATAGTATAGCCAGCCATTTTTAGTTTTGCTAAACAACTGACCAATAATAATATCAACGGTCCTGAAGAACAATGTTGGATCTGCTAAAAATTGAAAATCATTCTGTTTGCTTATTTTGTTGATTTTAGAGTCTGTATTTTGAGAATTTTGACTTCAATGAAATGCCAAATATCAAAACAAAACCATCTTTCTTGCTCTCAAAAACAGTAAAAATATACAAATGAAACTTTGAACAGCCCTACTATGCTACAAAATCGCACATCCGACATTGTTCTTTGGAACCATCAATGTAAGAACAGAACTTACTTTGAAATTTAATTGTTTAAATTCCTCTGTTGGCCTCTGGGTCACTTCCAATAAGGCACCCACTTGGACCACCGCTATATAAAGTTAGTTGCCAGAGCATATTTCACATTGAGCTGAATTTCGAGTCAGTCAAATTTTTGTTGATGTAGCGTACGACATGATGTTTTATTTGCTATCCTACAATGCTATGCGGATAACTCTTCTACCACCAATAGAAACCTTTACTGATTGTACGCTACCCATCAGTTAACTGTGTGGATCACCAGGTGGTTTATGGGTAATAATGTAATGGATGTTGTTGGTTCCAGGTGGAGTCGGGTGATCGCGCTTCCTTCTCCAAGCTGGTGGACGCCATCAAGACCAACTTCAACGAGCGCTACGAGGAGCTGCGCCGTCACTGGGGCGGAGGCCTGCTGGGCTCCAAGTCCATGGCGCGCGTCACCAAGCTGGAGAAGGCCAAGGCCAGTGAGCTGCTGCAGAAGCACGGATAGACTATGGACACTTATATAAAAAATATTCAATAAAAAACACTATAAAAATTTGAAAGCTATGTTTCATTTGTTATTTTACTGCAAAGTAAATAGTCAGCTAAATGTAGGAAAATAATTTCTGGAGTGAAAACTTCTTTAGCGCCATTGTGATTTGAAACTCGATGAAACGAAAAAGCGACACTAAACAGAGAAACATACATCTGTAGGATTTAGCCTGCGAGAGAATGAGATATAATAATTTCTCCTTCTTGTGCGGTGATTTGTAGCCTCCACTTTAGTTTTCTAAAGGTTTCACTTCTGCTGCGTGTGAACTGCACAGTTTTTCCCTCAGGGTATCTATATCATCTTTGAGGATGCTGTGTGGAGGATCTTTCCAAGGATAGAAAGTTTTGGGAAGGAAAGGGTATATAAGGGGTATGGGTAGGAATCTGTGGTTCAGTCAGTTCAGTGTGTCCAGGTCGTCTGCCACTAACATCTAGGTAAACCTC
This sequence comes from Limnephilus lunatus, assembly GCA_917563855.2. Classification (NCBI taxonomy): domain Eukaryota; kingdom Metazoa; phylum Arthropoda; class Insecta; order Trichoptera; family Limnephilidae; genus Limnephilus; species Limnephilus lunatus. The sequence continues at coordinate 41,942,790 of OU830596.1, forward strand.
ACCCCATGAACCCGGGCACCCCTGCTTAGTCACCAGATGTAGGGAACCACTTGGGGTGACCCATGTATGTATGCAAATTGATCATGTGGCTTAGTAGCTATTGTTTATTTATAGCCCTGTAATTTACATACAAAATGGTGTTCATGGCTAAATTGTGATAAAAGTGGTTTCCTTCGGGCCCTATGTCATCTTTGAAGATGCTATGTGGAGGGTTTTTTTTAGAGAAAAAAGGAGTGAACATAGGTCGTGTAAAGGGAAGGAAACAGACCAGCAAATAATTCCACGGCCAGGGCTGTTGCACACAGTTGTAGAAGCCATCTGTTCTCATATGACAATAATTCTACTGGGGTAAGTAAAAACACCGTGTCTTCCTCGAGACTCTGGGAAATCATTGCGTCTATACTTTCCATTGTAGAATTGTCAACAGCCTTGTTCATACCTAGCGTTCAAGGCAGTTTCCAACAAACCATTGAAATTAATGGTCACTAATAATAATACTTGATACTAGCTAGCTCGCACTTGTCTGGTTGATGCTTGTTCACCTCTCGGAATTGGGAAGGCGCTATTCGTCTCGCACATTCTCTTGCATCAGTGTCATAGGTGTAACCGACGTGTTCACACCCTCGAAATATTTTTCATCAAAGCTCATCGCTTGGCCGGTCCTCTACAGTTTTGTGATCATTTTTGGGAATCAGGAAAAAATGGCCTGCCCTCACAACACTGGAGAACCGTGCCGCCGGCGACGAAAATGTTAATGGAAAATATTTGTTCCACTTGTAACAGACGTGTGCTACAAGACTGTAGAAAAAGGGCACCGGTGGCTGTGCACGTGGATGTCGATTATTGTAATATGGTTTGAAATGCAGTACTGGCTGGCCTTCCTTGAAGGTGGCAGCCCTGCTGTACTGGAGGGTGGTAACCCTTGATCTGCCTCCCTGCACCCAGAGCTGGTGAGTGGTAGCCCTGGATGTCCTTGTTCTCTGCCTGAGCCTGGCGCCTTGCGGTGTCCAGAAGTTGGGCCGGCTAGTCTTGAGGAGGTAGGCACCAGACTTGTTGTTCAGGCAGAGCTTCAGCAGGAGGCAGGTCGGAGAGAGGTTTCTTCCAGAGGAAGGAGTAAAACACGAAGATTAAAAGAAAACGTTGAACTGATTTATTATCGAAAAATTTGTCGTATTTATACCAATCGGTAGGTGGCTCACGGAAAGTGGAGGGGGAAACGGAACCCAGGCACTTTTCCTTTATAAAGGGCAAGAAACTGTTTAGTTTCTATTTTGCCGGTTTAATCCGTAAAAGTGCTCGTCTAAATTTGGCAACTTTTACGGATTTTGTAGCCTTTATTAACAATCAAAATACATATTTAAAATGAGTTTACAATCTCCCCAGTAGCGATTTCTCAAAGTATTATTTATTGATCGCACCGGGGAGATGTACATGAAAATTAAAAAACTTAAATATTTTAAAACCAATAAGAAAATAATAAGTAATTAATAAAAATGACATTTTCTAATTAGAACAAATATTTTCCATCAAAGCGTCGCCGGCGGCACGGTACTCCAGTGTTGTGAGGGCAGGCCATTTTTTCCTGATTCCCAAAAATGATCACAAAACTGTAGAGGACCGGCCAAGCGATGAGCTTTGATGAAAAATATTTCGAGGGTGTGAACACGTCGGTTACACTCCCCCCGTGTGGCGATGTCACACTAATCATCTCGACGTGTTTTCGAAGGACGAGTAGGTGAAGCTGCATCCGTAGGCGGGGCTGGCAGGATCACAGCGAGCTTCACGGCAGGTCTCACGTAGACTCTGGTTCTCGGCAGGTCGAACGTAGACTCTGGTTCTCGTCTGGGTCCCGGCGGTCCTCACTTGGCCGTCTGCAGCAAGGGTGGCGTCAAGGACTCGTCCGCGCGGCCAGGTATTGCGGGGCATCGTGGGGTCCATGACAACCAGCAGATTGTCATTTTTAATGGGGTTCACTGACTCCCCCCGTGTGAGAAGCGCCACTTCTTTGACAGTGGCACTGCTGAGGCAGGGCGGGCTCGTCATCGCTGCGCCGGTGAAGAGTACCACGTCTATGACAGTGGCACTGCTGGAGCAGGACGGGCTCGTCTTCAGTGCACCATTGAGGAGTACCACGTCCTTGACATTGGTACTGCTGGGGCAGGACGGGCTCGTCTTCGCTGCGCCGATGAGGAGTACCACGTCTTTGACAGAGGCACTGCTGGGGCAGGGCGGGCTCATCTTCGCTGCGCCGATGAGGAGTACCACGTCTATGATAGTGGTACTGCTGGGGCAGGACGGGCTCGTCTTCACTGCGCCGTTGAGGAGCACCACGTCTTTGACAGTGGCACTGCTGGGGCAGGATGGGCTCGTCTTCACTGCGCCGATGAGGAGCACCACGTCTTTGTCAGTGGCACTGCTGGGGCAGGGCGGGCTCGTCTGCACTGCGGGATGTGGTTGGTCATCCCTCTGGGCAGGCGCTTGGTACATCTGTTCGCGCAGTGGAGCGGATCCGGCAGCTATTCTCTGCTGATCGGCTGGCTGCCTTTGATGGAGCAGAGGTGAGGGCGGCCCGGGACCAGAAGGTCCAGGCGGCAGTGAGGACCACTGCTCAGGCAGCGGAGCGGATCCGGCAGCTGTTCTCTGCAGGTCGGCTGGCTGCCTCTGGTGGAGCAGAGGTAAGGGCGGCCCGGGACCAGAAGGTCCAGGCGGCAGTGAGGACCACTGCTCTGGCAGCGGAGCGGATCCGGCAGCTGTTTTCTGCAGGTCGGCTTGCTGCCTCTGGTGGAGCAGAGGTAAGGGCGGCCCGTGACCAGAAGGTCCAGGCGACAGTGAGGACCACTGCTCTGGCAGCGGAGCGGATCCGTTAGCTGTTTTCTGCAGGTCGGCTGGCTGCCTCTGGTGGAGCAGAGGTAGGGGCGGCACGGGACCAGAAGATCCAGGTGGCGTCGTGGTTGGGTCCCTCTTGTAGTAAGGGGCTGGTGGCGCAGGGCCTCCTGGCTCTTTCTGCGCTGGTGATGCGTACCTCTGGTCCATCAGAGGTACAGGTCCAACAAGCTCATCGTATACGGCTTCTCGTTGCCTCAGGTTGAACAGAGGTACGGGCGGCACGAGGCTGTAAGGTTCAGGCTGCATACATCCTCCCTGGAGTCGCCAAGCTTCTTCTTGGCCTGGATCTGTGTGGCCAGTTGACTCCAGGATTGTATCAGGTTTGGAAGGCGCTGTAGTTGCGGCTTCTGGTGACGCGTACTTCTGGTTTTCCAGAGGTACAGGTCCAACAGGCATCTCACGTACGGCCTCTGGTTGCCTTGTAATATACATAGGCAAGGGCGGTACGGGGCCGGAAGGTCCAGGCTGCATCCATCCAGGGCCCCCATCAGAGTGAGGGGGCTGCGGCGCGGGGCCTCCAGGCCCTGGCTGCGCCGGTGATGCGTACCTCTGGTTTATCAGAGGCACAGGTCCAGCAGGCATCTCACGTACGGCTTCTCGTTGCCTTGTAATATACAGAGGCAAGGGCGGTACGGGGCCGGAAGGTCCAGGCTGCATCCATCTTCCCTGGAGTCGCCAAGCTTCTTCTTGGCCCGGGTCTGTGTGGCCAGTTGACTCCAGGATTGCATCAGGTTTGGAAGGCGCTGCAGTTGCGGCTTCTGGTGATGCGTACCTCTGGTTCTCCAGAGGTACAGGTCCAACGGGCATCTCACGTACGGCTTCTCGCTGCCTTGTAATATACAGAGGCAAGGGCGGTACGGGGCCGGAAGGTCCAGGTTGTATCCATGCGGGGCCCCCATCAGAGTGAGGAGGCTGCGCCGGTGATGCGTACCTCTGGTTCTCCAGAGGTACAGGTCCAACAGGCATCTCGCGTACGGCTTCTGGTTGCCTTGTAATGTACAGAGGCAAGGGCGGTACGGGGCCGGAAGGTCCAGGTTGCAGCCATGCGGGGCCCCCATCAGAGTGAGGAGGCTGCGCCGGTGATGCGTACCTCTGGTTTTCCAGAGGTACAGGTCCAACAGGCATCTCTCGTACGGCCTCTGGTTGCCTTGTAATGTACAGAGGCAAGGGCGGTACGGGGCCAGATGGTCCAGGCTGCATCCAGGTTGGGCCCCCATGGTAGTGTGAGGGCAGTGGCGCCCCTTGACCCCTTGGTCCAGGTTGCGCCGATGATGCTTGCTGAGGCTCGGGTCCCGCAGAAGGACCAGGCTGCATCCAGGTTTGGCCCCCATGGTAGTGAGAGGGCAGTGGCACCCCTTGACCCCTTGGTCCAGGTTGCGCCGATGATGCATGCTGAGGCTCGGGTCCCGCAGAAGGACCAGGCTGCATCCAGGTTTGGCCCCCATGGTAGTGAGAGGGCAGTGGCACCCCTTGACCCCTTGGTCCAGGTTGCGCCGATGATGCTTGCTGAGGCTCGGGTCCCGCAGAAGGACCAGGCTGCATCCAGATTTGGCCCCCATGGTAGTGAGAGGGCAGTGGCACCCCTTGACCCCTTGGTCCAGGTTGCGCCGATGAGGCATGCTGTGGCTCGGGTCCCGCAGAAGGACCAGGCTGCATCCAGGTTTGGCCCCCATGATAGTGAGAGGGCAGTGGCACCCCTTGACCCCTTGGTCCAGGTTGCGCCGATGAGGCATGCAGAGGCTCGGGTCCCGCAGAAGGACCAGGCTGCATCCAGGTTTGGCCCCCATGATAGTGAGAGGGCAGTGGCACCCCTTGACCCCTTGGTCCAGGTGGCGCCGATGAGGCATGCAGAGGCTCGGGTCCCGCAGAAGGACCAGGCTGCATCCAGGTTTGGCCCCCATAGTGAAGGGGTGGTGGCGCCGGACCCCTTGGTCCGGATTGCGCCGCTGATGCATGCCACTGTGCAGGCTCTGCCCCGCTGGGTTGTGCAGGCCTTGTTGCGTTGTGTGGTGCAGGCCCTGCTCCGCTAGGTTGTGCAGGCCCTGTCGCATCGGGTTGTGCCGGCCCTGTCCCGTCGAGGTGTGCAGGCCCTGTCGCACTGGTTGGTGGCGGCCCTGCCCCGTTGAGGTGTGCAGGCCCTGTCGCACCGGTTGGTGGCGGCCCTGCCCCGTTGAGGTGTGCAGGCCCTGTCGCACCGAACTGATTTATTATCGAAAAATTTGTCGTATTTATACCAATCGGTAGGTGGCTCACGGAAAGTGGAGGGGGAAACGGAACCCAGGCACTTTTCCTTTATAAAGGGCAAGAAACTGTTTAGTTTCTATTTTGCCGGTTTAATCCGTAAAAGTGCTCGTCTAAATTTGGCAACTTTTACGGATTTTGTAGCCTTTATTAGCAATCAAAATACATATTTAAAATGAGTTTACAATCTCCCCAGTAGCGATTTCTCAAAGTATTATTTATTGATCGCACCGGGGAGATGTACATGAAAATTAAAAAACTTAAATATTTTAAAACCAATAAGAAAATAATAAGTAATTAATAAAAATGACATTTTCTAATTAGAACAAATATTTTCCATCAAAGCGTCGCCGGCGGCACGGTACTCCAGTGTTGTGAGGGCAGGCCATTTTTTCCTGATTCCCAAAAATGATCACAAAACTGTAGAGGACCGGCCAAGCGATGAGCTTTGATGAAAAATATTTCGAGGGTGTGAACACGTCGGTTACAATAGGGATCAATGGCGCTAGTTCCTCTGAACATCTTTCATTGTATTAGTGGTAAAACAAGGACAGCATTCCCACCAGATTGATGCCTGTGCCCTAAAGATTGCTATCTGTTAAAATAGGGGTATTAACATATTGACCAACCTCGCTAGGACTAAACCTGTATTAAGTTTTACAATTTACACGTTTTAGTGGTCAGTGAAGCAACGAAGGTGTAATCAAAAGGTATTGAAATATGAGATGTGCTATCTGCAGTTTTTTTACTGGGTGGGACTGTGCTTCCTGGTGTCGCCGATATTGTTAACCAATTAAAGAATAAACCAATAGTGGTTCCCAAAGTGATCGTTCGCCCACCTCATATCCCATTTCGCCCCCTCCGTTGTGGTAAATCTTAGTCAAATTCTTCAACTATTCCCATTAGGTAGTAGTCCGCCGACAGTCGGGCGGACATCATAGCATATCTCTTTTGTATTTCAATAGCTTTGGTGTAATCACTTAAGCATAAACAAAATGTTACAATGGAGAAAGAATAAAACATGTTAGATATATCGATTGTCCCGTTGATAAGTCAGACATCTCTAGATACTAAGTTTTGAGATAATGGGAAAAAGCAATATTTGAATGCTCACCATAAATCAAATATTATTTATATGTGTCTGAGTTTTACATATTAAAATTTTGCTATAAAATAACGGGAGGCATAACAGTCCAGTACATTAGTATAACATTTTGAAATGTCCTATTAGTGACAAAGGCAACATCAACATTTTGTTTAATTCACTACACGTTTTTCTGCATTAAAATTGAGTAATCTGATTATTGTACCAGATAGAGTACTGTACAGGGCCCGCAGATACTTTAATAGTACACAACTGCTAACCCTGTACAAATCGCAAGTGCGCCCCACGGTTGAATTTGGCAGCCACCTCTGGTCTGGAGCTCCAAAATACCTTAAAAAAAACCCTTGACACTGTGCAGAAACGTGCGTTCCTTTTGATAGATTCTCCCATCTTAACAGACGGATTGCAATCTTTAGAGCACACGCGTCAGGTGGGAATGCTGTCCTTGTTCTACCGGTATTACAATGGAAAATGCTCCGAGGAACTAGCGTCGTTGATCCCCTCGGCACCAGTGCATAGTCGGGAAACACGCCAAACAAGCGCCCAACATTTGTACACGGTTGACATTAGTCACATGAGAACGGGTCGTTTTTACGACTCGTTCTTGAGTTCAACAGCTCGGATGTGGAACGGTTTACCGGCCTCTGTGTTTCCTCCCTCCTACAACATGGGTCTCTTCAAGACCCATGTTCACTCCTTCCTTTCCTCAAAAAGACCCTCCACACAGCATCCTCAAAGAAAGAAAGAAATTATTTTCCTCAGGGCCTCCTGTGTGGAGTTAATGTAACAAAAAAAAAAAAAGAGGGTACACTTTACATAGAACTACATACTCGACTCGAATTTTGATTTTTCAGAGATGTCTGATTAATCAACTGGACGATAGATATGAGTGGCCATTCTCTCAACTCATTCCTCGTGTTTGAATTGGGGTGCAGTACCATTACAGAATAAGTCACTGTCTAATCAAATCACTGGAAGATTGCATCGATTTGCAAAAAGACCTATCATCACTACACGAATGGTGCACACTAAATGATTTGTATTTTAATTATAACAAATGTGCTGTAATTTCCTTCACAAAGAACAGAAACAAATTTTCAAACGCATATCACATTAACAATATCGTTTTATCAAACATAACTTCAATTAAAGACTTAGGCGTGATATTTGACTCTTCACTTAGCTTCAATAAACATGTAGATACAATTTCAAAAAGTGCATCACAAATATTAGGATTAACTCTTAGAATCACAAATTGCTTTAAAAGTGCAGAATTAACATTATATAAATCAATTGTGCGAAGTATTCTCGAATACGGATCCACTATTTGGTCTCCCAATTATGAGATTCACAATTATAGAATCGAATCCATACAAAGAAAATTAACCCGTGTTATTGCATATCGCGAAGGTTTATCTGATCAATTTGGAACGTATAACGACTGAATTCTACACTATAAACTACACTCTCTGACAGGAAGACGGAAACTTTCCGATTTATTGCTTCTGTACAAAATTATACATGCATCAGTTGATACACCAAACATTTTATCCCAAATTAACATCAACACACCATCAAGAAATTCAACAAGGAGGTTGCAAGATATTTTCCATATATCTACCTACCACACAAATACAGGATATTTCTCCCCTTTACCACGAACATTAAGACATTATAACACTATACACCGCTCCAGTGGCGGCTCGAGCACTTCTTTGATGGTGGGGATCGACATTTTTTACGTACTGTACCCGCTGTACCGTAATCTCACCAACCGTAGAATATAATATAAAATTTAAAAAAAAAATAATGTGGTCTAATCATGCTAATCAGATATCTAAACCCAAAACAATATAAAATGTCTATTTTTACCAATTTACAATATTGTACAATTAAAATAAAGCTTTATCTTGCAAGATTATTATCGAACGCGAGCGATTCCCGCCCGTAACTCCGCAAACAAATGGTTCAGTGGGGATACAGAGAATTGTCCCCGCGAGTATTCGAATTCACATACGACTGCGCATGCGCGGTTGCATACGATCGCGAAACAACGCAAGGAATCTATGGAGATAGCTCGAATCGTCCCCTAAGTGCGCAGTAGATCTGCGCACTGAGAAATAGACCCGCTGTTCTCATGCGCCGTACATTGTTCGCTGTACTCGAGTCGTTTCTTATTAAAATCATCCGGATTATTTTTTTGTATTTTATTTCTGCAAATTTTAATTACGAGTACTTTTATTTTTAAAGAAATCATTCATTTTGGTGAAGACCGACTGTTTTTTCCTTTAGTAGGTTTCGGGTGTAACTGGTGGGGACTATCCCCATTGTCCCCCTGTGAAGAACCGCCACTGCACCGCTCTAATAATGAAATTGACATTTTTAATAACCCATTCAAACACTTCAAAAAACATATTTTACCATCAATCGTATAAAGCTGATATTGTGATGAAGCCCTTTATTCAAAGACGTGTAATATTGTACCTACTAAATCCAGGTGCCATTAATAAATTGTTGGTGATTCTTTTGTATTCTACATTTAACTATTATTGTTTGTTATTCAGTTTTGCATATTTAAGAGTAACAAATTATTTTTAATACTACTTTTGTTGTAATTTAAATCATCCATGTATGTAATTTTTTGGGCATAATTGCCTGTTTTATGTACTTAAATAAAAAAAAAATAAATAAAATAAGTTAAGAAATTATTTTAATATTTAATTTATATTAGAAATAAATAAACTTATATTGTATGATAACAAGTCTACATAATAAACTTTAACAGTTACTAAATTAGATACAAAGTAGATAAATAAAAGTAAAAATAGAGTAGAAATAAAATTTAAATTATTACATTTACTTAACACATAGGTCTGGTGATGGTCTGGTGGTAAGTGGTAAGTACTTGGAATTGGTTCTATCATCGATATTTGGAATGGAAGAGCTGATAATACTGTAAGAGCAGGTACATATTATACTTACTACATACAACAAAACCATAATAAAAATTTATTTTGAAACACTTTTTTCAGGACAGGTTATTTCAAAATATTTGAACAATTTATAAAATCAGGCCAGTTGATATAATATAATCACAGAACTTGAATACAACTTACACAGAATATGAAAATTAACTTAAAATATTCGATGATTTGTTCAAAATGACCCGCCCTAACTAAATAAATCTTTAAACACAATAACTTTCCAATTTCTCAAGAGTTGTTTTTAATACTGGGTATACAATATAAAAAAAGGTTTGAGTTCCAGAGGGACAAATATCTTTTTCTGATTTTTCTGTTTCCAGATTTTCAATTGAGTTTCGCTCATATTGTCTTTATTTAATTAAATATTACAATTTGAGGTTTTACTCATAAAGTTTTTAAAAAAAAACTCTTACTAAAAAATTATTATTGTCATGCATAAAAAGTAGGGATGTTATGGATATGCAATTTCGGATCTGGATACGGATACGGATATACCAATAATATTATACCGGTTTCGGATACGGTTACGGATATGAAATTATTTTGGATTATCCGCTAGTTTTGGATAATTTCGGTTACGGATATTAGAATTTTAAAATTATAAAAGTAAAATACAAATGGCAAGATTTGACTTTTATTTCTAGTCTATATTATCATTTGTTTTTACAATCAGTCACGCGCGGCTTTTATGACAAATGACGACTCGACCATGTCATTTAGACTCCGCCTTTATCCGAAACTTTTATATCGGTTACAAATACGGATATTTTTTTATTTCGGATATCCGATAGTTTCGGATACGGTTACGGATCTCCATAACATCCCTAATAAAAAGATGGGCCTGTAGCAATAAATTAGGAATTTCTAATAAAATCTTCTTGCAAAAAGAAATGATTTGAGTGAAGTTTTATTAATTTGTTGGGAAGTTTATTCATTCGAAATTACTGCAGAATTACTTTTTTCAACAATATTCATTTGGTTGTTAACAAAACGTTTTCCTCTCTGAAAATAATATAATGAAGGCCATCAAAGCTACCAAGGCCGGTAAATCTCTTGGACATGATAGTTTAAGCAGTGGCGTAGCGAGGGGGGGGGCGGACCGCCCCGGGTGCCACCCGACGGGTGTGTGACACTCGGTCTGGTGGCACCCCCCCAATCACAATTTTTCCAAACAGACCAACTTTTCATGAGTCGAAATTAGTGTTTTTCAACTTTAATGGGGGGGGGGGGGGGGGGGGGGTTTAAACCAACCACGTTTTCCGCCCCGGGTGCCACCCATGCTAGCTCTCTCTCTGGTTTCAATCCTGGGATTGGTTTGCAGTAATTTCCTCTAATTTTCTCTTCCATTCTTTCCTGTCTTGTGCGGCTCTTTTGAATTCTGCATATGATGAGCAGCGCACTGAGTTTAAGTATTGAACACATATATAAGGTACGGAGGTAGATACATACCTAAACTACTAAACATTCTGTTCAATACAATCTCAAACACAACCATCTACCAAGTGCGATGACGAAAACCATTATAACCCCGATCCTGAAATCAGGAAAGCCCGATATGACCAACTCCAGTAATTACCGGCTAATATCCCTGGCAACAATAATTGCAAGACTATTTGAAAGGGTAATTCAAACACAATCAGATGGGTTTTAAGTATAGATTATCCACTAATATGGCATAATAATAATAATAATAACATAGAATTTATATAGCGCAGTTTTGTGATATTTCACTTCAAGTGCGCTTAATTATAATAAACCTAAATATAGTGTTCTTACGAGTCCTAACAAAGATTGATTAAATAATGTAAAACAAAGAATTTACAGTATATATAGTTTTACAATACATACCTACATTACATACAATTCCAAAAGAACAATATTAACAAAAATAACATACTAGCATAACAGCAATATACTATATTGCCATATTAGTGGTATGGTAATAATAAATTTTACAAGAAACGAAAAACTACTGTATACGGATGCTTCTTAGATCTGAGCAAAGAGTTCGACAGGGTCTGTCCTAAAACCTTATGGTAGAAATTGAAAGCTAGAAATATACCTATTATATATATATCAACACACTATCCTGATAGCACTCCCAGCAGGAAAAGGTTGTATGGTGGGCAGGTACGTACTCCCAACCGATACATTTGCGATCAGGAGAAACTTAATGAGGAAAACCTAAACGCATCTAACAATGTAAAATACTTGGGACATATTATTACAGAAGACCTGATAGAAGACCGGATGACAGCGGAGAAGTATCAGTATACTGTCTAATATGATTGCCCGAAGATTCTTCAAATGCAGTAACAATGTAAAAAAAACATTGTTCAAAGCATTTGGCACTAACATATATACATGTGAAACATGGTGTCGCTACCGAACCAGCCCAATAGAACGACTCCGGATCGAATATAATGATGCTTGAAGAATTATATTTGGATACAGAAGATACAGCAGCGTATCTACAATGTTTACGGAGTTAGGACTACTCGGATTTGTCGGTCTGATGAGACACCGGGTCACTGGAGCCAGGATGCGGCTAATGGCCTCCGATAACACAGTGGTGAGGTGATCGCAGCCTTCCAGCACCAAGCGCTACTCCTGAGCGAGCGCTGGGCCCGAGCACAATCCAGACCACGTCCTACATTATAATTGATTATTTCTATTATCGCATATGGTTTTTTTTTCTTAACTTTATCTGTTGTATCAAATATGTTTGTATAACTCTATGGGACGTGTGGGATTGCACTATCCTCCCCACATCCAGGAATAAAACATTATTATTATTAACAACAAACTGTTAATAATATTGTTCTTCACATACGATGAATGAACGGTTAAACACGATTTACATTATAATCAATTTTCACAACACTTTCCAAAGGAAAGGTTTTTTCTGTCGATGTATTTAGGAAAAAAAATAGTTTTTCAAGTAGGAACCGTTGTTCAGGAAATTTGGAAATGTTTTTCTTTTTCTTGGCAACCCCAACACTATCAACAGATAAAATGTTGTCTGCATCTGACATCTTTGGGAATAATGTAAAAGCTTTTTGAATCCAGTAATAAATTAACTTTTCCTATCTGTTCATAGATGCTGCTGTACCGTGTACCGCTATACATGAAAAAGCAATCAGTCTGACCATGGTGACAGAAAGAATTCATAATCTACCCTTTCATAGATGGCGGGAGTTTAATTATTTCAGGGAAAACGCTTTTTACAAGTTATGCCGTAAATTATTAATTGTTTGCGCCCTTACGTACGCAATATGAATATGAATAAATAGTTTTGTCCATAAACAAACTCAAATCATTCAAGAAAGGCTAACAAATAATTCAGATTTAGATTGAATCACCGATACAATATTGTATTTGTTAGACTTTCTTGAAAAATTTGAGTTTTTTTTATGGATAAAACTAACTATCATATCGACTATATCACCTTAACATGGTACAATATTGTTACTAGAATCGATGTGGTCGAAAAAGGATTTTCATGTCGAGTTAGAAAATCATTTCAACCTTAAAACGATTAATGTGATGTTCTTTTCAATGTAAAAATAATAATAATAATTATAATGTTTTATTCCAGGATGTGGGGAAGATAGTGCAATCCCACACGTCCCATAGAGGTATACGCAGTACCGGATTATCCCTAAGGCAGAGTAGGCAACTGCCTAGGGGCCCCGCATCGGCTGGGGGCCCCGCGCCCCAATAAAAAATAACTTGCATCAACGGTTCGACTCACAATTAGTGAGCAACTCCGGCACACTTTTGGAAAAAGTCAGCTTTCAAGATGTTTTAAATATTTTAATTTTTTATTACGAACATTTATAGGTTAATAACATTACATGCATTTAAGAAAACAACAAATTATAATAATTAGGTTATAACCCAATAACTGTTCACATCACGCACAAATAATAAATAAAAAGTCAATAATTAAAACAAATATTTAAACATAGTTGTATTTTACTTTACTTTCCTTCGTATCAATGGGGATATGATTTTAGGTGCCGTGTGTGGTTTATATTGGCATTTGTTTTGTTTTTTTTTCTTTTGCTTTTATTTCTAATGTTTAAAATATAAATGTTGTACAAGTTTTAGTGTGCACTACCTATCTGCTTGCTAAAATTCTTTGTTTCTCTTCATACCAAGGTTGTCTGGAAGAGATCACTCTGAGAGTTATAAGGCCGCTCATTGTACTATTGTATTCGTTTCATTTTTTTATTGAATGGGGGTGAAGGCATACCTTCGAAATGTAGTAAAAAAACAGATTAATTATGAATAAAATTACGTTTTGGTAGAAAAAAAAGTTTGGAAGTTAGAAAAGGGTAAAGTGCAGTGGCGGACTAAGCCCGTCAGAGGCCTGGGGTGGAAAAGCTGGATGAACCGTTCCCCCCCCCCCTAGTTTAAGAAGTTGATGTAATTTTACAGGTTTTTTCTTCAGTTCACATGGGCCTCTGACTCTAGGGGGGCCACCAAACGCCTCCATGTTCCTTTGATCAAATCCTAAACAAGGCTATAAGGCACAAGGATACTGTAAAAAAAATTGTCATTTTTAAAAATTAATTTTCTGAAGATGCATTTGTTAATAATGCTCTCACCAAATGTTTTAAGGAAATTCGTAAAATTGACGGAGATACCTACAGCATATTATATGAAACCATTTTAAACAGTTTTGTTGAATTAACGTTCAGCAAAACTTTGAACGCGTTTTTCTCGAAACTGCTTTTTTCAACATGGTTGAAAACATATTAGAAAAACTATACGTCCGATTTGCATGTACTAAATCTTAAACTGTTAGTAAATCCAGTCAGTATGGCACCACTAAGGGATTTTTTTTTAATAATGGGCCCCCTTCTATTTTTTTTATGAACAATGCAAATTTTGCATAAAAAATCGAAATTAAAATTCGTTGGTCCGCCATTTTTCCTTATTTTTAAACAAAATTCACCTACGTGGTGAAATAGACACTAGATTTTCAAACAGTTTAAGACCTGCAAATCGGATGAATGGAGGTTAAAAATGTGTTAACAAAGTTTAGAGAAAAACACAGTCAAAGTTTTGCTGAAGGATAAAATTCAAAATACAAACTGCCCAGACCTATGGTTGTAGCGAAACCCGGTCGGCATATAGTTATTGTTTCACATAAAATGCTGTATCTCCGTCAATTTTTCGAATATCTTTAAAACATTTGGTGAGAGCATTTTTAACAACTGCGTCTTTCAGAAAATGAAATAAAAAAATAAAATTACAAAAAAAAAATTACAGTGTCCGCCGTGGGAATCGCCAGAAAAAACCGGAAATATGTCGTTTTAAAATAAAATTTTTAGACGTATTGACTCTTTTTCACCACAAAATTATAAATTGATTTCGAAAGACTGTTCTTTTATCTAGTAAAGCTAAGTTTTAAATTTTATATCTTTATTTTTAGTATATTAAGGTTTTATCGTAGGGCGTTGGCAGATTTGTTAAATTTTCAAACAAAATTTTGTACTATACAACACACATTTCAAATTATATAATCATGGAGTAAAATAAATCAATAAATTATCTGGGAAAGATATGTTTCAGAATTTTAATTTTAGTTTAAATAAAATCACTAAAAAAAGATCCGCGTAATATATTTAAAAAAATTACATTTTTATTTTGCTTAGACATTATTGAAAAATTATAAATACGTATGATCAAAAAATCATTAGAAAAATTACATAATTTGAATAGTTTTATCATCACGAGCTTGAGCATTTTTGAATTTAGGTATTTATCAAAGCAAATATTGTGAATGAAATAATATCGATATTGAGCTATTATGTTAAAATGCTGGTATGGAGAATAATTAATATTACTCATCGGAACCGCCGTGTACAGTTGCAAGGGTACGATCGCAAGATCATCGTTCGACGAAATTTAAATTCTCGGCCGCTGATTAATGGCATTAAAGCCTTTGATAAAGGGGACATGGAGGCGTTTGAAGGCCCCTGAGGACCAGAGGCCCGGGCGGCCCCCCCTTCCCCCCCCCCGCGTTAGTCCACCATTGGTGAAGGGGCCCCGAGACGTGCATTGCCTAGGGGCCCCGACATGGTTAATCCGGCCCTGGGTATACGTACATATTTACACAACAGATAAAAATAGAATAAGAAAAAAAAACATACGCGATAATAGAAATAAAATAAATAATCAATTATAATTTAGGACGTGGTCTGGAGTAAGCTGGGCCCCATCGCTCGCTCATGAGTGGCGCTTGGTGTTTGAAGGCTGCGATCACCTCACCACTGTGTTATCGGAGGCCATTAGCCGCATCCTGGCTCCAGTTACACGGTGTCTCATCAGACCGGCAAATCCGTGTAGTCCTAGCTCCGTAAACATAATGATTCCTACTAAAATTATTATAGGTATATTTATGTAGGTTATAATAAAAACAGTTTTATCGTATTACGATCAGGGCCGGATTTCCGCCTGGGCCCACAAGGCCGATGCCGCGATGCCTAGGGCCCCAACACCGGAATGGGCCCCAGCTAGGTGCCTTTTTTTTCTCACTGCATGGAAATAGTTTTCCGCGGGGCATATATACGTTCGATTTTCTAGTTGGCCACAACAATTCGCGAAATATGATAGTAAAATTGCTATTTTCAAATACAAAAGGCACAATAATTCTGAATCGAACATGAAACTAGACACAAAATTACAATTGGTGACTGGATTCCATATAGTTTAGCTTGAGGGAGGTAAGGCGGGAGGGGAATCCTGGAGGGGAATAGAAACTTAGGAGGAGGAGGAGGGGTGACTACAGGTTGGGGGACGAGGGAGGGGCAGAGAGAGGGATAGCAAAAGATGCGTAGTAACGGTAAGGGATAGTAGAAGGTATAAATGAAAATCAATGCTTCTCGCACGGACAGCTGCATGTAGCCTGCTTGGAAAACCTAGACGTAGACGAGAGTGGGGAGACTACGAAGCACTTTTTTTAATCAATGTGAAGGATGATTTTATCCATATTTTTGTCGTCGAATTTCAGTGCACCTTTTCCTATACATTTGGTCATCTTATAAGTATTTGTGTTTTCTTCTTACGAGTCACTAGAAGTCGTTTTCTTTTGTGTTTTCTTTTGCCTGTTCATTTTAGAGTGATTTTCAGTAGGATTTGATCCTTGGTCTGCTAAATGTCTGCAGAGGTTCTTTGGGCGCTTTATGCCACTACACCAAAGGAGACTTAGGTGGGATTATGAATTTATCGTATTATATTGGAACCGAGTACCCGTGAATTAAATAAAAATTTTATTGCCATCTCATTCTCTCGCAGGCTAAATCCTATAGACGTAAGTGTTTGTATCTTTTTAGTGTCGCTCGTTTAAGTTTCATAGAGTTTCAAATCACAACGGTACTAAAGATGTTTTCACTTCAAAAATGTTTTGTATACGTATACTTCAATAAACATAATAAAAACACAAACAATTTCTTCCTTCGAGTGGAATTGCAAAGCATGCAGGTAGTATTATACATTTATACTCTGCGCCAAAAAAAACTTAACAAGGAAAAATGATTCAGCCTCTTGGGTTTGGCAAATTTTTATAAAACAGCAAGAACCTTTCAAAATTAAAAGCAACGCATCAGCGGAGAAGAACTCCTCATTAAATTATCGCATTACATTAACTCCGCCGCTAAACAAACGGACGTGTCGTGTTTGGTTGAGTGTGAATAAATAGTTTAAAGTATGTTAATCTATGCTCGACTTTCTCTCTTGTTCTATGATTGAAATCTCTGTGATCTCGTTTTCCGCGGCCCAACGATTTCAAGAGAGAATTTATCTGCCAATGGAAATTCTTAAATATACCATACTCTTCTCCGCCAGAATTCACACACTAGAGACATTCATTTTCACATCAATTTCAGTGTCACTCGCGGAGTTAGATTTGACCTCCTCGACGAATGTAATTTTTTCCACCGGCTTCGGTATCTAGCCACTAGCCATTCATCTCCAGTCCTCAGACCTTTTAATTCGGCTATAACCTTCCACACAATCACTCAATCTCTTATTTGATCTCTGATCTCGTGATCGCTTCCACCGAGGCACCCATTTGAACATTTGGAATGGTCATGGTCAACCCATCGCAATCTTAGAAATTTCTTCTTCAGTTGGTTTCTCATTGCTGAGGATCGTGAATTCCACTCCAACTTCCATGGTGAACAAGGCTCCTGCACTCCTCGGTGTCCTGCGTTGCATTGTGAGACAAGTACACCGAAGTTCCGGAAGCCTGTGATACATGGTCGCTTCAACATTGGTGATCTTCCACGTTTCTCTTGCCAAACACTTTGCCAGTATAACCACAAGTGTCTCCAGGTTCAAATTCTCCGTTTTGCAGACAGTTGATGGCTTTTTATGGATGCTCAGCTCTTCCAGAATTAATACTACAGATTTTCTAAAATTTCTCTCACTAAGAGTGTATGGCTCCCTTTCAGTGGCTCTCTTCTACTGATTTTCTCTTGGATGTGCTCAGAATAAACCGTCTAAGAGTCTAAGAGTCTATCCCATAGATTCTCAACCTTTGTTTGCCCACCGCCCCCTTTGAGAATATTATTGTTTCTAGCGCTCCCTAAATCGCAAAGAAAGCAATTGTCGTCGTATTACCACAACGGGGGGGGGGGGGGGGGGCGTAATGGGATGGGGAAAGATGGGATATAATAATTATTTTTATTAATTTCTTACACCATTACAAATTTGAGTTTATTACATATAAGAAATAACGTCATATACATATTTTACAAAAAAATGTGTACAAATATTTAAACATAAAAGAAATTTCAAGAAAAATTGCAATTAAAAAAAAATTTAGGCGGTGCTGAAAATTTCGTCAATGTGGAGAAACTCTTTCAAGAATCAAAATAATTTCCCTTTTGAATCTGTCGTCACTGACGCCAAATGTATCAATCTCGGAGGAGATTTGGTTTAGGAGCAATATTTTCCTCCCTACCGGGAGAACCATTGGCTGGTTAGTCCTACAGGCAAGAAGATAGAATAATCTATGATGACGCTGTCTAAGATAGTCATTTGGAACACAGAGACTCACGCGCTCCAAAATGGCTGAATTCTCAATATAGCCTCGCAGCTGAATAAGTGGGTGGCGGCATACCCTTCTCTTCTGAGCTGCAGGGTGAGTCCCAGCATGCCCAGAAGAAAGTTCGTAGGGTAGAGCCATAGATAGATTTCGGGATACTTCCTCATGTAGATAAATCTTAGAAACTTTTTTGAACCCTCTCCAACAAGAGGGAGCACCCCACCTCATGTGAATTCCAGATAAGCGAACCACTCTCCAGCCTACTCGGACCAGGGTGAAGTATAAAATCTTCGGAGAACGGGTATCCCGAAAAACTCTGACGGTTCGGAGAACAAACCCTAATATTTTTAAGGCCGACTGGCAAACTCCTTCGATATGAGGGCGAAATGTCAAATTACTTTCATACATAATCCCAAGATCCTTTATATTAGAAACTCGTCTGAGATTATAACCGAGCATAGTGTAACTGTGAGACTAAATGCTCTGGTAAAAGTCAGAACTACGAATTTCAAGACATTGAAATGAAGCTGGTTTCGTTGACTCCATTCTGAAATATTATCAACCTCAGCTTGAAGGCGCAGGCAGTCCTCAATATTTCTCATTAGAAGATATAATTTTAGATCGTCAGCGAACAGCAAAAAGCGAGAAAAACGGATGACTCCAACAATGTCATTAATGAAAATGGAAAAGAGAAGATGCCCCAGGATCGATCCTTGGGGAACCTCAGAAAAAAACAAGAAATTCAGCAGATTGGAAGATTCCGTGTGTGACAAATTGCTTTCTGTTCTTCAGGTAACTTTAAATAAACTTTAACATCTGGGAAAGTTTTGTGACTAATGAATTTTATGACTAATCGTGATTCACAGTATCGAAGACTTTGGAGAAGTCGTTATACTAACAGTCTACTTGGCATCCACTGTCTATGGACCTAGCAACATAGTCGGTAAAAACCTTCAGATTGGTTTCAGTGGATCTTCCTTTCCTGAAACTATGCTGTTCCGGGGATAATGTCTGAGGCGCAAGGAATTTATGAATTCATTTTTCAAATAGTTTAGCAGGAGCTGATAGTATGGCAACTGGTCTATAATTTTCAATTAACTTTTTCGAACCTTTCTTAAAATAAGGATATATTTTGGAAGTTTTCCTTACTTCATGAAAAGTGGAAGTACTAATACATAGTTAAGTTAAAGATAAGACATAATGGCGTTTTTAGGAACTCGGCGAACCCTTCAATAAAAAAAAATACCTGAACGAAGTTTGATCCGATGAAGTGTGAGTTCTTCATAAGACTTGTGGCACTCATAACGTCAGATTCCGTTAATATATCTAAATCGACGTTTGAAGCTCCTCTGGTATTAAATATGGCCCCATTATTAATGTCTAGAAGTGGAGGGTTTTTATTGTAGACCGATTGAAAACGATCAGCAAATGCGTTAGCCACACCCAAGCCACGAAATTCCTGATTACCTTTCATCATGGTGTATTCAAGGCCTCCATCCTTCCGAAGGGATTTTATATAGTGCCAAAACATTTTGGGATCATGCATGATGTTTTCCTCGATTTCAGATACGTATGCTCGATAGGCCACTCGAACCTCGCGCTTAACTAACTTTAAAAATTTAACAGATCGTATTCATTCTGAAGACCTCCAGCTTTCCAACGCTTATGAGGGCATGTTTGATATCTATATTCGAGATGACTTCTCTCGGGGACCACTTCGGGTACTTGCGACCACCACCACTGTCGTTAGCAAACGAAGCGCACTCGTTTCCTCGTTGATATCCATTAGGATAAACTTGTAAATGATTTTAATAATTTTAAAATTACGCGCGTGGCGAAAAAGACGTACGTCCCGCCGGCGAACTATCTGGAGCACTGATGGGGTGGGATGGGTTTCTCTGGATCTCCTACCGCCCCCTCTGAAACGCCCCCCAATTTTCTCTTGGTCTTCTACCGCCCCCCTGAAGGTCTGAAACGCCCCCAAGGGGGCGTTATCGCCCACGTTGAGAACCTATGGTCTATCCAATGTTCGCGATGGTTATCTCCGTCATCGACAGCATAGGCTGTTTTATTTCCCAACCTGCGGGACTAACTTGCCAATGGTCATACCGATGGGTGAGGACGAACGTGCCGGTGAACAAAATCAATTCGTATATCGACATATGATAGCAAGCATGAAGCTTTGTTACTGCTGATATAGTTGACATCTACTTTATTTATTTTATTTTAAAACTTATTTTAATAATAATAGTTTTTTCCAGAATGTATGCAGGGGTAGTGCAATGCATAAATAAAAAGAAAGACAAATAATACGATAAGGTAAAAAGTAAATAACAAAACATAAATACAATTTTAAAAAAAAATGTGAAAATCATGAGAAATTAAACCGAAAAAAAATATTAACACTTAAATTAATCAATGATTCTTCGATTGGTGGCATTGGCGCAGTCTGCGCCATCAACTTCCCATGCGGCGGCGGAAAAGTGCCCGGAAAGTGTGCACTCGTCCCTCCAGGAAAATTTCTGTAGCACTGCAGTATCTCGGTAGGCTGAAAAGTTGGCGATAAGCGTTATTGTAGGCGACTTTTATCTTATGCCATTGGGATGCAGTATAGTCATCCCACAGTTCTGACGTGTACAGCGATGTGCAGAAAGCGTTGAACAGTTCTTTTTACGTCTTAACCGCATACCTGCTGATATCGCTCTTCTTTGCCTTTCCATATCCTCGATGTCTTTTAGGTCATTTGTGAAAATATGTCCCAGGTACTTTACGGTACGACTTAATTCCATTTTAATTCCATCTAGCCTTACTGGGGGTGTTTGGATGATTTCGTTTTTCATATTTGAAAACCATAACGATTTACTTGGACGTATTATATAGAAGGTTATGATTTTTTGCAAAGTCTTCAGATATTTTGAGTAATTTCTCGAGTGCGCTAAGTGACGGTGCGAGATGAACAATATCATCTGCGTAATTAATTCTATTTACACACACTCTGTGTAAATGGCAACCTATTTTCGTATCATTAAGTCTTTGAATGAATTCATCAGTGTATAGATAGAAGAGAACCGGATACATGCTTCCTCCTTTCCTTACTAATAAATAATTAAATTTAATTGATACCTATACAAGTGTGACTGGCTGTTCATGGTATCCTGAGTCTTTGTAACTAGAGTTGAGAACATTCTGTATTTTCGTTCCTCGTGGTGTGATCTGACTTCTTAAGATGGATTCCATTTGCCATTAACCCAAATACATAGGATTTTTTTTATTAAGAAACACAATCATTAATTTGGTTCGCTATTTTTATTATGACTGCATAAAATGTCAATTAATTCATGAATTATGAGAACCTACTTACCCAAAACCTATCAATGAACACCGATGACTTAATTAATATAGGATTTATCACAAAGATTTCGTTTTTCACTGTAATAATAATATATTTGCAACGTGAAGAAATTTAAAATCAAGTTGTGAAAATTTGACTTGCCATTGGCAAACGAAGAAGCGACTTATTGCTATTACATATTTATCGGTTGTTTTGAAATAATTTTAAACATATCTGCGGCCATTTAATGTGTTACTTCATCCGGGTGTTGAACCGGTGATGTAAAAATACTCACAGACGACCTCGATAGTGGTGCAATCAATTTTTTAGGTTAAAAAGTGCGTGCGATGCAACTTATCTTTAATTAACAGTTTAATAATTAATCATGGTCAATTATGGCAGCAAATATATTGTATTTTAAAATCAATAAATTAGTAGGCAATACAAACGTAATTTCTACACGAAACACTATAATGTTGCACAGTATTTGTTAGCTATTTCCGTGGACTTGATTTGTTTTCATATCTACAGTTTTATTCCGAGATTGATGAAATTTTGCACACTTGATCTTTAAAACAAGTGGAGGGAAGGTCGCTGTTTAAAATAGGCTTTGAAACACTCTGTGTAAAGTGTAAAGACTTTTCGGCTAGTTTTAAAAAATATTTTTGTAAGCATTAGATTTAGTATTTTATTCAATAAACTAATTTAGTTACAAAATTAGTGTTAACCTTGTGACTTCATATTTTGGGTTAAAACATTGATTCTTGTTGATGTATTATAATATTAGGTCCTTACATATGAAATTGGCGTTTTGTATGGGAGAAACTTTGTATGGGAGCTTATGGGAGTTTTGTATGGGAAGCTTTTTCACCTTCCCAATTTGCTTCAAGTGGATTAAAACAGTTTTATCACTAACACCGCAGCCTGCAGCTAACTCGGACGTGGTTTGCGATGGATCCGCTTCCACAATAGCCTTCAATTCTTCATTATCAACTTTGGTCTCCGGCCCTCCACGGGGCTTGTTCTGCAGGTCGAAATTTCTAGAACGAAAACGTTGGAACCAAAAACGCACTGTTTTTTATTTTGCGGCACCGTCGCCATACACATCATTAATCCTTCGAGCCGTTTCTGCAGAACTGGTGCCACGGTGGAACTCGTACTCGTAAATAACGCGATATTTCAAGTTTTCCATTTTGTAAACTAAGTGACGCAAAGAAAAAAAACAAATGAATTGTAATTTTCGAAACACAAATACATGAGTATAGCTGTATAAATTTGAATTTGGAATTCCTAACCAAAGAGAAGATATTTGAGATCAAAGTTGCCAGGACGGCAAAACGCCAATTTCATATGTAAGGACTCAATATTACTAAAAATATAAATAATCCAAAATACCTGAAAAATACTGTGCAGAAACGGTCCGTCCGTTTGATAGATTCTCCCATCTTAAGCCTCCGCAACCCGAATTTCTACCGATTTCTTACATATCTCCCTTAAACACTTTCAGCCTTACTAAAAAAAAAACTACAGCACGATTGATGACCTGTGTTTTTGTAGCAACATCCGTACAACAAATTTACACTAAAACACGAAATTCTACCAATAAAGAATATCACGCTAAAACAGATTTTAAAGTTTGGCAACAGTGCAATTTTTAGTAATGTTCATACAAAATTGTTGTTTTCAATGTTTTCATTCATGGCCGCTAGATGGGGGCGCCGGCGCATTCGCTGTTCGCAGTGAAAACATATTTTAAGCCGCGAAAGATTATTTGCGTACGGCGATGTGCTTCGTAATATTACCAAAGTGATCGTAATTTTTATTAATATGACTAATTCACTCTTATATTCATATAATTGATATATTTACCGTGTTTTTTGTGGTTTTTCATAAGTGGAAAATATTCGGTTTAGTGGCGAAATTCCTAAAAATACAAACTAGTTATTTTTATACTAACTATGGGCCGGGGAATACGAATCTGAAAGAATTAGGCGGCGGCAAGCAATATTAACTGAATTATACGACTTTAAAAATTTTTTTACACACATAGGAAAATGGCCATTTTGGAAGCATTCTGATTCCTAGAAAATCAAACTAGTTATTTTTATACTAACTTTGGGCCGGGGAATCCGAATCTGAAAGAATTAGGCGGCGGCAAGCAATATTAAATTAATTATACGACTTTTAAATTTTCAATATATACATACGAAAACAGCCATTTTGACACATGAAAACCATAGAAACCATCAAATTAAGTGTTGCCATTAAGCAGTAATATCAATAACGTAAAACTTTCCGACACGATAATTCTTCACATGATAATTCATCACATAACACATTAACCTGATGAATTATGACTATCTCAACGGCCGTATTCTTAAACCAAAAGTATGAAAATTCGTAGTCTTAAAAAGTTGTTACCTAGACCGGTCACCAATATCAATGTTATTATATAAAACCTAACCTAACCTAACCTAACCTAACCTAACCTAACCTAATCTAACCTAACCTAACCCAACATGGTTTGTGCCCCTTTATACCGCCTGCTCGCGTCAATTTAAAAAAACATCCCAGTTTTCAAGTAGTTTAGCGGCTACGCTAGGTTTGTGTAACATGGTTTGTGCCCCTTTATACCGCCTGCTCGCGTCAATTTAAAAAAAACATCCCAGTTTTCAAGTAGTTTAGCGGCTACGCTAGGTTTGTGTAACATGGTTTGTGCCCCTTTATACCGCCTGCTCGCGTCAATTTAAAAAAACATCCCAGTTTTCAAGTAGTTTAGCGGCTACGCAAGGTTTGTGTCACATGGTTTGTGCCCCTTTATACCGCCTGCTCGCGTCAATTTAAAAAAACATCCCAGTTTTCAAGTAGTTTAGCGGCTACGCTAGGTTTAGGTAGCATGGTTTGTGATACAAAAGTGAGTAAAATTTATAAAAAGTAAGTACTTAAATTATAAACATGTTATTTTACGTTATTGATATTACTGCTTAATGGCAACACTTAATTTGATGGTTTCTATGGTTTTCATGTGTCAAAATGGCTGTTTTCGTATGTATATATTGAAAATTTAAAAGTCGTATAATTAATTTAATATTGCTTGCCGCCGCCTAATTCTTTCAGATTCGGATTCCCCGGCCCAAAGTTAGTATAAAAATAACTAGTTTGATTTTCTAGGAATCAGAATGCTTCCAAAATGGCCATTTTCCTATGTGTGTAAAAAAATTTTTTAAAGTCGTATAATTCAGTTAATATTGCTTGCCGCCGCCTAATTCTTTCAGATTCGTATTCCCCGGCCCATAGTTAGTATAAAAATAACTAGTTTGTATTTTTAGGAATTTCGCCACTAAACCGAACTTTAGCCTCATAAGTTTTAGTGAAGTTATAATAACAATAATTGTACTTTCAAAGTTGAAATGTCAAAAAGTTTTTTATATGATACATAAAAATTCATATTTACATTTAATGATATTTTTTTTATGAGAATTTCATAAAAGTGGTGGTTTTTCTAAATATTAATATCAAATTCACGTGTTGGTAAGCTTATCAAAGAAATTAACATCTTAAGTGGTGCAAGAAATGTGTTGAAATGTCAGAGATATTTTTAAGGTTATTTTTTTGGCATTAAAAAAAACTTTGAAATTTTTTATAATTTTTTTATTGTATGCACGAGGAAAAAGTGAGGTGACAGTTTCATTTCAAATTCATTATGTAAAAGGTCTGTATTTTTTAAATTTTAATTTTTTAAATATTTCTGTACACTTTCATCAAAAATGTTTTGGTAAGAAATTATTTTACACATTTTTCCGTGTTTAAATCTTAAAATATTGCAGTTTTTTTAAACTATACTGTATTTCAAATACACAATCTAATAGGTAATTTTATCAAGTTTTTAAAAATGGTGTTTGTTTTTAGGGCACCTTCAAAAATAAGAAATATATAGAACATTTAAAATACTTTGGAAAATTCCAAATTTCGTTCAGACATCATCCCTAAAACAGAGATAAACCCAGGCTGTGTAAACGGTGTGTATTTTTTTCCAAGAACATTTTTTTAATTAGTAATGTTTAAGTTTTTATCAGAAATTATTACAAACACATTATGTTTCAGTTATTTTACAAGTTATATGTACGAAAAAATTCTCAGTGTTTCTTTAAATGCTGTTTAAGACAACCCTCGCGAGATTTTTGCTCTATTTTAAACTTTAGATTTTCACAATTTTCGCATCGCTGTAAATGTTAGCGCGCTCCTCTAACATTCGTTACTTCATATCTCTCCAACTTCTTCTTTTTGAGGCCGGTTACGGTGCCTTATCAGACGGATTGCAAACTTGGTTGTTCTACCGGTATTTAAGTGGAAGATGCTCCAAGGAACTAGCGTCATTGATCCCCTCGGCATCGGTGTATAGCCGGGACACACGCAAACGCGCGCTCAACATATGTACATGATTGACATTTGTCACATGATAACGGGTCGCTTCTACGACTCGTTCTTAAATTCAACAGCTCGGCTGTGGAACAATTTGCCGGCCTCTGTGTATCTGGTCTCTTCAAGACCCATGTTCAGTGCTTCCTCTCCTTAAGGTGAAGTTATACGTGAAATCCTATTTAGATACTATTTAGAATAATCTTTACGAGGAATTGGCTTACAGTATGAACATGAAAAAATGTGCTACGGATAAACTGAAGCTTTAACTAGGTTTTGTATGTATTGGAATTACAATAAAATTATTATTTACATAACAAAAAATATAAGCGTAAACCACTAAAAAAAAATGTTTTTCATGACTTAACTACGAAGGAATATAAGATTTTTTTAAAATAAAAATACTCCTTTATGGCTAAGACTATTTTTGAGGTTTTCTACGTTCTAACGTTTTTTCGTTTTTATAAAATTATTCACAAAATAAATAAAAACCACTTTTTTGCTTACTTGCTTCGCGCAAATAAGACGCTCGATTGTAAATTTTGCAGGCACGAGAATCGAAATATTTCTAGCATATTCCTCTTAAAGATACCCTCCACACAGCATCTTCAAAGATGACATAGGCCCTGAGGGAAACAATTTTCCTCGGGGCCTCTTGTGCAGGGTTACTGTAAAAAAAACCATGAATTGCTCGTTAGGAAAAGATACTTCGTCCTTTCTTAACTGTCCTTCATTTGATGAGACCCGAACAATGTTTCGGCAACTATTTGCCAGAAACCTGTCAGGTTTAAACCCTATACACAAATCTGACTTACCTACTGAATGACTGAAGTGCATTCACCTTATAACTGTAAATAACACATATGAGTATGTATTGTACACGGAATAAATAATAGTGACTTTATAATTCGTACCTGACCAGAATAGCATTTCAAACGATGTCGGTTTTTGTTGGTCGGCCGGTCATTTTCAATGTTAACGGAATGCAAAACACGAAGTTCTTAAACGGAAGAAAGTTATTCGGTTGTCAGTTAACTGGCGAATAACAAGTCTGTTTGTTGTCACGTAGATTCAATTCTAATAATGCTAATCTAAGATTAACTTTTAATTATGTGGATTGAAAGTTTTGGCAGAGTTCAAACATGTTTAACTCGGTAACAGTAAAATATAATAGTATATGGAGTAGGGTAAGTAATTGGTTTTTATCATTGAGCAAAAGGGAGGTGGAAAATGAACCATCGTAGGCTTGAGAGTGAGCGCAAAGGCAATAAACATAGTTCCTTATCGCTATAATAATAAGCTGCAGCTCTTTCTCACACATTAAATAATGGTGAGACAAAAGACGAGACACACAAAATACGTGAGACTGTTTACTACTATTATCATCTAGAAGAAACAGATACATTTATCTTATTACGGCTCAGCTACGGTGACGGGAATTGCGTTTCATTTTCTTTATACGTTTGAGGGAGATGTAAGTTTCCTTTGGGGGGTGCAGACATTCGTTCATCGTTTGTTTTATTTGCGACTGTTGTTATTTAGTGTCTAAGAAAGAGCTGAAGCAATACATGTTTAAGAACAAAAACAAAATCATCAGCGCATTGACATTTGGAATTCACTCACTCACTTCAATATTATCCTTGTAACTATATTCTATACTTTCAAAATTATCGTCACGGCTAATAGTATTGTAGGAATGTAAGGAGACGTCGCGGTGCGGCGTGTGAGAGAGACGCAAGAAAATAATTTATTTTTTTTCTTTGGAGGAAACTTTGGTACCTACGTACATTGTATCTCATCTTTTGAAAGAGCTGCAGCGTTATTGTGGTAAAGAACGTATCTTTATTGTCTTTTTTACACCGTCACGGTACCATAATCGTGAATTATCACGGTAATAATAAAAGCGCTCATTGGATCGGTAGTTTGGAGCCCGCGCCAGGTGAAGTGTTCCCTAATGTTGGAGAAGGTTCAGAAGAAATTTTTGACATTTTTCTACCTGAAAGAGTATGGCTACCACTCTATGAACTTATACTATATTACCTTCACAAATCTATGAACTTATATATAACTAAAAAAAAACGTGAAAATTCTTGAGAAATAGCAAATACATAATACTAAACGGAGTATAGTGGGTGATTTTAACAAGCAAACGAAATATGCATTTGAAGTAAGAATGATTTTTACAATTGAAGAAGACTTGGTCAAGAGTCTCCTCTTCCACACCGCATTAGCAGAGTGGACTAACTAGGATTCAGATTTTAAACCAATGAGCTGGCAGTATCAGCAGTGACCAATTATCATTCACGAGACATAGGTTTATTTGGAATATGATTTTGTATTCCAGCTTAGAAAGATCCAGTTTGGGTTTTCTTTTTAACCAATTTTCTTCCAACAGGAACGAGACATGTTGGATTTATGAATAGATAAGTCGTCTGAGATAGGAATTCTAAAATTTTAAGGATGACAACTAGAGATTGTTCAAAGTTTTGCATCATTCTAGTAACCAACGTGAATTTTACGATAAAATTATTACTTGTTTTCTGAATGAGTCAAAATTGTTTCGGTCAGTTAAGTTTTCTTCTGTTATGTTGGTAATAGTAATACATCAGCTGTCACATTCTGATAGTTGGCAGGTCTGTCACTTCACTTGATAGATAACCTTGAACTTGTTAACAGTGTCAATAAACGTCTCATATAATGAATCGGCTTTTGTGTTTAATTACAAACCTCAGACATTATAATTGGCGACGAGAAAATCAGTAAAACATATTAAAACGTGTGTTAATAATACTGTCAGTAATTAACAGTGATTTCGCCGCGGAAAAAAACATTTTTTTCAACATGTCGAATAGTAATTTGCCAGTGCCTCATTTCGAACCGGATTGCGAAAGTTTCAATATGTTTTTGGAACGCATTCAAATTTATCTGAAGATTATTAATATCGCAGAGAAAGAAAAAATTGGTTACTTATGTATGTTGATCGGTGCAGAAAAATTTAAAATTTTAAAAGAGACATTGCATCCGAAAAATCTAGAAGATTTAACCTTCAACGATATGGTAACAACACTGAAGAGTAAATATGAAGAAAAAAAGTGTACAATTGCCCAAAGATATAAATTTTATAACCGGAAACAACATTCTAACGAAGGAATCGATGATTATATTACGGATATAAAAAGTCTGTCAATATCATGCAATTTTGGTGCTTTTCTAGACGAAGCTCTGAGAGACAAATTGGTGTGTGGTTTAAAAAACGATGCAATGACTAGAAGATTACTATCTGAAGACGAAACGTTAACTTTTGAAAAAGCAAAATTAATTGTCAAGAACATTGAGACAGTAAGTCACAGCTCAGAGCAAATTTTACACAAAGAAAATTATACATCGGAAATTTGTGAAGTCAAGTCAAAAATGTCACGTAAAAAAACATGTCATGTCTCAAAGGATCGCCCTTCACGTCAGCATAGTCCGAGTAGGCGAATTCATCTGGGTCAAAGGAGTTCAAGGTCATCAAGTCATCCGTCATCTCCATCACGTCAAGGGTCCAGAAGATGCGAGAGGTGTTTTATAACTCACCAACCGGAGTTATGTCCGTCAAAAAAGTGGAAATGTTACAAATGTAATATTTACGGTCATACGTCGAAATTTTGTCCAAGTGCAAAATCAATCATCAATCACGTAAAATGTGTCAATAATATAAATGTATTAAATATGTCAGTGTCTGATACAGCGGAAATTAATTTAATTGTAAATGGTATCCAAATTTCTTTCATGATTGACACAGGAAGTTCATCGACATTAATAAGTCATAAAATGTACATAAAATTATTCAAAACTTGTCAGTTAAAGCAATTCTACGGTAATTTGTTTACAGCAAATAGTCAAAATTTATTGTGTTTTGGATTTTTTATGGCAAAAGTAAATGTTGTTGACTCTAATGTTATAATAGATTTACCAGTATTGGTTATAAAAAATCTATCGTCTGATGCTATTCTGGGTAGAAATTGGTTAAAAGTGTTTAATCCATCTTGGGAAAATACTTTCATAAGTTCTTTAGTGTCAAATATGAATAATAATACTGTAAATTCAGTGTCTGTCAGCGAGAAAAATAAATCAAATATTATCAAAAAATTGTCACAAAAATATTTAAATTCTTTTTCGATTACTAATAACGATTTACCAATTAAAGAATTTTTTGTGAATTTAAGTTTAAAAAATAATGCTACTCCTGTTTTCCACAAAGCATATGAAGTTCCTTACGCACTTCGTGCTGAAGTTTGCCAAGAGCTAAGTCGTCTTGAAAGCGAAGGCATTATTTCAAAAGTAAAATATAGTAATTGGTCTTCCCCAATAGTTTGTGTACCTAAACAAAATGGAAAATTACGTTTATGTGCAGATTTGAAATCTACAGTCAATCCACAATTGAGAATTGATCAATATCCTATTCCACGTCCAGAGGATATTTTTAATAAATTTTCAGGTTGTCAAGTATTCTGTAAATTAGATTTAACAAACGCATATTTACAGTTGTCTGTGTCAGATTCTAGTAAAGAATTACTTACAATTAATACATGTTATGGTTTATATGTCTATAATCGTTTACCTTACGGATTATCATCGGCTCCTGCCGTATTTCAAATGGTAATTGATACAGTTTTGGGTGGCATAAAGAACTGTGCTGCATACATTGATGATATGTAACAATACGAATATACACATTACTTACGTGTTTGAATCAGCTCCTGCTAAAATATTTAAAAAATAACTAATTTAAATAGATCCTGATCAAAAGTAATACCCTACTCTAGTGCTACTTTAGTAAGAGTGCAGTGAAAGTAGTGCATTACTCCACATACGTGTTGTGTTAACTCAAAACCTAAGTTTATTTAAAATAATCCGCCATTACCGCTATTAGGTACCTAATTCCACCGAGCGCGAATTACTACTCTAGAGTGACTGTGTGTGTGTTCGTTCTAGCCGCTCAGCGCAAGTACTCACACCTTCCCGCCGACACAATTCAGGGCAGCTAAACCCATCTCGCCAGCTACTTTATAATGGACTCCTGCGATACATATGCATTCATCACATTAGCAAACAATATTATACGTGATTTAAATACGACCATCATGGATCCCACTAATAAATTTACTAAAGAACAAATGGGAAAATTAACGCCTCAACTCTCAGTGCTACTAGGCAATATTAGTTTGGTTTCGACAAAAGTGGGATTTCTTGAAGGTGAATTAAATGCCTACAGGAACATATCACCTAATCATTCAAAACATTTGTCAACTACCAACATCGAAACGGAACAACTAACAGGAATCTGCGAAACTTTGGCGGAAATGGACGAGAGAAAATCGCGATCTAAAAATGTAATAATGTTCAATGTTCCTGAAAGCTCGGGCAATTCTCAAACTGCAACAATGAGTGAAGATCTGAATAAAGTCAAAAATATTCTTAACAATGTTGATAACGTAGATACCTCGGTAATTAAAGTGTATCGATTGGGCAAAAAGGATACTAATAAAACACGCCCCATCAAGATCGAACTGTCCGATAAACATCAAGCCAGAACCATTCTACAGAAAAAAGGAATACCGTATGGAAGTGTAACTATCAAGACCAAGAATGACTTAACAATGCTTCAACGGCAAGAAGTACAAAACTTGTGGAAGGAGCTGGAGGATCGAAAAAGCAAGGGAGAAAATAATTTAATTATTAAATATATCAACGATAGACCTAAAATTATAACCAATATACCAAAAAACTTATAACCGTGCCACGTTACATCTTCTACCAGAACGTCAGGGGACTTCGGACTAAACTCAGTGACTTTAGAACTAATGCACCCACCATCACACAGGACATCATCATACTCTCTGAGACCTGGCTGGAACCATCGATATACTCAGCGGAGCTGGGTCTACCTAACCACAGTATCTACCGAGTTGACCGAAATCGGAACACCAGCTCTAAATCAAGAGGAGGAGGCGTCCTGATAGCAGTTAATAAAAAAATTTCATCTAAATTATTAAAAAACAAAAACAATGATGTTGAGCAAATTTTTGTAATGTTAAACGATAAATCCAAAAAAACTATCATCGGATGTGTATATATTCCACCAAATTCTAATGTAATAATGTATAAAAATCACTGCGAAGATGTCGAGCTACTCAAATCTAACCACCCTAATCACAATATTATAATTTGCGGTGATTATAACCTACCCAATTGTAAATTTAATGATTTGGATTACTTACCATTAACGGCGTGCGAGAGTGAAATCTTAGACATGTCTAACTATTTAGGTCTATTTCAATGTAACTATGTGCCGAATTGCAGTAATCGGACTCTTGATTTAATTTTTTCTACTGATAAGGATATACAAGTCTATGAGTCAGCCGAATCCTTTGACCCAATTGATAATCACCACCCTCCACTTACAATACTAGTACCCAATACAATAGAGTGTGCCCCCTTAATTAAAAATTGTAGTCGTAATTTTATTAATGCTAATTACCAGGACATTAATCAAGCACTTAACAAAGTAAATTGGTCTGTTCTCAAGGAAGGTGATCTCAACTATAGCGTAGAACTATTTTACTCTCAACTGAATAGTATAATTTCCGACACAATTCCTCTAATTCATCATAAAGTACGAAAGTATCCGATATGGTTCAGCAAAGAATTAATTCAGTTAATTGTTATTAAAAAAGAAACCCATAAAAAATATAAAGAACACAGAACAATTCCCAACTATACGGCATTCAACAATATTAGAAGAGATTGCAAAAAAATGACAAAGAGTTGTTATAATAATTACATTAATTCGGTTGAGAACACGATACTTCATGATGTAAATTACTTTTGGAAATACACAAAATCAATGAAAAACAATGATGCTGGTATTTCCGGTAATATACGTTACGGAAAAAACAGCTCCAGTAAAATTTATGAAATTGTTAACATGTTTGCTGATTACTTTAAGGACGTGTATGAACCTGATATTCCTGATGACTCAATTCCGTATTTCAATTCGGATATAAATTTAAACTTATCGCAAATACACATCGATATTGAAGACATTATAGTCTGTATTAAATCACTTGAACCCAAAACAAGCTCGGGACCTGATAAGATTCCTTCCATCTTACTTAAGAATTGCGTCCAAAGTTTATCTGTTCCCCTTAATATACTGTTTAACAAGTCTCTCTCTACAGGACACTTTCCACAAATATGGAAACTTAGCTACCTAACTCCTGTATATAAAAGTGGTGATAAATCCTTTGTTGAAAATTATCGGCCTATCTGTATTCAATCGTCTATACCTAAACTTTTTGAAAAATTGATTCTTAAGAAAATCAGCTTCTTTGTAAACCCTTGTATCGCAACTTGTCAACACGGCTTTATTTCCGGCAGATCAACTTTGACTAACCTAACATTATATGAAAATTTCATTTCTAATGCACTTGCCAACAAACAACAAGTCGATTCTATATACACCGACTTCAGTAAGGCGTTTGATAAGGTCTGTCTTAAAATCCTCATTAATAAACTTTTGAAACTCGGCATTAATGGAAACCTTTTATCTTGGTTTAAGAGTTATTTACTAAGGCGTCTGTTAATTGTCTGTATTAATGGTCACTTGTCCTACACGTTCGAAGCTACCAGTGGCGTGCCCCAGGGTTCTCATCTTGGTCCTTTACTTTTTAATTTATTCATTAATGATGTATCAAACATATTCACCCGTGTTCTCATTCTAATGTTCGCTGATGATATGAAGATATATAGAATTATTGATAATATCGAGGACTGTCTGACACTTCAATCTAATATTAATAGCTTTTATGATTGGTGTCTTATAAACAAATTAACTCTCAATGTAAAAAAATGTCAACTTATGAGATTCCACAGAAAAATAAACCCTTTGTTGTTTACCTACTTTCTCAATAATCACATCTTATTATCTGTTGATGAAATAAGAGACCTTGGTATAACCTTTGACACTAAATTAACATTCATTAAACATATTAATAATATAACCAGTAAAGCAATGCAAATGTTAGGATTTGTCTTAAGGATTTCAAAGGATTTTAAAAATTTAAAAACTGTCAAATTACTTTACACTTCACTTGTTAGAAGCCAACTAGAATTTAACTCCACCATTTGGAATCCTTACTACAGTGTGCATGAGAATTCCCTTGAGCGAGTCCAACATAAATTTTTACGTTATATTAATTTTAAATTGGGAATATTAATCGAAAACATTAATTACCCCTCTCTGTTACAATTATTGGGACTCGATACATTAAAAGAAAGAAGAATTTGTTCAGACCTATTTTATTTATTTAAAATCGTTACCAACCTGTTGAACTCCCCTGAACTTCTTTCGTTAATATGTTTCCATGTACCTAGTCGATCAGTTCGTTTCAAATTAACTTATCATTGCAACAATACAGGATCTAACGCTGAACTCAATTCTATAATGAATCGCATGCATGTACTTGGAAATAAATATGTTTTGGATGAATCTATAAACATTGCTAGTTTAACCTCATACAAACACTACTTAATTAAAACTGTCTGTCAGCGCTTTTCAGCTTGATTATAATCAAATACAGTTTTAAAGTATTAATTTATTAATACATATTGTCAGGGATTTATAATATGTTGTATTGTATTTATGATAACCTACTTGTTGTTGTTTTTATGTTGATACTACAATTTATATTGTTCTTTTTTATGTATTTTATATTTATATTTTTTTTATATTTTTATATTTTTTTATCTATGTATATTCTGTATTCATATGTAAAATAATTGTAATATTTTTGTAAAAGCCGCTTTAATCGGCGTTAATAATAATAATAAATAAATAAATAAATAAATAAAATAGATATTTGTGTAGGTGGTAAAGACGAAAAGGAGTGTTCTGATACTTTGGATAAAGTTTTGTCAAAATTAAATGAGTTTAATATAAAAATTAATATGTCAAAAAGTGAATTTTTTGTGAATTCTTTTGAATTTTTAGGTTTCACTTTGTCAGGTCAAGGCAAAAGTCCGTCTTTGTCGAAAGTTGAGAAAATTAAGTCTACTGGGTGTCCAGAAAATGTTACTCAACTAAAGTCATATTTGTCAATGTTGAATTTTTACAGGAATTTTATTCCTATGTGTCCTACAGTGCTAGAACCACTTCATAATTTATTAAGAAAAAATGTAAAATGGTGTTGGTCTGATGAATGCGAAAAGGCATTTGTAAATAGTAAGTCTCTTTTGTCAGATAAAACTATGTTAGTTTTATTTGATCCGTCAAAACCATTGTGTCTAACAGTCGATTCCAGTGCATACGGTGTCGGTTGTGTCTTAAGTCATGTCGTAAAGAATCAAGAATTTCCTATAGCTTTTGAGTCTGCAACATTAAATTCAGCTCAAAGAAATTATAGTCAATTGCACAAGGAAGCCCTTGCAATTATTTTTGGAATAAAGAAATTTCACAAGTATTTAATTGGTCGTCATTTTACGATATATATTGATCATGCTCCATTGTTGTCTTTATTTGCTGAAAACAAAAAAGTCCCCGTTTTAGCAGCATCACGTCTTATAAGATGGTCTATAATATTGTCTGCGTACAATTATAAATTGGAATATAAAAAAGGATTGAAAATTCCTCAAGCAGATGTAATGTCACGTTTACCAAGTAAACAACAATTCAATACTGAGGAATGTAATTTTGTATACATGTCTACACCTTTAATTCCATTCTCAGAAGTTGAAAGTCATTCTGAAAAAGATGAAATATTATGTAAAGTCATTAAGTATGTTTCAATCGGTTGGATTGAAAACTTGTCAAGTCCAGAAATTAAAAAATATTTTAAGTTTAAAAATTTACTGTCAGTCAAAGGAAAATGTCTTTTGTTTGGTGACAGAATTGTAATACCAGAATCTCTTAAGTCCAAAGTCCTAAATTTAATACATTATGGTCATCCTGGTATAGTCAGATCAAAAATTCTTGCCCGTTCATATGTATGGTGGTTAGGTATGAATCAAGATATTGAAGATGTTATTTCTAGATGTGAAATGTGTCAGTCTGTACAAAATGCTAACAAAAATGTGCGCCATAGTTGGCCTATTGCTGAAAGTCCATGGGAAAGAGTCCATTTGGATTTTTTTGATTTAAAAGGTTCTAAATACTTATTAGTTTGCGACTCATATTCAAAGTGGATAGAATGTTTTTACATGAAAAATACTAAATATTCGGATTTGTTATCTAAATTAAGTGAAGTTTTTTCCAGATTCGCTTTTCCGAAAACTATTGTTTGTGATAATGGTCCTCCATTTTCGTGCAAAGAATTTTCTATTTTTTGTAAAGAAAAATCAATTAAATTATTATTTAGTCCACCGTATAATCCTGAATCAAATGGATTAGCAGAACGGTCTGTTCAAACTTTCAAAAAAATATTAATTAAATTTATGTTTTCGAAAAATTCAAAATTTTTGTCGCCAGCTCAACGTCTAATAGATTGTCTGTATAGTTATCGTTCCACTCCTACTTCTGTTACGGGTGTATCTCCAATGGCTAAAATATTTTCATATGAGCCACGTACACCACTACATATTTTGTCTGAAGAAAATCATGTCAATAAAAGTAAACAATCACAAAATGTCAAACAATCGAGAAAAAATACATTGAAAGAGTTTAAGGAAAATGATAATGTTTTGGTCTATTTAAGACATGTGAAAGGTCCTATGAAATGGTTTCAGGGAACTGTTAAATTAAAATTAAGTTCATGGGTGTATTTAATTCAATTAATCGGAGGAGAGGTGAAAAAGGTTCATGTTAACCAAATAAAAAAAAGTTGTCTTTAGTCAAAATCATGTTATGAGAATCCCGATAAATGGCAAGACGTTAGAAGTCAGGAAAATAAAATTGTTATTGAACCTTTACCCAGCACTAGTGGAAATAATGATGTTATAACTAGGTCTGGCAGAGTTGTGAAACCTCCTGTACGATTTAGTCATAGTGATTACTCTTAAGTTTCCTTGTCATTGTATTTGGTTTTATATAAAAATAAAATAAAAAAAATGGAAGGAGGAAAGGATGTTATGTTGGTAATAGTAATACATCAGCTGTCACATTCTGATAGTTGGCAGGTCTGTCACTTCACTTGATAGATAACCTTGAACTTGTTAACAGTGTCAATAAACGTCTCATATAATGAATCGGCTTTTGTGTTTAATTACAAACCTCAGACATTATATCTTCCATGACGCACAAAAGGACAAATGAACCAAACATTCATTAATGATTTGGCAGTGATAAATCGTAAAGGAATTTATAACGAGTGATTTGTTATTACCAGTTTAACAGCATTGCATTGCAGATAAGAATTTATGATTTCATCTGAATAACTGGCTCTATGCCAATCGAGAACAATGTCATTATTGCACCATTTTCGATTGTTTCTTTTTGGGATGCAAATCTATTTTTAACGGATATTGATTATATTGATTCAGCACATATCTGTCTCTGAATACAAGAGGAAAGTGGAACATGAACACAATACAAGATTCACAAAGAATTAAGGCAAGAGGGAGAGATCACAGAACCTAATTCGCTTTTATTATTACTTAAAAGTAATTAACAATCAAATAATAGTCAAATACTTAGGTTGTTCCCCATTGACAAAGAACATTCCCTTTTCCTTTCTTATTCACCATGTACCCTTACACCTACTACTTTCTTCACTGGAGGAGTCCAGCACATTTTATTTTAAACCCACTGTGAAAACAGAATATTTTATTTAGAACACATGTAACTTAATTTTACTAGAGTATTTTACTGCCCTGAAGAAGCTACGATTGTAACGAAAACCCGGTCGACATAAAGTATATAAAATAAAAGTGGTGCTTACAAAGTTATTGTTTTATTTTAAAATATAATGTAACAACACAAAGTATCTGCTCCGTTTAAAAAAAGTTTTTTTCTCCCGATTTTATAGACCTACGAATATAACTATGATTTTTATTATAAAACATCATTGAATAGATATTTCAGATACTTATTTTTTTTAAATTTCTTTAACAATAATTTAATTTATTTTTAATTTTCAGGAAAAGAAAATCGTCTAAAACGCACGTCGTTAAGTATACACTTATTTTCCTTATTATTTATTAATATTTCGACGACGTTCATCGAGAGAATAACATATTGAACTCATTTAAGGATTTTTTGTCCTTTACAACATTTCAAATTTCCACTATCGATAATATATCAATTTTCATATAGGTACTCATACCTACTGAAATATAACGTATTTTCATGCACAATCCAGGTTATTTATTCAGATTTTGTACATCATGTGGAAGTAGGCGTATAACTTTAACCTTTGATAGTTAAGATTATTAATGTGTCATATAGAGTTCCCAGGGCGGCACGGGATAAAGGACTGCCTTCATTTGTATGTTCAAAGGAATGGTTAAAGCATATTATTTGGTTACAAGCTGAGCATCGCAAGGATGC
Organism: Limnephilus lunatus; assembly: GCA_917563855.2. Classification (NCBI taxonomy): domain Eukaryota; kingdom Metazoa; phylum Arthropoda; class Insecta; order Trichoptera; family Limnephilidae; genus Limnephilus; species Limnephilus lunatus. The sequence goes on from OU830596.1 coordinate 41,981,340, forward strand.
CATGGAACTTAGAATATATTCAACGACTGCTACGCTGTTTGTATTTAAAATAACGAAGGATTAATAATTATCATAATAATGCATTAGATTATAAACTTACTTCTCGACACACTCCTGTTACGAGACTAACCTGACGTACTTATTCTTCAAACAGTGATTCTTGCCATTATTTGGAATGGAAAAAACTGTCCACACACCTACTAATTTTTTAAAGTTCATAATTGAAAAAGAAAAGCATCGGATACCAAAATATCATCTAAATTTTTCACTCCAAATAACTTCGCATCCTGTGTATTATTTATTTTTGGGAAAGTGTGCAGTTTTACGTTTTAACAAAATTTGAAGCTTTGAGGAGAATTTTTTAACATTATCTTTACACCAGGCCCCCAGGAAAAAATCAAGACAGTGGCCCTCCCGAAATTATAATTCGTATAAAATAATAATCTTTTGTGCATCATATAATGGAAAAATAAAGCATAACTTACGGAGTCTCTTTGTTATGGAGCTAATTTGGGCTTCCCAGCGTAATTGGTTATCTATAATGACACATAGGTACTTTATTTCGTTTGACGGCTTAAGAATTTGGCACGAATAGCTCTTAATAAGAAATAGTAGGGGAGTGTCTAGATTTTGTGGACAATTCGCACTTAGTTTAGAAAGGTTTTCTGGGAGAGTTAATTTACGGTATGCAAAAAGTATGTGCTTAAGGTGAGGAGGTTAGAGTCTAACCATTTTTTAATTTTGTTCATTGATGTTTTCCATGTTTTACTTGTAAATGTGATAACAGTGTCATCGGCGAAAGATTTTATATTATCCAAGTTTAAAAAGGAGTTCAAATATATGAGAAATAAGAACGGACCCAGAATACTTCCTTGGGGCACTCCATAGGAGATAGGTAAACATTTACACCTATATTCTTGATTGGAGTGGATCTCTTGGTCACCTCATAACTTCTGAACGACTTTACCTATTTCATTCAAACTTTGGGGATTTTAAATTATGAATTGCTAGCCGTTCATCTGATTGCGATGAAACTTTGGTGAGTTATTGTGAGCACGCCCGCGAAGGTTTCTATATATATACTGGTGTGATCTCTGTGTGAGGTAGTTTTTAAACCATTTCAGGGCAGTACCTTCTATCCCAATCTGTTCCAGTTTTGTTTAGTAGAATATGGTGAGAGATAGTGTTGACGGCTTTAGATAGATCTAGAAAGACAGCAAGAGGTTTATTGCCTTTATCGAGGTTGTCGGATATCAATTTGGTAAAGGTTGCAATTACATCAGAATGCAATGAGAAAACCATATTGGTTTTTGAGAGGAGTTTATTGTCATCGAGGAACTTGAGGAGTCTTAGTTTTACTACTTTTCAACGGTTTTTTGAAGATATATATGAAAATGGGGATGATTGAGGCATGTTGAAGAGAGTTTGGAAATATACCTGATTGGAAGCTTAAGTTAATAATATGTTGGAGATCTTGTTTTCTATCAAGTCTATCTGTAGTTTATTGCCTCACCATCAAACCGAAATATTCCCATTTTAACGATATTTCTGCTCGTGTGTGGAGCTAATGCACATTTTATTATAATTTATTACTTTAAATTTTAAATGATTGTACAACCAATCCATTTTTCTCTACCGTTGTACTGTAACAATTAATGCTTGGTGAAAGCCATGAAAATGAAAATTTTACATAAGTGTTTCTTTGATTTCCATAATATATTTTAAACATAGATATTTCCAATGAATTCCAACCAAGACACACGCGAGAACACATTCCTAGCAGTGTCCTCACCCAAGGTCTAATCGGCGTCATATCGACGGGCCATTCTTTTTTACTGCATAACATAGAAATATCTGAGAAAATGTGAGTCAATCTCCGATCTACATAATATGCTAATTGATTCACGGTACAATTTTACTATGGTCAAGTGTTAGGTAGATACTGGAGTTAAATTGCTTCTGCTTTCAAGGTTGTTCTGGCAGGTATATCTTCCTACAATACGCGGATGCAAATTGTGAATTTTAATACTTGGAACTCAAAAACATGGTATTTTATTAACCCCTTGGTAAATTTTCGGAGATATTCTTAACAGTCAACCAACAATCGTATTTTTTGGATATATCAGCCTGGAACGGTCTCGTAAAAGTTATGCTATCTCATTTTGTATTATGGTTTGAGTACCTTACTTATAAAAAAACACCTTAATTTGGGAGGCGGTTATGGGTACCGCTGTCCAGGGAACCATTTATTGGATTACCATCAACTCTGCCGTAGGTTCGCTACTTAAGTGACTTAGCAGGGTGCCGGGTTTATAGGGTGAGGTTTGGCGGGCCGGATCGGAAAAAATCTGGTTGACGGAGACATTTTGACCTCTCCAGCCGGACTTATTGCAATCGCCTTATACCGTAGTGGGAGGAATACTTATATTCGATACTCCTGAACACATTGACCCCCAGATTCCTACTCACCTCTCATGCCTTTTTCCTTCTCAGAACTTCCTCTCCTTCGTTTTACTGAACAGATCCTTCACACATCATCATGCATCTAATAATTTTTTTCTTCAGAGCCTCCTGTGTGGAGATAATCTAAAAATAACATATTTAAAAAAAATCTGGCAACCTCGGAGAGCTGAATAAATTATAACAAAGTGCTTATTTAGCGAAAGTAAATTAAAAAAAATATATTAATCATAAGTATGTATATGAGATGTATATGCCTTGCTAAACCATTCATCCGATTGCGATGAAAATTTGGAGATTTGATGTGTGCATACCTGCGATGGTTTCTATATATATAGGTGAGCTCTGGCATTATGAAATTTGAATAAAAAAATCTCACAGATGGCACGCGAGCTTTTTGAAAACTGAATGTACCGGGACTGAATGTATGGAATGCGAGAGGGGGGAGGGGAACTCGGGAGGGGGTAGAAGGAAGCGGGAGAGGGGAGTGCGGAGAGGGAAGGCGGAGAAGGCGGTGGAAGGAGAGACGGAAGGGAACGGGACGAATGGGAAAGGACGTGCAGGGAGAAGCAATTTCTTTAATAAGTTGCAAAGCGATAAAATCGTTAGATAAACATTGTTATCGAGAAACCAAAAAACAACTTTATTACAATGTGCAGTTTACATTAAAAGGTCAATGGTATTCGATTACCTGGAAGAATTATTATCAGAAAGGTCAACAACGTAACCTATGAACTGCACACATATAATTTTCCAACATTATTTATGGAAAGAATGCATTACGAAATACACGGTATTTGACATTGTGATTTTTTTTTAAATCGTCGACTGTTTTTATTAGTGTTTTAAATACCCACGGGCAGTGGCCTTTGCATGTTTGAATTTCGCGTGTTAATTTGGTATACATGTTTTATAGGTTTGAATGATTATTTTTAGAAAAAAAAAATTGTATATTTATCACTGATTTGGTAATTCAATGACACCTACTCCCAAATTGACAAAAATTTTACTTATTTGGATAAATCTATCCAGGTATATTAGTTTGTAAGTATACTATAACTAACCATCACGCTGTTTCTCCTCAGGAGTAGGCAGAGAGGACGGACCGCCAAACAACTCGGTCTTGGCACCCACTATTTGCCTCACTCACATTCATACATATTCTTCTATTATTTTGACTCGTGACATGGCACTCAAGTATCTGATTCACTTGATCATGCCTGTCTTCTTCGGGCGTCCCCGACTTCTTCTACCAATAACATTTGGGTCATATATTCTTCTTACACTACTTTCTTCGTTCATTCGCTCTACATGCCCAAACCATCAGAGGGTCCCTTTCTTAATCTTACTCATTACGCTTGCATCAGCGTGCATGCTTTGCGTATCTCGACATTTCTCACGCGATCATACATGGTTTTACCACACATACAGGGACCTCAGGGACCTCATTTCAACAGCATTCAGTTTACTTTCATCCTTCCACTGCCATACATCAGGGTAGGTACAAGCACTCCATTGTAGACTGCTAGCTTTTCTTCTTTTGAAAGTTTTTTTATTAGCGCCAACGGCATTAAGTCCTCCATTTAGACTTTAGTCCACTTCATGTTTAATGGTGAGGTCAGGTTACGTATTTTGTACTCTCATTAACTATAAACAAAGACAGAGCAAACATAGACACTGAACAATACTAAGAAACGGATACTCCACGGTAAACATGGCTGACAAAATATTATTTGAATTTATCTATTGCATTTAATTTTTTTAAATTTTAACTTGAGTAAAATCACAAATTGTAATATTTAATTAAAGAAGACAATATTAGTGAAATTCAATTGAAAATCCCGAAAACAAAAAAGATATTTAATTCGTAGAACTCTACTTCATTCCTTAAAACTTAAAATAAAACAAATTTAATTAAAAAAACTGTCTCCGTGGTCAAGGGGTAAGGCTCTCAAATTAGACTCCGGAGGTAACAGGCTCAAATCCTAGGGTGTAAGTAAATTTTATTTAAGTAAATTTATTTTAATTGCTTGAATTGATGACCACATCCGAATAGCCATGTACTTCCTCACTTTCTTCTACCAATCTCCCTCCTCACTACCTCAGCCTAACATACCACAATTGGGAAACCCTTGGTCTCACTGGCTCCAGACGGTTGGGAGCAGTTGGGACACATACAAAAAATACACCTAAATATTATACTCGCAGAAAGCTGTATATACGTATACATACTGCCGCCCTTGAAACCATTTATTGGATAACCAACACCTCTCCCATAGGTCACCCCAAGTGGTTCGCAACGTTTGATGACTTAGCAGAGGTGTCCGGGTTGAGGTTTTTCCCGTTCTTGGCGGCGGATGTATCTGCCCACAAGCTGCCGGATCGGAAGAGACTGGTTGAGGGAGTCCTTTTGACCTCTAAAGCAGAACTCTTTTGGAACATCGCCTTGCACCGCTGTGGGAGGGATGGATTCATACGTCAGTCACTCCTGGACCCACTGACCCCAGATTCCTACCCACCCCTCATACTTTATCCTTACCAGAACCTACTCTGACGACACCGGTGCGGTCTAGGGGTAAGGCTCATGACTCGCAATTCGAATGTCGCGGCATCGAATCCCGGAGTAGGAAAATAAATCTTATTTGTTAAATTTTATGTTATTTCACAATTAATTCATTTAAAAATAATATTTACTATATTTGAAGCACATTCCAGAGTGGAAGATACTCTCAGTATCGCCCTGGTGTAAGATCACATTCAGGTGAAAATGGCTTTAACCAGATATGAACAGCCAGTACTTCCCCACCTTCCTCTTCCCAATACTCACTACCTTCAGCCTCACAACATTAGGTTAGGTTAGGTTAGGTTGGGGATGGGGTATTAGTTAGGATTAGGTAGGATTGGGGATGCCGTAGTCTCACTGGCTGCAGACGGGAGCAGCTGGGAATCTTGTGAGGTATTCACATAAAAAAATCTACTTTCTATTATTTAAAAGACCCTCGACACAGCATCCCCAAAGGTGACATAGGCACTGAGGGAAAATAAGGCCTCCTGTGTGGAGTTATTGTATAACAATTTTTTTTTTCACAAAAAGATACACGTATTACGATAAATTTTATACAATAATTAATTACATAATATTTAAATTTGATTGACCTCCATAAATAAGCAGGGCTTGTGTGTATGGGGGGGGGGGGGGGGTGTCATTATATTGGTTTAATTTTTTTTTATTCAGTTCAATTTTTGGGTATTATTTTTAAGTTGAGTTTATATATAGTCCACAAAACTTAACTGCATCTTTGTCGTGGATGATGCAACGATTTGATGAGGCTGCACCAGATGCAAGTAGATGTCAATGCCACGAGATTGTCTTCCAATCTGCTTCATTCACCCTTCAAACCACACATTCACTTACGAAGAGGACCATTACGATATACGCCAATCCCAAACCTGTTCCACCATCTCAACCATAAAAGTATTTCTTCAACAATATTTGTGATAAGTCGACATTCCCTCTCACGACAGTTAGACAAAACATCGATAGACAAATGTCTATGGATGTTTTGTCGGGGGTAACGATATTGCGGATTTTTGTCAAAATAAGAATCATCCATCCCTTCGTTATCCTTACACACCACATTTCCCTGTCTGACATCTTTCCCATCCTCAAAGATTCCACAAAGATTGGCACATTACAAGTCAATCCAAGGGAGCCTGCTTTGCCAGAATACAAAAGGCTATCCTACCGAAACTATGGTTTTAATTAATAAATCGTCTATTTAAAAAAAATATATATATTATCATGCTTGTTCTAAGAGAATCGGACATTGTTCCGATCCCTCTCATCTTTTTAATAATCGCGTGATTTACTCCCTAGATTCTGCTTTCTGTGATCGAGAAGTGGGATCTTTAGATCACAATTTTTTTGGTTTTCCCTCTTTTAACAAATATCCTCCCTTCTACCAAGCATTATCTTAAATTGCATCCCATCTGTTAAACATCTCGGTAAACTGTGAAAACACTGCCGCATGATGCTACACTTTAAATAGGCATACATTTTGAAAAGTAAACTACTTTTAAACTTAATTACCACCGGTTTCAGTCGGGATGGACGGAAAAAATTGCATTAAAAATACGATTTTCATTCAAAGTCAAAAATTGCCCAAATAAAACAACTCCTTTGCCGCCATGTTTTTATGTATGGATTTGACATTTGCGAAGTTTCGTTTCAAACTAAATACGCATGAATTACTTAATTTACCTAAACAAAGAACCTAATAACCTATTTTGTGTACGTAAATAGATGTTTTTGGTAGATATTATTGAAATGAAATGTGATTTCCATAATCTGTGCTTAAAAGTGCGACGGCGTTTTCACAAATTAATGACATCTCATCTATTCTAAGTCTGAACTGGGAATGATGAAATTTGCACAATAAAATAAAATAAATATTGTTTTAATTCACCTTCCTGTTCTCCATATTTGAAATGTTGGCGTAGAACCATCTGTATACAATAACAATAGATTGGCCCTCCAATGATTGTAACTTTTAATCTAAAAATAACACCGCATACGAGTAATTTAATAAAAAAAAACCCTCCCATTGAATTCCGATGCCTTGCTTCGAAAGCTTTCATAGATATAAATGCAAGTTCCCCACAATATAAAACGAAACACAAAGTTATCAAAACACAAATCCCATATTGTAATTTATCGGCAAATAGCAAGCCTGAAAAGAATCACAAGAAATGCAAGTTTCTAAAACGTATGGGAAACAACTGAAGATCGTACAATTTGTGGCAAAAGTGTTGTCGTAAATTGACATTTTTTAGAAAAAAATTAAAGATCCTTTATAAATTACTGCTTTCATCGATACGCCGCGCCGCGCCGCCTTCAAGCTGTCTTTTTGGGTTAGGATTTATATATATTTTTGAATATTCATATAACTGATTAAATTTTTAATGATAAAGTCCGCGAGAGCCACTACCTAAATCGATGGCTAAAACACCCTTGAATAGTCATAAATCCAGAATGATACATGCAATAAAGATTATCCTACCGATTATTATTCGTTTTCTGCTAAGTTTTTACGAATTGCCCTTCGCATAATGGGACCTCAGAGATATAAATCGTTAATAAATAAAATAGTGTACCAAAAAAACTATTATTTTATCATGTGTCACGTAGGTGGAATGGCATTCCCAGACATACGGATATTGTTATTCAAGCTTCACACACGTCGTACGAAGAATATTACAAACAATCGTGCGTAGGTATCACACACAATCTAGCTGTTGACACTTTTCATAAGAAGGTATTATCATGTACTCGTAACTAGCTGGGGAACCTGGCTTCGCTCAGGCAGTTGATATGAGATTGAACTGACGTCCGAACCCACAATGGATCTTGCTTTATATACCTCTACCATTGGGTAGCCTCACTCGAAACCTTGTGGAATGTTCCAGAACATTCCACAACATTCGAGTGTAATGGAATGTTCTGGAACATTCCACAACATTCGAGTGTAATGGAATGTTCCCGATTTCCTATTCCCGAATATTCCATAACATTCCAGAATATTCCGGGATGTTCTGGAATGCTGTGGAATGCTCTCGAATACTCTCTAACTACTGTTCTAGAAATTTCTAGAGGGCGAAACTTCCAGCTGTAATATCTTCAAAAGCACGCCCTTCGAGTAAAAACGGGAACCTTCTTCATGGATGGGGGATAGAGGGTTACCACACCATATAACTTCTTTGATCGTACCGGGACTGGTTTCTGTTTTTAACACTTTCTTTTATAATATATATTGATTATTATTTTCATTATTCAGTTTGGTGAAGTGTTTTAGCTTCAAATACAAATTTAAGTTAAGTATGAAAAAGGCCGTACAATAGTATCCATTAAGAGAAAACCTGGCGGCGTTTTGTCAATAAAAAAGTATTCCCCAATGTCTTCTCTGGATTTTGACAATGCTGCAAATATCTATTAATATTATAATAGATATCGACCACTAGCGTGTCGGTACGTTTTGCTTTTTTTGATAAGTTATAGAAGTTGGAACTCCCAAAAAGAGTTTAAATTGTCTGGTTTGAACGCCATGAACAGACTGTCAGTATACAAACTAGGCAATATATTTTTAAAAATCTTAAAAATCGGTCCCGTTTTGAAAGAAAAAAATACAAAACCGGGATTTTAATGAATTTAATTAGGTATTTTCTGCTCGAGGTGCAATTGCCCCTTTCGCTCAGTATTCGAAGGAGTAGGAGCAACAGTAAATATATATATATATTTTTTTTTTTACATGAGCTCCACATAAAAATAATCCACAGGAAAATAATTTCCCTCAGGGAATATGTCATTTTTGGGGATGCTGTTTGGAGGGTTTTTTTGGGGAAACGAAGGAGAGGAGAGTTCTGGGGTTCAATGTGTCCTGGTCATCCGCCTCTAATACCTAGACAAATCTCACCCCATTAACCCGGGCACACCTGCTAAATCACCAAAAGTAGCGAACCACTTGGGGTTACCTATGGCAGAGGTGTTGGTTATCCAATAAAGGTTCCCAGGGCGTAAATTGTAAATTGTAAAATGTAAATATATGGAAAGATATCTATTGTTCAAATTTCTTGGCAACCGGGTTTCTTCTTAAATGGTCTACTAATGTGTTCCTATCCTATTCGGCCATTTTTAACTGTATCATACTTCGACTAAGAACTACCAATATTATCTGAATATTTTATTGGCTTTATGTATGATTGCTAGATTCAAACCCGAACAAAATGTTATCTAGATAGTGTCTGCATAAATTTTTATCCATTTTTATTTTTAATATACGACATCTTTTGACTTTTCTGCAAGTCTAAGATGAATATATTTAATTTTTATTTTTAACTTAATGAGTAAAATCTCAAATTGTTATATTCAATCAATAGTCATCTGATTTTAACACCTCGTGCTTGAAGGGTGCAGATATTCAATTTATGATATTCAATCTTGGGGACACTCTTGCAAAACTAATTTAAACCACCCACAATCAGTAAAAAATTCTAAGGTCAAGTTATTAGTTCAAAAACATATTTTTTCACAGAGACGAAACATTTCATTGTTATATCGGAATTTAACAATATTACCGGTGCAGGCCTTGTTATGCTACAAAAATTGATTCACCATATATCTGAGTCTGATTATAAGAGGAAAGTGGAACATGAACATAATACAAGGTTCACAAAGAATGAAGGAATGCTTGTTCCAAAATATAATAATAACTACGGACGGCGAACTCTGGAATATAACGTGCCAAAAATATTTAACATTTTAATATTTAATATTAAAAATTGCGATTCTACAAATAGTTTCAGATATATGCTGAAACAATGGTTACTAAATAGAGATAGTTTATATGATAATAATATTGTTATGATGATGATATTATGAATGTATGTTTAAATTGTAATCGAACATTACTATCCTGTTGCCCAAATGCTTTATTGCTGTTTTAACGGGATTGTACCTTGAAAACCAATTTAAATAAGATCAACTTATGAAGTCGCGCACTTCAACAACAGAAGGTAACTGGTATAATTTGTATGTGAACGAAAGAGAATGTTATGTTCTGTGGCGTGTTCTTCAAGGAATCATTCTTATAAATACATCCTCCAATCTGATCGCGTCTTTAAATAGGCGCATGCGTGGTGTTCGGATTATCGATTTAACTGTAAATAGATGCACATTCACTTCGCTGACATTGGAAAACACCAGTGGTTCTAAAATATCTCTCAGATTAAATACTTTGGTACGTTCCGTTTCAAGATGGTGGCGGTTCAGTAAATATTATTTTTTAAAATGTGAAATCGTTGTGTTTATTTGGATTTTTTTTATTCTCATTAGTAAGTACATAAAATTACATTTTAAATTGTTGTATTTGAAATATACTTACGTGTTTAAAAATTGCAATATTTTAAACTTCAAACACGAAAGAATTGAAAAAAAAACAAAGCTTACCAATATTTCTAAGTAAACGTTAAAAAATCTCATAAAATTCCAACGTTTTGGATCCATTTTTGCAGAATTTTAACGTTGATTTCTCGAATTTGTATTTATTTACACACGCATAAGGCATTTATGTTATTAAATAACATTACTATCATGGAAGTTTTAATAAACTGATGCGGAAAAGCCAATTAAAAAAGAATGCGTCAGAAATAACCTAACTCTTTCATAAAAAACTAAATGACGTTATTAATGGATTAAAACTGAATGAAAATAAAAATAAATATTACTAAATGTATGGAATAATACCAATATAATAGTTAATTTGTCGTTAGAATAGAAATTATGAACAATAACATTATATAAATCGCACGTCAAATAACACAAATCAAAGCTCCAATAATCTGCATCTGAGGCATCACTCGCCAATTCACGAAAATACAACGTTGACTATCTGAACAAGTTAAAGACATTTTTTATTAGAAACAATTCGAAATTTTTTTTTTATTAGAAACATCGTCGAACAGTTAAGAAATGTTTTTTTATAAGGCTGTTTGTGTTTAAAGGTTTTTACTAAAACATTTGAAAACGATTGTACAATTTACATCCAGTACAAAGTGACTAGGATTCCGAGCACGCACCGCACAGGAGACTGGTCTCGTCTTAGAACTTTTACCAGTTGAATGTATTCATAATTTAATGAAACTAGAAGCAACGAATAGCTACTAAGTGTGGCATTTTTAGTACAGACACGTCTTCGAGCCGATGCTACTCTATAAGCTGCCGTACTGCTTGCTATTTCTAGGTGTTCATTGACTTAACAATATGCACGTAGGTAGTAAGTCCTCTTCTTCTGTTATCGTGGTAAGGTTAGATGACATTGCATAAACTGAAAATAAATACACTCGTCTATCAATTTTCATGTTTTAATTTCAAGTTTACATTAGCTAATTCATGATTTCCTCGGAAGAAGGATTTGAATGAAAAATCAAAATGCTTCTGAATACTAAAAAAACATACGATTTGAGCTAAGAGCTTCTACTTTTCACTTCAGGACAATCAGGGCATTACACAACTACCTCGATGATGAACACTATAATGATGTCCTAAACGTTGGCTAAAGAAGGAGGAAGCGCAACCCGGCATAATACCCCAAAACTAAATCACGATGAAGGAAAAAAAAGAGTTTCAGAAATTCACATTAAAATTATATAAGAAATTAAAATGCGGACATCATTACCTATTTACTATTTATATATGCAAGCATTTCTTTTGTTTTTGGAATATTCAAAGAAAATTAAAAAATATTATTTCGGTTTGTGTAAAAAGAATGTACATTTATTACCTCCACATTTGATGAAAATAATTCCCCTCAGGGCCTATGTCGTCTTTGGGAATGCTGTGTGGAGGGTGTTTTTAGGGAAAGGAAGGAGAGGAAGTTCTGGGAAGGAAAAGGGTATGAAGGGTACGAAAGAATTCATTCCTTCCACTGCAGTCCAAATCCTACTGAGAGTCCTGCTGGTGAGGTCAAAAGATTTCCCTCAACTAGTCTCTCCTGATCCGGCCTGACACGCAGTTGATGGGCAGACGCATTCACCAACATCCACCAAAATCTGGAAACAGAAAAATCAGCAAAAGATACGATCACATCTGGGACTTGAACTCAGGATCTTCGGCATTCCGGGCCGCAACTCTACCAACTGAGCTAATGTAAATGAACACAGAATGAGCAAAAGAATAAATAATATATTTTACACCCCACAAACCAATACTAAATTATTGCAGACACATAGCAGTTTCATTGGTCCTCGTACATTTAACCTTCTACCACTACAAACTCAAATGATAAATAAAATGATAAAATATGTAAAAGAGGTAAAATTATGGCTGAATAATGTAGATATTGAAACGCTTTTTCTATAAATTTATCCATCCTTCTACAACTCACTTTCTGTAACTTTCTAATCTTTGTACTACAATATGTTTTCTGTTTATTTATTTTTTTATAATAACTCAAAAAAAAAATAATTAAAAATCAGTATGTTTTTCTCCATATTTTTAATTTTATTTTTATAATAGCTGAAAAAAGCCTGTGTCAATTATTCTACCTGTGTAATACTAACTTTTTATACATACTTTATATATATATATATTTTTTTAAGTCTATTTTATACTTTGGGCACTTGGAAACATAGTATTTTGTTTTAATATTACCCACACTCAGGCAGTAGTGCCTTAGTGGGTTTTCATTTCTTGTTCATACTAATTGTTATTATATATTATGTTATTATATAATATTTGCTATTAAATATTATATGTACAAAGAAATCGGAATAAATAAAGTTTAAAAAAAATGTGTTCCTATCCGATTCGGTTATTTTTAATTGTATCATACTTCGACTAAGAACTACCAACATTATCTTTATTTTCTTAACGCATATTTTATTGGCTGCTATCTTTATGTATGATTGTAAGATTCAAACCCGAACTTAATGCTATCTAGATATGTTTTGGATACTTTTTTATTTGCTCACGAAAATGGTATTTAAAAAAATACCATTTTACGTAAGGAATATATTACTAATAGTACTAGAAAGTTACTGCTTGAGTATACAAATAGTTTTTACTTAGTAATGCGTCTATAATTATTGAATCCGCTCCAGATAGTAGGTCAAAATAATTCATGGAATCTGAGAATTTGGAGGTTAATTCGACGGACTTTAACCTAGTTTCTCTGTAAATAACTGGCTCAATGTAAAGGTTAACAACTAACTGATCACTGATCACATATTGTGCTCCCCACAAGCTGTACAACCTATGTCGGACGATAACTAACCGTTTTGACAATTTTCAATGTCAAATCAAGTCGGTATAAATTATGAGTTGAATAATTGATTTACTCTATAACGATTATTAAAATATATATGGAAGTGTAATAAACCTACATATCCAATATTATTATATTACAACGAACTATATTTAAATGTTACAACGGTTTTTTTTTATATTACTTTCATTTGTGTAAGGAAACAATTGATGTACTAAATTGATTGAATAAATAGAGTATTTTATTTATTAAAGTGAAAACTAAGATGAAACAAAAAATGAATACACAAAAAAGAGACAAACATACGTCTATTGGATTTAGCCTGCGAGAGAATGAGACTGTGTAATCGATCACCTCTTTGAGGCGGGTCGGATTGGGAGAAGCTGTTTAGGGAAACTCTTTGACCTCTCCAGCCAGTATCTCTCGACCCATCGCCTTGCACCGCAATGGGGGGGGGGATCGATTCATACACCACTCCTGGACACACATACTCCCAGATTCCTACCTACCCTCATGGCTTTTTCCTTCCCAGAGCCTCTTCTTCTTAATTAATTTGAAATATTTAACACAGAGCATCCCCAAAGATGACATGGGCCCTGAGGGGAATTATTTTACTCAGGGTCTCCTTTGTAGAAAAATGTAAATAAAATATACTAGGGTAAGCTGAAAATTAATGCACACATGCTTGTACAGCTCGAATAAAATGACCTTCAGAAGCGCGCCAGGTGGAATATGGAAGTGACATTCTTCCTCTATACCAAAGTAAAAAATAATAACATTATCGGCGATTAGTTATTATTATTTAAATTTATTTTTAAAATGTTGGAGCCAGTTTCTTACCTCAAACAAAAATTGGGTATGGGTTCGGGAACTATTTATTGTACAAGCAACGTCCTTTCTATAGGTCATCCCAAGTGATTCGCTACGTTTGCTGGATTTGGCAGGGGTGTCCGGGTTCATGGCGGCGTTTGCCTTACGAATGTTTGCACACCCACTGCGTGGCTTGGGAAAGAGCTCTTTAGCAGGACTCTCTCGATCCTTCGCCTTGCACCGCAGTGGGAGGGATGGATTCATACGGCCGTCACTCCTGGACACATCCGAATCCTACCCACCTCTCATATCTTTTTTCTTTCCAGTCGTATGTGTAATGTAATGTAAAAAAAACCCGTGGACCCATTACGTTGAAGGCTCTGTTTTCAAAATTTTATACTCCCAACCCTCCTCTTCACATCCTTACCCACTTCCTGAAATATCACAACACATCCCAAAAGGTACGCCATACACCCATAGTCTCCGGGAAGAAGTATTTTATTATATTATACTAGTTGTTTCCCGGCATGCGTTGCAATGCCATATTCAAACAAATACATTTTTCTCCCGAAATCACCTTCCCGTGCGTCCCTGTTCCCCTCCTGCGTCTTATACTTTCTTACGTTTCTAATACTTACATTTTTAAACTCGTGATATCTTTCGAATGGTATGTCCGAATTGAATAATTCAAAAAGTTACATAAAGGTATTGAAGCATTCTTGAATATGAAGTAATTTATTTTGATAAGGACTAAAACCAAGATACAAATAAAGAGCGTTTTCATGCGGCGACATTTTATTTAAATTTTTAAAATAAAATAGCACTTATTGTGGCATAACTATAATAGTTAGACATAAGCTGTCGCGACACTTTTTGTAAATAATGATGTGTTATGCAAAGTCATTGTACATTATTTTATTCTATCGTCAATAGTTTTCGCAGCGCACGCGATGTAAAGAATATTTTAGGTAATTTTTTTACACCTTGGGTTACATTATTGGAGTTTTAGTAAGGAGCCCTATTTTTTTTTGAAAATATAATATAGCCTATGTCACCCGGGATAGTGTAGCTTCCCAACAGTGAAATTTTTTTTCAAATCGATTCTGTAGTTTCGGAGCCAATTCAATGCAAACAAACAAACAAACAAACCTTTCCACTTTATATAGTGTAATAATAATAATAATTATTATAAAAGTAGATAATCTCGCGTTGTATTCCTATAAAAATAAAACACGTATGATTGTAGGCGGTTGTACGAAATGATGGCTACCCTCAAATTATAATTCATAACTAATATTAAAATTATCATTGTTAAAAAAATATGCCGATATCCTCTCTTTAAAATTCAAAGCAGATGGTTTGCATTACAACACGAGAACAATAATTTATTAGGTAACAAATTATTATTAAATTCATGTCATCAAATAATACGATACGGTGATTTAACGGTATGGGGTCTGCATAACTTGACGGATGCGTTATTATTTAGCGGTAAATACCGTATTACTTTGAACTAAATCAGCGACTTCACCTACCTTTTATATGTAGGCACTCACCGTTTTTTTGTAGGTTGCATTGAACAATTCATTTTGATTCATTCAAGATTGTCTGCTCGGGTGACTACAATTTGCAGAAAATATTACACGTAAAGTTAATTCTAGGTCCCTTTCAGTTTTTCAATTTTTGAAGTGTTAACTCATTTAGTACCGTTGTGATTTGAAACTCGATGAAATGAAAAAGCGACACTAAAAAGAGACAAACACATACATCTATAGGATTTAGCCTGCGATAGAATGAGATAGAAAAATTGGTCTCCTCTTTGTGCGGTGCTTTGTAGACTCCACACTATTGTCTAATTTAGTTTTCTGAGGGTTATACTTCAGTATGAACTGAACACTTGTATTTTTATTTAAGAAAAATTGAATGATCGTTTCTTTCTTTTTTTTACCTATACCATTAATCCGATTGCGTAGACACTTTGGTGAGCTATTGTGCGTACGCCCGCAAAGGTTTTAAAATGAGTAATGAGCTCTGGCGTTATGAAACGCAGAGAAGGTGTGACGTAGGAGTGGTGGAAAATGGGCATTGGTGGTCCACCACTTACCCGCCTTGGTATAAGTAACAGATGGTTACTCGTTAAAGGCTCTCGCAAGATACTCATTTTTTTTTGTTAAACGAAGCTACATTTATTTATGATGAACGAATTTAGACCTCCAGTGTCCCTGCATACGTTGTTAGTAAGCAGCATGCAAGTGCTTAACCGGAAAAACAAAACGCAAAAAATGTTTTATTTTATTCGCTTTGGATGATGGATGGGCAGAGGAAGAGATTGGAAATGAGAATAGTAGCGGGAGGGGTAGGAGGGGGCGAAATTGGAAAATACATGCTTCTCACACAGACAGCTGTACAAGACCTGCTCGGGAAACGTTCTGATTTATTCGTATACGCATAGAAAAGAAAACAAACAAAAAAATGTGTATCCAAAAGGACTTCGATAAACAGAATTAAAACTCAAACGTTTTCTTTCTTTGAATGGAATTGCAAAGCATGCAATTTAGAAATTACTAGAAGAGTACAACTTATTCTTGAAACGGGCTAAGAATTGGTGTTCGCAGAAAAAATCGCCAAAATATGCTTGTTTGATTTTGCTTTGAGAAGCGGCCACAATTATTATAATATTTTCCTAACGTAATTTAAAGAAATTAATTAGCCACATTATACAATAGTACCATACTTATCTGAAAAGGGGTTTATAGGTTAGTTTAAACTCAAAGGCTTTTAGAGGCCTGATACCTACTGTATTTTTTCTAGGCTAATAAAAAAAACTTGCTCACTTATAGCAAAGGCCACGATGTATTCTAATGGCAGTATTTAATTAAAAAAAACTATGATTATTCTTGTATTGCTAGGCGATTAAAATTTCAAACAAAAACGCCTGAATTTGCACCAGATAACAAGTTTTTTTCAATGTGTTTTGCTTTCACCCTTCACTGGTGTTCTAGTCCATCATTTCAAATTATGAAGACAGGGAAGGTGGATTTATATAATATTTTAAATTTAAATTGAGATATTTCATTATCATATGGAAGATTGGAGTCGAGTTCATATTTAGAAGAGCTGTATTCGAAAGCATCTGATAGTAGGGCTAAGTTGATGTCCGTACAGTTTCGGATTATTGAAAACGGAAGTGGCACCGTCTGTTATTTTCAAAAAGATCCCTTTAGTTTTGAAACCGCATCCCTTGCGACCTTTCTTCCGAATAATTTTTCCCATTTTCCAATTTCTCGGAGAATGTGATATTTTCACATAACAAAACCAATAAGAGTGTTTCTTTAATAAAAAATTCCTGATCCATTTTCCGATCTAAAAATTTCCTAATCCAATTTTCCCGAAAGAATTTTTTTAAAGAAGTTATTTTATTGTTTGTATTTTAATAATGTATACCCATAAAGTGTTTGAATGTGCAAATTTAATATCAGGTTCAATTATTAAGATGTTATAGTACGAACATTTCAGGGCCGGCGTGTACTAGCGGTAAGGCTCTTGACTCGCAATCCGAAGGTCGCTGGATTGAATCCCGGCGTGGAAAATCATTTAATTTGATTGATTGTGTTATTTCACAACTAATTTATTGAAAATATTATATAGTATAATTGCGGCACGTTCCAGAGTGGAAGATTCTCCCTGGCGTAAGACCACCATTCAGAATTGAATCGTTACTTGAAACGGCTTTTAGCCGTGTTTGATGACCAGATCTGAATAGCTAGGTACTTCCCCATTTTCGTCTACCTCATCTCCTTCCCCTCCTCACTAGCTGCAGCCTCACAACATACCCCAATCGGGGATGCCATACTCTCACTGGCTCCAGACGGGAGCAGTTGGGACTCTTTTGAGGTGTCCACATAAAAAAAGTATGTATTTGAATGATACTTAACTCAGATGTCAGAGAAAAAAACGTTTCAGTTATTAAATAGATGAGTAGTGTAGTATTTATGGAATTAATAGAATAAAGTAGTCAACAGTCACCCCACCAGCGTCGCCTTAGTCATAGAATGGAGACAATGATTATTACGACAAGGTATTGCGACACATTAACTTTAGTGCAGCTATTATGGGTGAGCCATGCAGACAAGCGACATTACCTTTACCTCTTTCTACCTCTGCAGACTGCTGTTTCCGGTGATTAAAGGAAGCCTTCATTAGTCATCATTATTGGTTCCGCGACATTTAATCCCGCGACAAAATATCCTCCGACAAAATATCCTATGAACAAAACATCTCCCAACAAAATATCTACTAAAACCTAACCTAATCTATACTAACCTAAACTAACCTAACCTAACCTTACCTGAACTAAACTACCCTAACGTAACCTAACCTATGTGTTTCATTCAACAATAACCTACTGCTGATTACATTTTTCCATATGCAAATAACCAACTTTATTTAATATTTCTATTTTTGAAACTGATAATTCGTGGTGGAAGTCCATTATAATAGATTATAATAAAACAAATAAAAAACTTTATTCCACTTAATTTTATTTGACCGTAACCGGTTTCAGCTCGTCATAGCCATCTTCAGACTGGTACAAATAATTCTTAGCCTACGGTTTATATATATATCTACATAACATATGGGGAAGGGGGAGAGGGGTGGTCTACAAGGATTTTAATAAATTATTTTTATTACTAAGTCGTTTTAGACTGTCGAATTTCTAAGTGTTTTGGTAATTCCAGTGGGCTAACTACTTTGGGTTTGTAGCTTACTTCAATATCTATTGATTAGGGAAAAACCTTACAAGTAATGTGAATTAAATTTTATAGTCAATGGACTAATTTTATTGTATACATATCTCTGATCAATGGGATTTTTTTAATTGCTTTTTGGAGGGATACATGTTAACATTGGAGTGGGAATGGTCAAAACTAAAAACATATTTTAATTTCAAAATTATTATGAAAATTATACCAAAAATTATTATAAAAATAATTTATTAAAATCCTTGTAGACCACCCCTCTCCCCCTTCCCCATATGTTATGTATATAAACCGTAGGCTAAGAATTATTTGTACCAGTCTGAAGATGGCTCTGACGAGCTGAAACCGGTTACGGTCAAATAAAATTAAGTGGAATAAAGTTTTTTATTTGTTTTATTATAATCAACTTTATTTAGTTTTTTCTTTCTTTATTATATCTTTTCTCGGGAGATTTTTTCAATGTAGATGAGTAAAACATAATTAATTATAAGCAATAATAATTATTGCTTATAATAATTGTTACCCTTTGTGCTATGCATAAAAATCTTGTCTTAAACATTAGTTTATCAATTAAAAATAATAATTATTATTTGACGAGTTAAAGTATTTTCATCAAAAAATGTAGACATAATTTGTCTCGATTCCACCTAGTGAGAAATTTAGCACTTACAATGCCTTTCTAATATAAATAAAGTTGGTTGTTTGCAGGTGGAAAAATGTAAAAAGCAGTAATTGTTGAATGAAACACTAGTATATATTGAATAATTTGGCGGGTAGGAGATAAGCCGACGTAGCTCAGTGGATAAGAGCATTTGACCGTAAATCAGAAGGACGCGGGTTCGAGTCCCGTCGGCGGCATGTATATTTTCTCGGGAGATTTTTTCAATGTAGATGAGTGTTTCAGGCTTGTTATTATTGCTTATAATAATTGTAACCCTTTGTGCCATGCATAAAAATCTTGACTTAAACATTAGTTTATCAATTAAAAAACAATAAATTATGGTTTTCTCTATTATTTTTGATCCATTTTACTATTTTTGAATGATAATTTTTCTCTTTTTGGGATGTCTGTATTATTTTCGTCCCATTTTTTTGTTATGTTAGGTTAGGCAAAGTTTTAGTAGATTTTTATTGGAGGATGTTTTGTCCGTAGGATATTTTGTCGGAGGATATTTTGTCGAGAGATGAAAACGTACATTACCATCATTATATAATATCTGAGTTTGTGGAGTTTGCGAGAGTAAATCTGGCAATTGACAGCCCATTCCTTTTTTTAATACTATGGCTTATGCATAACTGAAAACTTCAGCCGTAGTCGTCACCGATATTGTTCAAGATACCACACGGCAGAACAGCGCTCTAGCACAGAGTAATATAACACGAGGAATGGTACTATTGAATGAAATTTCTAAAAAAATCGATAATATATTACTCTTTAATTTCCTTTTTTTATAACTTCCATTCGCCAAGGCAAGACGAGCGATAAAATTATAAATCTTTTTCTTGGGTGATTAATCTTTCGTACGGATTTAAATAATAAAAAATAAAAATAATCAAGGTTTGAGAACAATCTCAAGATACGAACACTAGATTTTATATTTTATTTTAGTTTATTTATAGAAACAAACAGCTACGTATACTTAATTAAGGTAAGAAAATATTACACGGTTGCATGAACCAGCAAAGTTTCCTGGTGTATGTGTATATAAAAAATTCATGGTGTATATATAAAAAAAACACAGATTAAAACATTATAGAAAAGATAAAGTGGTAGAAAAAGAAGAAAAGAATACATAAAAAAGAAATAAAAACACAGATTAAAGTACGTAGTTTAGATAAAACTAAATTAAACCTATGTAAAAATAATACCTTTTCACATCATAAGATAATGTTCAAGGATAAACATGATTGGCCATTTCCCAACGCCCTTGAAGTGATTTTTCACAAAACGACACTGTAAGAATCATCCAAAAATTATTATTATTATTATAAAAAGAGAAAAAAAACATAATGAAAATGATAATATGTCATTTACAACCAACTGAAATGAAGAGCGGTCTGTTATGTCATCTACACAGATGAACTATGATAATCTGAGACCACCAAAAACAAAAGCAGGTATTCCTAGGCAGCGTATGAAATGGACGAACGATGTCAATATGTTCATCGTTCGTTCATATTTTTATGTAACTAAATTAGAAACAGATATGTTATTGTATAGGAAAAAATTACATTTAATTTTTTCACAAAATTATCCGATTGCCCAAGTAAACGAACAAAGATTAGCAGACCAAAAGAGGGCAATTTTCAAAAATAATTTAATTCCTGTAGTAACATTAGATCAGATAAAGAACGAAGTAGCAGATAGATCATAGACTATCCGAACTACCCGGCCTTGCCCGAATTTAACACAGAGTTTTTCAAAATTTTATGTTAACAGTGAACTTCTTCTTGTTTTATGGGTCAAGTGTGCAAAATTTCATCAATCTATGAATAAAAGTGTAGATTTGAATAAAAAAATCAATCCAAGCTATTTTCATACTCCGTCACTCCTGGACACACTGACCCCCAGATTCCTACGCACTCCTCATACCGTTGTCCTTCCCAGAACTTCCTCTCCTTCCTTCCCTAAAAAGAACCTCCACACAGCATCCCCAAAGATGACATAGGCCCTGAGGGGAATTATTTTCCTCAGGGCCTCCTTTGTGGATCTAATGTAAAAAAAAAATAATAAGCATAAAAGTGGTTAAGGAAAAAATTACTGTACAAAAGAATTTTCCCACGAGAATGAAATGTTTTACTTAGATAAAAATAGCTCATATCACTTCCCAGTCGTCCAACTGTCTTCATTTAATATTCGGTTGCTCCGTTGCGACGTCAAAGATAGACAAACGAACACTTTGCATTTATAATATTAGTTAGGATTAGTGTTTGCGAACGTTCATATTATAAATATAAGTGAGTGAAATTTGAATCCAATTAAAGTTATATTCTTCCGTCTGTGTCCAAGACTGCACTTGCGATTTCTTCTGTAAGGTCAGCGCTGCATGTAAAATACTGAATTAAGGCACTGCAATTGCGCAATAGTTCATACAAGGATGCATCGGTGTTACAACGCGCAACGGTTCAGCATTCCGCTGAATGCAATGTCTCCTACTCGTACTAACCCTTACGTATCCAATCTGTATCTGTTATTGTCTGTAGATTAGGAATGTTGTGAACTCTTTTATTTTCAAAAAGAACCCTTGAAGTTTTCATTCAGCTGACCTGTGAGAAAATGTAAAAAAAACTTCTCAATTTCACAAACTTTTGTTCCATTTTCCGACCCGTTGTCCGACCAATTTTTTTTCCAAACTTCACGTATCAAAATTAAAAAGATAAATGTCTAACCAAACATAAAATTTATCAAAGTCAACTATAAAAACTAAAAATTCTAACTTATGAACCCAACTTAATGCACGACGATATTCATGTGACGGTTTTTTTTGACCCGTGACTGCTGCCGCCCAAAACTATTTATCAAGAACTGGCTATTTTCGGAATCGGTTCCTTAAGACTTTAAGGAAATTGAAACTGTGTCTTTGAACAAAAAAATATATGTAAAATGACACATTACGTAAATGGTAACCTAAAAATTTTAGAGTTCAGACTGAATTAGTTAAAAATTGCTCAAGGGTATTTCCTCAAATTTTCTGGCAAAATACACATTTTCGACGGCGTTCTTTAATTTTTTGAGTTCTGATTGGCACAAATTTCTTAGCTAATGGGAGTTACTTGGAAGAACGAAGTTATGCGACATACATGATTTACGTAGATATTTACAAATGGTTTTAATTTTGATAGAAAAATAAATAGTCACCTAACAAATTCTAATAATTGCTGTTGGCAAAATTCTACTTCCAGGGAACTCTACTAAAACGTAATAATTATTCACTTTCAAGAAGACAAGATATTCGACCCTTTTCGATATAAAACATGATCATAATACGAGTAATTGATCATTTGGAGATCATATTATAAGTTTCCGTATTTGACCATATTCTTTTTTCTTCTTTTATAGTATTTAACCATATTTTATCGTGTTTTGCCAAGTTCTCATCATTGTGCCTCCATGGTTTTGTAATGTTTGACAATGTTTTAAGCACGTTTTACATAAGGATTATAACGAAACTCCCAAAAACTAGGCGTACTGTACAGAGCCCGCAGATACTTTAACAGTAAACAACTGCTAACCCTGTAAAAAAGGCATGTGCACCCCACGGTTGAATTTGGAAGCCACCTCTGGTCTGGAGCTCCAAAATGCCTGAAAAATACACTCTCTATTCTTCTGTGCAGAAACGCATGGTTAATTGGATAGATTCTTCCACCTTAACTAACGCATTGCAATCTTTAGATCACAGGCGTCGGGTGGGAATGCTATCCTTATTCTGCCGGTATTTCGATGGATGATGCTCTGTGGAACTAGCGTCATTGATCCCTTCGCCACCGGTGTATATTCGGGAAACACGCCCAACATATGTACACGGTTGACATTTGTCACATGAGAACGGGTCGCTTCTTCGAATCCTTTTTGAGTTCAACAGCCCGGCTGTGGAACGATTTGCGGGCCCCCGTATTTCCTTTTTCCTTCAACATGGGTCTCTTCAAGACCAATGTTCATTCCTTCGTCTCCTCAATTCTCCACACAGTATAATAATATTTGGATGATTTATAAAGCGCCGTTTTTGTGAAAAATCGCCCTTACCTATATCAGATGTCATATGCCCTGAGGGAAATTATTTTCCAGGCCCAGGGAAGTTACTGTAAAAATAAAAATTAACGGTTTCTTGTTTTGAAGACCGGCATTGGGAAGGTTAAGACAGTATTAAGGCGGCGTTGTATTATTGTAGGCAGCGGATGCAGCAATATTGCAACGGTAAATCTAAAAAGGCATTTGCGCCTGTGAATCAAGAGGTTAATGAACTTTGAACCTTGATTAATGGTACTCCAGACTAGCAACCAGGGTATTGCTATTTCTTTGTGACTGAACCTAACATCTAAGCTATGATACTTTATTTTTTCTGGTCTTTTAAAACGACCAATAGAAAAAACGCACGTTTATTTTAAAGTTATATTCTAGTTCGTTAAACTCGCAATATTTAACTAAAGTATCTAAAATATTTCTAAAGCCTCAATTACATTGAGCAAGTTTACAAGTTACTAGCTACTAAGTTTAAAAGCGGGTGAATCAGCGAGTGAGATTGTCATGATGGCACACTAAACTGTCCACCCGCTCAGTAGCGAACTACCGACCGACGTCTGCCCGAACTCATTCTGTCAGATGTTTGACAGTCGATCGAAATTTGTTGTCAAATGCTGTTTGTTAGCCGCCATATTTAGCGCATAAATAAACCAATTGTGAGTAAGCGACTAGCAAGTAAAGTTTTAAACTTTCATTTTAAGTTTTCAACATTTTTCGTAGATAGTCAACAATCTGCTAGTTAGCAAGTAATACGATTGCACTGAGCGAGTTTGCTAACAACAGATAGTGAATTTCCCAGATGATAGCTTGTAAACTCGCTCAATGTCTTCGAAGCTTAAGGGATCAAATTTACATTCCAAAAATACATTAATTTGAAGGAGACCTTTTGACCTCTCCAGCAGGACTCAGGAACATGGCTTTATACAGCAGTGGGCGGGATAGATTCGTACGTCCGTCACTACTGGATAATCACACCTCCAGATGCCTACCCATTCCTTATATCTTTTCCCTTACCAGAAACTCCTCTCCTAACTTTCCTAATAAGATATTCCACACAGCATCCCCAAAGATGACATAGAGAGGGAAATTGTCTTTCTCAGGGCCCCTTGTGTGGAGCTAATGTAAAAAAACATCGAGTTATTTTCTAGAATAGCATTAGTCGAGTATTATAATTAGATAATATAATTAAGAAATTTTGCAAAAAAAATGTATTTCAAATCCGCCAATCTTTTTATGAATGGTTTGAAATGTACTGATTATTGTATTACTTAACATTTTATCAGAAGAGCAAGAGCTAAAGCCGGTAGAGTTTGTGTGTCAACATTAGATAACTATATTACAATGTTTATTCAACTCGACTCTCGGCAGGTAATCCTAACGCTGAGGTAACCTCAGATAATCTGTCGTTTTGCAGGGTGACCATGATTAAAAAACAAAATATGTGTCACAATTTACAGATTATATTTCCATTTTTCTACGAATTCCACTTTCTGCATTCAAGAATTCAATCATGGAACGCTGTCTAATACGAAAATCGATGTCGGCCATTTTGCAAGCGACTGTAGTGCTGCCACCTTTTGAAGCAGAAAGTTACTACAGCAGTAGATTGTAGATGAAGGTTTGAGGAATAGCACATTTTTTTTCTTTTTCTTTTAAGTAATTTTATTTTATTAGAAAAAAATAGGAGGCATTATTTTTTGACTGACCCAAGTATATAATAAGATGTAGACTAACTCCATCACAGATTATTACCATTAAAATCGGCAAAGAGCACCATTTCCACTTGAGGCTAGGCGAAGGAATAACGAAATTAATTAATTGAAATCTGGGGAAATGCGTATGAAACATACATCAATGAATTACAGGTAATTCAAAATAAGCTAATCAAAAAACTATTTCACTACGAATCTAAAACATCCACCAAAAAATTATATTTGGAAACAAAACTGCTAACATTAAGAAAACTATACGAGTACAATATATGTCTCCTTATATACACAATAAATAATAAACTCATACATACAAACACAGAATTCATTAAAACGTCCCAAGTACACAAACATTTTACACGACAACACGATAACATACGTTTAATCACCATTCATACTAACTACGGTAAGCAATCAATTAGTTACGAGGGGGGGCAATTTATATTATTGCCTTCCAGATGATATCAAAAACGAAAAAAGTGTGTGCAAATTTAAAAAAAAATTATTCATGTTTATTCACAAAAAACAAAATAGTGAAAGTGAATAATATCGTATGTTAATATAATGTAATGTAAATGTAAGTACTGTAATCTAATGTAATTTAAGGTTATGAAATGTAAAAACTATGTAATTATTATTTTTAATTGATAAACTAACGTTTAAACAAGATTTTTATGCATAGCACAAAGGGTATATAACAAATATTATAATCAATAATTATCAGCCTGAAACACTCATCTACATTGAAAAAATCTTCCGAGAAAAGATGTAGATGAGTGTTTCAGGCTGATAATTGTTGATTATAATATTTGTTATCTACCCTTTGTGCTATGCATAAAAATCTTGTTTAAACGTTAGTTTATTAATCAAAAATAATAATTAATATTTGACAAGTTAAAGCATTTCAGCAATAAATGCAGACATAATTAGTCAAGACGCCACCTAGCGGGAGATTTAGTACTTAACAATACCTCTCTCACAAAAATAAAGTTGATTGTTTTCAGTTGGAAAAATGTAATAATAAGTAATTGTCGAATGAAACACTAGTATATGTTGAATTATTTGGCGGGTATTAGATAAGCCGCCATAGCTCAGTGGTCAGAGCAGCTGACCGGCAATCAGAGGGACACGGGTTCAATTCCCGTTGGCGGCCAGTATCTTTTCTTGGAAGATTTTTTCAATGTAGAGGAGTGTTTCAGGCTGATAATTATTGATTGTAATATTTGTTAAAAACTATGTAATATAATGTAATGTGAAAACTATGCAATATAATATAAAAATTACATAATTCAATATTCTAGTTAAGTGAAAATGTTATTTTCTTTTTTACTGGAATAAAAACTTATGAAAAAAAACCCGACACATGTTTCGTTTTAAAAATTGTAAATTCGGTGTTCAACTGTTGCGTCCTCCTGGGTGTAGTCCATTTTAGACCTACTCGACTCACTAGGCATAAGAACCTATTTCTATATCACCATTCACAAAAAAATTATGTACCAAACTCGCCAATACTTCGCTTACATATTTTAGCAAACAAATATACAAATGACATCGATATTTTTAATCTAACACTTTCGATGTTTTAAACGTATGTCAACATATTATTTCTGATACGGTATGTGATAAATTATTTTTGCAACATATTGTTTATTAATAACTCCTGTGTTAAAAAATTGAAATAATATTTACCCAATGTAAAAGCGACATGGGCGTCTAAAAGAGTAAAAAATAAATAAATTTCAAATTTTCCATATTTATCACACATTCATGTTTCTTGATAATCACTAAAAGTGCTAGTAGTAAACAACAAAATAAACTGTCTATTATTGCCTATAGCCGAGCAATTGCCTTGGTCTCCAATAATTTTGCACAGCAAGGTGTTGAAAGCTGTTGGCGTTAATAGTTTTGCAGGGCAGGGCAAGCTGTTGGCGTCAATAGTTTTGCAGGGAAAGGTGTTGGCGTCAATATTCTTGCAGCGTAAGCTGTTGGCGTTAGTAGTCTTGCAGGGCATCAATAGTCTTCCTGAGTAAGGTGTTTGCGCCAATAGTCTTACAGTTAGCCAGTACTCAAAATGACTCTAAACACTACTCTGCAAATTTGTAATACAAGCTACACTACAAAAGATTTACCCGCTATAAATTTACTTGAACGCGAATAAGAAATATGTTTAAGGATTCTAGGAACAAAATTCTTAAACTGTAATCTTTTAAATTCTATGAACAATTTGTCATGGTCACCCAACGCAGAATCCTCGATTTCGTAGATCCTATCTTCAGATTGGAGTGGGGCGAAATAACTTAAGTGAAAGTAGATTCTTCTTCATCGGATTGCTGAATTTATTTACGGTCGTCTAATCTCTGTAGGAAGCCACCGGGTTACTTTTAGAGGCTGGTGTACGGCCTCCCGCAGGCGCCAGGTTTCGGTAATAATTTGTCAATCATTTGCTGATGACTTTTAGGTGTAAAATTTCTAAGAAGAAGTGTGTTAGATACTCCGCCGAAGACCACGATTTAAGAATCGAAATGTTTGCTTGAAATATCTTTAACCGTGTTTATCTGATTTGCATAGTCAGATACTTCCCAATCTTCCCCTTTTCCATCTCCTTTTTATCCAGACTTTCTCACAACGGTTTGCATTACACAGTTTCAATCCGTCAGCATGTAAATCTGGCGGTAATTTGTTTGTGAAATTCATTTCTGCGTGATTTTGTCATGACACCCTCACAACGTACCACATTTAGGGGTGCCATGGTCCCGCTTGCAAAAGACATTTGCGACTTTTGTGCGTTATTGATATATTTTAAACTGTTCCAAGCTAAAAAGGCATAAGTGAAAAGTCACAAATTTCAAATAAAGTTAAAAAAAATAAATCTAATCTAACGAAACATAAACAGAAAATAAAAATGTTTTCGACTGGGAATCGATCCCAGGATGTCTGTCTTACGGGACAACGCTTACATCTATTTAAAACAACGCCCAAAAAATATGTGAAAATTAATTGAAAATGATGTAATGCTTATTGTAAGTTAGAAATATGAGATATACAAAAAGCAAAAAATCTGGTCACAAAGGCGAAATGATTTAAGGCGTTGTCCCGGTAAAAACAGAGATCCTGGGATCGATTCCCACTTACTTACTTGTTCTGTTTCGTGTTTCGTTTAAATGTGCATATTAGTATTACCTGACGGCCGGCGTAGTCTCGCGGTAAGGCTCTTGACTCGTAATCCGAAGGTCGCGGGATCGAATCCCGGCGTGGCAAATACATTTTATTTGATTAATTTGTGTTATTTCACAACGAATTGTGAAATAACACAAATTAACACGAATTTGTAAAATAACACGAATTCATCTAAAATAATATATAGTATCAAGGCAAGTTCCAGAGTGGAAGATACTCTTAGCATCGCCTTGGTATAAGACCATCATTCAGAATTGAAATAATTATTAATTATTATCAAGTTCTGCAAGTATTTTGGTATACATTTTTCTCACAGCTGTTTCGGTTTCCAAGACCATTTTCAAACTGTCAAATCGTCTCGTAAATCAAAATATCCATAACAAAAATACATAGCAAAATACTTGCAGATTGATAATAACATTATCAAATTTAATTTTAATTAAATAAAAAAGAAGTTCTATAAATTAAACACAAAAACAATTAATAATGTATTATGTCGTGTTGAACTACTTACCTTATTCTTTGATGTAGTGTAATACAAAGTACATCTGCCCTGATGATAACCACTGTAATACTGTCGGGCCCGTTGGTTAAAGAAGGAGAAACCTTACCTAACCTTACCTAACCTAAGAATAAATCACTATAATTTTTTAAATAAATTTAAAAATTAAAAGGACCTCCACTTTAAAGATACTCGGAGAAATAATTTCTATGGATTTGCTAGAAAACTGTAGTCGCCAATTTTAATAAGATCATTTTTTGATTCCTAGGATTTTGCGAAAAATATTGGTTGTGCGAATGGGCGGGGGAAGGAGATTAAAAAAGAAAGGTTGAGAAGTAACTACTCAAATCTGGTCATCAAACTTGTCCAAGAGCCACTGCAAGCAACGTTTTCATTCCACAGGGCGACACTGGGAGTAACTTGTTTTTTCAGTCTCGATTAGGCGAAGAAATTTGGAAATAAATAATAATTCCGCATGTATTTTCACGCTGTAGAAATTCTATTCGAAGACCTGAGACAATGTTATGTCAATGAAGGTTTCAAAAGAGAGGTGACGAAACACGATTACTGCATCTTCACATTATTATTACATAGAGAATTGGCAACGTTTATACCATTATGTCTAAACCGGTTTCTCAGCTCCACAACGCCAAAAGCTTCGACTGATGTAACGAAAGTTGTTTGATTTTTAATGGAAATTACAGATTTTTCAAATACCAGGGTCGGAAGGATTCGAGGTGTGGGAACCGGAGGTTGCAAGGATCTAGCCACTGAATAGATAATCTGATAGAAGTTACTGTGTGCTTGTCCTTATGCCCGAAATAAGCGCCAATTTTCATTACTTCTGATGAAATTCGTTTTTTTTTTCAATTTTATGGTTCTGTATTTTTTAAACGACTCCGAAAAGGAGGAGTTTATCAATTCGACGGTATTTTTTTTTAATGTTTGTTACCTCAGAACTTTCGATTGGGTGAACCGATATTGATGATTCTTTTTTTATTAGAAAGCTGGTGCTTCCCGTGTGGTCCCATTTTAATTTGGTCCAGTTCTGACAATGGAATCTATGAGAAAGCCATATATGTCTTAAATTTGCAATAAGTATGTGCGCGACAAATGGACGAATAACTCAATATTACGCCAACAGATTTCAATGATTATTTTTTTGAAGTAAAAATTCTTTACGCACGCTCGTCACTAAAAATAAAAAAATAAACAAAAATTTTAACAAAACAAAAAAGGACTTAAAAAAATGCACTAAAAATTAAAAAAAAAAATTTCGTACGATTGTTATTTTTGGAGTCGGTATCAGCCAAGGTAACTACATACATAGGTAGTTATAGGTGAGATGTGGAGATCTTGGCTGACACCGATTCTTTTTGGAGTCGGTGTCAGCCAAGGTAACTACATACATAGGTAGTTATAGGTGAGATGTGGAGATCTTGGCTGACAACGATTATTTTTGGAGTCGGTGTCAGCCAAGGAAACTACATACATAGGTAGTTATAGGTGAGATGTGGAGATCTTGGCTGACACCGACTCCAAAAATAACAATCGTACGAAATATTTTTTTTACTTTTTAGTGCATTTTTTTAAAGTCGTTTTTGTTTTGTTAAAGTTTTTGTTTATTATTCAATATCTTCAAATATCTAGGACATGTGATGAGACATTCAGAAGTGCATGAGATCTTGCATCTCAAAATGCAGGGAAAGATTGCCGGAAGACGGGGCCCTGGAAGAAGGAGAACATCACGGCTGAAAAACCTGAGACAGTGGTTTGGCCAGTCTACTGTAGAGCTGTTCCGGGACACAGTAAACAAAATCCACATAGCTAACATGATAGCCTACGTCCGTTGAACGGTCAGGGCATGAGAAGAAGAAGTATTTTTTTTACGTTAGCTCCACACAGGAGATTCCGAGGAAAAAAATACCCCAGAGCCTATGTTATCTGTAGGCATGCCTTGCGAAGGGTCTTTTTAGGGAAAAGAAGGAGAGGATGTTCTGGGTACGAAAAACATATGAGGGTGTGGGTATGAATATGGTAGTGAGTACGACCAGGAGAGTCGGACGTATGAATCCGTCCCTCCCACTGCGGTGCAAGGTGATGTTCCGAGAGAGTCCGGCTGGAGAAGTCGAAAGGTCTCCCTCAACCAGTCTCTCTTGATCCGGCCCACCACGTAGTAGGTCGGCAGACGCATTCGCTGCTAAGCAACAAATGTAGCAAACCATTTGAGGTGACCTAGCAAAGGTGTTGGCTATCCACTCTATGGTTTCCCGGGCGGCGGTACCCATACCCTCCTCCCAAATTGTCTGGAGCTAAGGAGTTAGAAGATCTATAAGATAGATCGATCAAACATATTTTTTTCTTTATATAGTGAAGGTCACACGGCTTGGGATAGCCTGTTCAGTGGATTTAACTGTTTTTTTTCAGTGAATGATGAATGATGATTCTCCATCATTGAAATTTTGATAAAAGTCAGTCGATTATAGGTATTACAAAAGGTTGTTATGCTACCCATATGTAAATGCCTATTATATTGTATAATTAGATATTATTAATAAAAAAAAACAAATTATTTTGTTGAATAGTTTTTTTTGTGTACCTTTTTTTTTACATTAACTCCACACAGGAGGCCCTGAGGAAAATAATTTCCCTCAGGGCCTATGTCATCTTTGAGGATGCTCTGTGGAGGGTTTTTTTGAGGAAAGGAAGGAGTTAACATGGGTCTTGAAGAGATTCATGTTGTAGGAGGGAGGAAACACAGATGCCGGTAAATCGTTCCACAGCCGAGCTGTTGAACTCAAGAACGAATCGTAAAAACGACCCGTTCTCATGTGACTAATATCAACCGTGTACAAATGTTGGGCGCGTGTTTGGCGTGTTTCCCGACTATGCACCGGTGCCGAGGGGATCAATGACGCTAGTTCCTCGGAGCATCTTCCATTGTAATACCGGTAGAACAAGGACAGCATTCCCACCTGACGCCTGTGCTCTAAAGATTGCAATCCGTCTGTTAAGATACCTATTCATTATTTCGCGTAACAGGTGTTTCACCTTCCGAATGCAATATGCTGTAATACCTTTGTAAGGTGAAACAGCTGTCGTAAAAATTACACAGCCGAACTTATAAGCAAAGGGTTCTCTTTATAACTTTTAATGGTTATTCACCATATACAGCGCCCTTGAGGCAATTTTCACAAAAACGGCGCTCTACACATTATTATCACCTATCATTGTTATATATCATTGAAGAAGAAGATAGCGATAATAATCTAAAAGAAATAAAAAAAAATAATCTAAAATTATAGATTTGTCAAAAAATTTGTACATAAAAATGCAAAAGTCGGTCATTTTAAATACATGTAGGATTACGAAATATTTTTTAAATATTTATATTGAGGGATCAGTAGGATTTATCGGACCAGTTAGGATTTCATCAGAGCCGAACCCTCTGATATGAAAATATCTGGAGTCGGTGAAATATTTTCCCATTATGTTTCTGGTGGATTGACGTATTGTTCTTGTATTGGTTTGTATTTATTATACTTATATAGTGCACTTACATTGCGTGAATTTACTAGATATTCATTCGTGGAAAAGTGTGTGGAAGGGTTTAGTCTTTCATTTGGGAAAGATTTAACCCGGATTAAAAATCTGGAGCACATGAAAGAGAATAAGACGCGAACCCAGAACCTCTCGTTTAACCGGCACGTGCGCTTTTACCAAGTCCATTGCCACTGTCAAACCGTCACATTAGTGAATCTTATATTTCAATTTTTAGAATTAACCATTTTATCTTTAACTATTTTTTTTTCCATATTATAGGCAACTACCTACCCGTTTTATTGGAAACAATCATTCTATTGTAACCTACATAGATAGCGTCGATAATCGGATAAATATATCCGATTTTATCTATACGGAACTATTGACATTTTATAAAAATCTAAATGAATATTCAAATTTTTGTAAGACAAACTATCTTTTCATAACTTTTGAAGGTTATTCCCTTCAATGTAATATATCATTGAAGAAGAAGATAACAATGGAATGGAATAAACGAAAATATGGAAAAGAAAAAGACACAGAAAAATAGAAAAAGATAATGGTCGCAACTGGTACTCGTACCCTGAACTTATTATTATTATTCTTATCTTCTTCTTCGATGTTTTTTTTTATTAATAACGATATTATTAAATACACATAAAAAAAACTTTCAAGGGAATTTTTTTTAAATGTGCTTTGAAATGGTTTAATAAGTATAGAAATAAAATTATGAGAGTTAAAAAAAATAGTTATTGGTTTTACGAATAGGAGTGGAGGTTGTGTATTAAGTTTGAGTTATGAGTTATACTACATAACTTTAAAG
Organism: Limnephilus lunatus; assembly: GCA_917563855.2. Classification (NCBI taxonomy): domain Eukaryota; kingdom Metazoa; phylum Arthropoda; class Insecta; order Trichoptera; family Limnephilidae; genus Limnephilus; species Limnephilus lunatus. The sequence goes on from OU830596.1 coordinate 42,014,682, forward strand.
TATTTAATTCAACAATAAATTCGGCTCTTAAATCACCAGAAGTGTGTGGTATAATCCAAGCACTTGTCAGTGGAATAGCCTTCGCACCAGTGATCCAGTTTTTCAGGGTTATCTGCACTTGTAGCAGAGCTCACCGGCGGACCTTGGGACCAAATATTTCAGACCGGGTCCAAACCACATAATATTGTAATGCAGGCCTGTTAAAGTTGCCGCCCGCAAGACTTAACCCCATCACGGTATTTTAACACATATTATGTAGTGTCAAAAAAAATTACGAAATCAATTAAATTTATTTGTTGAAGAATAAATTTTTTCTGACGATTTAAAATATGCGTTTTTAAATTACCATTACGATGTATTCCTACGGAAATTTGGACAAAGTAGCTCTGAATTTTTAGTTCTCAAAAATAAAAGTAAAATTTGACAGACTAACTTACAGACTCCCACCCAGTATCAATAATAATAACTAGCAGTTAAAAACCCATTGCGCAAGGTTTTTGTTGCTAGGAACAGCGGACGGCTTTTAGTTCGCCTTCACCCAGTTTGAGTGTTGGTGACCAATTTATAAATTCGATAGGAACTGGTGCCAAAAACAGCCGGTTCCTCGGATCCACTTATTCACAACTGCCAGTTACAATTATAATCAGATTATCGTCAATCTCCCTATATCCGGAGAGATTCAAGAAATTACAAATCCAATAGTACTTACGCCTGCCAGGTAACGATCCTCACGCTAGCTGTTAACGTAAGTGACGCCATCTTTTGGCATTGCTTTGATTCGGTTCTAATACAAATGTAGATTTGTTTACAAAACTCCACATACGAAAACGGTTTTGCGCGGTAAGGCGCGGCGTCAGGGGTGTTTTCTTAAATTTCAACCGTACAGTCGCTAGGTTATTAATACTGTGTGTTGATGTTTTTATTCCAGGATATGGGGAGGATAGTGCAATCACACACGTCCCATATAGTTATACATATTTATAGGGTTTGTAATATAAGTAGTAAATTTTAATAAAATAAACAAGTATAATGGAATAAAAATAAATACACAATTATGTAGGGCGTGGTCTTGGGTGAGGTCGGGCCCAGCGCTCACTCAGGAGTGGCGCTTGATGCTGGAAGGCTGCGGTCACCACCGTCATTTAGCCATTAGCCGCATCTTGACTCCAGTGACCCGGTGTCTCACCAGGCCGGCTAATTCAATCAGTCCTAGTTGCGTAAACATTGTCGATGCGCTGCTGTATCTTCTGCAGGCGTTATATTGGATCCGGAATCGTTCCATCGAGCTGATTCGGTAGTGACACCATGTTTCATAAGCATCGGGGTAGTACAAAATATATTGAACAATGTTTTTTTTTTCATTATTGCTGGTTTGGAAGAAACTTCGGCCAAGCATATTATACTGAATACTGATACTTCACCTTTATCGTTCAATATCACGATCGTCCGAAAGGTCTTCAGTAATGATGCACCCCAATAATTTTGCTTTCTTAGATGTATAAATGGATCGAGGCCGCTGATGTAACACAGGGTAAGGATGCCAGGAGGCGACTTGTCGAAGCAGGAAACCAGGACAATGGGAAAAAGATGGTATCTACGAGATAAGTGTTAACCAGCAGTTACAAACCCGCTCCGCAGGTTTTAGCTGCTAGACCCTACGGCCCTTTCCTCGGATCCACTATGATCCAGTGATAGCTAGACACCGGGATAAAATAACCGGGACTGGCAATGACGTCATATGTAATATGTAGCCGCATGATACTATTATTCACAACTAAATATTACCGTCAATTTTTCCATGTCGGTAGAGATTGACGGAAATTGTAGTACTTGAACCTAGCGGGGAAACATTCTCATGCGACCTGCTAATGGAAGTAGCGCCATCCTTTGACAAATTCTTGAATTCGAAACCGAATTACAGTGGTAGCTTGTTTGAAATATCACTTACACAGATGTTTACATGGTGCAGCGCGTACAGCGCGGCGGCAGACATGCACTCGAATCCGGGTTCTTAAATTCAACCACGCAGACGCAAGCCTATTAATACTGTTTGATGATGATTTGATGAAGATAGATTACAAGTATGAATTTAAGAGCCCTGCCGTAATGCATGACATTTTCGAAGGTCGCGAAATAATGATTGGCATTTATGTTTTGAAATTTCAGGTATGTAAATATAAAATGGGCTTTTGTTTGTGCGTTCGTGGTGTTGATTATTTACATAATTTTATGCCTTTGAATGAGTAACATGTTACGTACTTGAACTAAAATATTATTTCTTAGATGCAAAGATTCGCTGTTGCTACAGGCAATATTTTTCCTATTATAATGTATGCAGTATTATACTTATGCATGTGTATATGTATGTTTATGTATGTATGCGTATAAAGATATATACATACATGCGTGAATCTATATGTATGTATTCATGTAAGTGGGTGCGTATATGTGTATGTGTATTATTTTTTTTTCATTTTAAAAATTTGAAAAAAAAGTTATTGTTTTTACAGGATGTCTGTATTATTTTTGTCCCATTTTTTTTGTTATGTTTGGTGAGGTTAGGTTAAGTTTTAGAAGATATTTTGTTGGGGGATGTTTTTTCCGAAGTACATTTTGTCGGAGGATATTCTGTCGAGGATATTTTGTCGCGGGATGAAATCGCGTAAAGTAGGTAAGTAATTTCAAATTGTCCTCTCCCTACCAAAATAATACACACCATTTGGGATGCCATAGTCCGTTAGGCTTGTAAAACCCCCCCCCCCCCTACGAAGTATAGCCTATCAATTTTTTTCCATGTGCTGCTACAGCTACCCTGCCGGGCGCACTCCGCTCGTCCTTTAAAAGCTCGTAGCTCGCCCGTTCTCGCGACTCTCCCCTGCATTTCTTTTGCAGCGCCTTCTCAACCCAATCACGTAATACTTTTATGCAAACGTGACGAGATGCTTCTAAATAATCAATTTGTAACTAACCCCACAACGTTGTGTACTTTTTTGTTTTTGGAAGATTAAGGAAGATTTTGATGTCACCGACCCTGGCCTTGGCAGTCACTCATGTCCTCAATAGTCCCGTTCTCCGTCCAGCACGCCGCCTCGAACCAGTAGAAATAATGATTACGTTTTTCCTAGGCACGCTACAGAAACATGCGCCAGCCTCCAATCGCGATGGTCATCAGTATTTGATTTGAATGAAAAATACATCCTCTCGCATAACATACACAAGCGTAACTTGGGACCTTCCCCGAAATGTTGTCACGGGCATATGCTCAACGATAGGCGTACCCCAAGCTCAAACTCAAATATCAGCTCAAAGTAGGAATGTCAAGCTCGGCTTCCAGGGTGCTGGGTCCAAGAATGAAAGGCACCAGGTCGTGAATCTGGCTTCCCTTCCTTCCATTTCCCCTACTGGGCTTTCGTCCAGAGTACATTCCACAACCTGATGCTGGATGATCCCTACTTATAGTTTTGAGGAAGTTAAGAAAACTTATCCGGATTCCAACAAAGAAACGTCGAACCAGTAGACATATTGATTACGCTTTTCCTAGGCACGTTACAGAAACATGCGCCAGCCTGCTATCCCGATGGTCATCAGTGTTTGATTTGAATGAAAAATACGTCCTCTCGCATAACATACACAAGCGTAACTTGGGACCTTCCCCGAAATGTTGTCACGGGCATATGCTCTACGATAGGCGTACCCCAAGCTCAAACTCAAATATCAGCTCAAAGAAGGAATGTCAAACTCGGCCTCCAGGGTGCTGGGTCCAAGAATGAAAGGCACCAGGTCGTGAATCTGGCTTCCCTTCCTTCTATTTCCCCTGCTGCGCTTTCGTCCAGAGTACATTCCCAACCTGACGCTGGATGATCCCTACTTATAGTTTGTGGAAGTTAAGAAAACTTATCCGAATTCCAACAAGGAAACGTCTGACCCAGTAGAAATATTGATTACGTTTTTCCTAGGCACGTTACAGAAATATGCGCCAGCCTGCAATCGCGATGGTCATCGGTGTTTGATTTGAATGAAAAATACGTCCTCTCGCATAACATACACAAGCGTAACTTGGGACCTTCCCCGATATGTTGTCACGGGCATATGCTCTACGATAGGCGTACCCCAAGCTCAAACTCAAATATCAGCTCAAAGAAGGAATGTCAAGCTCGGCTTCCAGGGTGCTGGGTCCAAGAATGAAAGGCACCAGGTCGTGAATCTGGCTTCCCTTCCTTCTATTTCCCCTGCTGCGCTTTCGTCCAGAGTACATTCCCACCCTGATGCTGGATGATCCCTACTTCTAGTGTGAGGGAGTTAATAAAAGGTTTGCTACTTATGTAGGTGGATATAACGCATTACGCTTAAAATATGAATACCTACCGACGGCTTCATTCAACCGACAATGTGAAAGTTTTTGCTAAATCGAATATATCGAATGGAATATACCTAAATCGTAAACCAAAAGGTGAGTATACTGAGTCCATTCCCAACCTGATGCTGGATGATCCCTACTTCTAGTGTGAGGGAGTTAATAAAACTTATCCGGATTCCAACAAAGAACCGCCGAACGATTGCCAAAACGATTCCATATGTCATGTTCCCTTCGTTCCGCCGACAAGGCAGACCCCACACGAGCGTAACCTAAAGGTAGTGAAGCCCACGCAAATTTCGTCACTTCGTTTCCCCCATGACGAAGGTAGTCCGGCCAGATCGTAATCTCCGTCCTGCATCAAATTGACCTCCCGCGACAACAACTTTTATCCGCTGGTACCTCGTAGCGGCGGTAGAGGGGGGGGGGGGGGGGAATGGGTGCACGTCCTTTGTTCTCCTGAAGTCCCCCAATGCCTTAGTGACGTACATACGTCGACATCATGAAATGGCTCCGGCCACGCTTTCAACCAGGTCTAGAGCGGATACGAGATCCACGTTACCGAGATGTGATCACAAGGGATTCCAATTTGCTCGGACCAGACTCGACCATCGCTTACTTCGCCTCCACATTAGAAAAATAGTGTAAGCCCACCTGCATTTCGATCACATGGCCCCCAGATAAAGTCGCGTGAGATACTTCCTCATGGTGGAATAGGAAAGCTGGACCCGTAAATCCATTCGACAAACGCCGTCCATTCTCGAGTCGTAACCCGCTCCATTAAGTTTGAAGAAAAAGAGTTTGTCAATTATGTAGGTGGATATAGCGCATTACGCTTAAATATGAGTACCTACCGACGGCTTCATTCAACCGACAATATGAAAGTTTTTGCTAAATCGAATATATCGAATGAAATATACCTTAACGTAAACCCAAAAGGTGAGTATACTATACTATAATTTTATGTATAGTCCTATGTAATAGACTTGTTGTGATACCTAAAATTTGGAATAAGGTGTGGGAAATTTTAGGAGTGGGAATTTAATTATGTCAGATTTTGTTAGTAAACAAAGGTGCCCATGCTACGCACCTTTTATAAACTGTTATATTGCCTTTGCCAAAAACCCTTTTAAAAATATAGTCCTCTAGCTACGTTTAAAAATATTATTACGAAACTCGTAAATAATAATTATCACCTCAAAGGCGCTTTACACATTAATTTATACCTATATTCTATATCTATGTATTTTGTTTCTCGTTATGTATTGGAGAATACCCAGTAACCTAGTTTTCTCGATCACCAACAAAGCACTTTTAAAGGATTTCATTATTGTTTTGTGGTTTCAAAATCCCGTCTTTTAAATGAAGTCCCTCGTCTAAGATTTATTGCCCGAAAGCGCACTTTGTGCTTCAAATGCTATTTAGTTAATTGTATCCCAAAATTATTATTTTACAACGGTCTTGTCTCAAGAATTCGTCGCCGGTCAACCCGGAAACGTGCAAAGCTCCTTGTTCCCCAACGCTCGACAAAAAAAAGTCCTAGATTCCTAAGGCTTGTATATAAACCCTAATTGACTCTTTCCTGCAAGGCCCGTACTAAATATGTTAATAATTTTATACACACTTACCAAATTCGCCATGTTGCACAAAACAATTTCACAAATCAATTCACTACAATAATATTTAATTCAAACAAGCACTTCTAAAACACAACCCGTCATGCAGTTATTTATTCCAAGATGCAGCCGTCAAACACAATTCTCGCGTCGATTTGTTGTAAATTTTATCCTGACCCTGATAAATGCCCCGAAAGTACGTCCCGTATTGATAATTGACCGCCTCAATTTACAAATTATATTATTTAACGTCACAGATATGAACTCGCAAGCCGCAATCTCTGACTTCCTTATTCGCGTGGACTCCTTCCAAATCTTGACTCCCCTCAATCGCGTGAACTATTATCCTTTAATTTAATGAATTATTCCCGGTTTACGCGCACAGAGTTATTATTCTACCGTGTATTCAACCTCGATGATTTTAATCCCAACCGTGAACCCCCAGAATCTTTCCCTGACCGTCTTCCAACCCAACTCTACCCCGACTGTCTTCTCTTTAATTAAATGAATTATTCCCGGTTTACGCGCACAGAGTTATCATTCTAACGTGTATTCAACCTCGATGATTTTAATCCCAACCGTGAACCCCCAGAATCTTTCCCCGCCTGTCTTCCAACCCGACTCTACCCCGACTGTCTAGTTCCAACCCCCTGCCCCCTGACTCCCACCCATCCACTTGTGTGGTTTCAATAATTTATTAGTCACTTTTTAAAACCTCAAGTGGGCACATCTCCCAATATGCATATTTCAACGTTTAATATTCAAAATGTCACATCACATCCCAAATTTCAAGAATTCAGTGAAATTTTCATGTTTGCTATTTTTTTGTGTGTAACCTTAAATAACAAAATACAAACTAATTTTGTCTGCGCCGGAGTCATAAATTATCCCTGGACCTTTTAAAGCAGAATACAGTGGCGTAGTTTAATTTATTACTCGTCTTCATTACTTGCGTCAACTTTATTGGCTATATAATAATATTATATATGCATTGTCTGTACACGTTTTCGTTCTTTCTGCGTGCGTCACTATTTAACGAATTCTGCAATCTTATTTTGACACATATGTTAAATATTTTAACCCCTAATCGGCGCGTCGCGCTAGTATATTTAAATGCACCAACGAGCAATCCTTATTGACTAATTTTCAATTCCCTACTGCCATAGAAAATTCACCAGATAATTGTTTCGTAAATCCAATCTGCTCGCGTTAAGATCAATCACCACACGGGCAAATATTCATCGGCCGCCTCTGGTTTTGTTAACGATCCTGTCATATCCTTTAGGATTCCTCCTTCAACCAAAGTGTTTTGGCACACGTGTTTATCCTAGTAATGGCCCGGTTTCATAAATCACCCGTAAGGGTTGGGAACAGAGAATCGTATTCTGAAACCATACCCTGTTACAAAATTAAATATTTCTAAATCGATCTCTCAATTTTAAAAGAATTATTTCGTAGGCCCAAAGGCGACATCATCACAGGCTTGTGCGGTATTCAATAAAAATATTTGAAATATCTATTTAAAATATCATTAACACACTTTGAAATTTGTAAATCATGCGTAGTAAATTGTGGAACATGACTACAAATCATTAAAATAATTTATTTTTTACCGGAATAGCTAAAAAATACTAAAGGAAATAGTGTTTTCTTTAAAATAAGTTTATAAAAAACTAGCTGACCCGGAAAACGTTGTTATGCCATATAAATTATTTCTAGTGTCATGCGCTCGTGAATGACTTGCGCATGTGTGGATGAAAGTTCGATGAGGCCGACGTAGCGCCATCTGTCATTCAACAACATAAATAATTTCGTTCTGTTTGAAATACGACGGTTAAATTTGTTCATACAAAAATACTAAAATTGCGATTAAAAAATGGAAGGGTCGTGATTAAAAAATGGGAGAGTAAGAGCTTGAAAATTTAGGGTTATAGGTATTTTTTGATTACAAAAAAAAATCTGGATAGGGACACCATAATCACCTAGCGGTATGAAATATACTGGACGACCTATTCTTATATCTATCAATTATACTTTTAAAAAATCAAAATAATAGGTCAAGCCGTTTCGGAGTAGCACGACCACAAACACCGTGACACGAGATTTTTATAGATATAGATATAAATATCAAACTGTTTTTAAAAAATGTTCCACAAGGGATCTTGTAAATATATCAAATATGATGGTAACGCGGCGTGACCTCTTGGGATCAAAATAATTTTTTTCAAGCTCAGTATCAAACATGTAGTTTAAATGCCACACCACTAAACTTAACTTACCTAATACTATAAAATGAAACAATCACACCCACAACTCGCATAATCGTCATCAATGACTCCAAATTGAATAGAGATGATGATTAATATTCGGACATGGTTATTAATTTAATGTGTCATGCCATAATGCAGCAAGCAATTAAAGAATTAAACTACACTATTGGTATTGACCCATATTTGCGAGGGAACTGGTCAAAACAACTTCTGAAAACGAGAATTACTTGATTCAAATAAAAATAATTTCATGGAGAATTATATTATTTAGTAAATAATGTCTTCAGATTATTTTTTGGATATTTTAGAAACATCGGTTAAATCTACAAGCAAAAAGAACACAGAGGCATTTCACACAATCATAATACTAGAGTCACTAAATATACCTAAGTGTAATATGTACTACCTTTGGGCAAAGAAGCTCTGAATTTATAACGATAAAGTTATACAACCAACTCCCACGCAGTACTACAAAAACAAAAAACTACATTATTATCAAATCTTTTCTTAGGGAACTATCGGAAAAAAAAACTTATATTAAAAACGGTTTCGCGATTTTTATCCCGCAACAAAATATCCTAAGGACAAAACATCCCAGATGGCCGGCGTGTTCTAGCGGTAAGGCTCTTGACTCGCAATACGAAGATCGCGGGATCGAATCCCGGCGTGGCAAATAAATTTGACGTGATTTTTTTTTTATTTTTAATTTTATGAGTAAAACTTCAAATTATAATATTTATTTATTTATTTGATATAATATCTTACATTTCAAATATAATTCAGCAATGTCGGCCTCACTGGGTAGCTCACCTGTGCGGAGGCCTCCATTTTATAAAACAAAATAAACTAAAAATTAAAATTTATAATTAAGGTAAAATTATAGGTAAAATGAATTATTTTATTACTTAAATAAAATTAAAATTTGTATATATTATGTGTTGTGTGTTTGTGAGTGATGTGTATATATATATTTAATTAAATGAAGACAATAAAAGTGAAACTCAATTGAAATCTGAAAACAAAAATATCAGAAAAAGATATTAGCACTTCTGGGACTTGAACTCAGGACCTGGGTTGGCAATGGCAAGAAAAATAGTGTAAAATTCGTGTGCATTGGTTTTTAAAACAGAAGAAGATTTGGAACTACCTTGGAATCAAGTTATTGGTGTTTTTTGTGGACACCATCTCATTTTTTAAGTAAAAAGAAGGAATTTGACCATTTTGGAAGTATATAATACCACTTTGTACTCATTCGTTTTGTTGTGGAGATAATTACCTCGAGGTATCACGGTGGAACTATATAACTATGCCGTGGTTGTGTCGTATGCTCCTTCGCAGAGATACAGTGGTAAGTGATTGATGATCCCCTTTCCTTGCATACTTTGTTTTTCCTATACATCTTCTTCTTCTTTGTGTGCCTTATTAGGTCCCCTTGACGTTTGCGATTACTCTTGAAAAAGTCTCTCCGTCTTGCGCTGCCCGGAATAGCTCCTCCACACTTCTAATGCCGGTCCACTCTCGTATATTTCGCAGCCAAGACATAAGTCTCCTACCAGGCCTTCGGCGACCCTCTATCTTGCATTCAATATTAAATGGAGCAAGTTATACTTCTCCCCTCGAAGTATATGACCCAGATATGAAATTTTCTTGATTTTAACTAATGTAAGCAGTTCTCTATCTGCAATAGCCCGCCTGAGAATTTCTGTGTTGGTGATCATGTCGGTCCATGGGACCTTGAGCATTTTCCGGTGAAGCCACATTTCGAAAGCCTCTAACCTGTTCATGGTATTTATTTTCAAGGTCCATGTTTCACAACCATACAGCAAGACCGATCACACATAACATTTTAGCATTCTCTGCCTTAGTTTTAAGCTGATATTATTGTCATTGCAGAAGAGGGATTTCATTTTTATGAACGCAGTTCTTCCTATACATATTATCGCCCAATTCCACCAAACACCATTTCGTCACATAAATAAATCTTCTTCTTCCTTGCACTGTCCCAACTCATTGCCTAGGTAGGCTGTTGGAGTCGGCTCTTTCGTTCTCAGGTTATAGCTTCTTCGGTTCTGGGAATCGCTTTCATCCAGGATGCTTCTCTTTAGTATTTTTGTGCATTAAGTCATCCAGGAGTTATTTGGTCTTCCTTTGGATGACTGTCGATGAAGCTCAATAGACATTGCCTGTGCGGTCTGGTAGTCTCTGTCTTATGTGCCCATACCATCTTAACTTATTAATAAATAGTATTAGTAAATATTCTGTTTTAATAAATATTATGTTGACAAACAATAAAAAAAAGAAGTTTTTGCGAGACGTCCTCGACATCTTTGGCGGCTATTTTAATAGAAAGTCACACACAGAAGACATTCATTACACAATTTCATCACAATTCCAATGCCACGAGACATTAATAAATATTTAAAAAATATGTTAATTCCCAAATCCAACCCTGTTTTTTTATTAATATGAATAAATAAATGGTAATGAAGCGGTTAACGAAACCTTCGAGAGGTCAGTCGGTTTATAACGAGTAACAATGACCTACCGGCATTTGCCCCCAGGTGATTAATTACTCAGTTGATAAGTTTAACCTAAGTTTATATTGATTATTGTGGGCCAATGTAAACTGCAATCAATGTAAAACTACCTGTTAATTGCTATCGTTTGGTATTTTTAGTATTATTAATATTTTTGAAATAGTTACTGTGCTATTATAAATTATGTTCTGATGATCTGAAAACCAACAGAAATTCATGGATAAGATTCGGTCGTGTCTAGGAATTGAACCCAGGAGAGCCTTGCCGGGTCTCTACACCTAGCCACTGAGATGGTTATAATTAACATAATTACGGTGCTCCAGATTTTATGTCCGGGTTGAATCTTTCCCAAATGAAAGACTAAACCCTTCCACACACTTTTCCACAAATGAATATCTAGTAAATTAATGTAAGTGTAATTAATGTAAGTGTACTATATAAGAATAAAACAATAAAAGAACAATACGTCAATCCACCAGAAACATAATGGGAAAATATTTCACCCACTCCAGATATTTTCATATCAGAGGGTTCGGCTCTGATGAAATCCTAACTGATCCGATAAATCCTACTGATCCCTCAATATAAATATTTAAAAAATCTTTCGTAATCCTACATGTATTTAAAATGACCGACTTTTGCATTTTTATGTACAAATTTTTTGACAAATCTAATACGCCTAAATTTTGAATGAAAGAGCTAGGTATAATGCCAGTAGCCGAAATAACAAATGGTAATATTTTTATAGTCTGAGAATGCCAAATTCTTTTAATTTCATTTCCTAAATCTGTTTATTTTCTTATTTTTTCAGAAACAGTTTTCTGAATATTACAAGAATTTGGAATAGCGACATCAATGATATAAGTTATTTTCTTAATTTTGTCATGTAAAAATATATCGGGTCTATTATGACTAATTGTTCTGTCTGTCAGAATAGTTTTATCATAATAAATTTTATAAAATTCATTTTCTAAAAATGAATTTGGTTCATATTCATAATATGGTACATTACGGCAGTCAATCAAGTTATGTTTAATTACCAAACTTTGGTGAATTATTTTTAAAACTTGATTGTGCCTAAATGTATACTCGGACGGCGCTAATACAGAACATCCCGATATAATATGTTCTATAGTTTCCGGAAAACCAAACATTTTCTACATAAATCATCAATTTGATTTGCATCTTTGATGATATGCTTCCTATAATATAATTACTTCCTATAATATACTTACTGTATCATACTTCGACTTAGAACTATAAACATTATCTGCTGTTTTCTTTATGTGTTATTGCAAGATTCTTCCCGAACTAAATGCAATAAAGATAGTGTCTTTGTTAGTATGTCCATTTTCATTTTAATGTGCGACTCCTATTGACTTTTCTGCAAGACTAGGATGAATATTTATTTTTTTTGGAAAATTAATAAAACCTCAAATTATAATATTTATCTAATCATTGAAGACAGAATTATCGACTCTCAAAGCAAAGCCCCGGCGAGGCTTAGGTCTTAGGTTCAATTTCTAGAAGCGACCGAATCTTTTTCTGATTTTCATAATTTAATTTTCCTTTGAAAGTCACTAATATTGTCTTCAATGTTGAAAAGAATTATCTTAGATGAAATAAAATTTGGTCTGAAAACGATTCTATCAAAAATCGCATGACGTTATTAATTTATATTTTCAAATTTACCGACCTCGTGGATGAAATTGTAAAATCGCTCTATAGCAAGGACGGAATTTATGGATTAGATACTAAGAATGATGGCGCGACGATCCCACAATAAAAAATACCCTTAAAGTCCCCCACAGTAGAGGAGGTCAAATCCTACCCTGGGATTAAATGCCTTGGTAATGATCAACAGATATGGTAGACCTTCTTAAATTATTGTATAGGCATATCAACTTCTCGATATGAACTATAATTGCGGTGTCTAGTTATGTGCTCTATATTTTTCTAGTGCAATAACTAAAATAATTTATTTTGTCCCTAACTAAATCGAGTTATTGCAAACTTCAAACAAATTGTTACCTTGGAAACAATGTTTTTTTTTTTAATTTTAGTCAAAAAGAGTGCTTTGTTGTGATTAAAAAGAGTACTGTTTTGACGTCGTAGTTAATATCTACATATCTCTAAAAATGTTTATTCTCAGAACAAAAAGCATAACGTTGCTATAAAGCACAGCGTTTGAAGTGGACTGTCATTTTCTTATTTTTTTAGGTTACTCTGGATTCAAATATGAATAAAATACTAATAAAGGGAGTAGGTACTTAAAATAAATTTCTATTTCTATAATTTAAATATTTTCTAAAATAGAATTTTTATTTGCGAAATGTCATTCTCAAATTTTGAAATTTTCTATTAAACAATAATTATTTTCTATTAGACAAAATAGCAAAAATAATAACAATTATGCCAATAATTATGCCAGTAATTTCCCACTAATACTATGCGAGCGAAGCCGTGGATAAAAGCTAGTTATTAAATATGCCACAAAATTATAATTTTAGAATTGTAATAATTTCTGGGGCCAACTTTCGGGGATCAACTTTTCGAGTTACCTTTTGTTTTCAGCCACAAACCAAATTCATAACTTTAATTTCATAGTCGCTTTGATCGTCCGTGCAGATTGATCTTAGCTCAGTCGGCACATTTTCACGTCATAACCCTATTTGTTTCTATTATTTACTAGCTGAAGTCCACGAAGTTAACCGAGCTCTAGGAATCGAAATTCAATGTATAAGTTTATTTTCATCTTATCTTGAACATCAAAAAATATGTACAATTTCTTTAACCCGTTTAATCACAGGAGACAAAATTTATCCCAGCTCACGCAGGTCTCCGTAATCGCCGTAACTCCTTTACTATCGTAGTGAGAAATATGTTCTAAACGACGTTAGAAAGGAAAAATACCACGCTGTATATTAAAATCTAAAAATTAACCACCATAAAAGTAAAATGCACACCTTTTTGAAACCAAAGTTATGAAAGGCAATTTGAAAAAAAAAATTTAAACTTTGGTAATATTTTATTAATTATTTCTACATGGAATAAAAAAAGGGAGGTAACGGTAACGTTTATAAAACAATTTAAATCTAATAAAATAAGATTTTTTTTATTTTTTTTTATCAGTAGTTTTAGTTAGAAAAAACGTAAAGTGAACCATTTTTTAAACTTTTTTATCTTTGCATGCAAAATTTCTATATTTCAAAAATTTAAGGTTTATTTCGAATTATAAATTTTAAAAGCGTATTTCATTACCTTTCAAAAAAAGTTTTTAGTTTTCGAATATGTTCAGAAATATTCCATTTAGTTGCATTTTATTGTAAAGCGGAAATATTGACCATAAACAGTGACCTTTCTCATGTTTTGAAGGTCAAGTATGTAAAATTTACACACTGGTACACTCTCATTTTATCAATAGATAGATGGGTATTAACATCAATTTGCTTTTTTTATTATTGTATAAAAATTCCATACAATCGGAATTTATTACCCGCTAAGCTACTGCAAGTAGCTTGTCAGCAGGAGATTAGTTCCATAGATTAGTTACAACAACAAATTAAATAATCATAAACGCGTTAGAGTAGCAACAACATCCCGCTATCATTGCTGCGTCTTCTAATGGTCCACTTTCATTCAATCCTGCGTCCGACCGTCATTCTGCGTCCGGTATACGGACGCAGGATTGAACACGTGTAATTTCAAGTTTTACCCACTCCTGTACCCTCATACAGTTCAAAAACGAAAATAGGCCAGACGCGGTTTTGGTACCTAAATCAACTGAAATATACTATTTTAGTTCAGTGTTTTGCCACCGAGCCGCGAGCCGCGGCGCTGCAGTAGATGAGCGTATATTTTTAGCATAATATATGTTTCATTGACTCGCGTATCGCAACTCCTACATTTGGCAACGTCGCTTTTTAATAGCGTATCTTCTGTTCTCTGCGAAAACAAAGCAATCATACTTAAATATCGCACATTGCACAAGATTATATTAAAATCAGCTGGATTATTCAAAATTGGCGCTAAATATGACTACAATAAGGATGGATCTTTGTCAAACGTATGTAATTAAAATTTCAATATCACCAAGACAATGTTGCAACAATATTGTCGTTGTTTACGCATTAAATAATAGTTTTTCTGCTGATATTAAACTTGCCGAAGCTGCGTTTTTTTGAGAGCCATGATTTTACTTCTTACTCGAAAAATCAATTAAAATTCATTCTAAAACTAATATTAAATCACGGCATCCATGCTTATTTCTAAAAATAAAGACGAAATCGCCTAAACTAATTTACTAGAAGTGGTATTATTCTATTAGATTCGTTAAGTTCTTCTGACTTTTCAATTTCAATTTGGGATGTGGGCATGGTTACCGCCACCCCGGGAACTAATTATTGGATAACCAACACCTTTGCCGTAGGTCAACCCAAGTGGTTCGCTACATTTGGTGACTTTGCAGGGGTGCCCACGTTTACGGGCTGAGTTTTGTCCGGGTCTTGGCGTTGGATGCGTCTGCCCACCAAGTGCATGGCAGGCCGGAACGGGACAGAATGGTTGAGGGAAGAATTCTCTCTTACTTCTGACTACTCCAGCCGTTCTCTCTTGGAACATCGCTTTACACCGAAGTGGGAGGGATGGATTCCTATGTCCGTCACTCCTGGACGTACTAACCCTTAGATTCCTACCCACCCCTGATACCCATTTCCTTCCCAAAACTAATATTCCTTCCTTTACCTAAAAAGACCCTCCATCTCCAAAGATGACATAGGCCCTGATGGAATTCTTTTTTCCTCAGGGCCTCCTGTAATGTAAAAAAGTAAGATATTTTCCAATATTGTCTGGTTATTCGTAACCGTACGCAAATAGTCGTCTTTTATATTAAGTGAATTAAAGTGATCTATGGCAGAATTGTTGGTTATCCAATAAATGGTTCCCGGGGCAGCAGTACCCATAATGTTAAAAAATGCAAGGCTGATGTGAGTGTAATGACTAAGATAAGAATGGGACGCTTAGATGGTTTGTACATCACGTAAAGTGTAGAGCCAATGATCTAAGAAAAGGTTGTAGGGAGAATATACGACGTGAACTCGATTGATAGAAGTCGATGAGTCGGAGACGCCCGAAGAAGACACGGCGTGATTGGTGAACCAAATTCTTCAGGCATATCGAATGACAGACTAACAGAGCGATGTATGAATGTGAATGAGGCAAGAAGTGTATGCCAAGATCGAGTTGTTTGGAGATCCTCTCTGCAAACCTCTGCGGGAACAGCGTGATTGTTAAATAATATTATTTATTATTAAAGGCATGTTATTTTATTTATTTAGAAAGTTTTATGCTCTCGCTATTATATTTTCCCTTTCTCCTTTCAATGGATTTAACATATAATTTAGTTGTAAAGTTTTCGAAAGACCCTTAAAATTTTTTATCCCGTGAACGAAAATGCATTAGTTAATTAGCGTCAATCATAATGGACTTGATAAGCATTTATATAATCCTAATTTAATTTTTCATTAATTTTATTAAAATAATTCCCCGCAGGGCCTATGTCATCTTTGGTGATGCTGTATGGAGGGACTTTTTAGGTGAAGAAGGAGAGGGAGTTCTGGGAAGGAATAGGAAGATGGGTAGGAATCTGGGGATCAGTGTATCCAGGAGTGACAGACGTATGAATCCATCCCTCCCTCTGTGGTGTGTAAGGCGATGTTCCGAGAAAGTACGACAGGAAAATCAAAATAACTCCCTCAACCATTCTCTCCCTATCCGGCCTGCTATGCAGCTGGTAGGCAGAGGCATCCGCCACGAAGACCCAAACAAATCTCATCACATGAGCATAGTATATTATAGGGTATCCTTGCTAAGTCACCAAACGTAGCAAACCACTTGGGGCGACCTATTGCAGAGGTGTTGGTTATCCAATAAATGGTTCCTGAGGCAGCGGTACCCATACCCACCTCCAAAATTGACTCTTTCCGAAGTCTACGGTTTCTTTGTAATTAATAGGTCACATAATATTTCAACTGATAATCGTGTTGTAATAATAATTAGCCACTTATATCTAAAGTTCAATCTCTAAAATTAACATGAAAGGACTTAATGTTTTTTATGAAAAAACCACACCGGAGTCCACTGCCATATTAATGTAGTAAATAACTATCGTGATGCGAAATCAAATAGGGTAGAAGAGGAAGCATAGGAAGGTCCCAACAATACAGATCTAGTCACTAAAAATAACTTATCTTACTTCAAGCAACGTTTTATTTTGAATTATTCTCAAAAAATCCGATTGCAATTTAATTAATTTTACGTGCGCATCGCCGCCGGGTTGATTAGAGTCCGCTACGTATGGACCAGTCATATTGGCGCCATCATATTCTATAAATACCTATACAGTCATCTACTCAAACTTGAACGAATAAGCGGCAACGTCGCAAGACGTTGGTTTGTCGTCAACATAAAAATGAATATATAATTGGACGCTGCATTGTCGACCAAATTAAAGTAAATATACGCAGGATGCCTCACTGCAATGAATATAAAAGGAGTTCAGATTGGTGGAACATTAAAAGGTGTTTTTTTTTGTTTTGTATATTTTTAAATTAATTCTTTTCAAAAATCTAAATACCTAGCAACAATCAAACGCTTAAAAGCTAGTTTATACTTTAGTTAAAACTATGTAAAATCCTTCAGATAGACGCAGTAATGTCGATCTAATGAAAGGACGCAGAAATGATAGCAAGATGTATATATATATATTTATTTATTTATTTATTAACATTAACGGTATAAATATACCATAAATACAGATTACATGACATTTCACAATATCATAGTTGTACATAAGATATAATAAAAGAGAGAGAATAAGTTGTTGTGGCATTTGGTTGAGAAGTGACACAAGGAGCTACAATTACATATAATACTAGTGTAAAATAAAATTTATACTTATTGATTGAAAATATATGATATAATAGCCTTCTTGTACCTAGCTTCCGTGCAGTTAAATAGATCCGCCACATCTGCGTATCTATTACTAACTTCATGTAACCTAGGTACAAGCGAGTTTTTCATGTACTCAGTCCTGGTGTTGTTACATTTAAATAGCATTTTAGAGCGAGTTGCTCTAGTGGGTACATGAAAGTCGACGAGCTTAGTTAAATCAGGACTGTCTATTCTACCATTTACAATTTTGAACATAAATATTAAGACAGATATAATTCTTCGATCTGAGAGTTTTATTAAATTTAATTCTTTCATCAAGTAATTATAGTTTATGTTTTCAATGGGAATACCGAGTTTAAAATTTATGTGTCTTAGGAATTTGTGTTGAATTTTTTCGATTGTATCTGAATGTATTTTAAAATGGGGGGACCAGATCGAGGAGTTATATTCGACTTGACTACGTACTAAGGATGTATACAAAAGTTTTAATGAAGAAATATTCCTAAAACCTCTAGAATTTCGAAGAATGAAGCCAAGCATTTTCATTCCTTTGTTACTGATTGTGTTTATATGGGATATAAAATTTAATTTAGAGTAAAAAATTATGCCCAGGTCATTAATTTCTTCGACAGAAGTAAGGGTAGATTTATCAAGTACATACGGATGAATTATTGGTTGACTTATTCTGTAAAATATTATCGAATGACACTTATTTATGTTCAGAAAAAGTTTGTTAAAAGAACATCAATTTATTAACTTGTTTAAATTATTTTGTAGACAGATACAATCTTCGGAAGTTTTAATTATTTTAAATATTTTCAAATCATCTGCAAAAAGCAACACATTTACATCTTTATCGAATATATCAACATTATCGTTTATAAACAGTAAAAATAAAATTGGGCCTAAATGAGACCCTTGTGGTACACCACTGGTAGCTACAAATTGATTGGAAAGGAACAAATTAATTTTTACAAGTAGTACCCTATCAGATAGGTAGCTTGCAAACCAGTCTAAAAGTTTTCCATCGATGCCTAGATTACGTAGCTTAGCCAGTAGAATTTTATGGCATACTTTGTCGAAGGCCTTGATAAAATCTGTATCTATGGAATCGACTTGAGTTCTGTTAGCTAATGCGTTTGATATATAATTTTCATATAGCGAAAAATTTTTTAGAGTTGATCTGCCAGAAAAAAATCCATGTTGATTCGGAACAATGAGATGGTTAATACATGGGGAAATTTGATCAAGTAATAGTTTTTCAAAGAGTTTCGGGATTACAGATAGCTTACATATTGGTCTATAGTTAGTGATATCACTTTTATTACCCTTTTTGAATACAGGTGTTAGATAAGAACGTTTCCAAATGTCAGGGAAGCAACCTGTGTCGAGGGACTGGTTAAACAATATACAAATCGGCTCCGACAGTGAAGCAATGCAGTTAATAAGGATATTGGGATAAACATTGTCAGGTCCGGTCAAGTGCATTGAGATGGGTAAACCTTGCTTATTTTTTCTAAGGGAGTTAAAATGTGTGAAAAAGTTTTTTATATTAGAGGGTATAGATTTTTCAATTCCATTTATATAATTATAGTACGATTTTTTTGACAGTTTTTTACATTGATTTCTATAATTGTGAAATATCTTACAGTCATTAAGGGAGTGTGATTCTTTAAAGTTTTTGTTTGAAATTTTTTTACAGATAGCTAGGTTAATTAGCTCGCCAGTGAACCATTTCGGGAACTTTGGTTCTTTGAAGTGTGAAAGTGGTACATAATTTTCGATGGCCCTGTTAATAATTGTATAAAATAATTCAAGATTCTGGTTAATGTCATTGTTGTGGTGAAGGAATGACCAGTCTTCATTTGCAAGATATTGATTCATGTTAGGGTAGTCAGCTTTGGAAAAGTTGTAAGTAAGATTAGGCAGAATAGTTGTGTCGTCTTGTGAGTTATTTGTCGTAATGGTTATGCTTAGAGCGGGGTGGTGGCAGTCTAGGGGGAGGAGCTCATCATCTGATTTAACTATGTGAATTGAGAGGTCACTACAGAATACTAAATCCAGCAGTCGATTATATTATGTATTGTAGACTTGATTGACTTGATATAGGGAGAGTAAGTTCGTCATGTCTATTATTTCGCGAGCATTTTCTGGCAGGCTTAAGTTGTTATAAGAGTTCTTATTTATCCAGTCAATGCTAGGGATATTATAGTCACCAAATAAAATTGTTCTGGCATCAATATATAACAACATATAACATACCTACCAACATTGTGATATATAAATTTTGAAAATAATTCAGAATAAAATGAATTGCCAAAACAGAATTAGTGATACACATTTCAATAAGTATTCTGTCTAGACTCTTCAGGAATACATCAATGACCTCAGAGTACAACCAATAGTTAAAAATGCACCATTGCTTTAAGGTCATACAGTGAATAATATCTTTGCTCTTGCGACTTCAAGGCGAGCCAAATTCTTCGCTAATAATAAAGAGGAAATCGTACCAAATCAATGGTGAATTTATTTTTGGCAAGGTCAAGTATAATATAACATGGCAGGTTTCTGGAAATATTGACGTAATCTAATTTGTATTTCCTCAATCGTGTATTTATAGGTTGTTTATGGAAAACCCGCAAATGATTGTTGCAAAATTTGAGTTTTTTTTTTTAAACATGATTATAGACCCATTTCTCACAACAACTTTTACAAATATTACATCTTAAATGTTGTTAACCTTTGATAATGAAAGTAATTACAATAATACCTGCCCATGCTAACGAATCAATTTACCATAGCGATTTATAATAATCTACTACTTCCCACCAGACAGACATGTTTCTAGTGATTTCGTGTGGAGAGCGTTTGTGAAGTCACGCCGGCCAACGTTGGTGGATCAAGTCCACAAAAAATCTAATTTCTAAACCGTTCGAATACGGCTATGATGCAGGTAACGCTACTGGTCGATGAGACAGCTACTAGTGCCAAGAGTGCCCCCACAAACGTTGGCGGGAATGACGTCACCCTCTACGTGATTATCGGAAATGGTGTATTTTAAATCTTTACTAAAAAAAAAATTTATTCGTCAACATAAAAATATATTCAAATGCCAAAATTATAACTAAGCATTTAACAAAAAACAATAGAGTGCGTGATTCACACGCGATAGAAGTGAAACTAGAAAGTCGCTAGATGTCGCTTTCTTTTGCCCGTTTATTTTAAAGTGGTTTGAAGATTGGAAAATTACAAAAATAAAAATGTTATTTTTTTTAGATTTCGTAGGACTCGAACATCCGTCCTCTGGATTTCTTCAGAAACCATTTATTGGATAACCAACACCTCTGCCATAGGTTACCCGAAGGGACTAGTTACTACTCAGTGAGTACTTTTTATTTATTTATTTCGTTGTCTCTCGGAACTTCGCCTTGCACCGCAATGGGAGGGATGAATTCGTACTTTTGTCACTCCTAGACACACTGACTCGCAGATTCCCACCCACCCCTAATACCCTTTTCCTTCCCAGAACGTCCATCCCTTCCTCTCCTAAAAATACCCTCCACACAGCATCCCCAAAGATGTCACAGGCCCTGAGGAGACTTATTTTTCTCAAGGCCTCCTGTGTGGAGCTTATGTAAAAAAAATCAGAGTGTGCAGTTCACACGCGGTAGAAGTAAAAACCTTCAGCAAACTCAAGTTGACAAGAGTGGAGAGGCTACGAAGCACCGCACAAAGAGGAGACTAATTATAAGAGACAAGTCTATCTCATTCTCTTGTAGGCTAAATCCTACAGATATTTGTTTGTCTCTTTTTAGTGTCGCTATATTTCGTTTCATCGAGTTTCAAATCACAACGGTACTAAAGAAGTTTTCACTTCAAAATGCAAGTTCTGGCAGTTCAATATTTAAGGTGGTTATTTCTCCATTATTGCTCCAAATTACAAATTCGTAGTACTTATACCTTCCAGCGGCATTTGTAAGTATGCGATCTGTAAACGTAAGTGGCACCATCCTTTGGCAATATTAGTTACTTGCTTGAATTCGGTTCTATTACAAACGTAGCTTTTTAACAAACTTCAAGTACGAAGATGGTTTTGCGTAATGCAACGCGTCATCAGGGTTGTATTCTTAGCCGGATTCTTAAATTTCAAGCATACAGTCTCTGGGCTATTAATACTGTTCGATAACGCACTTACATGTTTGTCTTTCCAAAGCCTCTGAAATTGAAAATCCAATAGATTTTTTCTTCTTTGCCTGTGTTATGTGTTGTGATTGTCCTATTTCAAATATTTTAATTCATTTTGCACTGAGCAATTCTATTTTAGCATTTTTAAAAGACTTCGAAAAGGAGGAGGTTATCAATTCGACGGTATTTTTTATTTTTATTTATTTTTTGGTTTGTTACCTCAGAACTTCGATTGGGTGAACCTATATTGATGATTCTTTTTTTATTAGAAAGCTGGTGCTTCCCGTGTAGTCCCATTTTAATTTGGTCCAGTTCTGACAGTGGGATTCATGAGAAAACCATATATGTCTTAAATTTGCAATAAGTATAAGCGCGACAAATGGACGAATAACTCAATATTACGCCAAAAGATTTCCATGATTCTTTTTTTGAAGTAAAACTTCTTTATGCACGCTCGTCACTAAAAATAAAAAAATAAACAAAAATTTTAACAAAACATAAACGACTTCAAAAATGCACTAAAAAGTTAAAAAAATAATTTCGTACGATTGTTATTTTTGGAGTCGGTGTCAGCCAAGATCTCCACATCTCACCTATAACTGCCTATGTATGTAGTTACCTTGGCTGATACCGACTCTCAAAATAACAATTGTACAAAATTATTTTTTTACTTTTTAGTGCATTTTTGAAGTCGTTTTTTGTTTTGTTAAAATTTTTGTTTATGCTTAATATCGATGTATAGAGTCCTTTACTCATAACTTTCGCGTCTATTTCACCTTTTTTGTCTATTAGCACTCTTGTCTGTGGTCAATCGTAAACTTTCTCTATTGGTTTATAAATAAGCTTGTTGCTGTGGGTGGTTTGGTATATTTATGTTGTTGCTTAATGCAATGTCATTCTATCTAAATCTTCATCTTCATTCTACATTTTACAATTTGCAACTCCAGAACATTTGCAACTCAGAATATAATCAAATCTCATTGTAAAGTACTATTCACCCGAATAAAAGTTTTTACAACAATATCCATTAAAAACACAAGTGTTTTACTAAGAAAGGATCCCGCAAAACATAACCTCTCTTACTGTACATTTCCTGGGTTTGGAAATGAAAAAAGACCCTGGAACGCTACGCAGCCTGGACTTTTATATTATACTAGATAACGCACTTACATGTTTGTCTTTCCAAAGTCTCTGCAATTGAAAATCCAATAGAATTTCGAATTCAACATCTATACAGATTTCTTCGGCGGAATTAACAATGCTAATTCGGAAATGAGTGGGAAATAGGTGCGGAATGCACTAAGTGATCTTCGGTGAAAGTGCTTTATGTTTAATTAAATCGTCGTCTGCTGTGACAGGTGTCACACTAACTTAAGTGTGTTTTCGATTAGATCGATAAATATATTTTTTCATGCAATACAAAACTACTTGGCTAATAAACATGTAACTATTTTTTTTTTGTTGATTCGAGATGGAACTGTATTGTTATAAATTATACAGAATGATACCCTGTATTTCTTCCCAGGAGTTTTTTTTACGTTTATGTCGCCTTAGTTCTTAATTGTCCAAACGACCACTAGAAAATTTTACAGAAAGAGAAGAAGAAGAAGCAGTTTTCTTTCATTATTTGATTGAAAATGATACGTATTTAAGATAAAGCTTTAAATTAGTTTAAATAACTCTTAGTTAGGTGATCAAATATCATTTTTTATACTGTATGTTTAATTTTAAAGTGGAGATTGAACAAAAACTAAAACGGTCGTTTGGACAATTAAGAACTAAGGCGACTGTAGAGTTAAATTAGCTCTACACAGGAGGCTCTGAAGAAAAAAAATCCCTTAGGGCCTGGGTCATCTTTGGGAATGAGAAAGGAAGGATTTTTTTTATATGAATACCTCACAAGAGTCCCAGCTGCTCACGTCTGGAGCCTGTGAGTCTATTGCATCCCCAAATGAGGTATTTTGTGAGGGTGAAGGTAGTGGGAAAGGGAAGAAGATGGAAAAAAGGAAGGTAGGAGAGTACCTAGCTATACAGATTTGGACACCAAACACGGCTAAAGCCATTTCAAGCAACGTTTCAATTCTGAATGGTGGTCTTACAGCAGGGCGATACTAAGAGCACCTTCCACTCTGGAACGTGCCGCAAATATACTACATATTATTTTAAATGAATTAATCGAATAAAATATTTAAATAAAGTTTATTATTTAGGAGTAAGGAAAGGTATGAGTAAGAATAAAGGGTGAGTGGGAAACTGGGGATCAATGTGACCGATCAGGATAAGAGGAAAATGATGAGTGATTTATTTTTAAGGGGGACGTGTAATGACATCTGCCCTGATGATGGACAATGTAATGCTGTCCGAATTGTTGGCTAAAGAAGTGCAACAAGGCATAATACCCAAAAAATAAATTACGAAAATACTTTTGGCCGTGAAAATCTCAAATCATATCTGATTCGTTATATTTTCAATGTTGGTTTTAAAATGAGTGCTGTATTTTAGCTAATAAACAAAAAATTTAACCAAACAAAAAACGACTTAAAAAATGCACTAAAAAGTAA
Organism: Limnephilus lunatus; assembly: GCA_917563855.2. NCBI lineage: Eukaryota > Metazoa > Arthropoda > Insecta > Trichoptera > Limnephilidae > Limnephilus > Limnephilus lunatus. The sequence goes on from OU830596.1 coordinate 42,039,156, forward strand.
AAAAATAATTTCGTACGATTGTTATTTTTGGAGTCGGTGTCAGCCAAGGTAACTACATACATAGACGTGGAGATCTTGGCTGACACCGACTACAAAAATAATAATCGTACGAAATATTTTTTTTACTTTTTAGTGCATTTTTTTAAGTCGTTTTTTGTTTAGTTAAAATTTTTGATTATTTTTTGATTTTTAGTGACGAGCGTGCGTAAAGAAGTTTTACTTCAAAAAAAAGAATCATCGTAAATTGTTGGCGTAATATTGAGTTATTCGTCCATTTGTCGCGCACATACTTATTGCAAATTTAAGTCATATATGGTTTTCTCATGGATTCCATTGTCAGAACTGAACCAAATTAAATTGAGACCACGCGGGAAGCACCAGCTTTCTAATAAAAAAGAATCATCAATATCGGTTCACCCAATCGAAAGTTATAAGGTAACAAACATTAAAAAAAAAAAAAAAACCGTCTAATTGATAACCTCCTCCTTTTCGAAGTCGTTTAAAAATTAAAACTTTTTATTACTTGTACAAAGAACTATTCAAACTGATTGGCAAAACTTTTTATTACTTGTAACTATTCAAACTGATTGGCCTTGCATTTTTAAACAATGTTTTGTAGTAGCATATTATGTAGCGGGATTGTTTGTGTTTAAATACAAAAGATCTTATTTATTTACCTTTTTATAAACCCACGGGACTTTAAATTAGGTACATAATGTTTAAAAAATGTAACGTTAGATTAGGTTAGGATTTGCTTTCCTTACAAGTAAGTAGTAAACAACGGTATACAAAAAAATAATTTCTCACATTACAGTGGTTTAAATTGGATAAAATGAAAATAAAATAATAATAATAGATAGACTAAAAAAATTGTTAATCTATGTTGTAAACATGGAATTTGTTACAATAAAAATGTCGATATCATTGGTATATTCATTTTTTTTAATTGTAGTCAAAGAATTGACGAGTTTGCTCCGTATTTTTTTTTACGAATGATGACATTTATAGGTCCTTTAGTCTAGTGAGTCGATTAGGTAGTCCTAATTTGACTAGACTGTTTTATTTTGTTTTTATTTTGCATTCATGCCTTAAAATGTGTTTTGACAGAACCATTTTCTATGTTATATACTTACAAACTATAAACATATAATTTTGTTTTATTTGGTTAAACATTTGGTATGGAATTTCATTGGCGATTGCGAAACATTTTTTTTACATTCATACTCCTAATAAACCATGACCGTGTTTCGTGATCAAATATGAATGGTCAGTTACTTCCCCATCTTCCTATCCGCCATATCCTTCCCTTCCCCACTCCCTTCAATCTCATAACATCTTAGAAATAGTTACGTATTAAGCGAATTCTTCAAAATTAATGTTTAATATTTTCGTTTTTTTTATTTTTGGGGTGTTATGCCGTGGTGCGCTATCTTCTTTTTTAGCCAGCGTTTCAAACAGCGTTGCAGTGTCCATCTTCAGGGTAGATGTGTCAGGGCATCAGGGCAGGGCATCACACATCTACCCTGATGATGGACACTGTAACGCTGTCCGAAACGTTGGATAAAAAGGGAGGTAGCGCAACACGGAATAACACCCCATAAATAAATAACGAAAATACCTTTGACCGTCAAAAAAAATCTAAAATCATAATTTTTATTTTATTTTAATATAAACAAAATATGAGTTACATATATACATTTGTATATATTTTACCTTAAAATTATTTAATTTAATTTATTTGTTCTGATTGGTTGATGATATAGCGTAATTCAGAAGGGAGGTTGATACAATATTTTATGGCTTAAAAATTTAATGATTTTGCATTTGAGTTGTTTTAAAATTAGGTGTAATAAATTGGTTTCCATTTCTCATTAGTTTGTAAAATTCTTTATATTCTTTGCTATTTTTTTCTTTACAAATTTTTATAATGGAAGCTTACTTGAATATGTCATCGACATTTGGTACCATTTAAAAAGTGATTCTGTTGAGAAGGTAGTTTTTTTTAAAAATATTTCTTAAATGATGATTCTTTGCGAAACTTTTTTATTGTTTTTTTAAGATCCTCCCCAACCTATAATTCCGTAAATAAGTAAAGAATGACCAAGGGCATAGTACGCATTTTTAATACTTTTAGGGATGTCATCGTCCTAAATGTGCAAATTCAATTAAAAAATATCTATCTAAAACAGGTTATATTTTGGTAATGTGGTATCTTTTCTTTCTACCGTGTTGAGCCAACAATTTGGACAGCCTTGCAGGGTTCATCATCAGGACAGACACAACAAGGCCATTAAAAACGTTGGCTTACGAATGAGAAGGAAGCACTTCCCAAATAAACACCATAAAAACAACCAAAATACGACTTTTGTCCATGAAAATAAAAATATTACTTATTTATTTAGGACGTGCGTCGGAAGTATCATAAATTGACACATTGATAACATTTCTGTACATGTGAAACTAATTTGTTTCAATCGACAGTCTAATCTTGTCGACATGTCCTAAAAAACGTCGACGACAAGATCATTATCTGAGGCAATCGAATTAATTCTCGTACGATAAAATTTTTACGCATTTAGTTCAAGGTGATCATAATCTACTAAAAAAATAGCACCTACTTAGTGAACATTCCGCAAAAACATCAGTTCAGTATTACGTTCCATACGAGAAAAATAATCATTAGTTTTTTATTGCTGCTTATACGGTTGGTTATGTTACGTACAACACTGAACAATTCCTACTCTATGTGAAGCAGGTGGATCTATGACACTTTTTATTTAGTAAAAGGTACATAAGTATGCCATAATAATCATCCATTTAACATTGTTAACACCAGGAAATATAGGTGTACAAATATTTAAGGTTATCTTACTAATATTATAAACGCGAACACTAATTTTATAAGAAAATGTATGGATGTACGAGTGTTTGTTACTCTTTCACGCAAAAACTACAATGGATTTTAATGAAACTTTACAATAATATAGCTCAAACACCAGAATAAAATATACATAGGCTATAATTTATAAAACTAGCTAGGAAGGGGACGCGGGAGGGGAACGGGAACGCGGGAGGGGAACGGGGACGAACGGGAATTGTGATTCATGGAGAAACACTGTATTTATTTAAAAGTGGCATTGCACACTTGCCGGGAACTAGCTAGTAAAGAATAATTATATATATTTAGTATTTTAGAAATTTCTTCCATGTAACCATTCCTACGTGCTAGATGTGCTTTTTTATGTGAATACCTTCGCAAGAATTCGCAATGTTCGCCAATCCAATTCTTCAATTTGGAAGGCGGGTATGGGTACCGCCGCCCCGGGAACCATTTATTGGATAACCAACTCCTCTACCAAAAGTCACCTCAAATTGTTTGCTACGTTTGGTGACTTAGCAGGGGTTTCCGGGTTCATGGCGTGAGGTTTGTCTAGGTGTTGGAGGCGGATGACCAGAACACAATGAACCCCAGATTCCTACCCCCCCTTAAACCCTTTTCCTTCCCAGAACTCTCATCTCCTTCATTTCCTTAAAAAACCCTCCACACAGCACCCCCAAAGATGTCATAGGCCCCAAGGGAAATTATTTTCCTTAGGGCCTCCTGTGTGGAGCTCATGTAAAAAAAAAATATTTTTCAAACCATCCATTACTTTGATACATTATTCTAGAGCGATACTAAAATGTTTTATAAGATGTACATCTTACACCTGGCTTCTTTGCTGAACAAACTCTTAATATGAGGCAACAGTTGACCGGTTAGTAGAGAGATATTAATGCCATTTCTTGTCAATGACTTCGATGACCATTTTACCTTTATATGCTTTCTTCCTAAGGATTTGAGAAGAAGATGGACACCCTTTCTTCTTGGAAAACAAAAGCAAATATTGGTTTTGGTTAAAAAAAAAATTATTATGACAAAAATGACATTAATTTAATACTTTGTGACGTGCAATTTTCATCAATCTCACCGGTAAACTGTACCATTTTTTTTCTTTTTATATTGGTTCACTTTTTTTACTATTTTTTTACACTTAGCTGTTAGGATAATTCCTTAATTATTATTACAATATCTATTTTATTTAATCTTTTCTTTCTATATTTAAAAAAATGTTCTTTCTATAATATTAACCAACCGTCTTTTTATCTTTTTATCATACTCAAAGAAAGATTATTAATATATATTTAACTTTAGTTTGTATGCATTTCTGTCTCGACTCAGTTTTATCTTAGTGAGTCGAGCATCACTAAAAACATTTTAAATCAAACTTTACACAAATAAATAAATAACAATGGTAATATGAATTTTAAAACTACTGTCAAGTTATTCGTTGCCTGGAAAGTTTGTCTTTTTTAAAATATATAAAGTTATTTACATACTTAAAATCTCTCAATCTAGTAACAAAGTCATTTTTTATTAAAAAAAATTCCAAGCTTTTTTGGCACATAACTTGTTTCTAGCAATTTCAATTATTAAATTTCTATCTTGTACGTCTAAAACGACCTTCTTCCACGGTTTTCATCTCGCCAATTTACCATAAACAAGAATGTCTGTTTGTTGACAAGGTGTATGCATTACATACACGATCAAGTCGAGTGGGAGTGGGTGGTTTCTATGGAGAATTGCTACGTAATTCCCACTGGCTGATCAATAGGTCATGATGAATAGAGTCAACACACTGCCGGAGAAATTCGGTGCGTTTATGTAATAGTATGTAACTTACGCATGTTTGATATTTACTGTGGGTGTTAGTGAAATCTCTTTTATCTTTAATGTAGGTAAGTAAGTATATTTATTTAACGTAATATATTTTTTATGAAATTCAAACATTTTTCGGTTACAAATAATGATAATAATAATAACTGGATAATTTGTTTGAAAAATTTTCTGAAAGGCCTTGAATAACCTGCCAACATTAAAACGTCCTAAAACCATAAAAAAATGGGAAGATGTTGCTTGTACAATGCTTTATGACTTTTCTATTAGAGGAATACAACCTGATGCGTTTGTCTACTCAGCTATTAAACATTTTTTAGGCGTCTGGAGAATTTTCACACGTTTAGAGACATTTTGAGACGTTTGGAGAATTTTCGCGCGTTTAGAGATGTTTAAAGAACTTTCACACATTTAAAGACATTTTGAGAATTTTCACACCGAATTTTGAGATGATTTGAGAATTTTTTTCACGTTTAGAGACATTTTGAGACGTTTAAAGAATTTTCACATGTTTTGAGACATTTCAAGACGTTTAGAGAATTTTTACACAATTAGAGATATTTTGAGGACTGGATGAAAGCGATCCTTAGAACCAAAGAAGCTTTAATCTGAGAACGAGAAGAGCCGACCCCAACAGCCCTTCTAGGCAATGAGTTGGGACAGTGCAAGGAAGAAGAAGAGAGAGATATTTTGAGACGCTTAGAGAATTTTCACATGTTAAATTTAGACATTTGGAGACGTTTAGAGACCCCACACATTTTGAGAAATGTAGAGAATTTTCAATCATTCAGAGATATTTTGAGATTTTTTCACTTTTAGATGCATTTTGAAACGTTCAGAGAACAGGTTTAGAAATATTTTGTTTGGAATGAAACTAGGAACATATTTATTTTTCAAACACTACAAAAAAATAATTTATCAAAAGAAATCAAAAGCATTTGATAAAATAAAATTCAGAAAGTTAATATTGCAAAGACATTTTATATAAGTGATAATATTATGAAATTACCTTTTTTGCTTCAATAACTCTTTTAATTCTTTGTAACATTGCTATCCATATATTTTTTCTCTGCATTTTGTATGTTTATGTTAATATTTCCTGCATTTTGGTGAGATAATCTTATAACCTCTTACTTATAATGGCGGTGTAAATATTAAGCGAAATTTAAGATCACTACTGCATAAATAATATAAAAGTCGGTAATATTTTTTTATCACTGAAACGAATTCATTTTGTTAGTATGGAAAAAAACATCAACGGTAGGTAAAACACGAAACCTGACCGCTGACTTGTATTGGATGACCTGTCACTTACTGTGCTGGCATCGCGTTTAAGACTTTAGGTCCCACCCGGGCATCCATCGCGTGTGCGGTTCCTCGGCTGGGTAAGTCCTCCACCAGGGGGCATTTATTAATTACGTGAGCACAAACGGGGGGGGGGGGGGGGGGGGGGGGGGGGGGTCCAGCAAAATCTCACATTACTTAAAAAAAATATACGAATTGGCCCAAATTTATCTCATCGAGGGGGAGGGGGGTCTAGATTGGAAGAAAAACTGATCACGTAATTAATGGATAATCATACCACCGTTTCCCCAAAGGGGTTGAGATTGAGAGAGTAGACCACTAACTACTCTTATTTACATTCATGTATCGTTTTTGTAGTGCATACAAATACGTATATCTCTCAACAGATGTCGTTAGTGTATATAGTAATATGTAGTTTTAATGTTTCTTAACAAAGGTCAATGAAATTGTACTATATGTTCGCGTCTAATACCCGAACAGTTATGAAAATAGCCGTTATGATGATACCGATCGGCAGATGGGCACCTTCAGCCGCAGATCTACTCAGAGCATCCTTTAGAATGGACGTTAAGTCCAGTTAAATATTATTTGTAATTATTTTTTTTACATGAGCTCCACACAGGAGGCGCTGAGGAAAATAATTTCCCTCAAGGCCTATGTTGTCTTTGGGGATGCTGTGTGGAGGGTTTTTTTTAAGTAAGGAAGGAGAGGATAGTTCTGGGAAGGAAGAGGGTTTAAGGGGTGGGTAGGAATCTGGGGTTCTCTGTCCTGGTCATCCGCCCTAGAAATACCTCACCCCGTGAACCCGGGCACCGCTGCTAAATCACCCATTTGGGCGGCGGTACCCATTCCAGCCTCCCAAATATAAGACGATAATAAACACGCCTCGTAAGAACCGAAGTATCATTGAAACTCCCGATCAACTGAATTGTGTTGTTCACAAGAGAAAACAACAGTTGGTGCACTACATTATTATATCGATCGTCCAGTTGACTAGTCAGACATCTCCAAATACTAAGTTTTGAGGTAATGAGGAAAACCAAATTCGAATGATCACCATAAATCAAATATTATTTACACTTCTCTCTTTTTTACTTACTAAATATGCCATAAAATAACACCGGGAGGCATAACGGTCCGGTACATTATGAAATGTGACATTTTGAAATATCTTACTTATGACCTAGAAAACATCAACATTTTGTCCAATTTACTACAAGCTTTCCTGGTTTTTGATTCGGTGGTGTTTGTGAGTGATCTAAGTACTGTACCATATAGAGGGTGCACTTTTGCACCCAACGCATACTCAACTCAAATTTAATTTTTTCGGAGATGTCTGACTAAATAACTGGACGATCGATATATACTCTTCTGGTATTCTAATTCTTGGCAGTCTGATTCAAGTATTGATTAAATTAATCCGTGTCTTCCTCGGGCATCCCCGACTTCTTCTAACATTCACTTTTGCCTCATTTGTCTCATTTACATTTGCCTAATATAACTAATTCACATATAATGTATTAAATATATATTATGAAAAAAGTGTGCCTTGTCAGTGCCGCTAAAACTCGGAAACGAGTCCCGATACGATCAAGGGAGTTATATGGTGTGGTAGCCCTCTATCCTGCATGCATGAAGAAGGTTCCCGCTTTTACCTGAAGGGCGTCCTTATGAAGATATAAAGGCTGGAAGTTTTGTCCTCTATACATAATTTCTAGATCAGTCCAAAACATTCGAGAGTATTCGAGAGCATTCCACAACATTCTAGAACATCCCGAAACATTTTGGAATGTTGTGGAATGTTTGAGAATAGTCTGAAATGTTCGGGAACATCTCGGAACATCCCAGATCATTGTTAAACAATCTAGAACACTCTCGAATGTTGTGGAATATTCTGGAACATTGTGGACCATTTGAGTGGGACTACCCATGGTAGGGCAAGATAAAAAATAAAGCAAGATCCGCCGTGGGTTCGAACGTCAGTTTAATCTCATATCAACTATCTGAGCAAAACCGGGTAGATACTTCAGCTAGTATTTTATACAACAATAATGTTTATATAACAATATCATGACGATAAAAATATCACAATCAGATCCGGGTACACGATATCAATATTTTTCATATTAAATGCATGGCTGATCAGAACATATTAATACTTGGAATGTGATTAATCCGAATGAAACATTACGAACATTCCACGAATAATAATGCCAAGCGGTTTTTATTCAACATTTAATTAGGAAATTAACGATGTGATTCTACGTATTCATTTTTTGACTGGTTGATGTCAACATTAATAAATCATTTGTGGTTTTTAAATTCGGAGTATTATATTCGTACTTGTAAACTGTACTAGTCCCGGAGAGAGATCGTACGAACGTCATCGACGATCGTCCTGAAAACCGTTCATAAAAATCTTCCTTCTCACACGTCTTGTATGAAAACAAAAAAGTCAAAAGATACTAGAGTACTATTATGGAATTGCCAATTATAAAATCTAGCAAAAAATGTAATGCTTCTATTTAATAAATTGCGCACTGTAGTAATAATTTTTTCACAGGATGAAGTGGAAAATTAACATTATTTACATACTTTAATAATTTTACCGTAAAATAATGTTATATTATTATTACACGCTCAAAAACCAATTATATGCAACATTAATTTCTCAGAAGGACGTGCACAAAATAGAATAATATCTGTTCAGATCCCAATCTTTTCCATTTATCCTCAGGACAATTCAATAAATGTATAATATAAAAAAAAAAAAAAGTTAAACTTTTTTTTTAAATTTTTCTAATTTTTCTTCTTTTTCCACCCCTTTATGTTTTTTTTAATAATATATGTTTTTTTAATGCACTATAAATTTTTATTCTGTCGCTATTCGCTATTCATGCAACCATGTAATAAGCAATTACTTTAAAAAAAATTTAACTAAAACTAAAAAAATATTACAAAGCACAAAATTTCCTGTCCGATTTATTTTTAGATTTTGAACACTTCGAATTCAAATGTCGGGTTATGGTAAGATGACCACCCAATTTTGAATATTGAAATTTTTAAAACACTTGAGAAAAATATAGGTACCTACCTCACAATTATTTCTTAGTTAAAATTATAGGTACCTACCTCACAATTATTTCTTAGTTAAAAATAAAATTCTTGTAATAACTCGCTTTTTTATTTTAATTCCACAAATTTATTAAAATACAAAATAATAATGTCATCTATAGGCGAACCCTAGATGGGTTAATAATTACAGGCTAAAAAATGTATTTATATTGTGAAGAAGCAATAAATAAATATGGGTACTTATTTATTCTAAGTTATAAATGTAAATATATTATATAGTAAAAGTCCGTTGTAGAGGAATGGTCACTACCACGTACGCTCCTTTCGAATACTCCATGACCACGTGGGTTTGACCTCTGCTTGGTTTTACTTTATATATTACTGTTTTTTTACATTAACTCTACAGAGTGACAAAAATAATTTCCCTCAGGGCCTATATCATCTGAGATACTGTGTGGAGGGTCTTTTTGAGGAGAGAAAGGAATGATCTTTGGTCTTGAAGAGACCCGTGTTGTAGGAAGGAGGAAACACAGAGACCGGCAAATCATTCAACAGCTGAGCTGTTGAACACAAGAACAAGTAGAAGAAGCGACTGACAAATGTTTACCATGTACATATTTTGGGCACGCGTTTGGCGGAATGTTCAATTTTTTTCCTCGGTGCCTTCTGTGTATTCATATTTAAAAAATCTTATTCATGGAGGCATTTTAAAAATAACATTGCTTCATGTTATTTATAAATAAAAAAAACAGTAGCAATATTAAAAGCATTCATACAATGAAATAGTAAAAAACCGATGGACGGAAATAAAATTTGCTTAGTCGCTGTGCATCCAAATTCGAATTTTGACTCTAACGTACCACATTTCTTGGTACGTCATTTATTTGCTTATATAATGCTTTATTTTTTTAGAGCCAAGGAGCTTATGCCGCAGTCAGTTCTTCTTGATAATGATTTTGCGGTGTCCTGTTATCTGGTATTCATTATTTTGAAAGTCCATCTTAATCCTCATAACAAAGTTAGTATATCAGAAATTTGTAGTAACTCAGGTACGCCTCATAAGTCGTACGTATTTCTCCTAGTAATGTATATTGTCGTGTAAACAAATTTATGGATCCGAGTAGTTAAATATAATATTTTTGTGGTATTAAGTAAAGTGGATAAAATATTTCATATTTCTCGAAGAAAACTCGTTTCATTTTGCAAATTTCAAATAAAATTATGCAAAACTTGTAAAAATGGGTCTTGCATTTCTTCAAACTCCATCTGCATATTTTAATAACCTGCTCAGAGAATTTTACATAATATAAAATAACATAGGTAGACTGCAAAAATATGTATGTTTTATTTTTTTTCTTCCTTACTGAGAATTCCCTCAAATTTATTTTGTTGAAGGTAGGTCATAGGTCATCCCGTTGACTAAGCTTGGTAACTTAGCAGGGATATACCTGGGTTCATGAGGCAAGGTTTGTTTTGTAGTCTTACTTCAGTCGTATGGTCTAAAGCACACTCGTTTTTTTGTTACTGAAAGAGTTGATTGTTTTGTTTTAGACGTTATAACAATGAGCTCTATTTTCTAGAGCTAAACGTCATAAAATTTATAAAACTGGGAAAGCTTCGGTGGCTGGGTGATGTGAAGAGAATAACCATGCATCAAGCACCAAAGTTTATGCTGAACTCAAGACCGAAAGGGCGAAGGAGCCTGGGAAGGCCAAGATTAAGATGGAGCGACAACGTCCTCAAAGATAAATCTACCTTGGAGCTTCTAAACTAAAGAGAGCTGGAACAAAACCTAGATGTTATTTTTAATTGATAAACTATCGTTTAAACAAGATTTTTATGCATAGCACAAAGGGTAGATAACAAATATTATAATCAATAATTATCAGCCTGAAACACTCATCTACATTGAAAAAATCTTCCGAGAAAAGATACTGGCCGCCAACGGGAATTGAACCCGTGACCATCTGATTGCCGGTCAGCAGCTCTATATATATATATATATAGATAAGCCGCCATAGCTCAGTGGTCAGAGCTGCTGACCGGCAATCAGATGGTCACGGGTTCAATTCCCGTTGGATTACGCCAGTATCTTTTCTCGGAAGATTTTTTCAATGTAGATGAGTATTTCAGGCTGATAATTATTGATTATAATATTTGTTAAAACCTAGATGATTAGAGAAAGACTCTTGAGAGGATGATGAGCATTATGCAAAATAAAAATAAAAATATCCGCCAGTATGGAGGTAAACCCGCATGAGTGAAACAAAATTAACCTTGACAAATCGGTGCAATTATTTTCACTGCAATTATCACGAATTAACCGTGCAAGGCACATTCAGAATAAATATCCGGTATAGTTTAACACGATATGTTGTTGTTGAAAGAAAATCTCCATCCATCAAGGATGAGGGAGCATCTACCGTTAAGGTTAATTAAGGTAGAATTACTTTGCGATTTGATATGCAAGTCGGCAATATAAACATGATCCGCTTTGATACCTCCCACAAGTGTTGGATTACAAAATGCAAGGGTAATTTTAATAAAAATCATACTGCTCATTGTTGATAATGTCGTATCATTAGCGATTTCCCTGCATGCGTCCAAGAAATTGTTTCTTCCTGCGTGTCCTTTCCCATTCATCCAGTTCCATTTCAGCCACCCCTTTCCCTCCCGTGTCCCCTTCCCCTCGCACGTTCCCACTACATCTTCCCCGCCTACCGCTCCCTGTCCGTTTTTTTTTAAATTTTGATTTTTCATATATCACAAACATTCATTTTTGCATATTATAAGAACAATCAATCAACTTTGGTACCTAACACAGGTACCTACTTAAAATACCTAATACTTCAACAGATTATTCAATTTACAGAGTTTATTCGAAAATTGAAGTTTGATTCGATGGTTTGCAAAATGTCATTCTTAATTTTTTAAAGTTTAGTAGGACTTTTTGTAATGATTGAAAAACTTTTTAGATGTATTGTCATGTGGTTGTAATAATCCATAAACCTTCAAGATGATGGAAAGAAGGTAATTTGACAGTTTCAAATATTTCCTGTACTTAATATAGTAATACTTAAACAATTTACATACACAGAAGCAAGCATATTTTGATTTATATAAATACAGATATTAAATATTACAAAAACTAAAACTTTTATTAAAAATTCATACTACCTCATGAAAAAAATAACATTAATAAAAACCTTCCATCAATACGCAAAAACGTAGCTTTTTCAGGGAGTACATCTTTAAATGAAAAATGAAATTTTACTATAATATATTATACACATAAATGACTTACTCTGAGGTTTGTATTTTGTGCAAATAAATTTCCAATGAAAATAAAACGATCTTAATAGGAATGGCTGCACGGCCTTTTTCATGAATACCAAACCAACTGAATAATTAAAAAATCGTAATTTTTAGAACTTTTTTTTTGAAAGCGTGTTATTAGAAATATTTGAATTATTTTGGAATTCATTTCTCAATGATCAATCAAGTATTTCGTTTTTGGTTTGATCTGGAAAGCCAGGTTTTCCAATCTACAAGTATAGATATTAGAAATACAGGAATATATGGGACGGAAGATGTGCTGACTGTCGCCGAGTCACGAACACGTAGTCAAGAGACGAGAAGAACCTAGAATAATCAAAAGAAGAAGCAAGAAAAGACAAGAAAAATCACGAAAAGACGATGAGAAGAGATGAAAAGATCCAAGAAGAGGTAAGAAGAGAGCCAAGAAGAGACAATATTAAACAAGAAGAGACAATAAGAGAGACGAAGTAGCAAGAAAAGCCAAGAAAATCTGAAAAGAGGCGTGAAGATCAAAAAAGAAGCAGGAAGAGCCAAGAAAAGACAATAAGAGAGACGAAGTATGAATACGGTCTATCTAAGCAGAGATTCTCAGTTGGAGACAATGAAAGTCATCGTTTGGTGTGTAATATGTTGAAACAAACGCGATTTGCATTATGCGTGAATGATATTGGCAACCTTTAATGGTGCATGTATCTTTTATCAATGCCTACAACAGACATTCGACAAGATGTGAAATAGAAATTTCGCCTCCACTTGTCAGAACAACTATTTATCAGTGTTCACGTGTAATTAACAATATTAACAGATGAGAAATTGCGAAAAACACAATCATTATAAATAATGTAACCACTCCCGATGATGTCATTAGAACATGTTATTCTACATTTAGTAAACAAAACGCGTTACTACGTTATAATTTATTGGTAATCAAAATGGTAGAATTTTGACTAAAACCTTGGCAATGAGTGATAGACTGTTTTATTTATATTTACCACATGTTTGTAGCGACGGTATTTTTCTTCAGATTTTCCTGTTTTAATGTAATTTACAATTAATTTAACTGTCAAGGTTCATACTGAAAATAAAAAAATATTTTTTTTTTTTGTAAAATATCTATTTTTATGCAAGTTAAAGTAAATGATGATGTTTTCGACCAACCGACGCCCGTGCAACGCGCTGAGCCGCTCACAACTAGCAAGCAAATTAATAAATACATTGATGAGAAGGCCCGTACACTTTATTTTGCCCTTTAGTTGGGAGCGGCATGGTGCGTTGTGCGGTCTTCGTGTCGACGAAACCAAATTGGAAAAGGGCAAACCCTGCAGCAAAGCGGTAAAAGATATTATACCATTTTTAGACTGCGTCCATGGTCAAGTGGTTGAGAACTTATGAACTTCCTGACTAGAGGTCACGAATTATTTTCCAGGCGTGCAAATAATTAATTTAATAATAGCCTTTCGGTCTCCTCTTTGTGCGGTGCTTTTCACTCTTGTCTACTTTTCTGAAGGTTTCAATTGTAGCGCGCGTGAACTCTGATATTTTGTTGTGTCGCTTTTTCGTTTCATCGAGTTTCAAATTACAACGGTGCTAAAGAAGTTTTTACTTCAAACAAGTTAATTTGGTTACGTTAGGTTAATTGAGGTTAGGTTGGGTGAGGTTAGGTTAAATTAGGTTAAGTGAGGTTTTTACTATTAATGACTTTTCAAAGGAGTGATGAAGTTCCACTTTGTCTGTCTGTCTGTTCGCCATAAATTCAAATACTACTGAACAGATATTTCACCAATAGATAGACTGATTCATGAGGAAGGTTTTAATTTATAATTTGTCAACGTTTTGTGCAAATTGGTTGAAATATATAAATGATAATGTGGTGGACTAGTGGGCTGGCAAGCGGGAGATGTGGATTTGATTTGTATGCAAAGGAAGGTCACTGTCTACATTTGATTTCTAAACTCTGTGTAAAGCACGGAAATCGCCGGGGACTTCAGCTAGTTGAACATAAAGACTTCAAGTACAGATTTTAAACCTGTATAACATTAAACAGTAGTTAATTTATATATCGAGCAACTGATGTAGGTGTTATGTTTATCGGAATCAGATGTCTCAAGAATTAATGGGCTTGTAAAACGTTCATGGTCACTGCACCGCTTTTACTCTCTCAAACGGGATATAAATACATTTAATAAAATATGTATATATCTTAGCACTAGATGACAGGTAACATAAAGTAACATCGTGGAAATGGAACGTTATTGGAATAGACGTGTTTAAGGTGCTCCTGGTCAATTTTATTTTTCTATAGGGGTAATAAAACTTGTTGGCTTTTCTACTCTGTTTTGGACCAAAGTCTTGGGTTAGTTTCTTTACGACTTTATGTTCGGGTTAAATTTTCCCCACAGGAAAAGTAAACCCTTTTACACACTTTTCCACAAATGATCATCTAGTCCATAGATTCTCAACCTTTTGTTGCCCACCGCCCACTTTGACAGTATATTTTTTTCTAGCGCCCCCCAACTGCTTTTACATACCATCTTGGGGTGGGGGGAGGGGCGATGGGTTTCCTGAAAGTCCGTTTTTATTTTTTACATACTAGGTACCTAATATGTAAAAAATAGTCGCGAATCTGAAACAGCTATTGCCACGATTGTGTAAAAACGTGTAATTACACTGTAATATTACGTAATCGTAAAAAAGGCTATGACTCCTATCATATTTCTGAGAAGAAGATTGAATGAGATCAATTAAAACGCATACTTAATTATGTAGAGAAGTATTTTTATTAACATTAAAAAGATATTGAATTTATAACTTATCTAATCAGATGGTTGAATTTGATGTGTTTTAAGAAGTTTCTTTATATTAGGCGATTTTACTTAAAAACAAACGTAAGTCGCCGCATCAGAAATATGGAGCCTATTTTTCTTTTTGGTTACCAACGTTTCTACAGCACTGAATCCACGTTCGGCTAAAGAGGACGATGGGAATGCTAATAAAAATCGTTGAACTATCGACCATAATCCTGGGTACGGTTGCGAAATCGGCTTCTGCAGCCAAAATTATTGGTAGCCATTCTTAAATTTAATTTTTAATTCCACATTTGTCGTCAGTTCTATTAGTTCTTCTTCTGGGAAGAAATAATGTATGAGGGGTGGGTAAGAATCTGAGGTCGGTGTATCCAAGAGTGACGGACGTATGAATTTATCCTTACCACTGCGGTGCATGGCAATATTCCGAGAGAGTCCTGCTGGAAAGGTCAAAAGATCTCCCTCAATCAGTCTCTCCCGATCCAGCTTGCCACACAGTTGGTGGGCAGACGCATCTGCCGCCGAGATCCGGACAAACCTCCTCCATGAACCCGGGCACCCCTGCTTAGTCACCAAACGTAGCGAACCACTTGGGGTGACCTATGGCAGATGTGTTGGTTATCCAATAAATTGTTCAGGGGCGGCGGTAAAATTGCACTCATTGGTACTTATTTGTGCAAATAAAATGAGAATGTGAATATCCTGGAATCGTTCCTTGAAATCACTGTGGAGGTTTTCCAAGTGTTGACAGTAAACAAGCAAGTCGTCGTTCTTGAATGATACTGCTGATAAATTTGGGAAGTTATTAAATTCCCGTCTGCCGATATTTCTTTTGTATAATAGCAGTTTGGATACAAAAGCTGCAACACAATTTTGTCTTAATCAAATTTAAGTCGTCGCCTTGAAGTTGGAGATTGACATCATTAAACAATTTATACAGGTCTCTCAAGTACGCAATATCGTTCTTCGATGAGGTGAGGTTGTCGCGCAATTCAGTGTCTTTGTTTCCTAGGAACTCTATCACAGACTCAAACAGATTGTAAAATCGAGTCAAACATGAACCTTTTGACAGCCAGCGCACCTCTGTGTGAAGCAACAATCGGTTGAAATCTTCATCATTAGCAATGCAAAGCTGTCCAAATAATCTGTCATTCAATGAGTTACTTCTGATTTTATTAACTGCTCTGATAACATATTGCAGTGATGTATGGAGGCGTTCACTCAGATTTTTCGCAACCAAATGCTGGCGATGAATTACGCAATGCACAGCAAGCAAGTCAGGAACTTTATTTTTTAAGCACGCTATGGAGCCTTTGTGGCGCCCTGTCATAGCTGGGGCGCCATCCGTAGCAGCTGACAAAATGTTATTTAAAGGAATTTTCTTTTCGTCACAAAACTTTTCCAGTGTATTAAATATGGTTTCTCCTTTTGTATCTGTTTCCAAATTTGTAACAAACAATAATTCTTGACATATTTTCTCATCTTTGATGAATCTCACGTATGACAATAACAATGCTTCATTGGTTGGTAAAGTAGAATCATCCAGCTGAATTGAAAATCGACCAGACTGCAGATGATTGCACAATGATTCTTTAATATTTTCAGCCATTTCATTAATTCGTCTTTGCACAGAACTAAAGGAATTTTTAGGATAATATCTGCAGCTGGTTTATGGAGCACAGTGGTAATTACTTCTTTTACTGCTGGTAAAATTAAATCTTCCCCAATAGTATGTGGTTTGCCTGTTTTAGCAATCAACAATGAGATATTGTACGAAGCTCGAAGTCTATCATCGTCATGCTAAGAAGCTGTTGAAAATTATTTTCATGTA
Source organism: Limnephilus lunatus (assembly GCA_917563855.2). NCBI lineage: Eukaryota > Metazoa > Arthropoda > Insecta > Trichoptera > Limnephilidae > Limnephilus > Limnephilus lunatus. The sequence goes on from OU830596.1 coordinate 42,056,203, forward strand.
GTTGGCTGAATTATGTACTTCTTTTTTATGTCTTGAAAATAGGTCACATCTTTGCTTTCTTATCCAGGTGGATTTTATTTAAATGATCTTGAAATCTAGAAGGCTTCATCGCATGGATTTGTGGGATCTTCGATAAATCCGTATTTAATACAATCCACACCATATTGCCATATCTTCTTTTTAACTTCCGACATGGGTTTTTAATAACAAAAATTATCCAATATTAAAGTTTACTTTGCTTTATTAGTATGTGATTGGAGTGTTTTGTTTGTCTTTTTTAGATCATATTTTTTTACTTGCCAACGCCCCCCTATGCCATCTCAACGCCCCCCAATTGTCTCTGGATCTTCTACCGCCCCCCTGAAGGTCTCAAACGCCCCCAAGGGGGCGTTATCGCCCACGTTGAGAACCTATGATCTAGTCAATCCACGCTATGTAAGTGGACTATATAAGTATCATTAATTCAAAACAATACAAGAACAATATGTCAATCTACCAGAGACCAAATGGGAAAATAATTCACCGACTTCAGATATTTTCATATCAGAGGGTTCGGCTCGGTAGAACTCCTAACTGGACCTATAAATTCGACTGATCCCTCTTATAAATATTTAAAAAAGTGGAGGTAATAACGTGTTGCCTTTTCTACTCCGTTTTGGACCAACGTTTTGGGTTGGTTTATTATTATTTATATTAATATTCGATTTTAATTTTACAAACACGTGATATACGTAATAATTTTGTGGAACAGTAAGAAACTTTCTATCATAACATATATTTAACGGGGTAACGCCGCCTCGGGAATCATTTATTGTAACCTGCCACCAACCAGATAACCAACGCCCTTGTTGTAGGTCATCACAAGTGGTTCGCTACTAGCAGGGGTGCGGTTTGTCTAGGTCTTGGCGGCACACGCGTTTGCCCTTCTAATGAATGACAGGTCGGATTTGTGAGAGACTGGTTAATGGAGACTTTTTTTTATCTCTCCAGCCAATCTCTCTCGCAGCAACATTTTTCTATCTGATAAATTTAATTAGTTTGATTGGCAAAACTTAATTTTTGAAAACCTTAAAACACTGCACTGAATATGCACTGTTCATATTTCAATTATTTTCTCGGTTTCAAGGATTTAGCAGATGGAACTATGTTGGCCCAAGTGAATGAGACAACGAATTAATACAACGGAAATAAAAGTTGCCCCAAATATATTATGTTTCCCGTAAAATTAGCAAATGCAGTCTTGTTATTAAAAATAATAATTCATTGCTTACCACATTGAAAACTCGAACATAGAGATAGATGCTCATTGTCATTGGCAAAATGGAAGGTAGGAGTAGCAAAAGAAGATCACCAATGCACTGGAGTGATTAAATATCACAGGCGTAGGAAATACGGTGTCCTTGGATCTTCAAGCAACGCAGGACCGCGAAGAGTAGAAGATCCTTTTCGTCAGGGCAAGTAAAGTGAGGGTCACGATCAGCAATGATGCGATAAAGTATAAGAATCAGTGATAAATGAACCTGTAAACTAAAAGAGGTAAATTATAAATAAAAGGAAGAACAGGCCCATTTAATAACAATCAGAAAACAATCGTGTTCTAGCGATAGGTCAAGGATATTTATAGATTTTATAGCTATTCAAATGCATGCAAATTAAGCGGTACCTGTCGTTATGTATTTACCATTTAAGATGAATATAGGAAACGATTAGGTCAACATATCATTTTTGTACAGTTTGACCGTGTGAAGATTCAAAAAACATTTTTGTTCTTATGGGTACATAATAATATTTAATCAGGGTAGTACAGTTGTTCCTCATTACTCATGATCGTGACCTCAACTCCAATTTCCACGGTGGACAAAGATCCTCTACTTCTCGCCGTCCTGCGCTGCGTGGAGAGCCAAGGACCACGACGTACTAGAAGCCAGTGATACTTGGTCACTCCAGCGCATTGGTGACCTTCCTCTGTTTCTTCTGCCAGTGAATATGAGTTTCTCCAAGTTGGAGTCTTCAGTTTGGCGAGCAATGTGTCGAAAGTATCTTAAGATACTTGGTAGGCAGATAGTTAAAAGGGTATTGGATGCCTAGCTCTTCCAGAATGGACACATTTGTCCATGAATTTTTGAGCATTTTTCTCCAAGCACCACATTTTTAGTGTTGTTAACAATTTACTGATAGTTTGGGCAAATAATTTAATATTCTCCAAAGAAGTGCAGTTAGCAGTCCATAATTACCTACCTCAGAACAGGCTTTGTCTAGTAAGGTGGGTAAAAGAAAACTATGTAAATAAATGAAGAAAAAAAATTAACGCCCGGGTTGCCGGCACTGAAACTGAAAACTGATAAAAGGATGCTGATAGCAACCCAGATAGTTGTAAGGCATGGAACTTGGAGTGGAAGGATGAAAATATAATGAATGCTGTTTTAAAAATGTGGAGATACGGAAAAAATATTGTTAGTGCACGTAGAGTGGATTCACAAAGAAAGGAGTGTAAAAAGAGCATATTTGACGAGAAAAAGAATGGTAGAAGAAGTCGGGAATGCCAAAGAAAGACATGTCACGGTCAAGTGGAACACATATTTGAATCGGACTATTTCCAGATTCTGAATAACAGAAGTGCATGTACGAGACATTGTATGAATATGAATGAATCATTCTGTCTGTGCTAAGACAGTGATGTATGGCGGTCTATCATCTCTGCCTATCCCTGCAAAAAACGACGTAATAATGATAATAATAATATCTTTATTTGGAAAACAAACAGCTTTACAAAGATACATAAAAATAAAGAGTGCTAAAATAAAACAGTAAGCCTAAAAACATGTTTTCGCTGATAATTTTTTTTTTCGCTGACAAGAAAAACATAAAGAAAAACTAAGAAAAAAATAGTTAAGAGAAGCTAAATTAAAACATAAAGAAAAATTAAGAAAAAAATAGTTAAATAGTTAGGAGAAACTAAATACTTAAATATGCATGATGAAATATAGAAAAACACAATAAAGGGTAAGCTTATGATCTTATAGGAGTATATGGATGATATGTATGTAATTAGGGAATATGTAAATATATTGCAAATTAGGAAAAGGAATCTGATTAATAATATAATAAATAATATAATATAATAAATAAATATAAATATGGATGTTAAGTGGTGTGTTGTGATGTGTTGTGATGCATTACATTTATCTGATAGTGTTGCTTTGAATTTGTTGAAAGTTATGTTGAAGATGTCTGAATATGTGAGGTGTGTGTTTTGATAGTGGCAGGCTCGATGTATGAATTCATTTTGTAAGTAGTTGGTGTTGGAGCGGCTGTTAAAAAAAAGGATACGTTTCTGCCATTGCAACCAGGAACTCTAATATCTATTTTTTTTAAAAGATACGGGGAAGGTATCGTATTATTTAGGATTCTGTACAATAACAATTGATCAGAAATAATTCTCCTACCATTTAATTTCGGGATTTTAAAGAATTGAAGAATATATTCATTTGATTGGAATGCATAAAACGACCGAAAATTTATGTAGGAGAGAAATTTTGCCTGAACACGTTCTATTCTATGAACATATGTTATATATCTTGGATTCCAAATTTGTGAGGCGTGTTCTAGGTGCGGACGAACATAGGTATAATATAGCAAAATAAATGTATCGAGAAAATAAAATAGTTTTGATGTTCGTAGTATAAATCGTAACATTTGGGTGGCTTTAGTGACAATGTTATTAATATGTAATTGGAATGTAAGTTTGGAATCTAAGGTAACACCCAGGTCCCGAACTGATTCTTTTCTTTTAATATTGACATTGTTTATTGAATATTTAAATACTATTTTGGTCCTATTTCTTGTAAACGATATTGAGTAACATTTATCTATATTTAGGAACAAGCAGTTAATTTTGCAATATTCGCTGAGATTATTAAGGTCCTCCTGTATTTTTAAGCAGCACGCGATATCATCGATTGGAAGGTATAGTTTCATAATGGTAAGTTAGTTAGTTCTGAGAAGATAGTTGGTCCTCCATAAGTTGGGAGGCGGGTGAAGGTACCGCCGCCCCGGGAACCATTAATTCCTGTCTCGACACAGTTATATCTCAGTGAGACAGGGATAAAAAAACCAATGTAGATAATATTTTTTATAGATAAATAATAAAATAAAAAAAATTAAAATAACAAACACTGCCGTAGGTCACCCGAAGTGGTTCGCTATGTTTGGTTTTTGTGGTGAGGTTTGTCCAGGTCTTGGTAGCACAAACTGTGTGGCAGTCAGGATCAGAAAAGACCGGGCTAGGGAGACCCTTCAACCTTTCCAGTCAGACTCTATCGACCCAAACGCATTGCTTAGCAGTGGGGGGCTGATATTCGTACGTCACTCCTGGACACACTGACTCCCAGGTTTCCACCCACAAGGTCATACCTTTTTTCTACCCAGAACTACAGAGTGGAAGATACTATCAGTATCGCCCTGGTGTAAGACCACCATTCAGAATTGAAACGTTGCTTGAAAATGGCTTTATCCGTGTTTGGTGACCAGATCTGAATAGCCAGGTACTTCCCAACCTTCCTCTTCCCCACCTCCTTCCCCTCTCCACTACCTTCAGCCTCACAACATACCCCAATTGGGGATGCCATAGTCTCACTGGCTCCAGACGGGAGCAGTTGAGATTCTTGTGCGGTATTCAATGTAAAAAAAACCTCTGAGGGGCCTTGTGCGAGGAGTTAATCTTAAAAAATGTACTCATGTTCTTGTTTTTAATGTAAGTTGAATTAATTGTTATAAATATTATTTATGTGTTTTCTTTTCTGCGAGATCCTCTTTGTCCTAGAACGCATAATTACTGTTTTTCTGTCATACTTTTCCAAAATGTTAGGTTAGGTTCGTAATTAATTATCTATCAGTGGGACCATGGCATTTCCAATTGAGGTTTGAAGACAGTGGGGAATGGAAGGAAATGGGATAGAGGAAGGTTGGGAAGTACCCGGGTTCTCAGATCTCGTCACCGAAAAGCCATTTCAAGCAATCTACATAGTGCTGTTCACCTTTCGGGGTTAAAATTTTATCTTTGGTGGCAAATTAGTAATTTCGACTCCTATAGCCGAACAGATACCAAATGCACTCCCAAAATTTCACACGGAGATTAACATACAGTAAAAAATTCGAAAAACCCATACTTGAAAGGCACTCTACCATTATATTATTAATATATTAATATTAATGGTAGAGTGCCTTTCGAGTTTGGGTTTTTCGAAGTTTTTACTGTATGTTAATCTCCGTGTGAAATTTTGGGAGTGCATTTGGTATCTGTTCGACTATAGTTACCAATATCACTTTGGGTACTAATTCATCATCAGCGAACATGCCGCCGAATGGAAAATAAGTTTCCAGATTGTATATATTCGTTATGACTCATAATTTTTCTGAAACTGTCTGCATATCTCCTGTAAACCAACTGCATTAAGCTCATGTCACGGTGCCGCCATGTTTCATGATCCTTGAATAAAGTTCACATAGAATACCATAGAGAATTTCGTCATGTGTCTAAGCAGATTATTTTTTAGATTTTTTTTATTTCACAAATAATCATTAAAAATAATAAAAGGTATATTTGCGGCACGTCCCATAGTGAAAGATGTTCACAATATTGCCCTGGCGTGACCACCATTTAGAATTGAAATTCAAATAGCTTGAAATGGCTTTAGCCGTGGTTGGTGAACAGATCTGAATAGCCAGGTATTTCCCCACCCTCTTCTTCCCCATCACCTTCCTTTCTCCGCTACATTCAACCTCACAACATTCACAATTGGAGATGCCATAGTCTCACTGGCTCTAGAACGGAGCAGTTGGAATTCTTGTGCGTTATTCACAAAAAAACTCAAAATAATGCAAGGAATCAAGTATATGCCTTAGCATCCTGTATTTTTCACAGCACTGGGGGAATTTGTGTATCCATCATTGTTCTTAACAGGAATGTTCGATTTTAATACCTTAGAAGCCGAAAAATAAATTAAAGTTAAACATTTTTTTAAGCTAAACTCAGGTACTATAATAAATCCGCCTATGTTGAAATAGATTAACTTATATGTCCCTAACACGTATACTCGCGGGAGATCCCATGCACTTTTTATGTCCCGAAAGCGAGAACTTCTGCCTATCAGAACGCGCCAATAAACAGAGCGACCCAAGTGCTTAACGGTTCTGCATCGACCATCGACATATTCATGGTCAATGGTCACTTACAGAGTGTTCGGCAACTATCTTTTGACACATGTTACAACATAGTATAACTGCTCTCATACACTTTTTAAAATTTAAATCTTCTCCATATTATATCAGTTTACCTATAACTGTTTTATGGAGAACCTGAAAAAATAAATAAATAATTAATAAATAATTCGTCCTTTTAAGCAATTTTTCCTTTGGAATATGGAAAATATTTAGCTGCACGTGTCGATAATTTTCTTAAAAATCTATAAAATCTTGTCTAATTTTTCGTACTTCCTTTGGTGCTATAAAATTGTATTTGGCGGCAACGTTGGGTGTACATACTATTCCAAATTAACATCGATGATATTTCGCAATTAATTTTAATGGTGAAATCTTTATATATGCAGATGATACAGCAATTTTTTACTGGGGTAAAGATTTATACATCTTACTAGAAAATGCATAAAGAGACCTAGAAAAAATCAACAATTGGCTTCAATCAAATATTTTAACAGTATACATGATCTTAAGCTCAACCAGTAAAGATAATTCCTCCTCATGTACCCTTAAAAATTGAAAACAATGACCTGAAAATCCTGATACAGGAAAAAAAATACTGTTCCTTGCTTCCAAATTGAAATTGGGTGCTCTTCCTTAGTGAACACGCCGCATGCCGCTGCGAATGGAAAGCACGTTGGTTGGTTGCTTGCTTGCTGGTTGGGCATGACATGTTCGCATGGCTTTTCACCACCGCACCACGTGATCCGACGGTATAAAAGCGTCCACCGACCAGCCGCGGCCAACAGTCACTCTGCAACAGTCACTTCTTCCACACCCAAAGGGAGACGAAAAACAGTGATCATTAGTTCAAATATATTACAAATTATCAAAATGAAGTCACAACAGTGTTTAGTGATTGTCGCTTTGGCACTATTTGGAGCCGGTATGTAGATTTTTATTAAAATTGTTTAAATAAACTCGGAAAAAGCATGAAAAAATAATAGAAAGTAAGGGTTGTGAAACGTAGTTATTAAATTTAGTGCGTACCTACCTAATTTAATACGGCTTAAGTGTGTTATTATTAATTAAATTGACTGCCTAGTGTTTTTATTATTAAAAAAATTGAAAATCGTGAAAAAAGTGTAAATTCTTTAAAATCTCTTATTATTATTTTAAGTTTATTTTTTTAATTTGATTGTTATCGTGTATTTTAGCATATTTCAATTTGCCATATTAGATTTATGAAAACAAAATTTTGAAAGGGGAGGGGTAGTGTTTTTTTTTTAATAAGTGGTTCGAAATAATGAAAACATCAAATTAACACTATTCATTAAATTAACATAACACGCTTTTCAAAGTATTTTGTATAAATAATCACAACAAAATATTAAGAAATTAAAGAGCATAAGTTTGAAAAAAAACTTCTGACTTAAATTCCTTATATTTATTTATTAATTTTGATATTTATTTATTGCTTATTCACAATTTAAAAACATTTTTAGCATGTAATTATTAACCCCATTAGGGTTATTTTCACACACACATAAATATAGTTTATTACCAAACAGTTAAGTAAAAACAAAACAATAAAATTAAAATATATTTGAATATGTTGAAAAAGTAAATCATGTATTTGAATATGTTGAAAATCAACCGCAAATTATTAAAAACAGTCAAAAATGCATTGGAGTTAGGTTTTTTGAGTGATTTTAATACTTTTCTGTGGATAAAAACAATACATTTTCGCTTTCTCTATTTAAAGAATAATAGCTCATTTTTCCTCAATAACTCAGTACTACAAACTTTCAATGCATTTTTTGTTAAAACCTATCGTTTAACTCAGATAAAAACTAGATTCTGCGTTACTTTCACGATTTATACGTGCGTGATGGCAACCAGCCAAGTAAATTGATTTTAAATTGGCATTTTAACGAGATATTCGTGCAGTAAACATGCAATGCATTCGCAATTGAACATTTGATTTCATTACAATTTACATTAATTTAACCAACTACTTTATATGATGGCATTAAAATACACGATGGCCTTCAGAGAAAATTTGTAAAAACGGAGTAAACGAATATCCCGGGTATGTTATAACAAGGTTACACTGAATTTCGCTGCATTTAACGCTGTTTATTAATGTATTTAATTACATATATAATATTATCTTCATTCAGATATGTAAGAATTTATTAATTTCGAGTGCATTAAGATATCTGGTGTTTGTTATTTTTACCTATCATATATTTTTGTAAATGCAACAAAACTCTTAAACGGATAGTTCCGGCATAATTAAATTTGCACATATATTGTACGTGCATCCCCAATTTGCTTATTTTCTAAAGCTGAAGGGAGTGGGTAAGGGAAGGAGAATATAAATTTGGAAGGCGGAAATGGGTACCGCTGCCCCTGGAACCATTTATTTGAAAACCAAAACCTCTTCCATGTATTATCATGGGGTAAGGTTTGCCTGGATCTCGGTGGTGGATACATCTGTCTACCAGCTGCGTGGCAGGCCGGATCGGAAGAGACTGCTTAGGGGTGACTTTTTTTATCTCTCCAGCAGGACTCTCTCGGAATCGCCTTGAACCGCAGTGGAAGGGATGACATACTGACATCTAGATTCCTACCCACCCCTCATACGTTTTTCTTCCCTGAACTACCCAGAGTGGAAGATACTCTTAGTATCGCCCTGGTGTAAGACAACCATTCTGAATTAAAACGTTGCTTGAAATGGCTTTTGCCGTGTTTGGTGACCAGATCTGAATAGCCAGATACTTCCCTTCCTTCCTCTTCCCCATCTCCTTCACTTCCTCACAAACTTCAGCCTCACAACATACCCCAATTGGCGATGCAATAGACTCACTGGCTCCAGACGGGAGCAACAACTCTTGTGAGGTATTCATATATGTAAAAAAAACTTTCTTTCCTCAAAAGACTCTCCTCACAGCATCCCCAAAGATGACAAAGATAAAACTAAGAAAGTTTTCGGCTATTCAGATCTGCTCACTAAATATGGCAAAAGTCAAATCGAGAAACGTTTCGATTCTTAATCGCGATATTCCACTCGAGAGTATCTACCACGCTCGATATAATCGAGGCCTAAGAAGTGCTAGATCGATTAGCATATTTTTATGGTAAGTGCGGTACGCTTGACGGGAAAATATTGTGAAAACATAACACTTTTCTCATGGAGTTGTTTCGAAATGGGCAACAGAATGTGACGTAGTATTTACAAGAGGCCTAGATTAACACAATCGGCTTTGTTTACAAAATACCAATTACGAAACAATAATCTATCAATTATATAATTTAACAACTAAGTAATCAAATCGGAACCGACGCGCAACGCCCAAGTAGAAAAGGCTAACGTTTTTAGCGGGGTGAAAAAATGACAACGATTTTTAGGTTCAAGTCGCCTACTTACGTATGATCATAATTTGATTCTTGCTTTAAAATGAAACTCGGCAAAAAAAGAACGAGTTTTTGTATTGAATTATTTTTTTAGAGTAGTAGAAAACATGTAACATCTGCTCACCATCACCACAGATTTTTTTTAAATTTAAAAAAAAATTTAATTTGATAATGTTGTTATTATCGAGTTCTGCAAGTATTTTAGTATGTATTTTTGTGACAGCTGTTTCGGTTTACAATACCATTTTCAAACTCTGGTTAATCCACATTGAGACGAACCATTTATACGATTTTAAATGTCAATTTTTTATGGTATCTTAATTGATTTATTACTGGTTAAACCAATTTGCTGGACACTAATTATTGAGAAAGTATTATATGGGGTTCGGAATCTGTTTCCCTTGCACTAAGTGTTAGGATTTTCTTAATTGTTTTATAATGACGATATTCCCCACAGATGACATAGATTATAGGGGTTTACTCGGGTGTCCTGTGTGGAGTTAATGCAAAAATTAAAAATAATATTTATAAGATGCCAGAGTCCCAACTACCCGATGGAAATGGGACTATGGCGTCCCCAGTTGCGGTATGTTGCTAGGCTGTAGAGGGTTGTTAAAGGAAGGAGATGGGGGTGAGGAATGTGGAAAGTTATTCAGCTTAGCCGGGTACAACAATTCCCTATTTCCGTCCTCTCCCCTATTTTCACGAAATTCATCAATTTGGAGGTTATCACCGTAGACTCACTAAATCCAGAACACTATTTTTTATAGTAAGTTATTACTTAACAGCCGTAGTCATCACCATGAATTTTTCAAGATACCACACGGCAGAACAGATCTCTAGCACAGCCGTCAGATCGCGCTATTGAATGAGATAAATAACCTTAAAACTTGTGACATTCTTTTAATTAGATCTTAAACGTCATTCATTACTTATTTATATTGTAAAAACACAAAATCAATTTCAAGATTCATTGTAAAATGCATTTTTTCCTCTAAATGTTTAGTGAAAAATCAGTGTATATGCACTATAACTACGGTATCTTATTGTGCCGCATATATTTTTCTCATTTTTATCAATAAGTTAAATGAACAAACATGCCAATGCATTAATAATCTGGTATTATTATTAGGTTAGCGTCTGCGTGATTGAAATGTAAGAACCCGGCTTCGAGTGCATGTCTGACGCCGCGTCGTATGCGCCGCGCTATATAAACATCTATGGACTTTGAATTTTCTAACAAAGCTGCCGTTGTAATTCGGTTTCGAATTCAAGAATTCGTCAAAGGATGGCGCTACTTCCGTTAGCAGGTCGCATGAGAACGTGACCCCCCTTGGTATAAGTACTACGATTTTGTAAATTTGAGTATCTCTCACGATATGGAAAGATTGACGGTAATATTCAGTTGTATCACGCGGCTATATATTACATATATGGCGTCATTGCCTATCCCGGTAACTAGTTATCACTGGATCCGAGGTATGGGCTATTTTTGGAACCAGTTTCTATCGGATTTATAAGATGGTCACCAACACTCTCACTGGGCGAAACCTAACCTAGCAGCAAAAACCTGTGGAGCGGGTTTTTAACTACTAGTTAATAAACTTAATAATTACATCTGCTCTTTTTTTCATGCAAAGAATGTAGAGCAATTCTCTAGGAAATCTGCGTCTTCGATTCACATAGTGATTATATCATCTCGCTGGTAAAACTCACTATGTGCTTAAAATAAAAGTTTCCTTTGACAGGTGGCGGTACAAATGTCTAAGCTTACATAACTGTCTTAACCAATTATTACGGAATTACGATGTACCTATTGGGTAATAATCGATTCTGAGCGGTAAATTATTTACTCTTGGGTCTTGCAATGACAAACGTCTGTTAGATTATTTTCTTTGTGGGCAAATGATGTGTGAAAAATGAAAGTCTAGGATTGTTTTCATGGGCATTAATTTCTACACTTTGGTATATTTTGTAGGAGAAATTCTATGTTGACTGTTTTCTTTCATACTATCTTACCTTTTATACATTTTAACATTACCTGGCTACCTTGAAGAGAATATTATTTAAAAAAAATTGTCTCTGAATAATGCAGAGGTGGCCCGAGGGGTCCAGAAGTGAAAGGTCATTGAAACGAAATGATATTACGTTAAAATCTGAAATTAAATACGATAATATTCATTTGTAGATAGATACCTTACGAGTTTGAGTCAAATTACATTATAATAGTAAATTAATCAAAATCAGCATACGTTTATCAAACCATCTCTTTCAGACGCATAATATTCATCGTGCTCTCTCCATCACGACAATGACCCAAACTGTCTTTAGAATCCAAAAACATTTTTACTAGGCGACATAGTGCCATCTCGTTTTTTGTATGGTGTGTAAAGAGACAGAAGATATGATATCGGGACATTTGATAAATTGACCTAAATAAGAATAATACAAGTTGTTTTGTTTTGCATAATATTTTCATATTATGTTTTACTGTCATCTTGTAATTTTGGGATATTTTTGACTAAATGACCTAAGGGAAGGACCGCCACTGGAATAATGTTAGGGTGCAGAGCTGCCTTCGCGAGTTGTTTTGTGATTTACATTGTGGTGGCGAACATCGCAGCAATTTCGACTCGCTAATTCTCTCCTATTGGCTCCTCGCACGCCAGTAACCATCGAAACGGCGAACGAAAAAGAAGAATCATTCTGTTCCCGGTTGCCGCCGACCCGGCAGCTCCAAATTCGCTTCGCGTTCGCTCCCCACTGTTTTGATACGATTTCGAAATAGTGCATCCAATATAATACATAAGTATCACGAATAGTATATTGTATGATGTTTTCACCGTGAATCCTTTAAAATTCAAGCCTTGCGAATGCAGTAAACGAAGCCTCTATTTCACGGTCATCCACTTCAGTCTGCCGGCGTCGTTTCTTAAGAAAAACATAAAAAAACACATTCGAATGTCAATTTGAGTTTGCAAAGTGACTCAATAGTTGTTTGCCAGAAGGAATTTCATTCTTGGTTCTAGAAGCTTCTATAGAACAATATTATTTGCATTAAGGCAATAAAAAAGTAAGAAATTCAAGGCCGTTTTTTCTATAGATTCTTTGGAATAAAACTCAGGTGCAGGTGTACATATATTTTTAATTTATTTAGGCGAGAACTATTGCGAATTATTTCGAAAATTTATTCATAAGTTGTAAAACATGACAAAACATTGTGTTATTTACATTTTATTGATATTTTCGTAGTCTACCTGACAAACCTAAACTTTATGTACGCAACATTAGCTTACAATCATGCCATTCATATCGATTGAGGATAAATGCCTCATAACTTTTTCCTCGTACTTTTGACTTCGGTAAAATTTCAAAGTCGTCTCTTATACACTTTTCTGTTGGTGAATGAACAACTGTATTTACTTTGTCTAACATGAGTTCCTGGAGCGACGCAGACTTTTTCTTCCAGTTACTTTCACGTGTGTTCTTCCGACACTCCATTTCCATGACTTGGTAACTATGATAACGTAGAACTTGCAATATGACCTGGCCCTCTAGCACGGTCGATCGATAAGGATTGATAGGATAACTTTCGGTAACTTCTCATCGTTCCCTAGGACAACTGCAGATCGCTAACGTAGATATAAAAAGAGTTGATATCGAATATATTAAGAACCCTTACCCATTGTGAACTGTTACTTATTCGTTGGCAATCTGCTAACGTGCTAGAGAGCGATGGGAAGTTCCCAATCCTATCAATTCTTAGTAATCGACCGTGCTAGGGAGTCAAGTGCCAACACTGTCGATCGATGAAGGATTTATCGATAATGTCGATAACCTGTCACCGTCACGGAGCGCGACGGCAGATCTATAATTTACAAACAACAGATCATAAAAAAATTTAGCCATTGTGAGCTGTTTTTTATTCGTTGGCGGTCTGCAGTCATGCTCGGTAACGATAATAAGTTATCGATATTATCGATAAAATCTTTATCGATCGACTGTGCTAAATACCAAGATCAGATTTGTAATTTACTCATAAATAATTGTTTTGCCTTACACAGGTACGTGTACCTCATTTATGCTGTATGTAGTCAACTGTCATCCTCAGTTAGATCAATACCATACATTCTTGATTAAATCATGAAACACCATAATGAGAAAAATATTAAAAGAAAGGTATCTTTAATAAATATGCGTACTAAATAGCATATATGTATGTAAACCATTAAATATACCATCGTATGTATTCCAAGGCTCGCATATATAAATTAATCTATGCAAAAGAAAAATCTAATTGTAACAGTAAAGGCGTGGTACTATATTACACATAGCTGTATTATATTCATATCAAACACCTTGAATTACAATTAATAAGGTAGTGATTACTGTGTCACATATATAGGTATAGTAATTTATGTGAATGTCTGCTCCTAACGGTCACAGTTCGTTTAATTATAAGATATGTGTCACTGTGACTTCATTAGTTGAATATAAATACATACATAATTCAATAACTATGTAATTATTATAACGGTTAGTGTCGTAAAGAGTATCTTATAATTGCGGTGACAAAATTAGTGTTATTGCTTACCTTATAAGAAATCATCAATGGTAAACATTCGATTAATACATTTGTGAATGGAAAATAATTTCCAAAACGAACATTACGTTTATACTGATTTATTTTGGGGTATTATGCCGTGTTAAGTACCTCCTTCTTGCCAACGTTTCGGACAGCATTACAGTGTCCACCATCACGGCAGATGTGTAATCATGCTGATGCGTAGTGCTATCCGAAACTTCGGCTAAAGAAGGAGGAAGCGCAACACGGTATAATAAATCATTGACCGATCGGACTGGCTGTGAAAATTTCAATTCATATCAGAAATAAAAATTCTAAAAATGTTCTTAGTTTTATTTGTAAATAATTTTCGTCAGTGGAAACTGATCCCTGTTAAACGTTGTTTCTCGGTCCGTTTCAGCGTTCAAACAAATGGTGATCTGAATAAGAACAACGATCATATTGTTATGCTTGTCAACTGATCACAATTTGACAGAAAGCTGAAATGGACCTAGAATCGGCGTTTAAAGAGGATCGTTCAAATGTTACACTTTAAATTGGAAAAAAAACCATATTGAAGCACTATATTTTGTAAAATTGAATGGATAAAATAAATGATATATAACAACCTACCAAATTTATGGCTTGTTTTTTATGCAATTATCTGTTATTGATTTCCTGCATTTTTATTATGGTCTTCGACCGTTCTTTGTCGGTCAATTATGCAAAGGAATTTCGACGAAAAAAGACCGTTGTAAATACGTGGCTAGATGAAAATAAATTCCTTACGGCCATGGAAGTTTTCGAAGAATGAGTTCCATTAATGAACGTAACCAAACACGAACGCGGATGCACGTGTTACTATTCTGAAAGGAAATTCAAATAAGGAATAGGTACTAATAAAAAAATCACGAAATCGTCCGAATTCTTGTCAAAACACTTCCAATTATGAAAATAACAAATATAATTTTCTGCTAAAAATCTTTATACATATAGGGGTATATAAAATATGTTTCTTCGAGATAAACTCCTAAACTGATTTTATGAAATTTGGTTTACTGTGAGTACTTTGGTCCAACTTAAATATGATAGTTTTTTTATTGTTGACCACAATATTTTTTATTGCGAATTAATTGTTTATTACAAGACAATGCTTTGTAATTATTTGTTAGTTCCACAAGTTTCTAACAGATGGCGGTGTCAGTTAATTTATTAAAACAAAACTTGGTTATCCAAGTTGGCAAACCATCCAGTAGATTACGTTGTGTTTCGTTAGCAACAGCAACGGGTGGCAGGGTTACTTAGTATTATATATCTATCCAATTTTGAAAATTACCCTTAAATTCAAAGCCTATTTCAGTTCATTAAACCAAAGTTACGCAGGGCGCACAGACAACAGATAACAGTATTTTTGATTTGAACCAACATAATGATGAAAAGAATCTTTTTAGAGTCAGTTCAATTATTTTTATCTATGATCTTTGATATTATAAGCAATGCCTTTTCAAGGCAAAAACTATAACCTTCATCTAAAAGTATACACAAAAAGACCTTAACGGTTGTAATGTGAATGAAAATGCGTTCACCTAATACTACATGAAATAAATTTCCGGTCCCATTAAAAATCAGTGTATTTAAAGGTTTTTTTAATGTTTTTCGACATTTACCAAACAGTTTATAAAAGGCGTTTAAAAATGTTTCACCAGGGTGATACGGAGAGTATTAATACCAATACTTTATATCGTGTGCTAATTTAATACAGCCTTATTAAGGCTGCTTTCTTTTGAATCGTGCAACGATAATAAATAATAATAATAATTGATGTTTGTAAGATAATTAAAATCCGTAAACTAAAGCAGCTAATGATACCATTGAGGTTTCATAATTCGAATGTATTAAAATGTAAGTCAGCTGTATTAAAATATTTACAGCAAGTAATATTGATGACCAACCCTAATTACTTCTTAAACCCTTAAAAAATAATACCTACTGCCTGTTGTATAAAACTATTTTCGAAAATATCAATAAATATATAATTAAGTGTTAAATGTTTACAAGGTTTTATAAATAACTAGCTGGGGTACCCGGCTTCGCTCAGGGAGTTGATATGAGATTGAACTGACGTTCGAACCCACGACAGATCTTGCTTTATATACCCCTACCAATGGTAGTCTCACCCATACAAAAAAGGTTTCGAATGGTCCACAATATTCCAGAACATTCCAAAACATTCGAGTGTTCTGGAATGTTCCATAATGATGTTTCCGATTCCTTATTCCCGAAGATTCCACAACATTCCAGAATGTTCCAAGATCTTTCAAGATGTTGTGGAATTATCTCTAATGTTCTGGACTGTTTTAGAAATTACTAGAGGGCGAAATTTCCAGCCCTTATATCTTCAAAAGCACACCTTTCGCGTAAAAACTGGAACCTGTTTCATGGATGAGGGATAGAGGGCTACCACACCATATAAATCCCTTGATCGAACAGACTCGTTTCTGGGTTTTACCGGACACTTTCATACATTTTCTTTTATAATATAAATTGATTACTAGGATCGGTACCAATGACATGTAATATCTGGAGAGAGTATATACATTTTACCGGGCGGGGTTAGTTCATAGATAAACGACACAAAAAAAAATGTTTTTCTCGTATACGTATTTACGTGTGTGTTTGAACTTTTATGTGTACCTATATATCTGAATTTCGATGGTAGATCGCTGTAAGCTAATAAGCATTGATTAAGTTATCAGTAATGTTTTTCTTAAGTGACGGCAGGGAGTCAAAAAAAATGTCGAGAGTAGAGATGTGAATATATGGAATTATTTACTGATACTAATTTATTTGCAGTAATTGAGACTAGAAATTTCCCATATTTTCTGCTTATACCAGCCACGGTTTCACTTAAATCTACCGACCAAAGAACATACAATTGCTGAGAATTAATGTTTTTGTTCGTGTATATTATTGATGATTTCTCTTGTAGAAAACGTTTCCAGTAAATACAGACTTTGCAAAGACACTCGTTTTTATAATATCCCTCTTGTGGAGCAGATATTTATTAATGTTTAATCCGATATTAAAATAATAGAGAAAGTACTTTCTGAGAAATGGATAAATATTATTATTAATTTAATTGATCTCGGAAATATCGTGATTCTGTTGATATACCCACAATAAATCATTGAATTATAATTTATTTTATTTCCTCCGTTAAATTTCGATAGTATAAAAGTAATTAATTTATATAATTACGTGGCAGCTATAAATAAACATGATGCTAATAAAACTAATTCGATTTACATAATCTTGTCTTCAAGAATGTTAAATAATAAAATAAATGTCAAGACGACATAACATTGTTCGTACAGAAAACGAAAGTTGCCATCCTTCGCATTATTTAAAAAATATTTAAATTACGTTTGTTATGTGGCAACAATTTTATTAATTCAAACTCGTGGGTTCCTAATAGTGATTACTGTCTGAGGCTGTAGACAAACAATAGCAAAATTCTTCCGTTAATTTAAATTAAAAATCTTATTTGAAATCAGTGCCGTAACGAAGTTTATTATGAAATAAGTACCATCAGTTTGACAAAATGCGTTTTAAGACATTGTTGAATTTGTGCATTTTTTTAAATATCTCAAGATACAAGCCAAGTATATACTTATAGAGTTATAGTAGCATTTTGAAATCGATTGGCTACACGTGGCTTATTATTTAGGCCACGTGCAATAGCTAGGCTATTTATCATTTTTATTGAGACAAGAAAACCGTGGTAGGATTAAGAAATGAAATAATTCACCAAAATAAGTGTTTTTAGTACAAAATTAGAAACAATGACAGTAAATATTTTTTTAGTACAAAATTGAATTGTTGGATTAATTTTTAAATTGACTGTACCTACTTATATTGTCGTATTAAGTTTATTTTGACCGAATATAGCAAAATTTTATTGTACGGTGTAATTAGACAAAATATCGTTCAAATTAATACTGTTTTTAGATTTTCATATCCAAAAATATTTTCGCTATTTATTTTTGGGGTATATATGCCGTGTTGCGCTACCTCCTTCTTTAGCCAACGTTTCGGACAGCGTTACAGTGTCCATCATCAGGACAGATTTGTCAGGTCAGATGATCGTGATGTCAGAAAAGTTGGCTAAAGAAGGAGGTAGCGCATCACGGCATAACACCCCAAAAATAGGTAACGACAAAAAAGACAAATTAATATTGTTTGATAGGAAATTGCTGAAAATAATTTTAATTTGACAGTATATTTCTCCCATTTATTATTAATTCGACAATACATCGTTAGAAATCATTTTAATTTATGAATTAATTATTAAAAATTAAAGATAACCTTAGCGTCTCTGTCGAATGAGATGTAACCGAATTATTTTCTGATTTTCTATTTCAAATTTTCATTTGAGATTCGCTAATATTCTCTTCAATGATTAAAATTTCAATTTGAGGTTTTACTCAATATCTTTAATTACTTATTTAATTCATTCGGTGCATTGTGAGAATTAAGTTTAATTTGACAGCGTATTGTCACTCCTTTATCTTCACAAACCCAGGATGCTGCGATGGAATCAAAATCGTGACTAAATCATGAGGTAATCTCACATAAACGTTGGTATTATGCAATACGCGGCATCTCCACACGACCTTTCCGTAAATTTAATGTTTTTAACTTTCACTATGATTGTAAAATTTGTTTACATTTTCCGCTCGAGTGTTTTGCGGAATTTCTTATATATTTTCAAAGATTTGGTAATGCACGGTAGCCTATTACGTGACTGTTAAAAGAAATGCTTTATAGATTTATTCACCAGAGTTTTGATAGTTTTACGGCTGTTGTTTCCAATCCTGATCACCTTTTTAGCCGAAATTTTGGCTCGACACTCCTCAGCTGAACAAATACGCTCTTCCCAACGCAACTCTCTGACCAATAAGCAAATCGGGCGTTACTAAATAAATAGCTGATCGTAGACTCAGAATAATCGATCGAAAAGCTGGGAATAACGGCGGTTATTCAGGTTCTGTAACAAATCATTTAAAATTATATTTTTACATCTCAGTATTCTTTTTCAGAGTACAGATTGGTTTTTGACTCGTTTCAATGGCTGTTTTCAAACACTTAGACTATTATTTATACGATAAGTTCGTTAATATCATTTTCGATCATCGGTACTTCAGTTATACGAACTTTAATGACAAATAGTAAAAAGTTTACACTTCCAGATCCGATACAAAGATGAGAAAAACTGACATGGCTTTTTCCCCTACCCGTTGCGCGGCGCATGCGCTGGGATACCCTTTTTACCCTTTAAATATTATGATTTCTTAACCTTTATGGTTTTATTCGGCTCTAGTAGAATTGGCACATTCACTCATTGCACTGTCCAGAAAACTTTGTAATCGTCCAATTACCACAAATGTAAAGTTTGTACTGGAAAATAATTGTCATAAAATATCTAATTTAAGTACATTTTAATGATATCTTACGACGCTTTTACACAGCACTAATCACAGTTAAGACTTATGTAAGAATGTGTTCAATTAATGTATACACTTTCAAATGCAATATTATTATTTATGTATCTTAAAGAACTTTGGAATAATAAATAATCTCGTAAAATCGTCCAACAAAACCATGAAATAATAATAATTTTTTTACTTCATATTCGCAACGCATACAATTCAACTAATTGAAACCATTAATTACCCTCTCAAGTACGTTTAGCCATTACGAAACTGATAAAAAAATGAACAAAAATGACATCTTAGAAATACCCATTTGCTAAGTTCTCAGCATCATTTGCGATGAGAGTTAGTTCTGTTAGCTAAAATCTCAAGGTTATGCAAGACAATGACTCTATTTATTGCCGGAAACAATGTTTCTTTGTGTACATGAGAACGATGCTAACTTGTGAATGCAATAGGCAGTTTCTGAACAATTTCTATTAGCAGACAAACATTTTTAAAAGCAGAATGCAAAGAATCACTTCCCACGCTCCACAACGATCTTTAATTAATAGTTTTTTTGAACATTTCTAAGTTGCATATCTCTCGTATTATCTACTTTGTCTTATGCACCAGAACGTATTGTCTGAAATTTGCTATTTGATTGTCATAAAGATGGCCGTAAGCGATAATTCATATTTCTTGCAGTTTTCACACAGTTTTACGACGTTATTGTATTATAAAAACCGTTATCGAATTGAGTCAAAGCTTTGAATTGAATCACATTATGAAATTGTATCTTCAAATGCAACAAATTATCCAATTGAGAATCGAACAATTGGACAAATTGAACATCAAGACAAAGGGTCAATAGTAAATGGTTACAGTCGGAAGATGAGATCCGTTTTATGCCTGGGTGAACACAGAGATGGCTTAATAAGATGAATTTTTGTTGTTGTTAAGGTGTAATCTTTCAGTAAGAGGCCGTCTGTCGGTTTGCGAAGGTCAAGAAAACAGACGGTTGTTTCGAAACACCTTGCGGCTTTCAGCTTCGTGTGCGTCTGAGAAATGGAAAGTGTTCTCATATCAAAACCAGTTCCATAAAGACAGGACGATAATAAGGTTAACTTTAAACACAGCCTTCGTACGGTATTTATAAAGGGAGTCGGTAGAGTAATGAGATATTATATTTCTTGGTCTGTAGTTCGATGCCTATAAAGATAGCGAATCAAATATTGCGACAAGTAGGCATTTGTACAAACAGTAAAATTCTGAATCGGGTGAATTCATACACTTTACGCAGATAAGATTTAACTTTTTTGATTTATGCAAAAATAAAACATCGCCAAAATGCATGTTATGTTTTATTTAAGTCTAGGACCTAATTATTTTTAGATTATAATCTAAAAAAACTTCTTTTGCAACATTATATAATAAAATTGTGTCCGAAATGGGTTTCATAAGTACGAGATTTCATATATAAAAGAACTTTTTATTTTGCCTGATAGGTAGATACTCTTTATCTAGACTTGTAAAAAGACTTATATAATTGTCAATAAATGTCCGACTGAAACAAGTGTGTTCTACTCGTAGTATTTAATTAAAGAATCTTTAATATTTCTAGGCAATCAAATTTTCAAACCAGAAACCCACGGTATTTGCATTACTTCGAATTGAAGTACCTAAGTGTTTTTTGAGGTTAGGGTCCATAAAATGCTCATTTTCTTTTCAAACTTATATATTACTTTTTTTTACATGAATACCTCACAAGAGTCCCAACTACTCCCGTCTGAAGCCAGTGAGACTATGGCATCCCCAATTGGGGTATGTTGTGAGGCTGAGGGTAGTGGGGAGGGGAAGGAGATAGGGAAGAGGAAGGTGGGGAGGTATCTGGCTATTTAGATCTGGTCACCAAACACGGCTAATGCCGTTTCAAGCAACGTTTCAATTCTGAATAGTGGTCTTACACCAGAGCGATACAAAGAGTATCTTCCACTCTGGAACGTGCCGCAAATATAGTAGATATTACATTAATACCATTATTAAACTATTCATGCTGCGTATATTTTACAATTAAGTTGAGAGTAACAATGAAGTGGGTCTCACTAGAATGTTTAACATGTTTAGTTTTGCGTAGGTTGTTAGACTGCTGAAGTTATGTAGGTCAAATATAATGTAATAAGTTAACCTAACATGAGACAATACTAAAGTAAGTTAATTTGTTAGTACCAACTTTCGTTAAAAAAAATAATACGTGATATAGGTACAGGTAGCTCAAATTAACTCTCGAGTTCATGATTGATTGACTTACGTATTTAAAAGTTTCTAGTAGGGGTCTCACGTGTTACGCGATCAAAGCCATACCCAGATGTTACAGATTATGTGGTGTTTGTAGATTCGCTGTTCTGGTTACCTAATAAACCAGTTTTAAAAACTAATTCATTACATATAAGATTATGTTTCCGTAACCATCCGACGAAAGAATTTGTTACAAAAAAGTAGCACAACAAATGGAATACAATAAAACGTTTAAAGAAGGAAATCAGGAACAAATATTGTCCCTCCTTAAAAATACGAAATGTACCAGTAATATAATTTGTATATTTAAAAATAACATAAGTGTTAGGATGTAAACAAATCTTCAGTATTTTAATTTTAATGTTGAGACCTAGATTATCGAACAGCTGTCGTGTTATTGCACAATTTACTCTCAATTTCTAGCACAGCACTTAGGTAATACGATAGTCGCATTCCTAAGGTTTGTCTTACAACAGGGCTATTAAAGATATACGTATGTATTATAATTTTACTATAATATGCAACTAATTAAGAACCATTGAGTATTTTCCTAACCTTCCTAATGGTTCTTCACACTATCGATCAAAATAGATACCCTAATATGGGTTTAAAAACATTTTTATACTGCTACTTATTATTTTCCGGCTTCCTTGAAATAAAAATATTTCGTTCATTAACTTCCGTTAATTAAATCAAATATAAATACGTAAATCAATGGAGAAAAGTGTTTCTGTTAGTGTATGCGAGATTCATTTTTTATAAACATTATAAATCTTCGATTGAATCAAGGATTTGGTTGCTAATGCTTTTCTGCAGTACATACGTAAGATTATCAACAAACACACACATAATTATCATTATTATCATTACTCTTGGCTCTATAACCTCTGGTGGGTCTTGGCCTCCTCAAAAGTCTTCCTCCAGTCATCTCGGTTTTGTGTCAGCTCTCTCCAGTTTAGAAGCTCCAAGGTAGATATATCTTTGAGGACGTTGTCGCTCCATCTTAATCTTGGTCTTCCCAGGCTCCTTCGCCCTATCGGTCTTGAGTTCAGCAGGGACTTTGGTGCTTGATGCTCGGTCATTCTCTCTACTACACATAATATCACATATAAATAAACATTTCGAGTACTGGGAAGGAAAACAGCAGATGAATAGTGACCGGTAAAATGTTTTTTGGCAAATATCAATAATTAAGCGTGCCAAAGTTCAAGTTCTTAGAAGCGGAGAAGTCAATTCTAGTTATGCGTTTGATACAGTAGCAACTAAGGCGGGCGTGGATGTGCGTAGATGTGATTTTCAGTAGTAGGTACCTGTACACTTTTGTGTGCGTTGTTTCACGCTAATAATGATTTATGGCATATCTATTGTCATACTTCCTGGGGCCAGGGTGATACTGAAGCCACGTAGGGTCCAGTGTTATACTTCTGGTCTCCAGAAATATGTCCCTCCCGGGGGGGAACAAGTGTTAAGCAGGCCCCCCGGGGGCAATATGCCTCGGCTTGGAAGGCTCAGCTCAGGGTAGTAGGGCTCCTCCGAGGCTGTCGATGGTTGACTCCAATGAAACAAGGTTTAGGCACAATTCAAATGTATTCAATAATGCAAGGGTGAACATTACAGGCAACCAGGTAAGCTGTTTAAGGCCTAGCATAAGAGAGAGAGAGGCACTAGAAATACTACTGAATTTAGGCTCGGAAATACTATAAGAGGGTTTAAAATCTCACGTGGCGTCGTACGGATGCAGGCAGCTTCCTACGAAGTGGAGAGATCTAGAGCAAAGCTCATAGATCGGGTGCAGGAACGGGGCGGCTCGGGGTGCGTGGGCGGCTTCTCGGCATCATGGTGGGCGGATTCGGTCAGCTTACCGAACCGGTGGGTGATAACGGTGAATTAAGCGGCTATCGGCAATGTAGGCGGATTAAAAGCCGGGCGGCCAGGGCTGCCATGGTATAAAGTAGGCGGCAGTAGGATTATACAGGCGGCTGTCGTGATAGCGCCATACTTGAATCGTATGTGGAGACTTAATTAGCCGCGTCGAAGGGTGGCATACCGCCCGACAGTACGTAGTAGTGCGTACGACCGCTCGCGCCGTTGTCTGAAATATGTCTGTCCCTTTGGCGATCGGTGGCTGGAGCTGCTTGCCCGTGATGAGCGAGACGGATGACTCGAACGCGTGCCCTATAAGGTAATGTCTTCTGCCATTGGCTGGATTTCGCGCCGTGTAGCCATATATGGTAATGTCTTCTGCCAGCCTGAGAGGGACAGCAATAATCACGCGAGAATGTACATGTACTGAGCACGTGACACACAGCTGCCTGCCGCTTGTATAGTATGTTCGTAGGATTTATGGGCAACCCATAACACTATATCTCTATTATCTTTGGTAACGCTATCATCATGATTATAAGATTTTAACTAACTCATTGCGTTATGATGACTCACGGAATTATAAAGCAACTTGAACTCGTGTCACAATATTCGACTTATGAGATAACATATAAAATATCACAACTCTGATCATTAGGTTCAGTGAAATACGTAGGTACGTTATTATTATGTAGCTGCGAGTCTCATACATTATACGATCAGCCACGCCTTGAAATTTCTCTTTCATTCTTAAGTCGAGAGCCAAACACTGGGTTATGTTAATGAAATGATTTTACAGAGGCGAATGGTCCAAAGTTTTAAATTTTTTGTTTTTATTAATACTTCTAATGGTTTCTAGATTTGAAAATAAGATATATTCAGGCAGTTTTTGGTTCATCTCGTCAATAAAGAAAGCTTTTATAAGTGTATTTTTTGCCTTACTTTATTTTTTATCTTTTGTGTAATGGCCTTTTATATTTAAGATTTTACTGTGATATTGGCGTAGTTGAATAATAGTCAATATATTGTAGTGAATTAAGTGAATACTTTGCATTCTCTCGGATGACAGATGATGTTGAAGAGAGTTGGACAGAAGAAGACAATTGGAAACCTTGCTTGTTTTTATGCACATACATATACTATTGTCTCTCTTATGCAAGACGTTAGTTGCACGTTCGTCACACTACCGAAAACATTTTTTTTACTATTTTTCGTTCAGGGTTCTATTATATGGATCATCCTCTTCTTCGGAAAGTTCAATTCTTTAATTGGAATTAATATCTCGCAAGACTTCTCTTCATCTTAAATTTATGATGTTGTTCATTTATGAAAATCTCCGGCGTCATTTCATCATTCTTTCGGCTTCTAATCTATTTTTTTCCGATTATTTACTATCTATTAGTAAGTTTAATTATAGTTTCATAGAACATTGCAGCACAAAAATTAACAATCTAAATCCACTCATGACAAAAACACACAATAACCAACGTGCATCAATTATTTTTAACGCAGCTATTAATATTTGCATTCTCGATATTACTACATCTAGGCTTGAACGAGCTGCAACTCTTCACCCTGTTTGCATAATCGTCATACGTTTAAGACACCATAACTATAAATCCCCAAAAAACTTGAATTATTGCATTTATCATTCAGAGTCTTGCATTAATAAGCAATCTTTTTCACGAAGGCCATATTTATCGACTCCTCCACACATTTTGCAAATATCTGTCGGATTCAGCACTGAAAAACCATTAATATTTTTCCCACTTAAAACACTACTCACGTAACGGGTGTCGCATAATTTCGGCTCATTTAGAAATATGATTTCATAACATTACGTAGGCTGTTTACATTATGAGACAAGAGTGAGAACAAGTTTCTTTGACACACCTGCTTTTTATAGGTTAGGCCGAATTCACTTGATATCATTAGAAATTTTGTAAACAAGGCGTTAGTTATTTTAGAAAAATGTGCATGAGATACCAAGAATTGCACAACTTTGAAAAATAGTCTTTGCTCGGGCGACGGAAATGGCTCAGTAACAGGTAAAAAATTATACAAAATTGAGCGGTTAAATCCTCGAGCACTTTGTGTAGGCGCACACTCCATGCTTCATCTTCATTTGCACACTCAAACATCAAATCGCTTAGTAGTTCACTAATTAGTTGTCTGCAACAGGCAAAGCTAGTACCTATATTTATTAATAGCCGTCACGCGTTTTCTTTAAGTTTCAGCAGGCACGCGAAACACGACCACTCTGTCCCTTAAGTTTAACCGACCGTATCTTCGAATCCTTTGACTTTGAACTCGTATCCTCTAAGTCCAGTGATAAGGATATTTACCGCTTTAGCGCGTAGGTCGTTGTTTGCTTGTTTTAATAAAGTTCTTCTCTCAAAAGATATGCATGAACAAAGGTGTTCTCAGAAAACATTCGTGTTATTTTAATAGCGTTCTGAGAAACAGGTGTGTTCCTAACTATGTATACTATGTTCCATGGTGCTTCAGATAGAAGTGATCTCACGCATTCCTGCTGCGGCACAGATTTCTTTTAAGTAGATCTATTCCGTTTAAGCGACTCTTTTGCAGTCAACACAAGAGAATAACAATTAAAAACCTGTTTGAAACCATTCAGTATTAAGAATCTTATTAAACTATGATCCTATTAAACTAAATGTATCAGTTATACCAGAATACACAAAAAATCTTATATAAAACTAGGTATTCTATCATTCAATTTAACATCTTAGCTATGAATTGTATTAAAGTCGATTATACAACTCTTCTATCTTTACATCAATGAGCTTTTCTATGGATCTTCAGATAGAAATATCCAAATAATTTTTGTTACATACCTTATAATACAATTTCCGGATACCTCAGAGAGCAGATTCAGTTCATTCATTGATTTCAAGTTCAATTTGTAGAAATTCATTTGAATTTTAATTTTAATTTCTTTTATATATTGAATATAATATTATTATTACTTTATTGATTTCTGAGTGAAAAAGTCGCTAATTATTAATGGTTTTTATTTTTTCCCTTTAAAGTTTCTCCAATAATTGCTGCATTATTTAAATTTAACTAAAGGTTGTTAAGTAAGTTATTCCCAAATTAGGACTCAGGGGTTTCTTTTCCTAGAATAATTAAGTATTTTTATGGTCTCTCTTTATTGAGCTTGACTGAAACATATCTAAGAGTGGTGATCGAATTATATAATATATTTTTTAAATAAATATGTTAGTTTTATGGAACTTGGCTAAAATCGACAGAAACTATATTTTTATTAGGGCAGTCGATTTGTAATCAGGATTATTTTGTGATAGTATAATATACTTATAAAGATTGATTCCTAGATTCATATACTCTTACAAGAATTTGTTTGCTATTATGGAAGGCAGTCGAAGTGGAGTGATAATGTTGTATTATGTAATTATTTAAGAACTAGGTATTGGAATGTGTGTGTGTGTGTTTAGATTTGTAGTAGAACTAGTACTAATAAATTTCCAAGTTAGTAGGGCAAAGCAAAATCTGGTTGAAATCACTTTACATTCTACAAGTTTTGAGACAGTGCCTATTATACGTGGACTGGTAGGAACAGATTTGCATGATCGCCCTGGTGAACGCTGTTGAGGAATTTATGCATTGCTATGCATTATATTTGATGATGAAAGTCTTCACTAATATTACAATAGAACAAAATTAATTCATTGAAAGTCAAGAAATGATTAAAACGATTGTGATTTCGCAAGTCAAAAGAGTTCAAGCGTTGGATGACCTATTTCAGATCCAAGCCATCTTCAACCCTATTGCGGTAAGAAAGTAAGAAAATTTTAATCAAATTTGAATGATAAAATTTTTTTAAAATGAACTTGAAGTGATACACCACGTCGTGTAAAACTGGGCCCAGACCGCTAACAATAACACTACTTATATTGATGGCCATAAGGTGCAAATTACCGTTTAAAACCAGCCGCCTGTTTTGATTTATTCACGGAAAAGCACTTGTTTTATTTTATTTTGCAAAGCTCATGCACAAATATATAAATGCTTTACGATAATTATTCCCACTATACCATAAAACTATAACCAAAAAGGGGTTGTTTGTAAATAGGACATTTTGAACATTAAACCAATTTTTAAAGGCCCGATGCTTAATTTTTTTTTCTGGGCTTATAAAAATTCTAATAAAAAAATACGCGATTATTTCATTGGAAAGTTTTATATATATTTTTTATACCTGGTTTTAAGATATTTCTATGTGATCTTATTTTCAAACAAAAATCACGTGATTTAGCATTGCTTAGTATTTGAAGTAATTATAGGATTAATGTAAAGAGAGTTAATAAAAATACGCGACAATAAATCCTGTTTAAGTTTGCAATACAAATCAAATCTATTCGCTCTGATGAAAATAAAATCAAATACTCAATTAAGTTAACAGTAAAACAAAAATCTAATTCTAGAGCAGTGAGCTTTTGCATGAAATTTCACTAACGAGCTATGGATCGTTGAAACACCTACATAATTGTTAACAAATATGAAAAAAAACAAATTGATTACTTTATTTTACATGTAACAATGATGTTGAACTTTCGTAAAATAACTCATTTTTATTTCGCATCATTGCTTTATCTAAAAAATTCTGTTCGTAAACAAAGTATTTATTCTTGTAACATCGCAACTGAATTTCCACATACCCGCTTCTGAAGAAAGCAATATTCTATTTCTTCTTCTATTTTCAAACATTGCGCGATGGCTTCTACCTTCTATCGTCACTTCTTACACAATAAAACATCAACACGAAGATATTCCAGATCGTGCTCGAAATTCTAAGCGTCGAAAGGTGTTTTTGAGCAATTAGTAAAATCATAATTAGAAAATAGATTTCACCAAAAACATTATTTTGAAAGGAAGAGTAATTATGAAATATAATTAGTATATTACCTAATGGTCATTATTATAATAAATTCCGTATCTACTTAATAGTACTTTCTTTGATGTTTTAATTATAACTGCATTTCTTTAGTTATGCTTGTATATAAATAATTGAACGATTGGATCGTAAATTAAATGCGTTATTTTTATACAGGCAATCAAAATAGTTACAAAATTTTATACAAGTTATTTTCTTAGATTGAGATGTTTCACAAAAACAGAAATGACGTTACATTGTCAACAAATAGTCGATCAGTCCCATTTTGATTTAAAAAAATTTAAAGGTACCTCGTTTAGCGCAGATTCAAGGTACCTACCTTTCAGTTTTCTATCAAATTGCTATAAGCTGACAAGCATAAAAACACGACAGGTGAGCCTTTCTGCTCATTAAAATTTGTTTAAAAGCTGTGACGGACCAAGAATTGACGTTTAACGGGACCTTAAAAAGGTATTAAAAAACAAAGTTTTATTTTAATTTGTTATTTGCTACGTTAAAATTGTTACATAATTTTAATTTTTGCTAAACATATTTTTTTGTCTTGTTTAAATATAATCATGCTTTTGAGATGATTACAAAATGATTTAGAGTTAATGCTTGGATTATATTGGCCACACTGTCAATTCATTATGTTTTATGATTTTCGTAGAACGTAGTTGACATTAAATAATGTAGTCTGTTAAAATCCGATAGTTTCAATTGTACATAAATCAGTCAACGCAAACCTTTACCGTAAACAACATATCACTTACCTACATAGTTAGTTTCTCTCATTAATTCTCTATTCTATGCACCAGTGGCCTGCGGTATGAAATGTCTTAAAATGGTCGTACTGGCTATTATACAATATGCATTTGTAACAGAAATTCCAGTCACTTGATATCTCTACTGGTTCTCCTAATCGGAAAATGGGCGTATTTTCCATCAATATATATTAAAGTCAAACGACATATGTATGAAACAAGCATGTTTGTCAATAAACATAGTCTAATAAAAGTAAGAAACAAATCACATCTGGTGGTTATTGATTGATAATCGATGCTTAAGGAGAAACCATGATTTTAGATTAACCTTTACTATAAATCGGTTTATAAAACGAATATTAAAAAATAGGATTCAGATAAATTAAAAGATTTTCTATCGTTTCGCTTGAATAGAATTAAAATATATTTATTAATCGCTTTATAAAAAATACAAGCATAAACCACAAAAAGTAATATTTTTTCAATTAGTAATGAATAAACGTATGTAAGAAAAACTTTAAAAAGACAGTATTGTAGCAAAAGTTTTCTGTTACATCTAAAATTATTCACAAAATGAATTTTTAAAAAATGCTTTTGCGCATGAGATCTGGCGTTTTTAGACTGCGATTACTAAGCGATATTGATGCTTACTGCTAATTCGTGGCGATATAAGGAACACAAGAATAAACTTCCTGTTAACAAACTTTGGATGATTGACAAGATTCTGGATAATGAACGTTTATTAAAAATAATTTTCAAGTAACTTATGATTGTCAGTAAGTTATTAATGATTGTCAACGAATTACTAATGAATTTCAATCAATTTAGCGTGCATTTAAACTAATTTATTTTAATTACTTCTACTTTCCTACTTCTAATTCCTACGAAGGATAGTTTTAAACCAACTTAGGTTGATTTTTAATCAAATTACGTTGAAAGTCAATGTTATAAGATTTTCAACCAATTTATCATGTTGCAAAATTAATTAGGGTATGTAACAGGATATGTACTTCCACGGTGGTGTCCATTCTGTTACATTAATTATTATTAAAGAATCTGCACTTTTAACGTATCCATAATTCATAAATGTTAAACATTTCCAAAGTCACTTCAAAGCTGAAGTTGAACTGATAAAATTATAATTATGCACTATTAAAATTGATCGGTTAAATACATAGCTCTAAGCGGACTACCTTGAGAGTGGCGCAACTTAGGAATGTAACTTCTAACTTAAGTTTATTAACTCACACAACTATTATTAGTAAGATAACCCTCTCAATTAAATTAAGAACTTTAAGGCGAAGATTCGTGCGAAATCACTATTTTAGATTCATCTTTACTACAAATTGATTGACTCTAGAAATACAAAAAATGGGATTTAGATAAAATTCTTTTTTTATCGTTTCCTTTGAGTAGAATTATCATAAAATTTTTAATTACTTTATAAGAAATATAAGCGTAAACTACTAAAAAATGTTTTGAATGCATTCATAAAACAAATTTAAAAAAAATAATTTTATGGATAAAATTATCTGTGACAGATTCCATTGAATACATTTTTTCTTTTTTTTTTAAATTATTGACAAAATAAATAAAAACCACTTTTGCGATTGAAATCGTCACCTCTAGACTCCGTTTGCCAAGCGATTTTTATATAGGGCAAACTAACAATACATACGTACGTTTTTGGCTTGAAATTTCCTCTTAAAATATTGCGGAAAAAATTTAGTTTAGCTTCTATTTTCAAGATGTTGGGTAAAAACCAAACAGTGAACCATTTTTGTTTTTATCGAATAAGAATGTTATTGTTTTTAATCAAATTTTTTTATGTTCAGTGATTTTTACTTTCAACAGCATCATTGCTCATTAATAGAAACAGACAGTAAAGAAAAACCTTTCAAGATGTTCATTATGTTCAATCACATTTACTTAAACGTAACTCTTAAATTTGCACAAAGTACTGAAATGAATCTTCTACTTCTCGGATGACTGTTTATACCACTGTGAAATGACATTAATCTTAATATTTACAATCCCTACTACGAATATTTGTTATTGTATGCAGTGTTTATGTTATTATTATCAAAATTTCAAGTTTTGCCACTAGAGATTGTTGAGATATGATTTCAATATTTAATATAGATAAAAATTCATATCGTTAACTTAAATTCAGCAATATAATATGCATTTAAGATATTCAGATTTAAGCATTGAGAAATACGGTTAAACGGTTGCCATAAATGTTGAAATAATAAGTAGGCAGTTAAGTTTATTTAATGCACTGGATGCGCCTTTCAATAATTTTACCACAGACCTCGTTCGAAGAGCCGCATTGCTCCATCAAAGCCTTAATAGTATTTATAGGTCGAGAGATTCCGCTATAATTATTGCAAAATACACCAATCAAATGAAACCTAAGTAATTGCAACATCATATATAAAATAAACAACAGAATTAAATATACATTTGTAAGCGATACTTTTTGCCAGATTTTACCTTTTTTATGAGTGATAAAAAAAAGTTAATTTCTGGCAAAAATACACATTTGTCTTGTTCTTCATTACCAATTTTGGATAAAAGGCAATTACGACTCGTATCAATCTAACAGTAGATATTAATAGCCTTGCGACTGTACGGTTGAAATTTAAGAATCCGGCTAAGAATGCAACTCTGACGCCGCGCCTTATCCATCATCTTCCCCTTGTCCTATTCCAAGTCGGGGACCTATTGCATCGACAAGGCTCCTCCATACGTCCATGTCTTGTGCTGATTGTTCGGCCTCTGTCCATGGTAGACCCATCCTCTCCTCACACAGTTTCTGGAGATGCCTCGCCCAACTGTGTCTGTGCGGCCCACTGGACGTCTACCCTCTGGAATCGCACTCAGTATCATTACTGAACTGTATTTACATTAATTATAATTATTTTTCATGGAAAATACCACCAAGGCATACATTAATAATACAGCCTTCTACTTAGGTGTAATTAGAGTTGGTACGACTGGGGTTACGAGTGCAAAATTTGATCCCGATCGCATCATTTGAATTTCAGCTATTACAGTAATACTCGCATATAAAAGATAATGTTTTAGTATTTTTTCAACCTATTAATTTCGTGTTTGTAGATTTTT
Source organism: Limnephilus lunatus (assembly GCA_917563855.2). Taxonomy (NCBI): domain Eukaryota; kingdom Metazoa; phylum Arthropoda; class Insecta; order Trichoptera; family Limnephilidae; genus Limnephilus; species Limnephilus lunatus. The sequence continues at coordinate 42,088,825 of OU830596.1, forward strand.
TGTCTCATAAATCATGATTATTTTTTTACAGTCGTGGCCCAGGAGAACTTCAAGTGCCCCGATGACTTCGGATTCTACCCCCACCACAAGAGCTGCGACAAGTATTGGAAGTGTGACAATAACATCGCCGAGCTGAAGACTTGCGGAAACGGACTTGCCTTCGATGCTACAGACTCCAAGTTCCTCAGTGAAAACTGCGACTACCTTCACAACGTCGAGTGCGGAGACCGATCAGAACTTGGTAAGACTTTACATTTTAATAAAAAGTTAGAGTTAGATAATTTTTCAATTGCCGTTTATAGGCATGTTATTATTTTGATGGCAAATTTGTTTTTTTAACCTTGTCTGCGCGGCTGTTGCTTGAGAGATGCATCACCGGCAATACCTGTAAGTGGATGTTGCACGTAGGTGATACGTCAAGTTTCACTAAGTATCAGAATATCCGCGTATGAAAAAGTATTGGAATATAATAAAACTGTGCTCCGAGGAACTAGCTTCATTGATTCCTTTGGCACCGGTGCAAGGTTTGAACTTTAAAAAGACCCTCCACACAATACCCCTAAAGATTTTATAAACCCTACGGGTAATTATTTTCGTCAAAGCCAAAATTCTCTAAAGTTTAATGCAAAATATTCATATTTTAAATTTTTTGAATGATTATTTCAGAACGAAACTGATCAAAATGTAGTAAAAAATACCTTTTTAAGAAAATTTTAGAATCAAAATTTAGATTATACGTCATTATAAAAACCATCAATTCGTTAAGTATAAACTATCAATACACGAAGCAAAAGGTGTTTTTGTTACAAACATATTTTCGATATTATATCAAGCTTTGCTTTGACTTTTTTTAGTTTATCAAAACTTCAAAGCACTGACCATCTAGAAAGTAATAAAATAGCATATTGTAATAACAAATTTCCTGATTCCAGAGCCCGCAATTCCCACTAACCACTGCTCTCGCCTGTACGGCGTCTTCGCTGACGTCGACAAGTGTGACGTATTCTGGAATTGTTGGAACGGAGAAGCCTCCAGGTACCAGTGCTCCCCCGGCCTGGCCTACGACAGGGAAGCCAGGGTCTGCATGTGGGCTGACCAGGTTCCAGAGTGCAAGAACGAAGGTAAAAACACACTTACACACTCCATTAAACATGCTGTTATTTTCACAGAGCAAGAAATAAGATATGAGACTCACCCTTGAATCATTACCGCATTAATCAAACTTCGTGACTTGGATAGTGTGGTATATATATATTTATATATATATATTTTTTTTTTTACATTAACTCCACACAGGAGGCCCTGAGGAAAATAATTTCCCTCAGGGCCTATGTCATCTTTGAGGATGCTGTATGGAGGGTCTTTTTGAGGAAAGGAAGGAGTGAACATGGGTCTTGAAGAGACCCATGTTGTAGGAGGGAGGAAACACAGAGGCTGGTAAATCGTTCCACATCCGAGCTGTTGAACTCAAGAACGAGTCGTAAAAACGACCCGTTCTCATGTGACTAATGTCAACCGTGTACAAATGTTGGGCGCGTGTTTGGCATGTTTCCCGACTATGCACCGGTGCCGAGGGGATCAACGACGCTAGTTCCTCGGAGCATTTTCCATTGTAATACCGGTAGAACAAGGACAGCATTCCCACCTGACGCCTGTGCTCTAAAGATTGCAATCCGTCTGTTAACATGGGAGAATCTATCAAACGGACCGCCCGTTTCTTGTGTTCGAATGGGTCAATGACGTGGGTCCAATGTGTTCGAAAACCAACTGGGCGTTTTAAAAACAAATGTATAATCGATCAACAACGTGCGATGGATGAATCAAGTTTTTTTTTTCAATCGCAATCAAAACTGTCGCCCCTAGATCTGGGGCTGGTTGTAGCACACCCTTAGCTTATCGCTTTGCGCTGCTGGGTATTGTGTCCATATTTCAGATGTGTAAAGACAAGTGCAGTGTGTCAAGTAATTATTAGTTTAACGAGTATCTGATTGGATTGTGATAATTGTACTTCCAGAGGTAGCCAACGGTTTCGCCTGCCCCGCTGCTGGTGAGGTATCCAACGCCGGATCCTTCTCGCGTCACGCCCACCCCGAGGACTGCCGCAAGTACTACATCTGCCTCGAGGGAACCGCCAGGGAGTACGGATGCCCCATCGGAACAGTCTTCAAGATCGGAGACGGTGAAGGCACAGGCAACTGTGAAGACCCCGAAGATGTTCCCGGATGGTGAGTTTAACTCCCCTGACTTAATACTTTATCACTCAACACATTAATAACTACTTCAATAATTGCACACTGTCTAAAATTAACAAAAAAACGTTTCAATGGAACTCAACCAAATTAATAACTTATTACTTAACCTAATAATTACTGGATAAAACACATAATAACTGATGATAATAAAAATAATAATTAAGTTATAATAAAACACAGTATCAATAAATACAATTTATAAGAATTGGTTCAATGTATTAAAGAAAATTTTTGCAGGGACGCGTATTAAAGCCTAAATGTAGTATCAGTTATGAAGGTGATACTTAAAAGAATTCATAATCTGCTTTCATAAACGTCACGAGTTTAATTATTTTAGGAAAAATCACTTTTAGCAAGTTATGCTTTAAGATATTAAAATGCATTAATGATCTATCATAATATGCTCGATGTGAATATGAATAGTTTTGTCCATAATCATACCTATACCTACAAATAATCATACCTCCAAAATTATACTTACATGTCCATAATCATTCCTTTCAAGAAAGGCTTACAAAAACAATATCGGATTTAATCACAGACACATTATTGTATTTGTAAGCATTTCTTGAAATAATTGATTTTATTTATGGACCAAACTATTTATTCATACTCATTTTGCGTATAATTATTTACGGGCGCAAACAATTAATTCACCTTAATACTTTGAAGTAGGACTTGTAAAAGGTGTTTTTTCTGAACTGGTTCCATCTATGAAAGAGCAGATTATGAATTCTTTTAAGCATTACTTAAACTAGAAATCATCCAGATATTTCTGAGATCTTAAAACGATTTGGTGGTGCATTTCTTATAAACTAATAAGTTTTTTTAAATATTACTTGGTTATTTTAACTTATAAAATGATCAAGTTAATAGGCCTACTTTATACGAACTAAAATCCTGACCACGTTTTTGTGAAGTGTTTTCTCGAATCTCCTCTTTTTCGTGTTTTTAAAAGTAATTTTTTTTTACACCTGACGACTAAACCAAAAAATCAAGCCCGCGCGTTAAAAGACAAAGTATAGATTAATTTTCACAACCAAAGACAGAATATTCTTATTTGCCTAGTTACATAAGTGTTTTAATACGCAATTATACGCCGATGTAATAATACAATAAAAGAGATAATGAATTAAAAATCTGCAATACTTCTACCCATTTTTAAACGGATGCCAAAAATTCGCGTAATAATAATTCGCGTGGAATCCGGTTAATTGAATAATTTAACACTTTTAACGTGATGTAAAAATACATAAAATCACAATTAAAACGTAAATAAATCATTTTAAATAAATTAACAGGCATGCTACGTGTTAAGTATTAAGATAATAAAAAAATATGGCTATCTATTCAACGCCATTTAAAAAAAACCTGTTAAAATTCGCTAAAAAAACCTGTAAAAAATAACTGTTTTATTATTCAAAATGAAAACGAAAACGCTCCACGAGTCTAGTAATAAATTAATGATCATTATTACTTGACCGAGTGATCAAAAATTTCAAAGTTGATAGCCTTGACATTTTACCTGTGTTCAGAAAAGGTTTTTTGCTATCAAAATATTGCATAAAATATTTTTTTGGCGATATTTACAGATTTAATTTTATAGGCACAGCTATTTCCGCATAGTTTTGTGATGATATAACATGCTATATTCTATTGGCATACTCACAAATTGATAGAAAACTTATATTGCAAATATACATTCATTGATTTTTAAGACCACTTGTTTTGCAGAAATTCATGTGTGACAGAGTCATAAAATGGCCCCATTTTGGCTATTTTGGCCATTCACTTGTTACAAAGTAATCAGATGGCACCGTTTTGGCCATTCACGTATCACAAAGTCATCAAGTTTTAGTATGGCGTAATGAATAGGGCAAAAGTTTAAAAAAATCATAGTGTAAAGTTCAGCTGTTTCAATATTATCATAATGAAGTTAATATTGATGCCAGTTCAGGCAATGTTTCGACATTGGTTTAATTGTTTTTACAGTATTTTAATCATTCAGAACTATACTATTACTTATAATAATTCTAACTTACTGAGAAACGAGAAAGCTTCTAGTAAATCAGAACAAGGCCATTGCAAAGTCGGTGGGTGTAATGAACTCTGTCATAGATACTAGTAACATGTACATACAGATGTCAATCTGAACGTTCTCGTACATCTAATAAACAAAATGCCTTCTTGCGCAATTTGTACAATAAATAAACAATTGAATTCACTATTCGAATGATTTAATCATTGAAATAAATAATGTTTATGTTTTAATAAAAGGAACAATGCCTCCGCGCTTTGATCTACTCGATAGGTAAAGACAGTTAATTACAACCTAAACAAATTAGCACTGACGTTTTACTTCAACGAATTGTTAAGCACTAAACCGTGACTACTACGAACAATGCTGGTTTATTCTAGACAGTTCTACACGTGAATATTCTATCTAGAACTTGTTGATTGTTTCGTATGGAAACATGTTGTGATTGTTAGTATTGTGTTGCAACAACATGTTGCCAATCGATAGACATGTTGTTGTTTTGACGGTAAATTTTTTGTTTAGATTTATTCAACATTCACTCAATTAGTAGATCGATTCGTTTTTGGGTTGAAAATGATTAATTTGTATTTTACCAGCTGAATGACCGGCGTTGCTTGGGATTTTCAGAATTTTCGAAATCATATATAGATTGCAATTTTTCAGAATTTCAAAAGTATCAGAATTCGGCTTTAAGTGGTGACAAAAAAAAACACTTTCCTTTTGTTTTGAAGATCAAATGCGTAAATTTTATCAATCTCTGAATAAAACTGTATATTTGCATAAAAAACAAAGCCACACCGCGTCGCCCGTGACAGACACTCTTCTTCTTCATATATTTGTGTTTATATAGAGAGGACTTTGCATAGTAAGATACATTTTTTATATCTTTACCCAAACAACCTTGTAAAACTATCAAGGGAAGTAAAAAAAATAGATGAATTATGTTTATCAAATCATAAAATTAAATTTATAAGGAGGTAATTCATATCTAATATGCATAGCATATCACCAATTGTAATACAAATAATTAACAATGATGAATTCTAAATAAAAAAATAATAAAAGTAGATAATAAAATTTAAAATAGGTAATCTGCGTTCGAAATTGATAAATCTTACGTTAACATTATTAACGAAGCATAATAATAATTCAAATAAAATTATAATTAAATACATCAACATTAAAAACACTTTTTTAATGTTCCAAAATAATACTGCCCTAAACAAAATTATAAATGAAATATATCTTTTTTTTTAATAAAAAGACAAATAACTTTGTTTACATCACTTTTAATGGTACACAATCAACATGTTTCGTAAACAATGTTTACTTCATCAGGATCAAACGTATACTCGTATATATATATACGTATAACTAGAGTATACGTTTGATCCTGATGAAGTAAACATTGTTTACGAAACATGTTGATTGTGTACCATTAAAAGTGATGTAAACAAAGTTATTTGTCTTTTTATTAAAATAAATAATGCCATCACAAAGTGAAAACCTTTCCGAAGAAGTTTTCTTCGAAAAATTGAAATATATCTACTTACTGCTTTCAAAAGTTGACTAATATTCCCAAACACACTAACTACCTACTCTTCATCTTAGACTAACAAAAATAAAATTTAAAATGGCTTAAACTAACCAACTTTAAAAAATAATGCATATAACTCTATATTTTTCTTTGTTTGACTAATCTTTTCACCATCACATATTTTCACACAAAAATATATCCGTAGACTGCTTAGCATTTTTTCTGATTTATATTTCGTATGTGTACGAAAATTTATCATTGATAAAAAACCTGTATGTAAAATCTGTTGATGTTTTGTAAACATGTTTTTGCTGTATTTTCTCAACCAACCAGTTTGAAGTGTGATATTTATTACTGTAAATTCAAGTGCGTGTTTTTTATTATTGATGAAACTTGTGAATGATGTATTGATGTCATTAATGGCGTGTCAAGAATAATTATTGTCTTTTTTGCGTGCTTTTTTTGTTTGGTTTCAAAATACTTGTTGCACGATATCTCTTCCATTAAACGTGTGATGAATTTTTTAAAGTAAAGACATTAATAGTTTAAGCACTTACTTCATATTCAGAAAATCTATCGAAAGGTAACAAAGTAGTATTTTAAGTGAAATTATTTGCTTGGTAATTTGAAGAAAACTAGACGTAGCATAGCAACTATCGGGAGGAAGTGCTGTGTTTTTTTAACTAGTGTTTTCATGCAGGAAGCACAAATTTTACGAGTTTACTACTCGTTCTTATGCTCAACAGTGAGACTGTGAACCGACTTGCCAGCTTATTTTTAGGTTATCGTCCTCCTAAAATATTAAATTCGTTCAATATCCAGATTTCGTATCATTTTGCGATGAGACAGGAGCTCATAGGTGTTATATTTGGCCAATGAAGGAAACTTGAACAAGCTAGAAGTTATACAAAACATAGTTATAAGATGTATACTGAAGAAATGCCAGAATGCTAGGTGTTATGATACGAGAGAGAAGCTAAAATGGATTCCAATAAAAGGAGACTAAAATAAAAGGATAAGGTTATATAAAATACTTTATGTTTGAAATTGTTTTTAAAAGAGATGTTCATAATTATGAAAACAGAAATATAAATAGAGTTAGATTGCCACATTTGAGACAATCAGAGACACAGAACTACCTAACGTATAGAGGGCTAAATATCTATGATGAAATGCCTGAAAGTTTGAAGAATGAATTTATTAAAAAGGGACGCTATGCTCACTGTAAAAATATAATTTAAAAAAATGAAATGTTTCCTTGTGCTTCTTCTTTGCAATGTCCCAACTCATTGCCTAGGTAGGCTGTTGGGTCGGCTCTTCTCGTTCTCAGGTTATAACTTCTTCGGTTCTGGGTATCGCCTTCATCCAGGCATCTGAAGTATTTTGGTGCATTGAGTCATCCTGGAGTTCTTTGGTCTTCCTCTAGATGACTGTCGATGAAGTTCCATAGGCATTGCCTGCTTCACTGTGTGGTCTGACGGTCTCCGTCTTATGTGCCCATACCATCTCAATTATCGTTCCTCCAGCTTACTTTTATGTCCATGACATCCAGGCTACCACGAATGCGTGAAATTTTAATCTTATCTTAGTGATACTCCTGCCGACCATCTAAGCATTCGCATTTCTGCTGTTTCGCGTTGCCTAGAGTAGGAGTTGTACATAGTCCAGCATTCGGAGCCATACATTTTTGCAGGTCTAACAATAGTCTGGTATATCTTTCCTTTAAGTTTTAAAGGCATTTTCGAGTTAGAAATGTTACCTTGAGCGAATTACATATAAAAATAGGTAAAGCCTAGGACCTACTGTGTAGAGTTATCGTTAAAATAATCTTTGTAGTTTTCATGTTCAATTATTAGCAGTATAACAATATTACGAAATGCAATTCTCCAGACAATACGTGTACCGTTAAATAATTAATAATGTATGATCTGTGCGTATTTCTTGGCAGTCTGAATGAAAATAAACCGGTTCTTGCACTTCAGAGTCCAGATGACATTACAAGTGAAAGCGCTGTGTACTGAAAAGGAAAGTTTGTGATTCGTTTTGTGACTATAAAAATTGATTGTTGTGCCCGAGCGGGCGCGTTGGAAATTTGTCGCCTCGATTCTTTATTACTTTAAATACACGCTGTGGAAATCAGTGAATCGTTACAAATTCTCCTCAGGTGTGTGCCGTGTCAGTGAGGTAGATTTATGACTTGAAAGGCGTTTCTCTTCTGATGTATAAGCACCGATAAAGGGCCAATTGATTATTCGTTTTGTCAAGTACCGCAGGTTGTGTAATTTTTGTTATTTTTTGCCAAGTAAACCGTTTCTCTAATTTTCGTTGCCTTAGTTCTTAATTGGCCAAACGACAATTTGAGTTTTTGTTCAATCTCCACTTTAATATTAAAAATAAAGTAGAAAATATAATAGTTAATTGATACACTAATGAGATCTTTACGGAAATAGTTTTATCTTAAACACTTATAATAATGTTTCATTGAAATATTGAAAGAAAACCTTCTCATCCTGTAAAAATGGTCGTTTGCACAATTAAAAACTAAGGCGACGTTTTGTTGTAAGAATGAAAGTTTATAGATATGAATAAAAAACGGTTTAAAAACCAATATAATTTATAACGTATTAAATATGTTACAAGTTGCAGCTACTTATTTTATTTGTGTAGAATTCAACGCTTTTTTTTGCTGAGCAATTGAAAAATTTAGTTTGTTTAACGGAATTTTAAAAACTGCATTTTTTACAATGAAAACAAAATAACTACTTGATACTAGTTAGATGAACTTAAAAATCTTTACAGATATAGATTTGTAAATTTCATGATGTCAGAACTCATTATTCTGGAGTTTTTAGAGTATAAATTTAAAACATTAAATGTAGAAGGTAGAAGTCACTTTAAAATACTAAATAGAATATACCAAGATTGTTAATTTTATATTACGACGGTCCCAAAGAACAATGTCCGATGTGCGATTTTGTACAGTTGTTTCAGTAAAGCTGTTTAAAGTTTCGTTTAACATGTTTACTATTTTTGAGATTAATAAAGTGTTGTTTTAACATTATGTATTTCATTTCATTAAAATTCCTAAAAAACAAACTTTTAAATCATCGAAGGGAAAACAAAACGATTTTCAATTTTTAGCAGATCCGACAATGTTCTCCGGGATTGTTGATTAGCTTCTATGGTAGCTGTATTTTTTTTTTATCTTCTCCTTTTTGAAACGAATGCAAAAAAAAACATTTCTCTCCATCGGTTTCTTCTCTAAATGTTTTTTTGTTGGAATCACAACTAGATTGTGAAAATTTCACTCGCTACTGGTTTGCAAATTTAGAAATTGAAATGAAAGCAATATGAAAACGTGTGAATGAACATAATGTCGGTTATGTTTTTTGCAAATGTCACAAAATTGAACGCATTTGCATTTCATCTTATTGTGAATAGTTACAGAAGATTCGGTTATAAAAGTAATTTAAAAAGAGAATAATAAAACTATTTTGAGTTTATGACATTAATGAAAGGAATAAATGCACATTATTTGGTGCAGAATTTTGTTGAAGAGAATTTACATTGTAAGGTAAATCGTATGAGGGTTGTCATTAAGATACATAGTTATAGTGTAAATGAGGTACGAGAAAGCTGCCAACCAATGGAAAGCTGGCATATATCGAGCGGCGACTGCTTTCATATTATAAACAACGAATGTCGTAGAATTTCAACAATAATTAAATCAAGATAATCATACATTTAAGGTTCAGAAAACGATTTTCAGGAAAATAAAATTTAATGTAATTTTTATTACACTCTTTTAAGAGCCTTTTCAACACACAACAACATTAATTAGGGAAAGAAATTGTACAGGGTGTTAAGGGACGTATTTCTTACTTCAACAAGTGATTTCAGACATTGTTTGGAGTAAAAAATGTTAAAGAAATGTTGGTCGTCATGTCGTCACTGGTCACTCAGCCAAGTAACCGCTCAACCACTCACTCCGCCCCGACTTATCCAATATCTATCGATTTTTTATATTTTGGTTGTATAGTTGTATGCATAGTAAAAAAAAATTACAAAGTCACCGGAGCCAAAATTTCATTTTCATTTTTTACTTCCAATAATGTCAGGAATCACTGGTTAAAGTAAGTCAAGTGCGCCCTTTAACAGCTTGTACACAATCAATATGATATCCGTCTTAAAAACAAGATTGTATAATTAATGAGAATATCGATATCCGAAGCATTGTTAGATATTTTAGTGCTCAGATTATCAAAGGTTCTACGAGCTTGCCTATGTTTCAAATAACGTTGAAAGTTGACAGTTTAGACAACTGAAGTTACAATGTAGAAAAGCGAAAAAGTAAATTTCTTTAATGCGAGTTTTAGGTTCTTCAAACTGCTTTGCGATTCAATTAATGGATTTAAATTTTTTAAAAAATTATTGTAGGTATATGGTAGATATTTTGAAAATTTAAGGTCTTACCAAGTCAGGTTTCAAAAAAATATATATACAAATTTGAAAATTTTGTATGTATGTATGCAGATGAAAGTGCGTTAGTGCGTTGGTCGATTGGGATTTTGAATGAACTGGTTGGTTGCCGTAGCGTCGTAGCCCGTAGTACTTGAACCATTGATGCTGAAGGCTTCTGGGGTGATATTACAGCGAAGACTACTACGGAGACTTGGACCTGAAGGCAATCCGCAAGAGTGAGCTGCTCGCCGGCCAGGACGGATCCCCCAAGACCCAGCACAAAGCCTCCAAACCTCGCCCACAAAACAGCAACAAGGTCTCTCAGGATAACTGAGATATCTCTACATCGCTTAGTTTAATGCAACATAAGACATTACTTAATAACTTCTAAATTTCAATAAATGAGAATCTTAATAGATAGTTATAAACAATGGGAGACGTGGCTCTTCCCTAAAATAGATCAACTAATTTACTGCAACACCAACACATAACTTGGTAACTCCTAAACTTGAATTAGTGAAAACACTTGTCCAAAATAGCAACTAGGCTTCTGAGGATAACGGAGACATCTCAAGATGACTTACAGCCGTTGTTCCCAATCATACTTATTAACTGTTGAGCCATAATTTTGGCTCACCACTGCTCAAATGCACAAATACGCACTTCCCAACGCAATTCTCCGACCAGCGGGCGAATCGAGCGTTACTAAACAAATCAGTTAGCTGATCGGAGGCTCAGATTGATCGATCGAAAAGTTTGGGAACAACGGTCGTTGGTGTACTGCAGCATGAATAAATATTATCTTAATAACTCTTTCACTTTCTATCACTTGATTGAGTGAGACTTCAGGTTATATTATTTGCGCTATTTAGTAATTAACAGAGTTAAGTACAATATTTCAGTACACAAATATATTTAACACAAATTGTAGATATATTTTATAAATTTAGAAAGATTTAAAAAGTTATTAAGTAGAGTCTTGTGTTTATTTTTAGGTCTTACAAAACAAAACGACATATTTATTTTTTATATTTTCTTCACAAAACCTCGACTGATCGATGACAAAACAGATACAGAGTATAGATCAATTAATTAATGTTGATTTTTTTTCAAAAACCATTTTGTTAAGGTAGTAGTAGTGTTTAAAAATCATTTTTATAGAAAAGTTTTATAAATTAAATAAAAAAAGTGTCTTCTAGGAATTTAATGGAACAAATAAACCTGCATTTTGTATATTATTATTATTATTTATAGGGTACGAATAGTTTTAATAACAAAGTTTGTAAAAATACTTAGCATTAAAAATGCGCTAATAAAAAATACAAAATAATGCAAATGTTTTTTTATTTAGATCCTGCAAATACAAAAATAAAAAAAAAACTGTGTGAATATGTGATGTATTTTAACAAAACCAATGTTTTACCTTACTTATAGTGTTAATTTCTTATTCTTCTTGTCTGTGGTTTTACCCCTTCAAAAATGCACTGAATGTGGTTTTTGGTATTGTTTTCTTTCTTCTTGTTCTATAATTGTCTATGGCACGGTGGATATAACCAAGAACTTCTAGGTGTATATTCGTGTTTTGGCTAATAAAGGTGTGTAAGTATTAATATATATTTATTTATTTTATATTTCCTCTATGTTACAATAATACTACTCACGTATTATCTTTGATAACTTCTACCAATAAAACTTTCCATAATAATTTCAAGTAACGTAATTAATGTATAAATACCGTATTTATAATTATGATTCTACACTGTATTATTTAACAAAAAAATATTGTTTTTTTGTATAAACACTAGTATTTCTTGTAGAACTGTTTTTGTGATTTGTGATTTGTGATTTCTTGTAGAACTGTTTTTGTTATTTGTTTGAGGTAAGTATGACTTTATACTTAGATGATAGATTTTACCTTCAACCATATATATACAGTGTTTTAAGGGACGTACTTAATCAGTGATTTCTAACATTATTTGGAGTAAAAAATTTAACCTAATTTTGGTCTTCGATGACTTTTTAGATGTTTTAAAAAAAAAAAATTCTTCATAGTAATTTTTTCTTCTATTTGTTGTCACTGGTCACTCAGCCGAGTAATCAACCAACCCCTCACCCCTTACCCCGCCTCTGACTATCTGATACCTACTGATTTTTTTAATGTTTTTAGTTGAAAAAAAACATCACAAATATCACTGGAGGCCAAAATTTAATTTGAAGTATTTACTCCAAATAATGTCAGTAATCACTGCTGAAAAATCTGGTTGTAAGTTAATCACCTCCCATAATACCCTGTTTACTTGATCATTTAAAAAGTTGGCACTTTCTATTATATTCAACTCACTGTCATATTATTAAATAGTTCTTACCATGGTCATAAAATATTTTGAAAAATCTTTTTTGGTGTATATAACTGATCTATCTACTTTATCCCTGTATGTAAGTAAGTAAGAACTTATTTTATCTACGTGGATTTCAAAACCTTTTTTAATTAATAAATAATTGAAATATTTGGCATAAACAATATAACGTCGTATTTCCGTTAAATGAACATTTTAACACCAAATTTTAAGATAATTTTTTTTCGTAGAAATCACAATTGTAAAGTTTTCGACGTAATTGCTGTTAAATCCGCAAGATATTATCGATGGTTTAAAGCACACTTATTGCATGTTTAATTTTTAATTTCGGAGGAGGGTATGGGTACCACCGCCCCGGGAACCATTTAATCGGTAACCAACACCTCTGCCAAAGGTCACCCCAAGTGGTTAGCTATTTGGTGACTTAGCAGGGGTGCCCATGTACATGCGGTGAGGTTTGTGCGGGTCTTGGTGATGAATGCCTTTGCCCACCAGCTGCGTGGTAGGTCGGATCAGAAGAGACTGGTTTGGGGAGACTCTCTCGGAGAGATGGTTTCATACATCCATCACTCATGGAGACACTGTCCTCATAAATTGTTATCTCCTTGATTTCCTCAAAAGACCCTCCACGCAGCATTCCCAAAGATGACATAGGCCCTGACGTGAATTATTTTCCTCAGGGCCTCCTGTGTGGCATTAATCTAAAAATATATACAAATTTGCTAGTTACGAGAAAAACATATTTGAATGTTTGACTCATTGATGTTTTTTGAGTTTGAGTTTTAAAATTGCAAGAATATTGAATTTGGAAAAAAACTCTAATTTTGCATAAAAGTGAACAAATAATAAGTTTGCTTTAAACCATCATTATGTTCATTAAAAGCCTTCATACATCGGCCAAGTTACATTGGATTAACGAACCTCCATAAGATTAAATAAATTATTTGTTTTTAGACTTACTTGATTTTTGATTTTGAATCCTTTCTTTTATTTTAAGAAGTTGTCACTTATTACATCAAAAGATAATTCAAAACTTTCCAAGTAAAAATAGATTTAAGTATTTATTATACGGTGTTGGAACCTATTTGTTTAAGCTATTCATCTTTCAAAGTTTATTTATATTTTAATCCTTTATTTTCCCATTTAAAATAACAGCGAAGACTACTACGGAGACGTAGACCTTAAGGCCCTGAAGAAACTGGGATTCTAGAAGTAGGATGGATGCAGCCAACGGAGAAATTGCCAAAAATAGAGGCTCCACAGTCACTGTTATAATAGTCTAGCATTTATACATCACTTCTGCAGACTCTAGCAGCATCTTCTATGATGGACCAAACATCCAGAGGTCTATCGTTATCGAAGTATTAAATATGAAATTATTTTAATTTAGCCACCGTCTGGAAATATGCCAGTAGGTATTTCAATAAAAATAAAATTTATTAATCTCATTAAATAATGTGTAGACGCAATCCATTTTCACCACAAACTATACCTACTCGGTTGGTTAACATGAAAATGTACACAAATACAATGTTTTAAATACCGTTAGTGGTTGGTCTTCAGAAAGAAGACGGTATGTTTCATGATGATATTCTGTACTACTTGTTCATCAAAAGATATAGATACTTTGTTTTTTGATGATAAGCTCTACCAGTTGTTCATCAAAAGATGTAGATACTATGGTTTAGGATGATTTTCTGTACTAGTTGTTCATTAAAAGATGTAGATACTATGTTTTATGATGATGTGCTGTACTAGTTGTTCATAAAAAGTTTTAGATACTTTGTTTTTTGATGATATACTGTACTAGTTGTTCATCAAAACATGTAGTTACTATGTTTTATAATAGTATACTGTACTAGTTGTTCATTGAAAGAGGTAGATACTATGTTTTATGATGATATGCTATACTAGTTTTTCATCGAAAGAAGTAGGTACTATGTTTTATGATGAAATTCTGTACAAGTTGTTCATCGAAAGTTGTAGATACTATGTTTTATGATGATATTCTGTACCAGTTGTTCATCAAAAGATATAGATACTAGGTTTTATGATGATATTTTGTACTAGTTGTTCATTGAAAGATATACATACTAGGTTTTGTGATGAAATCCTTTTATTAGATTATTTTTCATAAGCGTAGACACTATGCTCTTTTTTCTGAAAGCCGTATTTGGTTATTTATCGAAAGACGTAGATACTATGTTTTATGACAATATACTTCCCTAGCATAAATTCTATGTTTGTTGATGATAAACACTAGGAAAGCTACTTCCGACGGTGTGGGCACAAATTTAAATTTAGTGTTAAAACAAATCATCGAAGAAAGGAGTTTAATAATAGAAAAAAATTAAATTATGTTAGTTAGTGCCTATTTTATATTCTTGTAATTCGAACGAATACATTGCAAACCATTAAATGTCGTTTTTTGAAAATCGACAAAAATTAAATGCCATACGTCAAGATAATATTATTTAATTCGTATTTTCAGAGAATTTATTATTGGTAAGGGAGATTTATTTCAAAATTATTGTTTAAGTTTTATAAGAAAATCAAAAATATATCATGTAAAGTTATAGGACATTTTCTACAATGAATCGGGAGAGAAAAAATATCATTTCATGTAAAAAATAAATCACCATCATCTGTAAATAAATAAAACAGAAAAAACAACATTTTTTTTATTTCACCTTTTTGTATTATAAACTTAAACTAAATGTGGAAGAGCCAACTTTACGAGCACTCCCCTTTGAACTCAGATGTTGCTTACGAATTACAGCTTTAAATGCATTTGTAATGCACTGTAAATAATAAAAACGAACCGAGTTGAAATGATGTTTGGTGGAATTGTGTGATAGTATGTGTAGAAAAGAACAAGGTATGCAAAGAAAAGGGATGACCAATCACTTAACAACGACATTATGTACTCGAAAAACACCAACAACTTGCTTCCAAGTGAGTCCCAAACCTTCTATTTTCAAAACAAAAGCACTCGAATTTGAACTATTTTTCTTGCCATTGTTCCAAATTCCAAATACTTTTCCAACAAGGTGTTGTGTTTAGGGAGAGGTAGGAACTGGATAAATGACATCTTGGTAGGAACTATTTTTCATTTCAAAACCACACGCCAGAGTTTACGGGTTTCCAGAGTTGAAATCCCGGCGAGACGGACACAAAATAAGTTGAATCTTGGATGGTTAGGGGGTCTCCAATTTTAATAATGGTTAGTTATTTATAAAATGTTTTTATTTTTTATGTTTGCCAAATGCCAAATGCCCAAATTGACAGATTTAAGAGCCGAAATTCGGTAGCATAAAAACAATTGGATTTTACAAATTTAGAAAAAAAATCCATTTGAATAATTTTAATTTATTTTCGGGAAATCGACAGTTGACATTTTATTGGTTAGTACATTTTTTTACGAAAGCTTCACACAGGAGGCTTTGAGGAAATAAAACTCCTAAGGGCCTAGGTCATCTTCGGGGATGCTGTATGAAAGGTATTTTAAGGAAAGAAGGAGGGAAGTTCTGGGAAGAAAAAAGATATCAGGGGGGTGTAGGAATCCGGGGTCAGTGTGTCAGGAGTAACTTGAACCATGCGAGAAACTGCGCGCACAACTTACATATCGTCACTTGACAATGTTCACCTATGTACATATCGTCTCTTAATTTGGATAGGGTTCTAACTTCACTTTACCTTGCTTTGAGATATGAGGTGTCAAAGTTTGCAAATACCATTTTTCATAATTTATTCACCAATTTCTGATTTTGTGGTTTAATATTGTGTAAAGTACCTATTTTAATAAAACATATTTCTAAGGAAAATATTTAATTGTACATGTCATTTTAAAACATACCTACCCATGCAAAAAGAACCATACGCAATCAGCTAGGGCAAAATAATTCATTGCATAATTACGTTTCGTAAATAAATTCCAAGCTAGGACCACTTCTTATTTAAATATTTCCCTTAAAATATCATCAACTAAAATACTTTACAACACTAGTGAACCTCAAAATCAAAAATTGTTAAATAGATTACGAAAATTCGTCTTTGCAGACTTTGAAGCCTCAGAGCATGGTAAGGCGTAATTAGACCCTTTCCAACCAAAGTGACTAACTATATACGCTTCATATCAACTGTCGGATACAAACAAAATAGAGAGTGTAAGAGATGTTAGAAACTTGTAAAATGAATGATTACTTAAAATGCTTGATGTTAGCACTGTGTCATACATTATATCTACGAAAATTCCACACAGATGGTTATGAACATTTTTTTGGGTAGAGAAATTAGCAAAAGAAATGCATTGGCATTATCCTACTATAATATTATAAAGGCGAAAGTTTGTATGGATGGATGAATGGATGGATGTATGGATGTTTGTTACTCTTTCGCGCAATAAATACTTAATGGATTTTAATGAAACTTTACAGTAATATAGCTCATACATCAGAATAGTCTATAGGCTATAAATAAGAGCTCTGGCATTATGAAATTTGTATACAATTATACGTTTATTGTCCAGACGAAAAGTGAAGCGTTGCTACGTAATTTTTCGACATGCGCTGTCATTTTGTTATTTGTTTAGGTTACTGAGGGTAGGGGAGGGTAAGGGGGGGAGGGGGTGTTGGGGGGGGTATTAAGGGGGGGGGGGGGCGTGCGAAGCCGGGGGCAAAAGCTAGTATAGGTATAAATAAAGTAAGTATATTAACAAAACGTGTTAAAAATAAAAACGAAAATGCAAAACATAATAATAATTAAGTCTATATAAGAATAATAATAGAAATGTCGAGAACATTACAAATTGATTTTACTAAACATTTCACTTGCCTTTTCATGAATTTCACTTTCAAGTAGAAAGAAACACATTTTCTCAGTGAAAATGATAAAAACAATATACAGATTCGAAAACTACGCCCCCTACGGAGAAACTTACGAACTAATCAGTCGCTAGCTGAATAAGTATTTTCCAGTTTATGGGTTGCGTCTCGGATAATTTTCCGAATCGTTTTTAGTCCAGTCAACTGCAATGTAAAAAAATAAAGCAATATTAGAATATTGAATCCATTATATTCTAAAGTTTCTTATTTCTACCATAGATGTCTCTTTATGAAGTACAAATAAAATTTATCGAAGTTAAAAGAAATATAATTATATTTTTTTTAATCAACCTACCACATAGCTTTCGTGTCAATAATGCATTTTTTGGCAGTCGCATCAAATGCAGTTCTTGCTGGGCAGTTAATTTCTTTCATAAATGCATTTGGGTTGCATAATGATATTGAATTGCAGGAGTCCTTTGTGCGTCTTGTTATTGATCCAAAACGGCACCAAATTGTTGAATCGATAATTCCTGTTGACGAAATAAAAGAACTTTGTTAATTTCTTTTAAATATTGAACAGCATATAATTAATTACACTAGTATAAACCTTTATTAAATAAATATGTGTAATGGCACCGCATTTGGTGAATAGATAGGTATTTCCCAATATTTCTACGTTTTTTACTTTTTTTTTATTAGCACGATACAGGAGGCCCTTAGGAAAATAATTTCATCTTTGGGGATGCTTGTGTGGGTGGGGTCTTTTTAAGAAAAGGAAGGATAGATAGCAAGTTCAGGGAAGGAAAAATGTATGAGGGGTTGGAAGGAATTTGGGGTCAGTTGGTCCAGGAGTGACGGATATATGAAACTATCCCTTCTACCGCAGTGCAAAGCATTGGGTTGAGAGGGCCTGCTGGAGAGGTTAAATGGTTTCCCTCGAACAGTCTTTCACGATCCGGACCTCCACAGAGAAAGTGAGCAGATGATCCACCAAGACTTAAAAAAATCTCACTCTATGAACCCGGACACCCTCTGCTAAGTCACCAAACTTAGTGAACCCTTGCTTATTTACACAGGAAATTCGTAGCCCAAGCGGAAAATTGCTGAAACCAGATCACAAAAGACATTATTTTTCTATCTAAGCATTTAGATTTTTCTACGGTAAGGAACAGCTGATATGTTATTGTCTCTAAATTTGACCTATAATACTAGATTTACTCGTAAACGATTGCTGAAATCAAATACTTGTACTACGAGCTTCCGGGCACCGTGTATATAATTATACATAAATTATTTTTTAAATGTAGATAATAAATATTATTATAATGTAAATGGTATTGTGTTTTGATGTCATTAAGTTTTTGGGTTTTTGATTTCGGATTTTGTTTTGATCCAGACCGTAACGTTATAATAATAATAATAATAATATATTTATTTGGAAAACAAACAGCTTTACAAAGATACATAAAAAAAGAGTGCTAAAATAAATCAGTAAGCATAAAAAGATGTTTTCGCTGATAGTTTTTTTTTAGTAGCTAGACAAGAAAAACTAAAAAAAAATATATATATAGTTAAGAGAAGTTAAAATAAAACATAAAGAAAAAACTAAGAAAAAAATATTTAAGAGAAGCTAAATACTTAAATATGCATGAAAAGAATATAGAAAAACACAATAGAGGGCAAATTTATGATCTTGTAGGAGTATAAGGATTATATGGATGTAATTAGGGAATATGTAAATATATTGCAAATTAGGAAAAGAAATCTGATTAATAATATAATAAATATAAATATGGATGTTAAGGGGTGTGTTGTGATGCATTAAGTTTATCTAATAGTGTTGCTTTGAATTTGTTGAAAGTTATATTGAAGATGTCTATATATATAGGAGGTGTGTGTTATGATAATGGCAGGCTCGATGTATGAATTCATTTTGTAAGTAGGTGGTATTGGAGCGGCTGTTATAAAAAAGGGATACGTTTCTACTTTTACGACCAGGAACTCTAATATCCATTTTTTGTAAAAGATACAGGGAAGATACCGTATTATTTAGGATTTTGTATAATAACAATTGATCAGAAATAATTCTTCTACAATTTAATTTCGGGATTTTAAATTTTTATATCATAATTTGATTGGAATGCATAAAACATAATGCATTATGTTTGATTACAATTAATTTTTATTTATTTATTTATTAATTTCAAAGCTCTGCTGTGCTTTTGTATAATACAGATACACAGTTTTTAAATAAAAAAGATGAACTTGAAGAAATAAACATCATGATATGAATGGTAGGTATAAAGATAAATTTAAGTAAAAATAATGAATTAGAAGAAAAGAGATTATTTTTAAGTTGCAGATGGCGTAGAAATAATTATACAAAATTTACAGGATAAATATAAATCATACACAAATAAATGCAATAGCTCCTTTGCGATGCTCCTTAAATATCAATATATGTTAAATAAAAATATCATTAAGGTATTTCTTAAATAGTGGTAAATACGGAGTTATTTGAGTTACAGAATAACCTATTTTGCCTTGTTGCTTGAAGTCGATGAGATGCAGGAGTTCGGTACAGAGTGAATAATTTTAAACAAGATGTCATTTATTTTTCTTCTATTTTATAGAGAATGCAATTTAAGCGTATTTAGTAATACCTCTTCCATCTCTTCAAAGTACTCGTACCTACCTGTTTTAATTTTGATGATTTTCTTGAATTTGTTGTCTTTTATCGGGGTCGTCATTGTGGTGGTAATTGTTGAAGTGGTCATCGTTGAAGTACTTTCATTCGGGTCGGTGGACTCAGATGACGAATTGGTGGTTTCAGGAACTGAAGTGGTGACTTGAAGATTGGTGGTTCCTTCAACACGAGTGGTTTGTTCCGCATGCACGGTTGTCTCCTCAACTTTACTTACGCAGTCCACCCTCTCGGGATAGTCGCAAACTCCGATATTCTGAAAAATATAAAAAAAACCTGTTGAAATTGTGCAACTTCTAATTATAAAAATTATATCGAAAAATTCAAGAGATTATCCAACATACCATACTTTTGAATAATTTAAAGTATTAACATTTAATGGTCTAGTCTGAAAAAAAACGTAATAATTCAAATAATAAAAGAAAAACTAAATCGTAGCTTTTAATTGAAAGAAACCGATATTTCCATTAACACCTCATTTGCACAACATCATTACACATATCTAGGGGAAAAAACTTCAATAGCCAACCCGAAAAGATAAGAACAATCGAAGACGATAATGCTGTTATTTGTACTTGTAATTTGTACTTTGTATTTGTACGTTAGCCATCGGCAGCTGTCCTAGAGAAGATGAGAAGTTTCCGAAAGTTATTCTTTCAATCCTTTTCGATCGACTGTGCTAGGGGCCAGGAAGGATGGAGGAATGTAGATAAATTGCGTGAAACCGTAGCTATTGGAGAACGTCTGTGGTGAGGTCTAATCTCGATGTCCAGTGGTGATAATTGTGACAATTTAATAAAGAACTTACATCATTGTAGTACAGTCCATCAGGGCATTCCATTTTGATAGGGTCTCCTGCATCACAAACGTAGAAGTCGCTGCAGTTAGAGGGGCTTCTGTATGTGCCGTAGGGGTTGTGCTCGCAGCCTGGTGGCATGGGAGCTGAAATCAGACAAGAAAAACAATTAATATTAAATTAAATTACATAAAAACAATATTGGACGGGTGCAACACGCGAAGATAAAAGATCATCGTACGCAATCCCATCATACCTGTCACACGTACGCAGTTTATGCGCTCGAAGCTCAAAGTTATACCTACGCCGTAATCTGCCGAAACCACTGAAAAGTTATGCGACCGTGAATAGGAGAGGGGGTCATTTTAATTACGGAGCTGCCTAAACGAGCGAATGACAGCTGTCAAGTTGACAGATTCAGTACAAATAAATGGCATTTTGTGGCAGCTCTCTAATTCATCTTACCCCCTCTCCTACCACAGGAAGAAATATTTGATAGCGTCGTGTGACGGTACAACACATAAGCGCTTGCGGTTCAACGGATGTCTGTTCGCGCTTTTATCTTTGGGTGTTGGCACCTATGTACATTAGCGAAACTTAATCGAAAATCTAAAAACCGAAGAATCAGAAAAAAGATATGGTCATTTACAGGACTCGAACCCAGGACCTACGCCCTGCCAGGCGGAGCTCTACCAACTGTGCTAATGTGTCCCTACGTGTTAAATTTAACTGTATCATACTTTGACTAATAACATCCAACATTATCATCATTTTCTTAACGCATATTTTTATTGTCTTCTATCTTTATGTCTGCCGCTATCTATTTAAGATTATTCTGTTTTCAGATTTTCGATTGAATTTCGCTAATACTTTCTTCATTTAATTAAAATATTACAATCAGAGGTTTTACTCATCTTAGTTAATAAATAAAAATTAATCATCCTAGACTTGCAGAAAAATCAATAGATGTCACATATAAAAAATAAAAATTGACAAAAGTTATCCAAGACACTATCTTGATAGCATTTAGTACGGGTTTGAATCTTGCAATCATGCATAAAAATAGCAGCCAATAAAAATATGCGTTAGAAAAATGAAGAGTAGTTCTTAGTCGAAATATGATACAGTTAAATATGACCGAATCGGATAGGGTCCCATTCGTTCAATTGGTAGAGCTCTGCTCCGGCAAGGCATAGGAACTGGGTTCGAGTCATAGATGTGACCGCATCTTTTTCGGAATTTTTCAGATTTTTGATTGAGTTTCGCTAATATTGCCTTAATTTAATTATAATATTACAATTTGAGGTCTTACTCATTAAGTAAAAAGTAAATAAAATAATTTATTCGAATAGTTGGGTGCAAAAAAAGGATGAAAAATGCAATACAAAGAATTTTAAAAGTAAGGGAATTTTTTACTAACTATTTATAGCTGGTAAGTACTACATTTTGTTAATGTTGAATTCATATGTTATTCAGATTAGATCTACATATCTTTCAAGTTGCTTCTAAAGTTTGACTTAATAAGTCAGGTACGCCTCCTATGTCATACATATGTCTGGCAACAATAAATTATCGTGAAAACAAGCTATGGGTCCGAGTGGTTAAAATCAAGTGTTGCTTACAACGGGACGGAGTAGTAGTCTTTTACATTAATTTGTCAATTTAGGCTATTATTATTAACTTTGATATCGAATACAGATTTTTTTAACCTATGGCCTCTGTAATAATCAGCATGGAATTATAATACTTATACCAGAAACCAGCAAAAATTAACTCGTAATTATTGTGGAATTTACAGGGAATATTGTATCAGCTGGGAGGTAATATGTATGATTTATTTTTATTTCCATGTATATCGTAACCTATAACGAGATGAATCCAGAGTATCTTCCACCCTTATCCTATGTTCCTCCTCATTTTCCCTTTAATTTTTTGTTAGTTTAAGAGCAAAATAAAACTCCCACCCTAGCCTTGAGGAAAATAATTTCGGGGATGCTGTGTGTAGGGTCTTTTTAGAAAGGGAAAGAAAGGAAGTTCTGGGAAGGAAAAACGTATGAGGGGTGACTAGGAATCTGGAAGAAAATGTTTCAGGGATTAAAATTCCACAGATTTTTTTTTTTATATCTATATAAAAAGGTTTACTTTTTTTTTGGCTTTGCCTGTCTCACTGGGAAGTCCTGTGTCGAGACAGACTAGTTTACAAATATTTTATAAATATTAAATAAAGTACATTTTTCAATAAAGTAAAAATATTTGACAATAAATAATGAGATAAGAGGATTATATTTGGGTGAGGTGACTAATTATTGCACGACCTTTTTCGATGATCCATTGTTTGATCAGAATTTTGTATTTGTTAATATTATTCGATTGTCTTGTTTTGTCAGGTAGGTAATTGTATATTTTAGACTCAATGTATTTGAAATTTATTTGACCAAATGTTGTGTTTGTTTTAGGTATTTGTATGAGTTCTTTGGTTTTGTCCCACGGGTTTACAATATTTTGGGTATTTTTATAAAATGTATGTGTTTTATTTTAAACAGATGAGTTAAAATGGTTTTTGTGTAAATTTGTCGAATATCTAATACATGGAATTTGTTGAATATATCTACAGTACTTGTTTTTATGGGAACTTTAAGAATAACTTTCATAATTAATTTTTGTGCCTTCGATAATGGATCTATAGCTGATAGTGTTGCACCTCCCCATGCGATTATTCCACATTCAATGATTGATTGACAAAGAGAGTAATAAACAATTTTCATAGATTTTGATACCCTAGGGTAGCCATGCGATACAGTAGTAATAAAATAATATATTCTGTTTGTTTATTCGGAGACTTGCCAGGAAAATCGTCATTTAATAAATCCCGTTAGATACAAAATTGTTCCGTTTCGAGGCACTCCAATTCCGCCAGATATGACGGGAAATCCGTCAAGATGGCAATTCGGGCGGCTAGTAGAGTTAGCTCGTTCACCCCTCGCTACCTACGTTCGGCTAACTTCGTCAATTTTCGCTTAGTTAAAATAGTTTTTTTTAAATACAGGAGTACTCCCTCTAATATTTGCGTTTAAATATCTCACTTTCAAACTATATTTTCTTCTTTTTGAACGCTTATTCTGGGCTTATTAAAATTTTCAGTTTTGGTTTTTAAGTGGGATCACAATATCATGTATTCAAATCTGAAGAGTTCAACAAACACGCACTCTTGTTACATTGATGAGAAGTTGTACCGAATTCATCGAACTCAAGAAGCCAGTGTCCCTTTACATTGATGTAGAATTCGCTGGGTTGACGACCGACAGCTGCCGCTTACCTGGATGGAGGAATTTTCGAAGATCGCTGACCCTGCGCCAGCAGTGGTCCGTTTCAGAAATTTGGACTAAATTCTAGGACACAATAGTGGAGTTCAACAGAGAACAAACTAACCAGCAATATTAATGGAATGATGAATTTTTACTTAAATTAATGTTAAAAATAGTATCCTTTTGTATTTTGGTAAATAAAAACTCTATTTACTTTTTAATTATATTTTTATTCCTGTGCCAAAGAAATGACCCGTTTTCCTGAAGCCAACATCATCTGTGAACGAGTGTTCCGCTCGTATCCGTCGAGTTTCACGCTTGTGAACCGGTGCACAAGGTAGCTTGATCTAGCTCATTAGAGCGGGCTCCATTAAAATACCCGTAGAGCGGACTCAGCATGCCTACATTACGCCTGTGCATTAGAGATGGCAATCTGTCCGTTAATAACGGATTGTCAAGACCGTAGACCGCCCTTCT
Source organism: Limnephilus lunatus (assembly GCA_917563855.2). NCBI lineage: Eukaryota > Metazoa > Arthropoda > Insecta > Trichoptera > Limnephilidae > Limnephilus > Limnephilus lunatus. Next base: position 42,113,578 of record OU830596.1, read on the forward strand.
TTGCAAATCAAGTAGATTTATCAAATATTTTGGGCTACAGACAAGATATTGTTGCCGAATTCAACTGAGAGGCGCACTTGCAATTTGTACAGGGTCAGCAGTCGTGTACTACCTGCAGTATATGCGGGTCCTGTACTGTACACTCAGCTTCTGAAAGGCTAACTTGACTCTGACTTCGATGGATATTGCTTTTTAATCAGCGAAAATGACGAACCAAAAAATGAGCTTGCATTTTAGCCCAATAATTTGTAAATTAATAAAAATCTTAATGGTTGATTATTTCCATCATTAACTCACCTTTAAATAAAGTCCTTTAAGTCTAGTGTAGAGGGCCCGACAAACCTCCAGAACAATTTTTGACAGCTGCTGTTTGGAGATTTTCAAGTGGTACAAAAATAGGATAATATTGAAGTCTGAGTCATTTTCATTAATTAACAAAAGTCAAATGTTAACGCGCTGATGGTAAGGCTTTTGTTCTTGTACATATAATGCTGCAGTTTTTTCTTATACACTAAATAACAACATTTGAAAATGAGAAAAGCGGTGAACGTATGTCTGCACCCACCACTCAAGGGAAACATATAATCATTATCATACATCTCCGTCATCCATATAAAGAAAATGAAACGCAAGGAAAAAGTACCTATTACTTTGAAGGAAACAGTCAAACGTATTTTGTGTGTCTCATCTTTTGTCTCACCATTATTTAATGTGTAAGAAAGAGCTGCAGAATTATAGCGACAAGGAACGTTTGTTTATTCTCTTTCTAACCGTCATTGTACCGTAACTATGAATCGTCACGGTAATTATAAAAGCGCTAATTCACGCTCTAATATTTCAAAAAACGGAGTCGATGGAATGTTCTGCACAAAAATTTGGTTCGATGTTTGTGGTAATGTTTGTGGAAGCGGTAGCATGAGACCCCGCTTCAGGTGCTCAAGAATAAAATAAATAAAAAAAACATAAAAATAATGTTGTCCAAATGAATAACGAGTCTAGATTTAAATATAGTCTTAGGACATTTGCTGGGTAAGAGGTATGTAAGAGGTGACCCTAGGCGGGTTTTCCGGAAAACTTTTTTTTAACTTTCGTTACCATCGGTGAGTACAAAAACATTCAAACAAATCCTCTTTAAAATTATTATTTAAAATTGCCCTCTTCTGCACAATTTAAAAAAATTAAATATCTTTGCCTTACTTTGTTTCGATTACTTTACATATGCTTAATTAAGGTAATGTTTAATTATTGAAAAATCATTTTAATATTGAAATGTAATTTCTATCAAATTTTTAATGCATTTTCTACGCCCGGCAAACTATAATTATTTTTATGTGGTTTGATATTTTCTTGCAGATATTTCTAATTTACATAACTGCTTGGTTTTAAACAGTGCCTACTGAAAATAAATAAATGTAATATATATTTATTATAAGAAAATAGGAATTATAACTAAAAATACATGTTAAAAATAGTAGATACGAGTAGTAAAAATTAAATATGAACAATATAAAATATTAAAATTTGTACTCACTAAATCAAGCGAAAAGTAAAGACATGATATTTTTAGAACTTTCAGGGGATTTTTTTTCCTTGTAGATATTCCTAAAAATACTTAGTTTTACAGAGTGATTAATTAAAATAAATAAAACAATACTAATAATAATTTTCTTTTTTAATATAATAGCAATAATAACTAAAATTACTATTCAATGCAGTGTACAGCAGTTTATAAAATAAATACGTGAATGAGCAATAGAAAATAATATATAACAGTAGGTAATATTATATTATAAATAATGGAAAATAGTTATGGTTGAGGTTTCTCACAAGCCACTCACTTAACAAATCGAAAAGTAAAGCTCGCGAAAAAACATTGCATTTATTGCGCTTAGTAAGAGTTTAAATAAGTTAATAAACACTAGAAAACAAAATCTAAAAAATGTATATTTTTTAATATTTTATAGAAGGCCATTTCCATCCATAGTACTAAGACACCACTTTACATTAAGCTGGAAATAGTGCCAAATGTACCATCGGTCTACGGACGACAAAGATGTTGAAAAATAAGAGATGTGCTTTCCGCAGTTTTTACTAGGTCGGACTGCGCTTCCTGGTGTCGCCGATATTGTTTACCACTTAACGAAACAACTAAACGAATGTTTAACTAAATGAACGAATTATTTTCGTATTCAAACTATATTTTTAACCAATACTAATGCACACCTTAAAAAAATCAACGAAATGAACAAATCATTTTCGTACGAAAACTACTCCGATTAGGTAGTAGTCCGCCGACAGTCGCGCGGGCATCATAGCATATCTCTTTTGTATTTGAATATTTTTGACCGACGACGAGCGACGTAGCGTTGACGAGCTGGAACGATGTCACCTACATATTATTTTATATTACGGCAATCGACGAGAAATAGGCGTCGCATTATTTCCAGTCTAAAACAATGTTTATAAAATAGAACAATTTTTAAAAATATACTTAACCCCCCTTTAAGAATACCCCTTTTTACATCCGGGATAATATTTAAACACAAAGGGCTTTATGAAGTTTTTTTTGGAAATGTAGTTATTTTATGTTTTCATGTAGAATTTTATTATATTTAAAAAAAAAACTCTGTCAGACCTATGAAAAGTCACGGGATTGGATGAAATCTTGAAACATCTGTTCCAATTTTGAAAACGACTATTAAAAAAAAGTTTGTGTTAAAATATTATAAATACGTATATTTTCTTAATAACAATTTTTTTTTACATACATTTAATTTATAAATATATATTTTACAATTCAAGCTTCTATAAAGACAGTGAATAAAAAGAAAGAATTAAATAGAAAAAAGATAAAAAAAGGTTTAAACAATAAAATCTGTAAATTATATAATATAACAATATGCACATGTATATTATAAGTAGGTACTTTATTATGGGCTTGTCTGAATTCTTGACACAATAGAATAATATGAAATTTAAAACAATTCTAAGTTCGGTGACTTAAAGAGTTATACTCGGAGTCGGGCCGAAAAGCAAAATTAGTATTAAAAATAATAATGTTACTAAAATAGATCAGGTTTTCTTCTTTTTGTGTTTATAAAATGTTTGTTTTGGCTTTGGTAATCGAGCAACTTTATAGGGCTATTTCTTGCTGGCAACATATGATCCTTTTCTTTAACCGGTGAAAGAAGAAAACGGCAATTCATTGAGCTATAATAAAAATTTTGATTTTGGGAGGTGCAATCCCACACTTTCAATATAATTATACACAACCAATTCAATTTACATATTTATATATATGTATACTTATATAAGTTTTAACTATTTTTTTTTAAATTTTACTTAAGCTCAACATAGGAGGCCCTGAGGAAAATAATTTCCCTTGATGCTTGATGACCAGATCTGAATAACCAGGTACTTCCCCACCTTCCTTTTCCTTATCTCTTTCCCACCCCACTACCTTCAGCCTCACAACATACCCCAATTGCCATAGCCTCACTGGCTCCAGACGGGAGCTGTTGGGACTCTTGTAAAACTCTTGTAAAAGAAAAAAAGGTTACTTCGAAACCAGGTAAGTCATTCCATCTTTGAAATAAATACTTTAAAAAAAATATTAATTATTTTCTTATTTCCAAAAGTCAAGTATTACGGTTCCCAACACACATCCCAGTATAAATATACTAAAAACGATTTATAAGATTGATTACCTTCGTAAAATTCAATTTACCAACAAAGCTGATTTCAGAATTACCTAGTTGTTATAATTACCCCACGATATTATACTCTACTACCTACCATTTATTTATTTATTCAAGTCCTAGTGGGCTTCTACATGAAAATTTTACAAATCAGTGATTAAGTTTAAAAGATAAATGCAGTTGTAGTAATTGTTAGTGGTATTTACCAATAATTAGTTGTAAATCATCGACAGAGCACAACGCAAATAGTTTGTTCAGGTTCAACTGCAGAATGGCGTGATCCTCATTGTCTCTGATTGTTCTGCATATCTTCAGATCATCAGAAAATAACAGGACTTTAACATCACTACAATATTAACTATATCATTTACGAATAAGCAAAATAATATCGGGCCCAAATGAGATCCCTGTGGTACTCCGCTCGAAGCCCAGCAAGTGTATAAAAAGTAAACGAAACAACCTTGTTTATATTACGGACATTTTTTTGTATTACTTGCACTCTATATATGTAAATTTGTAAACTATATGTACAAGCACAGAAATAAATAAATACATACAATAAAAGTTGCTTGTTTACCAGGGCCTTGAGGAATTGGCAATTTTGGACTGATCGCAGAACAGAAACATTGAATTTGAATATTATCCTCAATTTTAACAGTATTATGTGAAATTTGTTTTTAATTTCCATGTAAAAATACTTTGCTATTTTTTCCGTGATTTTTTCTTAAGAAATTTCTCTTCCACGGATGGGTTTTATGAAATTTCACCTTCTCATGAATTCCTTTCGGTTTCAACATCGATATCAGCTTTTTTACAAACATCCAGAGATGATTGACATTTCCCACTGAAATCACAGGTAGGTTTTATTTTTTGTTTACAATTTCGTATTTTTTTTTGTGTTCTGCTTTTTTAAAAACATCCAGAGATAATCGGCATTTCCCACTGAAATCACCCAGGCAAGTTTTATTATTTGTTTATAACATCGTTTTTTTTTGGTATACATAATATAAACCAATTAACAATAAAGATTTATCTAAAATAGTTGTTTCACGTTAAGCTTTGCCTTTCCAGATCGATTTGAACAATATAAAGTAGGTTCTCCTCCAGCCGAAAACATGAAAATTTGCTTAGACATAACTATAAATATTTTCAATGGGAGCATGGCCTTACTGCAGACGCATACAAAAATGTGCAAGGCCACGCCCTCATTGTCAATGTTTATATTAATGCATAAGCAAATATGTAAGCGCACGTGAAAGCAATTGTTTATGTTTTAGGTCGGAGGGAGACCCTGATTTATTTGATCAGTTGAAATACCTGTTAACTTGTCAGGTGATAACTATTTGTTAGAAATCTGAAACGGAGTTAGAATCTGCGTTGAACCTTCAAAAAAAAAAATGGCACTGATTGGCTATTTGATAACTTAGTTACAAATGAATTTCTGCGAAACATCCCAACCTTCGATAGTATGGGAACTCTTGTAACTGATGGAGTCTATGAACTCAGCTACTCAGGATTTGACATGAGAAATGAATGCCAAATTATCGACCCACAAAGTCTAGATAGGGCGTGTGGATGTTAAAAAGACACCGAAACAAAAATTATTTGATGAAAAAATTGGGTTTTGAAAACATTTATCAAAATGGAAGTTTATTATCTCGGAATCAAAAGATCGCAAGAAGCATTGCTTTTTAGCTTTTGTTGGTCTGCAAAAAAAATTATGCTCAAGATACTATATATATATACGCTTGGAAAGAAGGTTGAAGAAAGCTTAAAAAATATATCTGCATACTCCACGGCACAACGTAAACATTCAAGCAGAGCAATAAGCCAATATACTGATTGTTACTAATTTTAATACATATTTTGAATAGAGAAATATTAAACATCATGCTTCGAAACTATATAATGCACTAACAAATAAAAAAAGAAACTCATATGTAAGTAACAGTTTACAAAGACTAAGTGTTCTTAATATATTCTACGCCAACTGTTGTTTGTACATTAGCGGTCTGCAGTTGCCCTAGGTAACCATGAGAAGTTACCAAAAGTTATCCTATCAACCTTATGAATCGACCGTACATGAGGTCCTGGATAATTAATACGATATTAAAAAACTGCAAGCCACCGACTTAATCAAAAAGGGTGTAACCGGACAACTCAAAAGAGTGAGAAATCAACACACTTTTATGTGCTCTATATAGCCATTGAAAGTGATGAAAAACTTGAATAAATAGGTTACATCAGGTTAGGTTTATAGATTAGTTTTTGTCATCGATTTTAACGATTTTATATCATTTTTCAAAGGTTTGATGATTTCTCACTATTTTGAGTTGTCGTATTTTAACGTTTGTCTGAATTCTCAAAACAAACACTTCCGATGTTGAAAAAGATAATTAAAATTCAAAGCAAACTTTATAGAGTTCCTTGAATTGGATTTACAAATAATATAATCTGTAAAATAAGAGTAGAAAATATAAAAAGTAAACTACATAATTTGTAGGCTGGAAACACCAAATTAACTGTCAACTATTCCTTTAAAGTCCAATGACACTGAAAATATAGAACACTGATACACATTAAAAAAATATTTTTTTTGTTCTTAAAGAAAAAAACTTAAAATCAAGAAGAATCATTGTTGTTAAGGTACCTACTTAATGACATAAATTTGATTAAATTGTGTTTTACAAAGTGATTGAGGATTAACTAAGGGTGAGTTTAGTTACACTACTTTTAGATCTGCATGAGTTAAATACTCGTATATTCAGGGAAACGCTAGGTACATAAGTAGTATTGCAAAGGTAAAATAATATTAAACCTAGAAGTAGGTATTTGTTTTGTAATGAAAAAATATTTTTATCACTTTTATGCCTCTTTAATTTTTTCATCAAAATATAGGTTACACAGCTTTACATTTTCACCTGTAGATGTAAATTGTAGATGTTGTACAAAAGGAATTAGTATTTTAAATAAGTTATGACTTAGTTATGCCGTATGTATCTTTTCTCGGGAGATTTTTTGAATGTAGTATGTAGATGAGTGTTTCAAGTTGATCATTGTTACCCTTTGTGTTATGCATAAAATCTTAGTCATTAGTAATCATAGTTAATTAATTAAAAATAATAAGTTATGACTAATTTACAATTATTGAACAATTGATACTAACTCGCTGGAGGTCTGGTTCCACATTCCACATTATGGGGATAAGTACAGACAAGGCTCTCAGCTGAGAAATGCAGTCCGGAAGGACAATCCATAACATAGCCTTCACCTTTCCAGCAATTAACGAATTGCCCGCATGACCCCGGGAACGGAAACTGACCCGTGGGTTTCAAACAGTACTGCGAATGACCTGCAAATAAATAATATTGATATAAGATTATAATTAGAGGTCATATCAAAAAACGTTACCTAGACAATAACATGCCAATTATGTCTTTCTGTAGAGAACGTTCTTTGACTTTGTTCAGTGTTGTGTTGTCCTATTTTGAAATACCTAACGTTATTTTTGAACTGTAATTTATGTTTAACCTAATTTTAATTAATTTACTTCTACGGACTATATATGGAATATTTCTCGTCTTTCTACTTTGTCTTTGGATCGTTATGTCTGTGATTTAATTACAAAAACATATGTCAATTCATTGTTGACCAAATACAGGAACACAAGTGTTTCATTACAAACAAAACCTCTATCTTATTGTGCGAACAACCCTAGTTTTGGAAACAAAGGCTTTCCTTACAATTGACTTTAGGCCTCCAGAGCCCAGTCCAGGGATCGCGCAGACTTTATGCCCTCGCATTGGACCAAAATATTGAATTTCGGAAAAAAGTGCATTTTTAATTAAGTTATCAAACATGAAGATAAGGTCATTAACAAACACAGTCGACAAACATGAAAATGAGGAGATTAACACAGTAAAAAAAAACATAAAAGTGAGGAAATCACGATGTAACACCAACACAACTACTTATAGTCCACCTTCGAACAGAAATCCTTGGTGAGGAGGCTATGAATAAACTACGGGACTTTGGGATTTGTAAAATAAAATTAATTTAAATCTTGTCACATTTTAAAGTATTTTATAACCATCTTAATTGCTAGTGGTTAGAGGTACAAAAATAAATTGTGATAACAAAATAATAAAGAGAATAACTAATTGTGCAAAAATACAAAATGATGATCGAAATCAAAAACGAAATGAATGAAACGGTGAATGACTTAGATAGAATATTGGAAGAAGTCAAAGACGAAAAGGACAACTGCCATTCTGAATTCGTAGCTATTGGAGCGGACTTCCCTTTGGAATGATGTGGAGTATCTGGAGTTCCGTGGCGATTCAATTCTGATATCTCCAGAAAAAAAAAATTCTTCTTCACAGAATGAAGGAAGCCACGTGTTCCCTTGTGACCACTGAGTTGACTAACCTAGACTCGTCAAGGATAGCATGTGCATCAAGAGTTTGGTTAGTGCCAAAAATAAAAAAAAGTTCAGGTTATTCCGCTTCCGTTTCTGGACCCAAAATGATTGTCGGTACATAAAGGAGAAGGAGGGACGTTCATCTTCCAATACACATTTAGTAATAGCCCTTAAAACTTCAGATCTGCTGCCAGACCTTAAAAACCAACCACCAGCTCACCCGTACTTGGCCAGTAAATGCAAGCAATTTGATCGGTCTGTGATCTAGAGCAAATAATAAAAAAATAGTGCTCAAATTGCCACTTATTAATATTGTGTGTCTACGTATACGTATATAATGTTCATATTATGAAGTCTAATTAATTTTCTAAAAAGATTTTTATGCTGGTGATAAAAAACAAGTGAAAGTGCGAGTTCCAAAATTATATAAGCATAAAAGTTACCTGTTTTCCCTGGTTCGAAAGATGAAACCGATGTTGGTACTGGGCTGTCAGAACTAAGGTTCTCTGTGACACTTTCTGTTGGTTTCTGTTGTGGTGTGGTATGTTTTGATGGTTTTGGTGCAGCAGTAGAAAATTTAGTTGAATCTGTTGTGAGGTTTGCATTGCTATATCTGCTTGTATAAGGTGGAGCTGTGGTAAGTTTTTTTGAAACTGTGGAGAGTTTTTTTGGTGTCGTACGAGCCGTGGTATATTGGGTTAATTTTTGAGATTTTGTTAGAGTTGGTATGGAAAGTTTTTTTGGTGGACCAGTCGTATATTTTGTTACATTCGATGAAACTGAAGTGAGTTTTGTTAGTTTAGGTGGAGCTATGGTGTGTTGTGTTGGATTTGATAGAATTGTGGTCCGCTTTTGTGGTGTTGTCGCATTTTTTGTTAGTTTCGGTGGATCTGTAGTACGTTTTGATGTTTTCGGTGGAGAACTATTAAATACGGTTGGTTTTGGTGGAGCCCTGGTAAGTTTTATTGAATCTGTGGAGAGTTTTCTGGGTGTCGTCGCATATTGGGTTAATGTTTTGGGATCATCATTATATTTTTTTGGATTCGGCCGTATTGTGGTAAGTTTTGTTGGTTTAGGTGGAGTTACGGAATGTGGTGTTACGTTCGATGGAATTGTGGAATGCTTCTGGGATGTAGCATTTTTTCTTAATTGCGTTGGAGCTGTGGTATATTTTGACGTTTTCAATGGAGCAGCGGTATATTTTGTTACATTTGGTGGAGCGGTTGTAAGATTTGTTGAATTTTTGGACGCTTTTTGGTTAAGTTTTTTTGATAAATTTTGGTTTGGTTTTTTTGATGTCGACCGAGTTGTTGTATGTTTTGTTGATTTTTGCTGATCAGTGGTATATTTTGTTATATTTGGTAGAACAGTGGCATTTTTTATTGGTTTAAGTGAAGCTATGGTATGTTGTGTTGGTTTCGTTGGAGTTGTGTACTTTTGTGGCGTGTTTGGAATTGTTACGTTTTTTGTTAGTTGGGGTTTTGAGGATTTCGTTGGAGTAGTGGTATGTTCCGTTGCATTTAGTGAAGCTGTGTTGAATTTAGGTGGATTTATGGTTCGTTGTGCTGATTTTGATGTAGTTGTGGTAAGTTGTTTTGGTTTCACTGGAGCTGTAGTATGTTCAGTTGTTCGCGGTAGATTTGTGGTGAGTTTTTTTGGCATGGTCGATGCAGTTGGTTGTATTAATTTTGATGGAGCCATTGTAGTATGTTTTCTTATATCCGATTGAGTTGTGGTGATTTTTGTTTGTATCTTTGAAGCCGTGTTAGCTCGTGTTGGTTTTGGTAAACCAGTGGTATATTTTTTTGGATTCGGAGGAACTGTTGTTGTAAGGTTTACTAGTTTAGATGGAGCAATGGTTTGTTGTGCTAGTTTTGATGTAGTTGTTGTACGTTGTGGTAGTTTTGCTGAAGCTGTGGTGTATTTTGTTATTTGCTGTTGACTTGTGTACAGTTTTTTTGTTGTCGATGATGCTGTGGTAATTTTTACCAATTTAGGTGGGGTTTTAGTTATATGTTTTGTCGGATTATGCTGTGTTGGTTTTCGGGGACCAGTGGTGTGTTTTGTAGGATTCGAAGGAACTGTGGTAATTTTTTTTGGTTTTGATGAACCAGTGATATTTTTAGACGATTTCTGTATAGCAGTGGACTGTTTTGTTAGAATGAGTGAAGCTGTGGTATATTTTGATGGTTTCGGTGGAGCAGTGGAGTATTTTGATGGATTGGTTCGAGCTGTTGTATGTTTTGTTATTTGTGAATGAGATTTGCTAGGATTTTCTGTTGTATTTGATGCTGTGGTATTTAATCTTAATTTCGGTGGTGCATGGGTAAATTTTGTTGTATTTGGTGAAGCTGTGATAATTTTTTTTAGATCTGCAACGAGTTTTTTTGTTGTTGTTGTAGCTGGTTTATTTTGTGTTGGTTGCAGTAGTGCTGTGGTACGTTTCGATGGCTTCGGTGGTTCTGTGGAAATTTTTGTTGCAACTGGGGTAGGTTTTATAGATTTCAGTGAAATTGTTGTATGTAATCTTTGTTTCGGTGGTGTAGTAGTACTTTTTTTTGGAGCCTTTGTATATCCTGTTTTTGTTCTTATGGAAGTCGTCATATCCAGTTTCGTTTTAACTGGGGATTGTGATATTGGAATAGGGCGCGAAGAGGTATACTTTTGGGTCGTAGCAGATTGCGTTATAGTAGATTTCCTGTAGTTTTGAGTTTGTTTTGCCACAGATTTGGTTGTTATTGGTTGTGGTGTTAACACAGGACTAGTGGTTTTAAGTTTTGAGGTTGATACTTCTGCTGTTATTAATGGGTATGCTATTTCGGAGCGTGCTTTATTTCTGTCATTTATTATCACCATCTTTTGACTCTGCCCAGGATTATCATAGATTTGCGGCTGCAAGGATTTACATATATTTAATTTCTTAGTATATATTTTTGTGTTTTATCGGCAGATTGAAATAAAAGTGTAATAAAGAATGAATGTAATTTATGAAATATATTCGACATCATTTACCACTTAAAACTCTTCTATCTTACCAAGACATGGGCAAAATTCGTTAATTTACTAGGTACTAAAATATATCTAAACGCGAAGCAAATTATTAAAATCCAATACAAGTGCAAACCGAGTATGAAGTGGTTAACTGCTCGCCATGCTACGACCAAATAAAATCACAAATTATCAAATTCTTTTAGAAAAATTTGGTCACTTGTGCATTGGTCCGGAAGTTGATAAGACCTCGATTTTCTTCGGTTGGCAGTGTGATTTCTTACTAGTCATCTTATCTATATAAATTTTAATGTTGTCTTCATTAAATGAAATATTGGTTTTGAACATTTCGGTATAAGGTCAATCCGGGGAAACAACACACAAGCCAACGAGTTGTATTTAATTGCCCATATGTAACGAATTCAGTGTGCATTCGAAAAGTAAAAAGTTATAAAATTTCTCATGGAAAACATAAAAACATTGTAGAATATAATATAATAATGTTAATAACCATTGAAATGCCAAGACATTTATGAAAAAGTATGCGTTGAGCGCTGGAGATTTTCATTCGTTTGGTTTTCTCATTAAAAAATCATACCTCTAAATATTGATAAAAAAACGGATAAACTGTTATCTCTCCTTTAAAGCCAAAAATTTACCATGTTTTATCATTAACCTTAAGTTTGGATTTTATGTAAAAAAAAAATTAATTCACAACCGTGTGAAATTTGTATGATTGTTAAAAGAAATCTTTTAAAACTGTATTAATAGCAGGATAATAAAGAGTCCTTTAAAAAAAAAAAATATCAATGTTCACATTCTAATTTAAACTTGCATAATCTTGTTTAAAGTTCCTTTTTTTATAAGTAATTTTCCAAGATTAAATTTAATTAAGCCCGCCAAAACGAGTGGAATCCAAGAGGTAAGAGGGGGCGGGGTGTGTGCGTGACGCCATTCTACTCTGAAAAACACGTCTATTGAGCATTTTGTAAGGAGATTTTTTAATTCTTCAATAAAGAAATCCAGTAAATTTTTTTATCAATGTTAACCGTCTATCAGAATTAATAGTATTCAAAAAAAATAATCAAGATCTCATAGTTAAATTAATTTTGAAAGTTAGAATTTTTGAATAACGACTCCCGCTCGAACTGATTTTGTCGACATTTATTGTCATTGTTGACAGTAGCAAGAATACGACTCCTGTGTGAACTGATTCTGACAGTAATGAAATCAGCTGTTCGTGGGCCGCCATCTTCAGGCAAACGCCAGCGGGTAGCGAGCAAAGTTGATCACCTTTCAACTTTTTTCGTAGAATGTCCATCTCTTGGCATTGCTTTAATACACATAAAGCAATGCCAAGCACATTTGTCTAAAAACTCCACGTACGAAAACGGTTTTGCGTACGGCGCGGCGTCAGAGTTGCATTCTTAGCCGGATTCAATTTTGACCGTACAGTCTCTAGCCTATCAATACTCTTTGATGATGATAATGATGATGATGTTAAAAGTAGGTAAAACTTAGTGCGTTGTGTTTCTTTTCGTGAGAATACCTTACCAGTGGTTGCTGTTGAGATCGTTGCTCATCGGAGGGATTTAGATACAGGATTTGAAACTGTTGAACCACCGGACCGTTAATTACTTTGAAAATACAAGGATAAGGAAAAAATAATTATATAAAAACTTTTGGAAACATGATAAACAGTCAGTCAGTTAGAGGTTGCACATTATTATAAAAAATATATATATTTGTGATATTTCATAAGTTAAAAAGTAATATAATTTATGGTCTTAAGGGACGTATTTGACTTATTTTAACCAGAGATTGATGAAATTGTATTATTAGGAGTAAAAAATATGAAAGAAAACCTTGTCTCCGGTGATATTTTTTTGTTCAACCAAAAATATTTTTAAAAAATCAGTAGGTTTTGGACAGTTTTGCGGTGGGATTGGGCGGTTTCTCGGCTGAGTGTCCAGCGACGACATGTGATTTTTTTTGTTGTTGTTTGGTTTTGTATAAAAAAAAATTTAAAAATATACATTGGAGGCCGAAATTCCATTTAATTTTTTTACTCCAACATAACCTTCCTTAACATCCTGTGTAGTATATACTAGCGCAGATACGTCAGAAATCACGGAATAGTCTAAAATCTTGACAAATCAGTTTTCAATTTGGAAAATGTGTTAAAATTTTATTTTACTATTACCTGGAATGAAAAATCATGGAATATTTATTTATTTATTTATTTATGCATCTATACAATAAAGTCAACATTTATTTGGCCTTGCCTGTCTCACTAGGAAATTCTGTGTCGAGACTGACTAGTTTACAAATATTTTATAAATATTAAATAAAATACATTTTTCAATAAAGTAAAAATATTTGACAAAAAATTTCATGTTGGTAGTAGTGGTAACAATAATGGGATAAGAGGATTATATTTGGGTGAGGTGACTAATTATTGCACGGCCTTTTTCGATGATCCATTGTTTGATCAGAATTTTGTATTTGTTAATATTATTCGATTGTCTTGTTTTGTCAGGTAGGTTATTGTATATTTTAGTCGCAATGTATTTGAAATTTCTTTGACCAAATGTTGTGTTTGTTTTAGGTGTATGTATGAGTTCTTTTGTTTTGTGCCGCGTGTTTACAATATTTTGGGTATTTTCATAAAATGTATTTGTTTTATTTTTAAACAGATGAGTTAAGATTGTTTTTGTGTAAATTTGTCGAATATCTAATACATGGAATTTGTTGAATATATCTACAGTACTTGTTATTATGGGAACTTTAAGAATAACTGTCATAATTATTTTTTGTGCCTTCGATAATGAATCTATAGCGGATAGTGTTGCACCTCCCCATGCGATTATTCCATATTCAATGATTGATTGACAAAGGGAGTACAAAACAATTCTCATAGATTTGGAATCTAGTATGTTTCTAATGTTTTTGAAGAAATAAATATGTTTTCTAAGTTTATTCGTAATGAGTAGGCAATGTGTATTCCACGTAAGATATTGATCAAATGTAAGACCAAGGTATTTGATATGGTCCGTTCGATCTAGGCAAGGACATTGACAGAATGTATCATGAATACAAGAACATTCATGTACTTTTATTTCAACATCTTGATTAGGATGGCCAACGATATTAATACTACAAGTAATGTATTTTGTTTTGGTAGTATTTAGTGCAAGAGAATTAATATCTAGCCATTTTTTAACAGAGTTAATTGATTTCTCAACAATTTTGTATGCGTCTAACCAAGTGTCGGATTGAATAAGTAGCACAGTATCGTCAGCAAAACTTACAATTTTTCCATCTATCGTTATATTATAATTCCAACGTTGAAAAAGTCAATGAAAATAACTTTCTGATTAAATATTATATTATATTATATTATTATGTGAAATATTTTCCCATTATGTTTCTGGTGGATTGACGTATTGTCCTTGTATTGTTTTGTATTTATTATACTTATATAGTGCACTTACATTGCATGAATTTACTAGATATTCATTTGTGGAAAAGTGTGTGGAAGGGTTTAGTCTTTCATTTGGGAAAGATTCAACCCGGACATAAAATCTGGAGCGCCGTAATATTTAAAAAAATAGATAGGTACCTACTTATGATTTAAGATTTTCACGGAAAAAAGTATCTATTATAAAAAAGTATAAAAGCACGGCATAATACCCCAAAAATTATTCACGTTAAGGTACCTAGTTTATCGCTCGTCTGAACGATTGCTACTTAAATTCAAAGCAATTGTATTCTAAATGCAATCAGTTACAATTTCGAAATGCCACTTGAATTCAAAGCGAATTTGAGTTCAATGAAGCAGATTTTACGGGGGTCACAGACAACCGAAATAAATATGTTTGATAGGTAGTTTTCTACTTTGTCGCTTTTTTTAATTCTTCAAACAATTTCATCATATTTTTAAAGTGAAACTTAAATTTAAAGCAAATTTGAGTTGATTTTACCAGATTTCATTAGTTCACACAAACAACCGAAAAGAGTCCATTTTATAGGTAGGTAGGTACCCATTTGATCGCTTGTCTGAAATCTTCACCTAATTTTATCAAATTATGAAAATGAAACTTTACCTAATTCATGGTAATTTTGATTTCATTGAACCAGATTTCTTGGGGTCGCACAGAAAACCGAAATTAGTACGTTTGATAAGTAAATAAGCACCTATTTAATCGCTTGTCTGAATTCTTAACACAATTTTATCAAATTTTGAAAATCAAACTTAAATTCAAATCAATTTTGAGTTCATTCACTTTTCTTGGGGTCGCGCAGACAACTATAATTAGTATGTTTGATTTTCACGTTCCAAAGTAGTAGATACTTTCAATATCGCCTTGGTAATTGAAAACGTTGCTTTAACCGTGTCTGATAACCAGATAAAAATGGCAAATCTCTTCCCTCCTTCCTCTCCCCTATCTCTTTCTCATTGTTTCTACCCTAAATCTCACAATGTAACCCAATTGTGGATGCCATAGTCTTACTGGCTATAGTCGGCTGGGAAAAGTTGACACACTTGGGCGGTATTCACAGAAATTAAGAGATATTGCTTTTTTTATTTCCACCAAAATAATTTTCCTCTTAACCTAAGACTACTTATATTCGATCATCCAGTCGATTAGTCAGACTTCTTCAAATACTAAGTTCTGAGATAAAGGAAAGCAATATTCGAATCTGTCCATAAATCAAATATTATTTTTACGTGTCTATACACACTAAATAGTTATAAAATAACACCAGGAAGCATAAAGGTTTGGCACGTTACTATGAAATTTTGAAATTACCCAGAAAACATCAATATTTGTTTAATTCACCACAAGATTGGTTGGGTGGGCCCGTTTGACTTCAACAGCCACACTCTCTCAGAAAATCGCCTTGCACCGCAGTGGAAGGGATGGATTCATACGTCCGTCACTCCTGGACACACTGAGCCTCAGATTCATACCCACCCCTCAATAACATTTCCTTCCCCCTGAACTTCCTCTATTTTCTTCCATTAAAAAAACCCTCCACACAGCATCCCCAAAGATGTCACCTGCCCTGAGGGGAATTATTTTGTTTAGGGCCTCCTGTGTGGGGCTAATGTAAAAAAAAAGTATTTGTGGTATTTATGGGTAATCGGATTATACTTACTACTCAACTAGCATACTCTACTCAAATTTCGATTTTCGGAGATGTTTTTTTTTTTTTTTTTTACATTAACTCCACACAGGAGGCCCTGAGGAAAATAATTTCCCTCAGGGCCTATGTCATCTTTGAGGATGCTGTGTGGAGGGTCTTTTTGAGGAAAGGAAGGAGTTAACATGGGTCTTGAAGAGACTCATGTTGTAGGAGGGAGGTAACACAGAGGCCGGTAAATCGTTCCACAGCCGAGCTGTTGAACTCAAGAACGAATCGTAAAAACGACCCGTTCTCATGTGACTAATATCAACTGTGTACAAATGTTGGGCGCGTGTTTGGCGTGTTTCCCGACTATGCACCGGTGCCGAGGGGATCAATGACGCTAGTTCCTCGGAGCATCTTCCATTGTAATACCGGTAGAACAAGGACAGCATTCCCACCTGACGCCTATGCTCTAAAGATTGCAATCCGTCTGTTAGGATGGGAGAATCTATCAAACGGACCGCCCGTTTCTGCACAGAGTCAAGGGTTTTTTTTAGGTATTTTGGAGCTCCAGACCAGAGGTGGCTGCCAAATTCAACCGTGGGGCGCACTTGCGATTTGTACAGGGTTAACAGTTGAGTACTATTAAAGTATCTGCGGGCCCTGTACAGTACGCCCAGTTTCTGAGAGGCTAACTTAACTCTGGTTTCGATGGAGCCCCCATACCTGAGCTGATCACTAAGAGTTACACCAAGCATATCAATGGAGGTCCTGTTCGGGAGAATGCTTCCGTTGAAGGAGACTAGATTATCATTTCGATCCCTTTTAGACGTTATCAGACATGATTGGGTCTTTGAAACATTAAATTCGACGAGGTTATTCTTACCCCAAGAGAAAACACTCTCGAGGTAACCGTCCATTCTCTGCTTCAAAGCCCTCCGAGCTATTGGGGTTTGTGTGCCCTTTGGAGGCTTGTCAAACAAAAAGCCATCATGGACTGTACTGTCATCCGCGTAACAATGAATCGGTGCACATGACAAGAGGTCGTTGATGTGCAACAGAAACAGAGTCGGAGACAGAACCGATCCCTGTGGGACGCCAGCATTTATCGAATGCGAGGAAGAGGTGAAACCGTCAGCAACCGCCTGAATCGACCTCCCCCTCAAAAAGTCGGCAATCCACGCACACAAGGATGCGGGAAGTCCGTAAGAACGCAGTTTGTTGACAAGCGCTCGATGCCAAACCCGGTCAAAGGCCTTGGAAATGTCCAGTGAAACCGTTTGGGTTTCACCAAAACATTCCAGGCACCGTCCCCAAACATGCGTCACATACGCGAGAAGATCACCGCACGAGCGGTTCCGCCGGAATCCGTATTGACGGTCGTTAATAATTTTGTTCTTCTCGAGGTATGTGAGCAGTTTGTCATTGATCACACGTTCCATCACTTTTGACAGAACAGATGTGATCGCTATGGGGCGGTAGTTGGCTGGGTTGGAGCGGTCACCCTTCTTTGGAATAGGGTGAATGATCGCTTTTTTCCAACCAGAGGGCACAGAGCCAGTCTTCAGGGACATTTTGAAAAGCTTCGTCAAAATTGGAGTTATTTCTACAGCGCACCTCTGCAATACCAGGGCAGGTATTCCGTCAGGCCCGCTAGCTTTATTAACATCAAGCCCTCGTAAGACTTGGAGTACATCCCGATGCCGGATCCTCAGCTTTTTCATACGAAAACTGCAATGAGGAACCGACGGCAGGGTAGCACCTTGATCATCGAGGGTCGAGTTTTCCGCGAACATTTTGCCTAATAAGTTAGCCTTTTCGGCGGCGGTATTTGCTAGAGAGCCATCAGGTCTGGTAAGAGGTGGCAGACTGGATTTGCAGAAATTGCGACCTATTGAGAGATGTGTGACTAATCAACTGGATGATCGATCTGTACACAAAAAAAAAAGTTTTGTTAATCTCTCGCATAATCGAGTTAAAAAGTAGTGGCGATACTCATCCTGGTAATGAAATTGCTCGTTCGGTAAACGATCAATCCATTTACCGTTATCACCTTTGGCAAGGAAAAGTAGGTTTTAGTATAAATTATTCATTGAAAGTTGAATCTACATAATTCGGATGTCATTATGCATTGGTATCCAAAAATACAGTAAGATTCGCCACTTAAAAATTGGGATCAATCAGCAGGGCCGGATTTACCATAGTCATTTTTATTTTTCATGTTATATACCTTTTTCCAATTCAATATTGTATTTATTATTTATTTATTTATTTGATGCAATATATTTACAATTTATACAAAATTCAATGATGTTGGCCTCACTGGGTGGTTTACCCGTGCTCAGGCCTCCATTTCATATACAAAATGTACAAAATACATATAAATATAAATAGATATAAATTAAACTTAAAAATTAGAGATTTAAATTAAAGAAAATCAAAAATTAAAAAAAATTAAATAAAAAATAAAGAAAAATTAAAATAGAGAAAATTAAAAAAAATATTATAAAAGGATATAAACGTTATTTTTAATAAGTGTTGTGTGTTTGTGGGTGATTGTGTTTTATTTTGTTTTTGTGTGTTACCTACTTGTATGTTTTATTATTTTATGCTATGTTATTTTGGTAGTATTGTCTATTTTGGTCTTTGATCCATGTTGTAATTTTGTGTCGGAATTTATTTTTGTTTTCCTCAGTTTTATTTTCAAGTGTTAGTCTATTGAAAGCTTTTATAGCGTGATATTGGTAGTGTCTTTGTCCAAAGCTTGAATTTACCGTCGGAGTTTTTAAGTTTTCTTTGTATGCTTGTCTAACTGGTCTGTTTGTAATATTTTGTATTTGTTGAAGATTGTTTTTTTGGTTAAAACGTAATTTAGTAGCGATTTAACGAATAATTGTCTTTTTTGTTAGTCTTTCTTGAAAGATTTGAGTTTGCTTATGGACAAACCAATTTATTCATGTTCATGTTGCGTATGTACGGACGCAAACAATTAATTTATCTTAATATTTAAAAGCATAGCTTGTAAAAAGCGTTTCCCCCTAATATAAAGATGCTCGCAACATCTATGAAAGAGTAGATTATGTATTCTTTCGAGAATCACCTTTTCACTGTGATTTTAAAATAACTATTTTTCAATCAAAGAGAATAGTAGGTACTGAGATACTGGCCAATATTAATAATAAAACACAATATCTCTATAGTGGAATACAGAGATATTTTACAGATTCAATAAGTGAAAAATATTTTCGGTCCGACGCTGACAGTTGATACATCATTTTCCATTATAACACAATGTGCCAATTCATTGTTGTTCCTTTGGTTCACTATGGCAGTGACGCGGGATTGGACTCAATTCGTTTGACACACCCTGGGGAAATTGACCACAAAAATGCTTGTGGTGTTCAATTATTGTTAATTCTATAGACAATGGTAATTTTTAAATTGTTAATTGTCATTCTTGACGTGGTAGTAAGAGCTCCGCAACAAAATTGCTATGAAAATTACATCGAATTAAAAAAAAAAAGAGTTTCATCCAGTTTATGATTTGTTATATTATGCTTTAAAATGCGATTCATATAAATGTTTTATAAATACCACCTGACGTCCAAACACGACCCTTAATATATTTTTTAATCAAAAATAATAAATTTTGGTTGTCTGTGCGTTTAATTGATTGGAATTTCAGTTAAGTAAATTTAACAACTCAGGCCTTAACCGTGTTTTATCAGTGGGTTATTTGTGCTTCACAATAAAATACAAATAAACGGAACATTTCCGAACGTATCAGAAAACTAAAAAATATTTTAGAAAAGTAATAAAATATGCTTTCAATTTTTATAAATCGAAATAAACATAATTAATAATTCTGAAATATAAACATTTTGCATGCAAGCTCATAAAAGTTTTAAAATGGCTCACCTTAGGTTATTTCTAATTAAAATTACCGACAGCGAAAAAAAACACATACACATTTTATTAGATAAATATATTACAAACGTTATTATCACCTTACTTTGAAACTGATTTTTAAGGATTCTGACATTCCCGTGGTTTTCATGGGTCTGCACGGAATATTTTAGTTTTATTTTTCAAAATTGGAACTGAATTCAGTCCATCCCGTGATTTTTGACGGGTTTGCGCTAATGCTATTGTTATAAAGTAAAATAAATACGTCTTGTGGTTATATTTTTGGTTTCACGATTCATGTTTTTATTTTTTTTTTGTGTGGGTTAAAATTTTGTAATAAGTGGATTTTAAAACACTACTCATTTTTTATTAAATGCATTTGAATGAATGCAAATCTTGGAAGTGGAAATTAACCCACTTTCCTACATCCGATCGAGATGAAACTCTGCAGATAAACTTTTTCTCGATGACGGTACATTTAATTAACATTTGGTGATACTCATGCATACACACCTGCACACACAGGCATTTTTCTGAAATTTGATGGAATTATATTTAAAAATTTACGAATGTTAATAAACGAGTAAATCTCTGTTTTATCCAATTAGGAACTTGCTTAAGTGTAAGCTGTTCACTCATTGTAGTTATACCCTGGGGAGAAAAGTTCAAACCAAAAAGAAAATTGGCCAAAATTTGAGCAAAAAGAGTTGGCGCAACCACATGAAAAATCGAATATAGATGTATGATTGTAAAAAATCAGCATGTAACCCGAAATATATTTTTTCCAATGAATCTATTTCAAATATCTAATTGATTACATACGCATTTAAAAAAATAAAAAGACAAACTTTCCCGGGTTGCCAATAATTTGACAAATTTTGAAAATCAGTAAGCCGAAAATGTTGCTTGAATCATGATGGAGGTCTTAGCCAGCCGTGGAATCGAACACGGAACACCTGGGTGGGACCCAAACGCGATACCCAATCGACCACTGACCGATAATATTATCGTTTACCTCACATCAGGGTTCGAAACAGCTCCTCATTATGGACTGTTAGCTTTGCCTCTTTGGACATTTTTTTGCTAGCGCCAATCTGGTTCACTTTTCCATTAATTGAATTTCATCCATTTACCCTTCTTTCAACATCCTTATCATCAATCTCTCGAAAAACATACTTCCAAAATACACTCACTCATCCACTTGCTCCAAGTATTCATGCATTTTAATACGATCATTTTAATATGTAAATTTGATAAAATGTATAAATATGTTTATAATTACTTTGGAAAGTAGATTCTGGTTTTTTCCCCACTCGATGATGCCCTCCGTGCTTATGGGAGCTACGATAACCTTCCTCTTTAACTATGTTCGTAGCATGTGTTTGTAAAAGTACACCAGATAATACATCCATCACAATTACGAACATCAAGAAACGCAGCATTTTGAAATGCTGAGAAAATCACCAAGAAAAACCCTTCAACAGCAAGCCTTATCTACGAATAGAATGTTTCACAGACATAAACATTTACCACAAATTCAACCGTTTCGTAGAAAAGATTTTAAATAAATAAAATAATCACTTTTCTTTTTATTGTTAAACACTTAATTATTGGTTTATCGCTAATGCAATTATTTAAGGATTTCAGCTTATTAGTAACACTTAATTTCAGACGTAGTTGATGATATTATATTAATTTGTTTGAAGGTTTAGCTAAGGTTTGAAACGTACAGTGCTTTCCAAGGAAGGCTTTAGCGCAAGGATCGCGGCGGACAATGTCAGGGACAAGCTGAGACGGAGGCTTTATAGAGTACACCCTCCGCTATACAGCTTACACTATACTCGTTATGTTATGTTACTTATAAGTGCATACAAACTTTCAACGCTTATTTAAGGCAATGATTTGGCAAGAAGAGCTCTGTGGTAATCCATGCTAAAACGAGAATTAGGTATCTATATCCAAACTCAATAACGGTCCTTCACACCGGCGACATTACTGACGTGACGTTCTATTAGTCGGAGGGTCTTTATGAGGAAAGGAAGGAGAGGAAGTTCCGGAAATCTAGGGGTCAGTGTGTCCAGGAGCGACGGCCTCATGAATCCATCGCTCCAACTGCGGTACAAGGCGATGGGTCTAGAGAGACCATGTCGAGAGGTCAAAAGGCCTCCCTCAACAAGTCTCTTATGATCCGGCCTGCCACGTAACACGTGGGCAGACGCATCCACCACCAAGACTCGGACAATTCCGCCTCTCATGTTGGAACATGTTCTTTTTAAATTTATATTTCAAAACGTAGACATTATAATATGTTAATTAAAATAAAATAAAATATTCATGTTTTATAAAGATTTTTTAAATCTTGACTTTTTTTTACATTTCTTAAATGATTTCTTATTATTTTTCCAAAATACTAAAAACCTACCTAGGCCCTTGTGAATCTTTAAATCATAAAATGGCCGTGAAATTAAAATAATTTACATAGTTAAAACCAAAACGGTTAAATGGCACTTAAAATTAGCAAGTTCTGTTATCGGTCGTTTAATGACGTATTTATTTGTTGATTTTACTTACCTTGTTGTTACGAAGATTGGCTTGTTGCCAAGTGCCATTGTTGAGTGTACCCGGCTTACTTAATTCGTTTTTTTATCTACGAAAATACCCAGTGGAAAGGGGGCTACTTCGATTTATTTCGTTTTAATTATTACTATAACTATTTAGAAATCGTCAAAATAAATAATTGTAAAATTAAACCTAAATATTGATTCAGTTGTACCTACCGAATACAACGTTTTTTATTACCATTTTGATAAACGTCTGACGGCTTCCATGGTCGAGGGGTTAGGGTCCAATGAGACCAATGCTTAAATACTGGAGGTGTCACACGCCGAAACCATAGATTTATATTATACGTTAAAAAATCCGCACACTTTTTTACAAATCCTTTAGCTGTCAGTAGCTATTGCAGCATTAATAAATAATATTTTGCAATGATCAAAGTCACCTTCTATTTCAATTTAGCTTCAAATATCTGAAATATCTTCATATACTGAAATTCAACTCAAAATTATTTTAGTCTCCGAAACTACCGTTTTTGTGGTGTATGTATATGTTTGTTTCAACGATCGTGATAGTTTGCCAACTGGTGGCAGACTCTGATTGGAGAGAGCACCTTAATGCGAGATTCTAAAGCAACCTTTCCCATATTTTCAATTTGGGAGGCGGGAATGGGTACCTCCGCCCCGGGAACCTTTATTGGATAACCAACACGTCTGCCACAGGTCACCCCAAGTGGTTCGCTACGTTTGGTGATTTAGCAAGGGTGCCCGGGTTCATGGGGTGAGGTTTGTCTAGGTCTTGGAGGCGGATGACCAAGACACACTGAACCCCAGATTCCTACCCACCCCTTAAATCCTTTTCCTTCCCAGAACTCTCCTCTCCTTCCTTTCCATAAAAAAAACCCTCAACACAGCATCCCCAAATATGGCATTGGTTCTGAGGGAAATTATATTTTTCAAGGCCTCTTGTGTAGAGCTCTTGTAAAAAAAAATCTCTACATTAATTAATAAGTTCTTACACTTTTTTTCCTTACATATTTTTGGGGTGTTATGCGGCGTTGCACTACCTCCTTGTTTGGTCAACGTTTGGGACAGCGTTACAGTGTCCATCACAAGGGCAGATGTGCCTTGGTCTGCATCTGCCCTATCAGGGCGGAAACGTTGGCTAAAGACGGAGGTATTGCAGCATGCAACACCTCAAAATAAATTACGAAAATATTTTGGCCATGGAAATGTAACATCATATCCAAGTTCTTAACATTTTTTACGTAAACGAAATAAGGATCGTCGTTCAGGAAAAAGAAAATGAAATCAAAATTCAAACATTCATATATACCTAAGATTCGGTGAAGTATTAAGTGCTCTCTCCAATCAAAAGTGAAGAAATTTCGAAGGCATGAGCTTTAAGTAAAACATTGCCACTTATATTGTAGTTAATTCAAATCTCCCAATTGAACATGGACTTCAAGCTACGTCATAAATTTTTAGCCAATCACCGCTTTACTCTCTCAATGAGCTAATCTTGCATATTCTACGAACTTTGTTGGCAACAGTGCGGTTTATTGGAGTCTCAAAGACAATTCGATCTAAGAATCTGCGTGGAACGCTCGATAGTTTGGTTGGATAAGCAGGTGTTTACTATGGTAATCTGCGGTCATTGACGGGTCCTTGAACATCCCTGTTCGCGGAATCGGTTCACCTTGAGTGACCATAGTTATTATTGTGAAACTTGCACTGCAGGGGGAGTAGCTAGCGAATCTAAACCAGATTGACAAAGAGAAAAGATGAGGTAGTTATATAGTAAAAACAAGTCAGGACTATTAACCCTTTCAGACACCTAAACCTAAGACTGGCAGCAAAATGACAGTGATAAAAAATCAATCAAAAGTGTTCAATTCACACGCGGTATTCATTAACGACGGGTAATTTATGTAATATAACAAAGAACATGGAAACCTTATATTTACTTAAATTATTTGAGACCCCGGTTTCAGCTTATTAAAACCATATTCAGACTGGTTCTTAACTGGTAATTCTTAATTTACAGAGTAAACACATAGCATATGAGGAAATGGGAGGGGGGTAGTCTACAAGGATTTTATTCAAATTATATGATTTTTCCATATTTGTTGCCATTTCGTCTTTGACGATTGCATTTTTAGTTATTTGCTATTTGCAGTAGACATAATTATCTTTGGTTTATCGACTACATTCTTCAATGTGGTCTGGGGAATACTTTACTTATAATAACATGGATTATTAACAATCCTTATTATTATTTTCATGTCTGGGCTATTTTACAATTTTACTATGTTTATGATATTCTGGAATAAAAAATAAAAAAATAATATAAAATAAATTAATGACTAAGGAAAAATCCATAAATGGACAACCTAAAAATAATATTTTTCCTTTGGGCATTTAATTTTTTTTCGGCAATTTAAAGTAAAAAAAACTAATGCAGCCGGTTGGCATTTTAACGGATAATAAATACCTGATAGTAAAAACTAAAAAAAAGTTCATCCTATTCATACTAAAGTCACGTGAAATGTGCGTGCGATCTAAATTAATTAAAAAAAATAGGTTGCCGTTCAAAATTTTGTTGGATCTTTGCAGTAATCGTTTTAACATATCTGATCTAACAACTTGACGAAAAAAAATTGAACGGAGAATTTTTCTGGAGCGATATTTTTCACTGATATCAAAAAAAAATGTTCCAAAAGAAAAAAAATGTTGGATCTCTTGATTAAATAAAGCAAACACCAATATAAAGGCACTCCGTGACCAAAAATTGAAGGGAGGAATTTTCCCGGCAACAATAGAATTAAAAAAACAAATTTCTTTTTATAAAAACACTTTCCCTACAAATATTGTTGGATTTCTATTTAATCAGGTGGATATAAATTAATACTAACAATATGTTAAGAGTTTTCGAAAGAAATACTTTTCCAGTGAGAGTCATAATTTTTTTTCAGTTTTTGCTAAAAATAACTAACTTCCCGTTAAATATTTTGTTGGATCTTTTGTCATTCGTCACCCTAAATGATACTCCACGTAACTGCAAAGTTTCATCGACGGAGGAATTTTTGAATACCTCAAACTCTTTATTGATTGGCCAATAATAGAATATTTTAGATTGTGAATACGACGTAATTTTTATGAATACTGGCTTTCTATAGGATACGTTAGGCGAGTTGTTTACCTGTTGCGACTTATTTGTTTATTTATTAATGTTCGTTTTCGTATAAATAAGCTATAAGAAGAATGGTGAATAAAATATACTAAATTGTTATGCAACATAATTAGCAGAGACGCACTTTGTTTAAGTTTTCACCCATTGCCATCTATTGAAAAAAAATTAAGCTCTTCAATATTTCCTATAGCATCAAAGTGTCTCACGTATTTACTAAAATTTAATTAAAACAAAAGTGGTTGGTCGATTTTAGTCTTACATACTCGTACCTAATACCTAAATATTTGAATAAAATAAATATTATAATGTATTGTATTATAGTAAAAGGGTGAATATGAACGTGACTTTCAAATTGAATAAAACGTAAAAAGTTGTCCGTATCAAGCGCGACACCTTTTCTGGCTTTCTGGCTCACGTATAATATTAGGTATAAAATATATAATTACTGGAATTTAGGAAGTTTTCTTTTGTACCGATAGATATATTATTATATCAGTATAAATTAGCCGAGACACACTTACATAATTACATAAAATATAAATAAAGTTGGCACTCATTGCCATCTATTGATAAATCATCTGAGCTCTATTCCCTGCAGAATCAAAGCACTAAAATTTCAGTAAAATAAATGTTGGTAGATTTAAGTCTTTCATTCTTACATACCAAATATTTAAATAATATACATATTCAAATTTATTTTTAAACCATTATAATCATATTTGAACCTGTATTGCTGTTATGTAATAGAAAATGTCGACATTTTTATTTTAATTACTGATTTCATCGCGGAATCTCCTCAGTTGGTGGCACTTTAGCCCTTGTTATTTTGTGGTGACGAATTTTACAAGAACACAAACCATGATTATAATAATGCAATTTTATTTATTGGACCGCTCAGATCGACAATCGTTTTACAAGTTTAATGACAGCTGGAGGAATGGTGGAAATACATTTAAAGATAAAACATTGACAAAGACAATAATATGGAAGACATACTCAAATACAGGTAGGTAATCTACCAACAATGTAAATTAAAAATAAAATTTTTTAAATCATGTTATATTATTGGTTACTAATTTAAAAATACTTTATTAACCAACCTTTAAAAAAATACACTAAAAAGGTGAACGTACAACAAACTTACAAATCTATAGGTATATATAAAAATGAATCCCTCTTTCCATTAGTCACGCCAAAACTTCAGAATGACTTTACCTATTTCGTTCATCTTTTTTTAAAAGTTTTTTAATACTTTGTAAAAGGTTCTTACGAAAAGAAAAATTAAGAAAATTGCGCAGATAATTCGATAATTTCAGAAAACTATTTTAACTTCGCACGTTTGATGAATGTGAATTTAGCAGGCAGCTGTTTTTTTTGTAACAAAAGAATTTTCTATGGAGGTTTTAAATTATAGATATTTTAAATAGATACCTATGTTAGGTAACAAATTTAATTGATTGTTCTTATAATATACAAAAATGAAGATATGCCATATATGAATAAAGAAATTTTGAAGAAAAAAATTGTAATAGGTGGCGCGCGAGCTGTTTGAAAATTGAATGTATTAGGACTGAATATATGGAACGCGAGAGGGAGGTTGGCGGTACGAGGGAGCGGGAGAAGGGAGAGGGTAGGCGGGAAGGTGGAAGGGTTACGTGGGAGGGGAAGGGGATGCGGGAGGGGAATGGGGACGTACGGGAAAGGACATGTAGGGAGAAACAATTTATTTCTTTGAATATGGCTTTGCATTTTCAAAGAAATAAATTAGTTGATTATGAATGTAAAATGTTTTCCACGACAAAAGACTTTAACGCGCCAACGCCCTGAAACGCGAAACCTTTTGTAGCTTTCTGTCTAATTAATGCTTAATATTTAAATAAAACTGGAATGTAGATACATACTTTTGAATCTTTATCCTTTGGTTAAATCTGTATTATTATTTATTTATTCATTTTGGGAAATCAACAGTTTACATTTTTTCACTTTTTTTCACGAGTAATATAGCCAAAATAAAACCAATTCTGGATTTCCTCCTTGTAACTTTACCTCTTATAAGACAGCAGAAGAGGAAATAAGAAATAATTAAATTTATTATAAAGGAATATGAAGCCAAAAATCTATAAAAAGAAATGTAAAACGAAAAATTATCAATACATTGGTAACCATAAGAAAACAGGTTGTCGGTACATACTTACAAAATAAACCATAACAGAATTATAAATGTTAACAATAGAAACCTTAATTATTCACGAAACATAAGAAAAATAATCTTTTATGTAGTTGTTGAATATGAAATTCGCTGTTAGGTTCTAAGCGTTGTTGATGGAAATATCGTATTTTTTATAGTTTTTCTAGATTGATATAAGATATTATGTATAGTTTATTATGTTGCTATCTGGGGGGGGTCAATGCGTCCAGGAGTGATGGACTTATAAATCCACCCCTCCTGTTGCGGTGGGTCGAGATAGATCGACTGAAGAAATCAATACAGCCTCAACCAGTCTCTCCCGATCCGGCTCGCCACGCAGTAGGTGGGCAAATGTGTCAAGCCAAAAGAGGATGGTGAAATACTCCCGAAAATTGGTTATATGTAAATGTCACAAAAGCGTATCAATTTGGGAAGATGTAATGAGTACCGCCCTTCCGGGAACCATTTATTGGAAAGCTGCCGAAGGTCACCCCAAGCCACGTTTGATGGCTTACCTGTGTTGCCAGGTATGTCCAGGTCTTGTCGGTTTTTACGTCTGCCTTCCTACTACGTGGCGAGCCTGGCGAGCCGGATCGGGAGAGAGACTTGGGGGAAGGAGAGTTTGAGGGAGACCATTTTACCACTCTAGTAGAACTCTCCAGACCCCTCATCTTGCACAATAGTGAGAGGGATGTATTCTTACGTCTAATACTATTGGATACACTAAACTCCAGATTCCTATATACCCCTCATAAATTTTGCCTTCATTTTATTAAAAAATAACCCCTCACAGCATCCACACAGATGACATAGGCTTTGAGGAAAATTATTCCTACTTTCCTCAGGACTAAATACTGCTTGCAGTTCAAACCATGCATGTTAGAAACATATTATTATTAATTCTTTATAATTTATCTGCCATAGCAATACGGTTACAAGACTTTGAAATATTTTAATATAATGCAACTTGAAAAATGCTGTCGCTTAATTAATGCTTCAAATAAATATTCCAAGGTCTAAATCAAAGAAAGATAAACTTTTTTGCAGTTAATATTACGATCAATGTCACCCGGTGGATGCTTTTACCAGAAGAAATACTTAACATGTATTTCTTAGAGATTATTAATTCAGATTGGCACTTTAACATTGTGATTTGACAATACGGAATACAAGTTAGACAAGTATCCACATAATTTAATAATAATATTATATGCTCAAATTCTATAGAATAACTACATTGATCATTGATAGAGGTATGAATCCAGAGGTAGGCAATCTTTCAATTGCAATTCAATAGTTGTGTTTATCGTTTTTTTTTTTTAAATGTGGAGTTAGTGGAACTTGGCACCTCTAATATTAACCCGGCGTGAATGAGGTGAAAAATTGTTACACCAGCTGCGAGGTGGGTATGACATACCCTAATATAGAATTGTCGATTTTGATAACTGAAATGACGTTAGAATAATACTTATTACTGTAGAATAATACTTTTGACGGCCGACGTAGTCCAGCGGTAAGGCCCTTGACTCGCACACCGAAGGTCGCGGGATCGAATTCCGGCGTGGAAAATAAATTTTATTTGATGAATTTGTGTTATTTCACAATTTATTCAGAATATTTTATTTATTTAGTATATTTGCTGTATCGCCCTGGTGTAATCGCCCCATATAATAATTCAAAATTGAAACATTTCTTGAAATGGAATTAGCCGTGTTTGGTGACCAGATCTGGATAGCTAGGTACTTCCCCACCTACCTCTTCCCTATCTCCTTCCCATCCCCACGATCTTCAGCCTCACAACATACCCCAATTGGGGATGTCATAGTCTCACTGGCTTCAGACGGGATCAGTTGGGACTCTTGTGCGGTATTCATATAAAAAAACTGTAATATATAAATTAGCATAGGGAAATGAGGTAATATGATAAAATAACCCAGTTCTAGTTATAAAAGTATTTACATATATTTCTATAAACAAAAAAGTAGTATTTTTTAAGCACAAATCAACAATATTTAGAAACTATGATTAAATATCTAAAAATTTTGGAAATTATGATCAACTGTGTACACAAAATTAAAGAATAAATTTGTCTTATATAATAAAACAAAATAGTTACACCATGTACAGTAGTAACATATGTCTTATATGTAACACAAAATAGTTACACCTGTGACTATGAGGTCGGGTATTGCGTACAAGCTCTTTGTTTGCGCATGCGCAGTTTACTTCGCTGTTACTGTCGCTTAAAATCACTTCCCGCAACACCCCCTCCAGCTACTGAGTCCGCCGATTTCCAGGAATCGCACAGTTAAGAAAAATTTAGTGTTTTACAAATCGGTGGGTATGAGATACCCGACCTCATTCACGCCAGGTTAATACAGCGGTAGATACTCTCAGTATTGCTATGGGATAGAGGTAGTTTGGAAAAAAAAAAGATTTTCCTTGTTTATTGCTCATCCAATGATGTATGACAAGTTTGTCTTAATGGTTGCGATTTGATGACAATGATTTGAGCACTATTCAGATTGTTTGCCATTCGTTATCACTATAGAATAAATAATATAAAACTAGAAGTGCCTTCCATATACATTTGAGTGGAAAAATATTCCATTTAGCCCAACTTATTCGACAACAACAGCATTCCGTCTCATTTACACTCGCCTGAAATCGTAGATCTTCACCCATTTGAATTTCGAAAGCACATTTTTGTACAGAATTATAGGCCTAAATTGGGCCTATAATTGGAACATGAACATCCCCACCCGTCGCCTTTTGTGTTATTCTTTATTCTATGGTTATTACCATGTTATGAAAATAAATTTACTAATACACATTTATTTTGTGGCTTGCAATAATCACAATATAAAAACATCAATTTGTTTTAAATCACTTTATTTAACGTGTTCTTTTTTCGGTTTTGGAAATTCCCTTCCTTCATCAGGATAATTTTATTCTTCTGATGCCTTCATCAGGGAACTGAAAGCGGTAGAGCAAAGTGTTTAAAACAAATCTAGAAATTTTTAAGTATATTTCTTAGATTTCTTGAAAATACTAAGGTATGAAGAAAATATTACTTGTCTTTTGGTGTATCCCTAATAGTTCCAGTCAAGAGTTACGTGATTTTTGTCCAAGAGGTGCTGCGAATTTTCAATAAATTTTATAATTTTTACAGCATCGCAAATTATTTTCTTTTAATCTGGATGACCCCTCCCGTCTGTCTGGTGTACCTACGTTGCGTTACAGACAGTGTGGTTACATTTTAAGTTTAATAATAACTAAAATACTTTAAGATTTTTTCAATAATATTTTGTTAAATTTGATTTTATATCATATTGTATTTTTTTATTATTGTATAAAAATGACATACAATTGGAATTTATACCCGCTAAGATATTGCAAGTAGCTTGTTAGCAGGAGATTAGTTCCAAAGAAAAGAATATTACAAGAAGTAATCATAAACGATTTTGCGTAGTATTATAATAACATATCTACAAACATTTACATAAGTTGAAAATATTACAGAAACAATATTGTTGTCGTGAAAAAAGGTATAAAATAGGAAATTAATTATTTAAATATCGGTAGTTGAGAATGCAATACAATATTAAGCACAGTTAAAGATAATTATAATAAATGGAGTTCTACAAATTAAACACAATAATAATATATGTGGTTAATTTTTGCAATTGGACAAAATATTTTCTAATTATAATAAATATATCAGAAATAGTAGATATATTGAACTGAACGGAATTCAGTAACAATAATGTTATAGTGAATTAGCACAAAAATAAATACTAATGTTGGCTTTTGCAGTTTTCAACATAGTTTCTAATTTATAACTTCTTTAAACATATTTCTAAAATCTCGTTTTAGCATATAATATGAGTAAATTAAAAAAAACTATTCAACTGTTGTTATCTTATTATTTTTTTTATTTAATGTATAAAAGAAAAGCTTGAAATTAAAATGGAGTTCTGCCAACTTCGTGACCCTAAATACAACTTATTAACAGTCAATAAGTTGCAGGTTTTGTAATAGAATTTGTTAAAATGTTTTAAAATACAAGAAGATTTTAAAATTGAGTCAATTTGCAAAAAAAAAAATGGTAAAAGGTTGACATTTCTCATAAAATATGATGAAATCAATTTGTTTATAAAATCATTTTAAAATTACGTAAAATCATGTAAATTAAAATGAAGGCGACAATTTTTTGTAAAAGCTTGGATTGAATAATTATAAATTTATTGATAATGCTTTTACAAGAATTAACTATCTATTGTGACGAAGAACAGTCAAATCAATGCGTTTTCTTTTATGGTATGGTATGTATGATAACTCATTTAATATTAATTAGTTTTCGATTCTAGCAATCACAATAATGCGAGTTCAGAAACCATTCATAACACAACCTTCGCATTGAGAAACTTTCTTGTAATTTCCCGTTTGTCGACACCTCCCATTTCTAGCAGCGAGCAACCCAGTACCAGAAATCGTGGCCAGTAGTGACTTGCCGTTGAACAAAAAATCATTCATAGCTTGACTGTAGTCAGCAACTGTTCGTACTGGTGAAGTTTCTTAAACTTTTTACTAATTCATAAGTTAGTACTATTTACTCTTTTACAAAATGACGAAATACATCAGGAGTACTTTGTCGAAAGTGCTCATTATCTGTCTTGTCATCGGTGAGTCCAAACTATTTACTCTATTTTCTTTGTCTTGTAGGAGGCGTCGAGTTCAAAGAACTGTTTATTGGTTTCATCGCGTAAAACAACCTCCGTTTTAAAGGCACAAAAAGAATGTTGTCGAATATTAAATGATTTTAAGAATTCTGTCGACATATTACCAAGTTTAAATTGATTTTGTTTAGATGACACGTACGAACTATGTTTGCATCCATTTTAAAGCTACAAAAATAATGTTGCTGAATATTAGTTGCTTGAATATATATAATTTTATAGATATTTTCTACAATTTAAATAGACTTTGTGTAGATACAATACGTAAATGAAATTTATCTGTGTGATTTTATCAAGCTGTCGAAAAACAGGTTTTGCATTACATTTGAAAAGTGTGTAGATCTGATTAATAAGACAAAACTCACAAACGGTGAGCTCTGGAGTCATTAAGTCTGCATTTTTTATGAACAGAATTTGAAGGCCAACGCAACTATTTTCGCTTCGCAAGGTTACATCCATAAATAGCCTATGGAATTTAAAAAGCAAAACATTTGTTTTTTAATTATTCAATAGGAAGAAAGTGGTGTTGAAATCTTGGGAAAATCCTTTTTATTTTTATGTGAGTATCGCACAAGAGTCCCAACTGATCCGTTCTAGAGTCATTGAGATTATGGAATCCCCAATTGGGGTATGCTGTGAGGCTGAAGGTAGTGAAGAGGGGAAGGAGATGGGGAGTAGGAAGATGGGAAAGTACCTGGCTATTCAGATCTGGTCGCCAAACACGGCTAAAGCCGTTTCAATTCTGAATGTAAATTCTTACAACAAGGCGATACTGAGAATATCTTCCGCTCTGGAACGAGCCGCAAATATACTATACATTATTTTAAATTAATAAATAGTGAAATAACACAAATTAATCAAACAAAATTTACATTCGCACGCCGGGATTTCAACTCGTTACCTTCGGATTGCTAGTTGAGAGCCATACCCCTCGACCACTCATGTTACTATAATTTTGACGTAAGTAAAAAAATGATGCCATCTTACAGTTAGCCGATTTACTTTATTTTTCTACTTGTAACTAGGTACGCGTAAAAATATATTATTATATCAGCGATTTCCCGGCATGCTTTGCAATGCTACATAATAATGTTATTTTTTGTGCCTGCGTGTCCTTTCCCATTCGTCCCGTTATCCTTTCGCCTCCCCTTCCTCTCAGGCATCCCCTTTCCTTCACACGTTCCCACTCCGCCTTCTTTGCCTTACATCTTCCCTCTCCCGCTTCCCCCGTTCCGCGAACCCCCTCCCACATTCCCTCTCACTTCTCGCTTTCCCCTCCCGACTCTCATCGCATCTTTCATGACGCCAGAGATCACACATCAAATCCCCAAAGTTTCTTTGCAATCGGATGAATGGTTTAGCAATGCATGGACAACTCACATACATACTTAGAAGCAAGCATATTTTGATTTTTGTGTATATATATACAGAAGACGTAGAAATTGTTTTGTATTAATGTAAGAAAATTACTTAAGCTAAACAACTAATGACCCTGATATAAAATAGCTAGCTATTCCAAGAAACGACGTGCCAACATTTAATACACAATTATAAATTTAAATAATCGTTTGATGCCACTTTTTTACGATAGTGGAATTGGGCGTTAAAAGCGCTGTTCCTTTTCACATACACTTTGATCAAAAATGTCCTTGAGTTTGCTGTTTTTTTTTTTGTTTAAGTCGAAGGTTTTTTCTTCTATGTCAGTGTTAAAGTAGCAATGCGCTTCGGAAAATGAAAGTCTTAGTGCTTAATTTAACATAACGTGTAACAATTACACTAAGTAATGCAGTTGGAGAGGTTATTTAATCGAATTCAACAATTAAAATTACAAGAATTGCCAATTGTCAGGGGTCAGTTTGATTTCAATTTGATCGTGACGATTGTAGCAAGTTGCTCGGCTCAAGATAATTATTAAGAGTGGAATGAGATGAGTAAGAGGAAGGTTGAAGACCTTGAAATATTTGAAATTTCTTAGTCTTACCGTGTGGTTACGATAGAAAACTTCAAGTTATTATTTAATTGAATGAAGACAGTATTAGCGAAACTCAATTGAAAATCTGGAAACAGAAAAATCAGAAAAAGATATTGGCACCTTTGGGACTCGAACCCAGGACCTTCGGCTTTCCGGGTCGCAACTCTACCAACTGAGCTAAGGTGTTCCTATCCGATTTGGTCATTTTTAACTTTATCATACTTATCAGACTAAGAACTACCAAAATTATCTTCTTTTTCTTAACCATATTGTATTGGTTGCTATCTTTATGTACGACATAAAGTTATTATATTATGAGTTGATATATTGATATATTTGCGGCATGTTCTAGAGCGAAAGAGATTCTCAGTTTCGCCCAGACTCTAGCAGCCGATCGATAAGGATTGATAGGATAACTTTCGGTAACATTTTTCACCCTTCCCTGTGACAACTGCAGATCGCTAACGTACAAAGAACAGTTGACTATATATTATGAACACTTAGGACGGGTTGTTTCAGACGGATTCATCAAATATTTGAAGTTAATTTTAACGTTCTGTGTAAGTTCTATTCATTATCGATCGAACGTGCTAGTG
Organism: Limnephilus lunatus; assembly: GCA_917563855.2. NCBI lineage: Eukaryota > Metazoa > Arthropoda > Insecta > Trichoptera > Limnephilidae > Limnephilus > Limnephilus lunatus. Next base: position 42,148,966 of record OU830596.1, read on the forward strand.
TACCTAGTGTGAGACCACAATTCAGAATAAAAACGTTGCTTTAAATGGCATTAGTGTTTGGTGACCATATACTTTATCCCTACTATCCAGGTACTTTCCCACCTCCCTCTTCCTCTTCCCCATCTACGTCTCTACCACTTGATGCAATGTCTGACTGGCTCCAGACGGGAGCAGTTGGAACTCTTGTGAGATATTAACTTTAAAAAAACAGTAATTATATTTACATGGCATAATTCGAATTTTAATATTTTTTAAATGTGGATAAAAAATAACAGGTCTATACTGAGAGAATCATCCACTGTCCTTTAAGTATGTAGATAAATATGCACTATGACACAACTTTCATATGAATATTAAACACAACATTAGTACAACAGTGTTGTAAACAGATGGTGACATTTATTAAAGGGAACTATTAAATGAGTACCTACTCAATTATTGATTGGTAACCAAATGACTTGCCTCAATTTATGAAATCGTTCAACCAAAATTATATTTGGAAAATAAAAATTCTAAATAGGCACCAGAATTTGATTTCTTAAAATACATTTAATGAGGGGTCAATTATGGGGTCCGTGGCAAAATTTTTTTTTCTATGTGTTTTGAAGAGCTTTATTTTCCACTAGCGAGTTGATGCGTTGAGCGATGAATGGTTAGCAACGCATAATTTCGTGATGCCAGAACTAACTATTATATATAAAGAAACCATCGGAGGTATGTGCATAATAAATCCTCAAAGTTTTATCGTAATCTGATAAATGGTTTAGCAATGTATAGACATCTCATGTACGTACTAATATAAATACAAATTTCGATTTTTATGTAATAGATGGCGTAGATGTACATTTGTTGGTTAAATTTTTATTTTTCTGCTATCGGTTTCCACACACCCGTGTCATTCATTAGCAAACTTAAAACTAACTTAAAATTTATACGAGTACAGAAATGATTAGATTTCATTAGGTGGGGTAGATTCTTTTACCATTATTGACAATGTTCCCATGTTATGTTGACTCCTTCTACCGTTCTCTCCCTCCCCCAAAATCACCCCTTCCAACTATCCCCACCTTATAAAAACTAATTATTTCTGTATTTGTATATTTTAAGTTAGTTTAGCATTCCCGGAATGCGTTGCAATGCCTCTAACAAAAAAATTGTTACTTCCTGCGTGTCTTTTCCCATTCGTCCCGTTCCCCATCCGCTTCCCATTCCCTTCCCATGTTCCCTTCCCCTCACGCGTTCCCGAATATTATTAAATTTATAAATAAAAATTAAATTTATTTCAATTCTGTCATGCGCACATACACCGAAAACAAACTGTTGTTAAAAATTCATTTACTTAAAGACTTTATTCGAACATCGATCAATCAAATTTAAAACCAAACACCTATTTAAATATGTACCTATTTAAAATAACTATAATTTATCATTGATTCGATTCAAAGTATAAGGCAAGTACTGCAAATAAATACTTGAATTTAAAGATTTTTGAAAATAGAATTTTTATTTAACAAATGATTGTTTTGCACAATCTCATTCTCAAATTTTGACATTTTTGACAGTTTTGCATGAATTTTTGTAATTATTAAAAAACTTTTAAGATGTATTGTCATGTGGTTGTAATAATCCAGAAACCTTCGCGGGGGTTTAAAGAAGGTATTTTGAAAGTTTCAAACATTTCCTACGCTTAATATAGCAATACACAGACGACTCATATGCTCACATACTTATTAGACAGAAATAAGCATATTATAGATAAATTACTTAAAAGGCTGGGTAAATCTGCATTTGGTCCACCTCACAGCTAATACGGAAAGTTCGTGTTGTCGAAGTTTTATGCACGGATAATACGGAATATTCCTAAGGTTAAACTACGAACGCTGCATGTCATCATAATTTAAAAAAAACATCCCAGGTTTTGAATGGCAAGGCAGGGGATGTATAGCGGGTTTGTGTAATTATGATTGATTGTCTATAGAAAAAAACGGTGAAAATAAAACGGCGACAGCGTAAGTGAATTAATTTAAACGAAATTAAAATGTTAAATGCATATTTTTTGCATGTTTTTTTTTTGTCTCCCGCGACATAAATACTCACTTTTCGTGATAATAAAGCTAAATCTAACTCTTTGAATAAAAAATATTCCGTATTAACCGTGAAGCGGAGTAAGACATAAATAATAAAGGCCGATTTGAGTACACATCATGGCAACTTACATATAAAACTGCGTTTTATGTCTTCGACAGATTTCTCACCTCTAAACTAGTAACCCGAGAAAAACAGGTAAAGTTCTCATTAGAATGTTGATTTTGCAAATGAGAGAAAGAGAGAAGAGAAAGCGAGATACAAGCTCTAACGTAGGTCTTGGCTCATGAACTTAACCAGTGAATACTATATCTTAAATAATGTGAACGTACGTATATATAACGTAGATTCATTCACGCGAGGCTTTTGGTAAAATGCGGAAATTGACCGTTCGTACTATTCATGCGGTCACTAATTTGCTTTCAAAAATGTTTGTATGAAATTGATATTAATAAAACTTTTGTTAAAAAAACTTAACTAAAAAATCACATCAACAAACACAAAACGTAATTTGGGAAATTTGTTGAAATTTGTTGAGTAATTGGAAGAATTTGGGACAGTGAAAATGATTCAATTTTTTTATAATCATAAGACAATATTAGCGACTCTCAAACGAAAATTTGAAACAGAAAAATCAGAATCAATTCGGTAGCATCTAGAAATTGAACCCAAAATCTAGAAATTGCCGTGGCTCTACTCTAACTACTGAGCTAAAACGATCCTCTCCTCTTAGATCGTATTTAACTACATAATACTTCGACTAAGAACTACCAACATTAACTTCATTCCCTTTATGCATATTTTAATTAGCTGCTGTCTTTATAAATAGTATCTTTATAATATTTAGTCTTGCCATAAAATAAACTACGAAATCTTCCACCGAATGTACATATTTTCGATGTGGTTGGATAATCGAAAATAATAATAAAAAAATAACATAAAATAATACAAAATCGCTTGGCAGGTCTCATTTAAATGACAATAGCTGAAGTCCTCGGCCACGCCCGGGTTTTAAACAGAGTTTTTTGAAATCAGACTTATACAGTGACCTTCCTTTTGCATTGATGGTCAAGAGTAGTTGCATCATTCTCTGAATAAACCTGTAGACTTGTATACAAATCAAACAAACACCACCTTTATATACTATCATTTATATTAGTAGATAGATAGAAGATTAATCAAATCATATACATTATTACAATGTACATGTACATGCGTACATCATTTAAGAATGTATTCTATTAATGAAAAGAAAACTCACTGTTCTCCGAAGACAGACCTAATTGCATTATTATGCATTATTTTGGAAAGTCAGAAGTATTTCCAACAAATTTTCTCAGCCGCTATAGTTTGTTTCCATGTTACAAATAGATTAAAATTTCATCATTTTACTTATGTTTCACCAGTCTGCAAATCAAATAAATGATTTATTTGACTACACAACAAACAAATGAAATAACAGTTCAATTCGCTGCACTGTAATAAAACTTATTTCGTGACTGCTGGGCGAGCACGAATGCTGTTGCATTTACTTTTCAGATACAGCACTATGTTCAAGCAAAATGTATTAACTAAAATAACCACCACACTGTTAACCTCCAGGGGTAGGCAGAAATAATTTCGCACAATTCTGATTGACACACATTCATAGATCGTCTCATACATACTCTCCCGTCACTATTAACTTTGTCCGATCGTGGATGTCTCTAGCGTCCCTGACTTCTGCCATTCACTTCTGCGTCACGTTATACAGGGTGTCCGGGGGTAAAGTGTATTAACTTCGGGAGGTGATTCTACATGATGGAAGGAGTAAAAAAAAATAACAACTTTTTCCGAAATTCCAACATTTTTTTCCCATACAAAAAGACGTCTACTGAAAATCCTTAGTGTGAGGTACGATCTTACTTGCTGTGAGCCTGCCGGGCACAATTGTGGCAATGTTGCATGGTTGTGATTGGCCCGTATCGTAACAGCGGAAAATAATAAAGCTAGCGGCACACGCCGGTCTAATTTTATCTTTTTACCACAAAACTACCCCTAAAAAGTTGGAATTTCGAAAAAAGTTATGTATCTTTTTTGGTTATGATATCATGTAGAATCACCTCCCGAAGTTAATGCACTTTACCTCCAGACACCCTTATATTTTCCTGATACTCCTTTCATTATGCATCCGTCATACATACCCAAACTATCTTAACGTCCCTTTATAATAATAATAATGTTTGTTGCATAATATGGGGAGGAAGGTGCAATCCCATACGCCCCGTATAATTATACATTAAACGTTAAAAGTACTCGGTTCTCAATAGAACCAATCTATATAGACAAATCTATTGAGAGGTTATTCATATTTTTAATAACGTACATAGATTTGTCACCATATCGCAATTTGGGAGACGCGTACGTACCGCTGCCAACCATCGGAAATCATTTAATGGATAGCTTCCAATTCTACCATAGGTCACCCCAGTGGTTTGCTACGTTTGGTGACTTAGCAGGGGTGTCTGGGTAAATGGTTATTGGCGGCAGATGGATCTGCCCACTAACTGCGTGGCAGGACCGACCGGGAGAGACTTGTTGAGGGAGGCCTTTTGACCACTCCAGGAACATCTCGAAACACCGTCTTGTACGCAGTGAGAGGGGTGGATTCATACTTTCTTCATTCCTGAACAAATTGACACCCAGATTCCTCCCCACCCCTCATAACTTTTTCCTTCCTTTCCCTAAAAATATCATCCACACAACATCCTCAAAGATGATAGCCCTTGAAGGATGTTTTTTCCTCATAGCCTCCTGAGCTAATATTAAAAACAATGCAAATAAAGATAGGCGTTTCGTAATGTGGCAGAACCAAGGGTGTGGCACGCCTTTTGCATTAGTATTAGTGAACGATGCTCGCAATACTTTCTCACTAATAACGCTTTAAGGCCCATCTCCTTTGTTTATATTATCTATGGTACACTACCTCAGTTACATTGACATAAATATAACATTATACATTTTAATGGGGCATCATACTCCAAATCATATTCATAGTTCAAGTCTGCCAATAATGCGACAGGCAGTAATTTACCTTAGTACCTCTGGGAGAGTCAAATTGCACCTTGAATGGCGTTTGTACCGGTTGACCTTTTGGTTTTATTCCTCTCACGTTCTGGTTAACCGGCGATGCATACGACTTACTCAACAACTTGCACACCCAGTATCTACTGTACTGTACTTAATACTTAACATTATGAAACAATAATGTCGAATTAATATTCTGGCTATGAAATATTCTGCTATTATACGAGTAGTACTGTGTTGACAAAAAATCGTTGCAAATTTATTCTTATTAATTTGTAATTAAATGTAGGTACGTACCCAAGTTTGTCAGCAAATGGCATTTCAAATCACAAGAGTTCAAATTTGTTCCAGCTCACATAGGTCTCATGTAAATCGTTGTTTATCCCTTATTATCATAGTAAAAAATGTGTTCTAAACGTTGTTAGTAGAGAAAAACACCACGCTTTATATTCAAATCTCAAAAACAACCACCAAACAGAAAAAAAAATTTACTTTGGAAATTTTTTATTAATTATTTTTATTTTAATAAAAAGACAAATAACTTTGTTTACATCACTTTTAATGGTACACAATCAACATGTTTCGTAAACAATGTTTATTTCATCAGGAACAAACGTATACGTTTGATCCTGATGAAGTAAACATTGTTTACGAAACATGTTGATTGTGTACCATTAAAAGTGATGTAAACAAAGTTATTTGTCTTTTTATTAAAATAAATAATGCCATCACAAAGTGAAAACCTTTCCGAAGAAGTTTTCTTCGAAAAATTAATTATTTTTACATGAAATGACCAAAAAAAATTAGATGACAGTAACGGTTATAATACAATTGTCTAATAAAATATGTATGTATGTGTTTTTTTTTGCTCTCAGTAATTTTAGTAAGATAAACTTTAGGTGAGTTAATTTTTAAAACTTTTTATGATTGCATGCAAAATTTTTAAATTTAAAAAGTTACAATGTTATTTCTAATAATACAATTTGACAGTGTAATTTATCACCTTTTAAACACAGTTTTTAGATTTCGGATGTGTTCATAAATATTAAATTTATTTGCATTTTATTGTAAAGCGAAAATATTTTGAAATATTTGTTGTTGGTTTGAAAATTTTATCGCTTAGAAACATTTTGTTAGCTATAATAATAATTACTGCGAGTAGGACACATATTGGCCTTTGAATTTGTCAAGCATTTTTTCTAAAAACCTTTTTAAAATTCCATAATTTTTTTTTATTATCAGACTTTAAAAACTGCTTTAAAGTTTAAAATCTCCTTCTGCGGCCGATTATCGTAAAATATTTTAATATTTGTTTGATCGAAAATAAAATAAAACATGCTTTGTGGAATTGTATAACAATTAATATTTAATCTTTCAATTTATAAAAAAAATCCACAAATTCTTTAAATAAATAATAATAATAAATAAATAATTTACATCAAATAGATAGTATTAATAGCCTAGCGACTTTAAGGTTGAAATTTAAGATTCCGACTAAGAATTCAACTCTTACGCCGCGCCTTACTCAAAACCGTTTTCGTACGTGAAGTTTGTATACAAATCGACGGTCCCGAAGAACAATGTCGGATGTGCGATTTTGAATTTTTGCAGTGGAGCTTTTTAAAGTATCGTTTCTGCATGCTTACTGTTTTTGGTATCAAGAAATGTAGTGTTGGTTTGATCTTTGATACTTTATCTCATTTCATTAAAAAATCCGAATGTACAGACTTTAAAATCAACAAAATAAGCCAATAAATTAGCCAACAGAACAATTTTCAATTTTTGTCAGATCCGACATTGTTCTTCGGGACCGTCGAAATATACTTTTGTAATAGAACCGAATCGAGGAGCATGGCAGGCGTAAATAGTATTAGATTTGTAATTTTGTGAATCTCTCCGGATATGGAGAGATTGACGGTAATATGATTATTATTGTAACTGGCAGTTGTGAATAATAATACCACGCGACTATATATAATATATGACATCACTGCCTGTCGCGGTTACATTGTCCCGGTGACTAGCTGTCACTGGATCACAGTGGATCCGAGGAACCGGCAATTTTTGGAACCAGTTCCTATCGGATTTATATAATGTTTACCAACACTCAAACCGGGCGAAGGCGAAACAAAAGTCGCCCCCCGGGCCTAGCCGAAAAAACCTGTGCAGCGGGTGTTAAAATCTGGAGTGATCCTTTTAAATAAAATCTCGTTCTATTTACAAACTTTTCACTTTTATTTCAACTTATTGAACATGGACAATTTATAAGAAACAAAACCGGTAAGAATAACAACTGTTACACTAGCCCTGACTTATGAGCTGTTTTGAGTTTATTGTCAAGAAAGAACGAACATAAAAACACATGATGCGAGCCTTTTTAAAGAGTAACACACCTCCATCAAAACAACTAGTCATTGTGGAGTGGGAGACTAGACGATAAAACGAAAATCTACAATATCGATCAATATCCTGATAATCATCCATAAGCAAGGACCCACACCATTTGGGTGAAACATAGTAAGCTGAATTAATTGACCACAGATGTCGGTAGCCTTCACTTTTTTAACATATTGCCCGGGGCGGGATTCACAAATTTTATTAAAATTTTGGAATCATAATCTATTTAAAAATAAACTATAAAACAAACAAAATAAACCAAAAATCCTAAATCTAAGTACCTATACCACAAAAATACTAATAAAATAATTCAAAATAGCATAAATTAACTAAAAACCTTTTTTTTTATATCCTACACTGAACTTATAATTTAACTGTATAAATGCTGTTGAATTACTCTATTAATTAACTAAAAATAACTAAAAATTATTAATCCTATTAAATAACTAAAATATTCAAATGACTAAATTACACAAGTGTACATACTAAATTTTACATATTTAAATTGTCCAATAACACAAAATAATATTGTTTACACTGAACACAACACAATTATTGTTCTTTTTTCTTCTTTCTTCTCAAGTCTTCTGCTTGATCCATACAAGGTGTAGTCGAGAAGATAAGTACCATAGTGTAAGGTACATAATCAATCCTTGGTAAGGTCCGGGATGTCAAATACAGGTTTAGTATCTGACTCCAGGGGCATCAGACATATCTTTGTGATGGGCCTCACAAAGATTCCTTGAGGTGTTTTTAGGGTAACAACTCGTACTACTCCATCCGCTCCAGGGTGTGTCTGCAGAATTCGGGCCATTTTCCATAAAGGTGGAGGTAAATGGTCTTCCTTTAAGATCACCAGATCGTCTTTTTGCAGTGCCCGTTGAGTGCTGGTCTGCCATTTAGTCCTCTTTTGCAGTTCCATCAGGTAATCTTGCTTCCATCTAGACCAAAAAGATTGAATTAGCGAACTGATCCTCTGATATTGAGTTAGTCTGTTGTCTGGTATCGCCCGGACGTCTCTCTCCGGAATGATAGAGGATTCAGTGCCTATAAGGAAATGGTTTGGGGTGAGTGGTTGGTAATCATGGATGTCATCGGACAAGGAAGTTAATGGACGGGAGTTCAGACAGGCCTCAATCTGACAAATTAAGGTATACAAGAGTTCAAAGGTTAAAGAAGAATTATTAGTGATTCTATACAAATGGAACTTTGCTGACTTAACTGCTGCTTCCCACAAACCTCCCTGATTAGGGGCTCGAGGGGTTATGAACTTCCACTCAATACCTCTGTTCACTAAATAATTTTGAATCTTGTCGTTGTTTTCCCTCAAACTGGTGTACAGCTCTTTGAGCTTGCTGCAAGACCCTCTAAAGTTACTAGCATTGTCGGAAAAGATCTTTTCAGGTTGGCCCCTACGGGAGATAAACCTTTTTAAACTGTTCAAAAAAGCATTGCTAGATAAATCCGAAACTAATTCCAAGTGAACAGCCTTGGTTGAAAAGCAAATAAAGATACATAAATACGATTTCACGAGGGAAGCTTTTCTCAGCGCCCCACTTTTAATTGGAATTGGTCCGGCATAATCGATTCCAGTGATTGCGAAAGGACGACTCGGCGTGATTCTTTCGGGTGGTAAGTTTCCCATGATTTGATGACCGGTTCGGGGACGACATCTAAAACACACAATACATTTATGTAATATCTTTTTAATAGTATTTTTCCCAAAGATAGGCCAAAATTTTAGTCGTATTTCAGCTGATCTCAGTAGAAATTTCAAGCTTGATTCCAATTCAGCTACACTTAAATTGCCTGAAATTCTACCTTTAACACTTCTGCAGTTATTGACAAATCGCAACACATATGCAGTAACTCTTTTCAATTTAACAAATGATGAGAATTTTTTAAATATCTCCCATTCTTGAACATCTGTGGATAATAGAATATTTTTGCCTTTGAGTTCCGGAGGGTTTGAACACGAAATATTTGATATAGGCCAAGCGTTGACTCCTTCGGTCAACCAACTTGGTCCATTCCACCATATTGCAGAATTTATCAATTTATCTGTAGTGGTTCCTCTTGAAAGTATATCCGCTGCATTGTCTGCTGAAGATACGTGTCTCCATCGATCTGGATCACTAAGTTCTTGTATTTCAGCTACTCGGTTTGCAACGAAAGTAGCCCATCTCGTAGGTTGACTTGATGGTTTCATTATTACATAAGAAAAATAATCAGATTCATTATTCCATCTTAATCCTAATATTTTCTCAGTCTTTGGATTGTCAGTAATAATTTTTTCAGAATTGCCTGATTCGGCAATCTTAGCTTGGCCCGACTCGGCTGACAACTCCAAGACATTAGACCTCCATTTCCTTAAGGTCATCCCCGCAGACAAAAAGATGCTGATTAATTGCTCTTTTAACTCTCTACAGGATTCCATGTCATCTCCTCCGGTTAACAAGTCATCCATATAGAAGTCATTTTCTATGACCTGACTAGCTCTAGGAAAATTTACATTGTTATCCATACCAATTTGCCGTAGAGTTCTAGTGGCTAAGAAGGAGGAAGGCCCCAGACCATATGTGACTGTCTTCAGACGGTAATGCTTGAGCGCCTCCTGCGGCGACTCGCGCCATAGTATCTTCTGCAGGTCACGGTCCGCTTCACCCACGTTAACCTGGCGGTACATCTTCTCGATGTCGGCCGTCAGGACCACTTGATGTTTCCTGAAATGCAATAGTTGGGTGTATAAGTCCTTTTGTATAACAGGTCCTGTCATCAAGGCGTCATTGAGAGAAATTCCATTTGAAGTTTTGGCGGAGCCGTCAAAAACGAACCTCACTTTAGTAGTAGTGCTTGATTCTTTTATTACAGCGTGATGAGGTAAAAAATAGGATTCACGATCCCCCTTTGACTGGTCACACACCTCCATATGACCCAATTCCTCATATTCACGCATGAATTGTACATATTGTGTCTTCAATTCGGGATTCGACACAAATTTTCTCTCTAAATTTTTAAATCTTTTTTCAGCAGTGAGCAATGAACTTCCCAGCTGATCAATGCATGCTCGACGCGGTAAACTTACTACGTATCTACCGTCGTCTTGTCTGGTATGAGTACTAGCGAAACTGGCTTCACAAGCCTTTTCTTCATGATTTAGAATCTTAGTGGGATTAATCTCCTCCAATTTCCAAAATTTTTCTATTTGATGACTTATTTTATTTATAGATAAACTACAAAAATCTGATACAGGCCTTTGCTTGGGGTACATGTTGATCGGTCCTGATATGATCCATCCCAGTTGCGTACGTTGAAGTGTTGGTCCCGACTCGAGTTTCAATCTATCGTTGGTTAGGATTTCCCAAAAACTTTCCGCGCCCAACAGGATGTCAATGGGTGCAGCTATATTGAAGTTCGGGTCAGCTAGCTCCAATCCTCGTGGTAGCTTGAAGACTTTTTTCTCCATTGTCACTTGTGGTAAGTTTGTTGTAATCTCCTGTAAAATCAGACATGATATTTCGCGTTTATAATCAGTATTAAGCGAAGTCATCTCCACTGAAATTCTCTTTTTTATGTGTGTGATATTATTATGGATCCCAGAGACGGGTTTGTTTATCAATTCACATGGTAAATTTAATTTATTAGCAAATTCAGCTCTCATAAAATTTGACTGGGCCCCCGAATCAATCAGAACACGGGCTTTAAAAATCTTATTGTTACTACCCACAACTCCTATGTTGGCAGTTGACAATAATATTATTTTTTCTGCTTTATCCGATGCAGAAAAATTTGATACTGAAACCTCGTTATCAGCATCCATATTGGAGGCCTCCCGCAGGGGTACCTCATTGTGTAGCAAGGTGTTGTGGTTATCTTTGCCACAGCGCCTGCAATAAAGGTTTGCCTTGCAACTCTGTGCATGGTGACCCACCTTTAAACATTTAAAACATGCTTGGATTGATTTCGTAGCATCAATCCTCTCATGTAATTTCAATTTTATAAATTTTTTGCAATAATAAATTTGGTGACCTTTCTCGTTACAATAAATGCAGTTGTTAGCCTTTACCGCTAAAAATACTGATGAATCTTTTTTGTAATTATTGTTGCTTATTTGTGTTTTATGTAAGCTAGAAATCTTTTTCTCAGAAGCGTTCATAAGTTCCAATACTTGTGCTCTAGCAGATAAACATTTTAAGAATTCCTTTAACGTAGGTAATTCGTCTTGCAATGTATATTGCTCCCAATTTTTTCGGGTAGATGCGTCTAATTTATTTGATATTATATAAATAATCAACGGATCCCATTGATCTACCTTGATCCCGATATTTTGTAATGCCTTTAAACTAACGTTTGTTTCATCAATTAAATACCTCAATGCTACAGGCTCTTCTTGTTTCATGTCTTTTAATTGAAATAGAGATTGGATGTGTTTATGCGCGGTAGTTCTTAAATTTGCATATCGTTCATTTAACAATTCCCAAGCGGAAAGGTAATTTAATTCCGAAACTTCTAGATTAGCTATTATTTTTAATGCGTTTCCCTTTAAGGTGGATTGCAAGTAAAAGAATTTTTGCACATTGCTTAAAGTACTGTTATTATGCACTAAAGTCTTGAAGGTTTCGACGAAATTAACCCAATTTCTCTGATCTCCATGAAATTCCCGTAATTGAAGGGTGGGTAGTTTTATTTCCACCTTACTTTGATCAACGGATTCGATCGCGCCTTTGGCCGTTGCCAAAACTGAGAAATATTGGTTTTCGAAAGCTTCTCGTTGACTATAATTTTCAATTTCGTCTGAATCCGGTAACATTTCAATTTTCAGTTGAACTGCTTCGAATTCATCTAGCAATGATTTCACCCGATCATATCTTAATTTAATTTCATTTACCGACAATGCATTTAATGAATCTGCGAACCTAGTCAATTTTCCCTTAATCACGCCACGTTTGCTTATTAATGATTTTATATTTTCCATTTTTGATTATATTTTGTTAATATCGCTTGACAATTATTTTATTTGAGCAAAGCACCCGTTTGAAAGAATACCAATCTTGACAATACTATTTAAGAACACTATTCAAGTAATATTATATTATTATTCTCAAGTGGGTAGTGATTTTATTTATAATAATGACTCTATTTAAGATAAATCTCGATTAAATACATGAGGTCTGAATAAACATAAGATAGATGTGATAGGAAGACACTGAATACTTATCTCAGAATTGCTATGTGGTCCACTTTCCTTAATGATTTCCAGGTTCAATCAATTTTGTATTTTTTGGCTGCTGGTTCCTTGTTTTTTATTTATATATACAATCTCCTGATTGTAATCCGGTGGAAGGATCAAATGTTAAAATCTGGAGTGATCCTTTTAAATAAAATCTCGTTCTATTTACAAACTTTTCACTTTTATTTCAACTTATTGAACATGGACAATTTATAAGAAACAAAACCGGTAAGAATAACAACTGTTACACTAGCCCTGACTTATGAGCTGTTTTGAGTTTATTGTCAAGAAAGAACGAACATAAAAACACATGATGCGAGCCTTTTTAAAGAGTAACACACCTCCATCAAAACAACTAGTCATTGTGGAGTGGGAGACTAGACGATAAAACGAAAATCTACAATATCGATCAATATCCTGATAATCATCCATAAGCAAGGACCCACACCATTTGGGTGAAACATAGTAAGCTGAATTAATTGACCACAGATGTCGGTAGCCTTCACTTTTTTAACAGCGGGTTTTTAACTGCTAGTAACCAATTATTCTAGTTTGTCATATTCTTATCTTCTGAACTATCAAACTTGAGTCGATATTTAAGCGGTTAAAAATGCACGATATTGAATATGCATATTTTATTAATCGGTCAATCAGAATAATAATTTCTCCATTTATTACCGCTATTTCATAATAAGATCCGGTTTCATTATTGTTATATGATTTTCGATGCATTCCTGAGTATGTATGCAACTAGTACGATTAACGAAAATAATGGGCAATCATTAATACAGCCTAAAAATGACACAGAATATGAAGCCTCGTATACTGGAGTAGATGGGATTATTCCAAAAAACATCTTAAGTAAATGAAAAGAAAATACTCGGTTTTAAGTCAATGTATATATATATTTTCACTGTCTACCGGTTTCGGTACCTCCGTACCATCATCAGGACTGTTGTTGTACAAATAATGCCATCAAATAAGTGCACATATATACGTATTGTCAAGATAGAATATGACAGTATACTAGAGTAGGACAGTGCGTCAGGTGTGGGAGGGGAGTGTGGGATAAGTGAAGTAACGGGGAACATACTTAAAATAGGGCTGAAGAATAATTTTTTAGAAATGAAACATTTTAGAAATTTTTCTCAAAAGCACCAGTTCTTTTGTCATGCTACGTTGTGCTAAAACATCTGTTCTGCCGCGCGGTATCCTGAATAAGTTGCCCATTATTTATAATTATTTCGCATTGAATCCCACAACAAACAACATACTTTCTATAAAGATTCTATACGATTTCCTAGAAGAAAAAAAAACATATAATGGCCAGATCTATTACCGTCTCGATTTCCAAATATTTGTAAACAATAATTAGTACGTGGGCTTTATAGCGATGTTGACATTTGAAGAAAAACTAGAAATCCGTTATGCAATTGTTTGCTATCAATATGGTCGGTGTAATTTGTTCGAGATTTACATGGAGTGTTATTTTAGTCATGTATTATTAATTAAATAACAGCTATTTTATTACAACACGAGTCGTGTTATTATATAACAACAAAATATGATGAATTTAGTGTTTATCATTGAAGAAGAAGATAATACTAATGAAACAGAACAAGACATAGAAAAATAAAAAAAAGGAAAAACTCAGGATCTCTTGTCTGACGCAGAGGTTTGTCCGACTCGGCTAAGGCTCAGTCAATTTAGTGTTTACCTTAAATATGTTGGTTAGACCTATCATGTTTGGTTAGGTTAGGTTGTACTCGACTACGAATTCAGAGGTCACAGGTTCAAATCCCGGCGCGCGCAATTTTTTTTATTTTATTTTATTAATTTGTATTTTTTCGCAATTAATTAAATTAAAATGATAAAATATGAAGCATATTTAACGCACGTTTCACAGTGGAAGTTTTTTTATTATATATTAGCACCACACAGAAGGCCCTGAGGTAGATATAGGCCGTGGGGATGCTGTGTGGAGGGTCTTTTTTAGGATAGGAAGGAGAGGAAGTGCTGTGAAGAAAATGGGTATATGAAAAGAATCTTGGGATCAGTGTGTCCAGGAGTGACGGACGAATGAATCTATCCCGTCCGCTGGGGTTATAGACGATCTCTCAAGAGTGTCCTGCTGAAGAGGTCAAAAGGTTTCTCACAACGATCACAAAGATCCACAAAACCTTACTCCTTGAACCCGGGCACTCGTTTTAAGTCATAAAACGTAGCGAACCACTTGGGGTGACCCATGACGGAGTTTCATCTCATTATCGATCCGGTGAAAAACCACCATTCAGAATAGAAATATTGGTTAAATTACTTTAGCCGTGTTTGATGGCCAGTTTTGAATAGCAAGGGGCATCTCCTTTCTTTATCCTCTACCTTCAATCTCAATTAGGGAAACGTTAGTCCCACTGACTCCAGACGAATTGAAGCAATTATGACTCGTGTGCGGTACAAAAATTCGATAATAATTTAACCTTTAAAAAACTAGAGTGAGGTTTTAAAGTTGATTCCGAGCTTCCTACAACTCGCGAGAAACTTGAAAAACTAGTTCGGCTTTTAAGTTCATATCACCTTGATTGTGAATTTATTCTCTTGATTTACTGGCTGTAGCAAGGTCCTTGCACATGTAGAGTAAGTACTTAAAAAAATATTGAAAACTATTTATTTTTATATTGCGAGGTCATTTTACGCAGACGTCCTCTGCGTGCGTTCAAAAGTTCAAGTGCTGTGTCTTTCTCTGTGTTTGAGAAAATTTTGTGCATAATTTTTTTTAAATTTTATTTGGGCAGGGCAAGGACATACTTATGGATTAAGCGTGGTTTGCAAATAATGTAAATTGCTACGTTCAGCGATTTTCGGCATAATTAATTTCGACTTCCAAAGAAAGAATGGACGCAAGTGGGTGTTATAATCTTTTATATTCATTACGACAAAACAACTGAATCACATCTACATATATAGGAATCAAAATGTGCTTATATATGAGTAGTCTATGCATTGCCAAACCATTCATCGGATTGCGATGAAACTTTGGGGATTTGATTTGCGCATTTCCGCGATTGTTTCTATATACAATAGTGAGTTCTGGCATCAAGAAAGTATGCTTTGCTAACCATTCATCCGATTGCGATAAAACTTTTTGGATTTATAAAAAAAATGTGTATTACAGACCGTGTGTCCATTTGTAACAATCGTGTGACACAAACTTCACCTTTATGGGCAAATAAAAGAAACTTTAAATAGTAACATAAGTTGCATACATAATATTATAGAGGGTAATGAGTAGCACTTAAATGCCTATTGAATTCTTCAAGGCTATTGTTAAACGGTGGTTTCTATATGTAATAGTGAGTTTTTGCATTATGAAATTTGTATAAAAAATTGCAATAGGTTGCACGTGAGCTTTTGGAAAACTGAATATACCGGGACTGAATGTATAGAATGCGGGGGGGTGGGGAGGGGAACTCGGGATGGGGGTTCGCGGGACGGGGGAAACGGGAGAGGGGAGTGGGGAGAGGGAAGGCGGAGAGGGAACGTGTGAGGGGAAGGGGACGCGGGAGAGGAAGGGGAAACGGATGAATGTGAAAGGACACGCAGGGAGAAACTATTTATTTATTAAGTGGCATAGCAACGCATGCTGGAAACTCGCTAGTCAATTATAAAACCATAGAATTCAATTAATTATCAAAAAGTACAATATAATCCATCGACCGCCATAACGGCATTTATAGGAGGAGCATTAAAACTTTGGACTGGTAATTTAATCGTAGAAATTAATGTTGCTTGAAATGGCTTTAGCCGTGTTTAATAACCAGAGTTGAATAGCCTGTATCTTTTGCATAAGCCTAACTTAAATCGGAATCTAATTTCTAACGCAATATCACCGCTCTCCTTGTAAAGCATTAAAACAATTTGATCGAATTAAAAATAAAATTTGAATTGAAATCGCTTTCATGTTGACTTCGCTCTCACGCGTTAGGCTAATGCAAAAAAATACAGACCCACCCCACAGGTACTTCATGATCTTCCTCTTCCCTATCTCATTTTCTTTTTCACTCCCTTCAATCTCACAATGTACCCTAATTTGGGATGCCATGTTCCCGCTGGTTCCAATGCAAAAAGGTGATTAACCATATCAGAGATAAAGATTGGAAAGAAAACTTAGAGGTTATCCACCACTTACCCGCCCTGGTATAAGTAACAGATAGTTACTCTAATTTTTTTGTTAAACGAAGCTACATTTATTTATTTTGAACGAATCTAGACCTCCAGTGTCCCTGCTTACGTTGTTAGAAAGCAGTATGCAAGTGGTTAACAGGAAACAAACAAATCAGGTTAGTAATACAAGCAAAAATAATAAGGGAACGAGGAGAAAATAAACACAAACAAAACAAATAATTTTAATAAATATAATAGAATCGAGAGCAATGAAACCAGTATACCACAGTTTTGCGAATGTCCTTCACCGGCGCGCCATTTTTGTTACTATCTACTTACCAAATGCATTATTTTGATAGTCTGTGCATTTTGGTCTGCACGTTTTCATGCCACATTTGTCTCCATTATCCATGATTTCAAATCAACAAACTTTAATGTGAATTTTTAATATAATAGAATGTGAATTTTGTATATAATTCCAGCTGCGGTATCGTCCCAGGATCGCAAGAGCCAAGCCAAGGAGGCTCAGAGACGGAAAAGCAGCCAGAAAGACAGGGAGGTCAGCGCGGATGATGATGTGCAGACCAGCAACCAGTGTCCCGAACCCAATGGATACTTCGCTGATGCCGAACAGTGCGACAAATACTACGACTGCAGGTAAGAGAGCTATTTATTAAGGTAACGCACTCCTGCTGCCAATTTACTGAGTATCGTGATCTCTAATTTTGTTGGTGGACAAGGCTTCTATACTCCTCGTAGCCCTACGGAGAGCCGGAGAAAGAGTGAAGAGCCATTAACATACAAATAGGATATTTTTACTGTGTTTTATTATTTTGACATTTTTATTTAATGTATACATTTAAAAAAAAATTCTGTTTCATTTTTAAATGTGGCATTTTTGATTTTGTTTGTGAATTTGGCGGCGTTTGACGTCACGCCGGCTAACATCAGTGATAGCTGTCTTACCAGACATTCGCGTTTTTATGTCATAATGACATTGTAGCCAGTTAAAATGTTTAGGAATGTGCGGTTTTAGAAAGTTCAATAATTACGAATGAAAATACTAACATAAAACATTTTAAGTACGACTATCAAAATCAGAAAAAAATTACTCCTTACCTTCCGCATATTTTAACGTTATTCACAGTTTGTGAAAATACCCTATTCTGGAGGTCGTTGATATTTGTACAGTCCAATGCATCGATAATACTCCTCTTATTTTCCTGCCAAATACTTTGCCAGTGACAAAAATCAGTTTCTCCAGGTTCGAATTCTTTTTTGGCTAGCAACGAGTCCAACTTATCTAAGGATTCGTAGTAGGTAGACAATTGAGCCCATTGTGAATGTCTAGCTCTTCGAGAACGGATATATTAGTAAATCCTGAGGATTTTTTTACAGCATCACGTTTCGAGGCGCCCATACGCTTTCTTTCCATGACTCTCGATGTTTCCACACCATATATAAATATGGGGAAAATCAGCGTCCGGGAGAGTCTCATCTTGGTGCTCTTCTTTATGCTTTTGTAATTTCGTATTTTTTGTATTTTGCTTATAGCATTTTTGTCAGATAAATCATTATTTTCACTTCTGTTTTACAGCCTCCTTCATCACTTATAGAAGTATGTGAACGTGTTCACTGTTCATATGTCTGTGAGATCATTATTTGTTATTTCTTATTTGTTTGTCCTGTCGATCACCTATGATATGTCTTGTTCGGTTTATTATTTCGTTTAGATTTATTAGCATTATCTTCTTCTTCATTGATTAATATTTGCTTTCTATTTGCAGGGAGGGACAACTGACTGAGAAGCTATGCCCTGATGGGATGGTCTTTAACGACTACAGTCCCGACCAGGAGAAATGCGATCTGCCCATCAACATTGACTGCACACAGAGGTCTAAGCTCCGTAAGCACACCTTGTCAATAACACCAATACGCGTGAGTTAGTCACAGACGCGGGACATAACCTCAAAATTTAAATGGGCTTGGCCTATGTCGCCAATTGTTTTATATAGATGCTGATATAGGCCAAACCAACATATATTTCAGGTTATATCTTTCGTCTGTGACTAGCTTTAAGCGAATAAGCAGTGGCTATACGCGGAAATAGTGAAACTGGTTAAATGTCGATTGTGCTCGGCAATAATTAACATTTTTACTTAAGATTAGGATCTCGAGTTTTATATTTAAAATCAATGTATGTTTCAAAGCTAGCAGAAAAAAAGTCCATAAATCTAACACTATCGGAAGACGTAATTTAATTGAGGCTTCGGTCTCTTTTTTCGACGTATAATACTTTGAATAATATTTTGAATGCGATACCGTTATTCGGCTTGACTGTGAAATCTGCGTGTATTTCGAATATTGTATTCAAAACACACATAGATTTAACATCTTTCGACCGCAAGTATTTTAAATCACAACCTTAATATGGTTCACAGTGTTCCATTGAACTTATTTTCACTTTTAAAGCTTTAGATGTGTACGTTTAATAAATTATAAATGTGTTTTCATTCAATTTCCAGAGGAACCTCAGCCTACGCAGCACTGCCCTCGTCGCCATGGTTACTTCGCCCATGAGGATGAAAAAATCTGCGACACTTTCTTCTATTGCGTGGATGGCAAGTTCAACATGATCACCTGCCCTGCCGGCCTCGTCTTCAACTCCAAGACCGGCATCTGTACCTGGGCCGATGAGGCCAAGAAGAAGGGATGTGGATCCAAAGGTACACACAGATTGATTTATTTTTTCTTATTTATTGGCGGTGGTTAATCTGTCTAAAATGTATCCATTCTAGATCATAGATCATTGTGGAACATCTATATTTATGTGTTTATGGAAGTAGATGCTATTCACATTGGGAATTGTGAATGTACTTCAAAGGTTAGTATACCTAAAAGAAGTCCATAACCAAACATATAAAATTTTAAAATTTGACAGATTTTTCTCTTATATATCTATCTTTACGAAGTGGAACCACGACCAATCAGTTCCAGGGAAAGATATTCTATAAGCATCCTCGAAATGTGATGCTGTAGAAACATGTTTAGGATTCTACGGACAGTCAAGCGCACCAAAAATATGTCCATTTCGGAAGAGCAAAGCATCCTCCACAGGCTATCAAAGGCGTGTCTACAACATATTCTAAGATATTTTACACATATTGGTAGAGAATTTCAGAACTCGAAATTGGAAAAAATCATGGTCACTGGGATAGTGGAAGACAGAAGAAGGAGAGGTAGTTCACCGATGCATTGGAGTGGATTAAATCTAAAGTTCAGTCCAGATCGTTGG
The DNA here is from genome assembly GCA_917563855.2 of Limnephilus lunatus. Taxonomy (NCBI): domain Eukaryota; kingdom Metazoa; phylum Arthropoda; class Insecta; order Trichoptera; family Limnephilidae; genus Limnephilus; species Limnephilus lunatus. The sequence continues at coordinate 42,169,200 of OU830596.1, forward strand.
TATCATTAGCTCTCCGTACAGGGTGGAGGAGCCTTATTCACTAAGAAAATCGGAATGGGGCTCACAATCTAAGAAGAAACACCAACAGCCAACTAAAAAATTGATAAGGATTACGAATTAGTGGTAATTTTGGCCCTATTGGTGAGATCACTGGATAACTCTAATAACTGTTCTAACATTTTCCATAGATGAATAATTGATTCTTCCATAATTGAACTATAATAATTAGTTTCATTATTATTACATTAGAATTACAATGTTATCTGTAATTGTCTCGTGGGCCCAGTATAGTTACACTTGGCAGAGGAGATTGCGATGGTAATATTAGCAGCAATTGATTCATTTCTAGTCCATTCATTCATATTTATATCATTCAAATGGGTGCCTAGCATGACTCTAAATGGTAGCAAAACATTATCTGTCGGGCAGCCTCATAAATTTATTGTCAATTACTTGACTATTTGTTTTGATTTGTTTCCAAATGTACCTTTAGAAGTCTTATTCACTTTTTGCAATTTAATAATTATCGATTTTTACCTTCCAGACGTCTTTAACTTCGAGTGCCCCAAGGTCAACGAGACCTACGCTCAGACTCACCCCCGCTACACGGACCCTGACGATTGCCAGTACTTCTACGTTTGCATCAACGGAGATACCCCGAGGCGCAGCGGATGCAAAACGGGACAGGTGTTCGATGAAACCACCAAGACCTGCAACTGGGCCAGGAAGGTGCCAGAATGGTAAATGATCAAAAACATATTTTATTTTTATAAGAAAAACTCTCCTTTTATAACTTTTGAAGGTTATTTTCATCAATGTAATATATCATCGAAGTAAAAATAACAATAATAAAAATAACGAAAATATGAAAGAGGAACATGACACAGAAAAATAGAAAAAGGTAATGGTCGCAACTGGGATTCGAACCCAGACCTCTCGTCTAACCACAACGTGCGCGTTAAAAAATATTTGTTTTTAAAGCTAGCCGCAAGTTAAATAACGTACAAAGCCACATATCTGTTGTCTTGCGCAGAAAGGGGGTGATTTATTAGTAGTTCACTTTCGTTTGTTGGTTGTTTGCTACAGAGCATTGCGCTTCATTTCAAATGATATCTGGTAGTCAAACTATAGTTGTTGTTAGATTAAAGCATAAGCAAACAAATCTCTTTTGGGGTTCCACAAGGTAGTGTACTTGGACCAATATTGTTTTTAATCTACATTAATTTGTGTAATTAGGATATTCCAGGAAACATTGTTAGTTTTGTAGACGACAACACTGCTTTAATATTTGAGGGTAAAATCTGGAAAGATACTTTTGAAAAATGTGATAGAATAGTAAAGAGTTGGCTTTTTTAAATAATAAGATTTTTTTTTAAATGATAAGATTTTTAAAAAAATAATAAGATATTTGAGTTCCATTTGCACAAATCGAAGTGTCACCCTGTTTGCTTTTGGCAGGTATAAATATTGTTACAAATCATTCTCAAATTACCCATCTGGTATAATGACCAGATGGGTAATTAGTATGTAATATTAGTGTTTTGAAAGTAGTGTTTTTATATTGTGTTATGTATGTAATGCATCCTCAAATTATAATTGTTAACCTCAATACAGGCATTAGTCCTAAAAAAAACAACAACAAAAAATGTATGGTGAGAATATAAATAAATAAAATAAATAAAAAATAAATTATTATCTAGATAGCTCTGAAATTTTGTGAGATTCACGACTGAGGAAACCCAGTCGTAAAGATCATGACATAATTCACCATAAACATTTTATTTTTTTTCGAAATTAATAGAATGGTACTTTGTTTTTACTACTTTTATTGTTTATAAAAACCAACATGTTTCATGAACAGTGCCCACTTCTTCAGGATTTACTGAAAACTTTACTTTCAGATAAGCTACAGTTTTAAGTAAACCCTGAAGAAATAAGCTTTGCTCATGAAACATGTTGGTTTTTATAAACAATAAAAGGGGGAACAATTAGAAGAAGGGTATTCTATAAGAATGGTGCCACAAAATGAGTTTGCTGTGTTTGAAGAAATTATTTTTATGATTATTAATTTAAGAAAAATTGTAGAACCTGTAGACAAGCTGCCAACTGACAGCTTTTCATGACTACTTACTTTTATTTCGTCATGGTTCAAACTCTTGTAAAATCAATGTTTAATAATTAAAGAAATATTAAATAATAAATGAAAACCGATCAATATATGATTTGTTTTTAACAATATCTTTGTTTCTGCAACATTTTACTATTATCTTCTTAAGGAATTTAGTACGCAGTTGTTTACATTTTGGATACACAATTATTTTTAATTTTGCAGGTCTCCATTTTCTCAGACACCGTTCCGTAATTTCTTTCAATTTAAAAAATATATTATTGGTTTAACTTTACATATTTTAAAACATTGTTTGATTATATAGGTTGTACTAAGTTCCTTACCCGTGCTGAGGACCCCATATTACAATACAAAATTCAATAAAATATTAAATAAGAAATTTGAATGAAAGAAAATAAAACCAAGATAAAATAAAATACATAAAGGCGGTAATGAAAAAAACACATATTTATTTTAAGGAACGGTTGTATTTATTGATGCATTTTTGTTAAATTAAGAAAAATGATATTCATTAATTGTGTCGAATACCTCATACAAGATCTACTACAAATAATGTCCCACCTTACAAAATATAATATTTGCCCAAAAAATTTTTCTTGGTGTTACTTCAATATTACATTTCATGTATGTGACAGATTTTGGATCAGAGTCGCACCAATTCTACCTATAATTTGATACTTTACACCTTGTAACTTACCTCAATTAAGGCGGGACACCTCACCACCTCATTTAAGTATTTTAGCATCTCATACAAACTCATTTTGAAATCGTTTTCCACCCATCACTACTACAATCCTTAGTCCTCCCGTTCGTGCACCAATACCCCTACACGCAGTCCACCTTTTCCACGTTCAATATCTTAATCATCATTTTCAGGCTACAAGTTTATCGAAGGCTACCTAACAAATTTCCCAGCATCGAATCGCTTTCACAAGAAACACTCCTTCTTCATTTTACATAAAAAGGCTTACATTTTTATAAGTTTATTGTCATCTTCTTCTTCCAGCGCCGACTGGTACCAGGGACAACTGACCGACGCTGAACTGGAGGCCCTAGAATTCCCCCCAACCACCGTCAAGCCAAAGGGATCCATTCCTTTCGTCAGCAGGAGAAAGCCAGCGAGGCCAAGAAAGAATAAGCCAGCCCCTGCCGTAGTTGCTGAAGACCTAGACGATTAGATAGTTCCTAATTAGATTAACTAATAAAACACCATCTTCTTTCATCACCCCTTTGGAAAGATGCCTACAAAAATACTCAATTAAAATTTGAAAATTTATTTGTTAAACGTTATTTAAGCTCTGTAAAGTCTTTTATATTTATCAGTTTTTGAGCAGTACAGTCTTTCTGATACTCTGATTGAGACGACAAAGAGTAATATGCTATAAGGAATCACGAATATGATATGTTGCGGAAATTGAAAAGAAGTATGAACTAGTCCTGTGTAAGATGATAGGTGTTCGGCGTGCATATTTAAATTAAATAAAAACTTTTGACCATTGACAGTGTTTTTATTTTGAAGTAGCACAGACCCTTAAGAGGCGGTTCTCCGAATTTCAACCGATTTCTTGCAAACCTCCCTTAAACATTTGAAGTTTTTAAGCTCTTAAAAAAATATATGTTATTCTTGAAGATAATATCTAGACATTTGTCGCGCCGAAACGCAAATTATATAAAATTCTCTCGATAGAAAAAAATCGCAAAGTATGCTCCAAAAATGATTATAAACACGTTTGTTTCGGTTATTTTACAAGTTATATGTATGAAAAAATTCACAGCGTTTCTTTAAATAAAATTAAAGACAATTATCGTGAGATTTTTGCTTTATTTTTAACGAATCGTGTTTTATTAAAGTTTTTCATGATTTTTGCATCAATTTTATCTCTGTAAATGTCAGCGCGCTCTTCTAACATTCGTGATTTCATATCTCTCCATCTTCTTTTTGGGGCCGGGAACTGAGCCTTAATAAATTAAAGGATATTATATTACAGATTTATAAATCTCATGAGATGAGATGAGGCCATGGCCTTTAAAACGAAGTATTGTTAGTTTTCTAGTATAATTATATTTTTTGTTGATAAATAAGAGAGATCTAATAGATGTTATAATATCAAAAGTAATGAAGGATAAAATGATTGCAAGGTGTAGTATTTTCAACAGTGTCTTCTGCGGACAAAGTCATATCTTGTCCACGCTTACAAGTGCACTTATTTTAATAGACCTGCCAGATAATCTATCTAGAATTATTAATTATAATAACTTTGATACTTTATTCGAATTTTCCAGATTTTTAAATTAAAAGTTAATTGAACTTACTTAATTTTCGCATTACGCACGAATACTATTTCAAATAACCGACAACCGAAATAAGGATGTTTAATAATTGTGCTGTAATAAAACTTTACTTACTCTAGTAACAATCGTCTTCTTCTTTATATGGTCGTGATAGTCATAATGGGATGGTAAGATTATTCAACCTGACAACGGAAGTCACTTGATTCGCCACAGGTGTGCCTCCGGAAACTGTCTGTCTGAAAACTATCCTACGATATATTATTTATTTTGAATGTATCCACATTCACACAGTTCGGAATTCTTGAGGCTCCATTTGTGGATGATATATACACTGTGAGTGTGATTGCATCGGGTGCGATTTACTGAGGCCCACGTCTTCCAAGGGGGAGGGAAACCTGGCAGATCACTAGTTGGGTCCTCAAAAAGGTTTTTCAAGTCCAAAGTCTGCCACTAATTTGCCAAAACTCTTCGGAAGAGTGTTGTGGCGGAAACAGACTAGCTCCTTCAATAAAATATAATTACTTGGGTATTAGGTAGGTGGTTGTGCAAAATGTTTGCAAGGTCTTCCTGAAGCAAATTTTAAGGAGGAATGGCTGCGGGGCCTTTTGAAATAAACTTTAAATTTGGAATTGGTTCCAAAATACTTAACCAAGCTGATAAAATCTTTCTTTAATCAAAATGTATAACAAATATCTATTACGAATATATACTACTTTATTTATTTATGTTTTAAATTATAAAATAGGGAACACTAAAAGATTAATTTTTTCACGATTTTAGAGGAAACTTTAACAATTTTTTCTTGAATTAAATGTATTTACTAAAAAAATAATCTTACCCAATATACCTACTATGCAAATATAAATAAATATGATTTAAAAAATTAAAGATTGTTAAAACAGCGTTTTTCGAGGCGAAATGATAAATTTATGTATGAAAAATTTCATATATAAATTATATAAATATATATGTAAATCAAAACATCAAAATGATTTTCATAAAATTTTGTACCTGATGGTACCTACCTAATTCATTATATATAAATCGTAAACAATTGATTTCTTTAGGGGCCTATGTTTTATAATTTGGAACACTATTAAATAAAGTAGCAAGTGTCGTATTATGTCTTTGATACAACTTTTTAATAAAAAATAAAATTTCAGTTTGGTTTTGCAGTTTTGTATGGTAAGGGCCACGCACATGTTCCCCTGAATGTTTATTGATTTTTCTTTCTCCCAGATAATTGTTTTCTCTTAAATTTATCAGAATCGAATATCTAGGAAACACTTTCATTTTATATGTATTTGAATTAATACATAGTGCCATCCAAGTACAGTTGGCTTAAAGCCAAATTAAAACGTAATATAAAATGTAGAGACTAATGATTTTCAGTATAAGGTCGGAAACGGGTGAAAGTGAATAAAAGGAAATTTCTGTAAATGTGACTCTGGTTTTATTATATGAAGAAAATAAAGCCTTAGAACACAGAAGAGATAAAATATGCTAAATAATCAAGACTAACGACATCTAGAGATAAAACAGTTAATGGTTTTACAAACTGCAGGACCAAAATCTCACGTTCTTTAGAAGTTTTAACGGTAACTGGAATACGTATTGTTTTAAAACATATAAAATAAAAAAGATTAAATAATGCTGTAATCTTTTACTAACAACTATAAGTCTTTCGTGTATCTATGGTGGTTCAAATGTCCAAACCCTATTTTTAAGATGATTAAAAGATTTTCAATGGATAAATTTTGACTGTATCAAAATTTCTTCCTTTGACTATAAATCAAATTATAATTTTTTTTTAAAGTTTTTATTTTAATTTGACGAGAAGTGATTTTATTTTCGTTATCGTACAGTTGTTTGGCCTAATAATAAGTACCTAACTACCTCAAAAACTAATCCTAACATCAACTTGTTTTGGGAGTACGTTTTTAATTTTTCGCAACTTTTTTAAAATCGATAAATTTTTTTAAACAAATTCGGATCATACGATCCGAAACCTTCTGAGACCTTTTAATTAATTGATATTTCAAAATATTTTTTCCAAAAATTATAACAATTTAGAGACTGTCAAATATACCTTATATTGAACCAAATTTAAACTCCTAACTTAATCTTTTATAATCAAAAGTGTATATATTCCATAGCTTAAAACATATGATTCGAAATTAAAACTTGCCATTTAAAAATTGTTAAATTGTTATTGAAAATTAAGTAAATACATAATATAATATCTCTCAGAAATACATATAATAAAATGTTTTTCAGTTTGGAAGACGGGTTTGTAAACCTCCGCCCTGGAAACCATTTATTGGATAACCAAAACCCCTGTCATAGATCACCCCAAGTGGTTCGCTTATTATGGTGACTTAGTAGGGCCATGGGGTGAGGTATACCAAGGAATGCGTTCGCCATATACTGCATGGTGGGCCAGATCTGGAGAGACTGGTGAGACCGTTTGACCTCTAAAGGACTCTCTCGACCCATCGTCTTGGAATGCTCGCCAAGAATGGATTCATACGTCTGTCACTCCTGGACACAATCCTTCCCTTCATACCATTTTCATTCCCAGAACTTCCTCTCTACTTTTCCATAAAAATACCCTCCACACAGCATCCTCAAAGAAAACATATTTCCTGAGAGATTTTTTTCCCCGGAACCTCCTGAGTGAAGGTAAAGTAAAAAAAAATCATTTCTTCGAACACAGGAAACTTATTTTGTGGCACCATTTTAATTCAAAATTAATAGATTTTTTTGTTTTAATCACGTTCATTGTTTATAAAAAACCGATATGTTTCGTGAGCGATGCTCTCTTTCTCAGAGTTTACTTAAAACTATTTAAATAAACCCAGAGGAAGGGAGCAGAGTGGTTACAACTAAGAAATCTATTAATTTTGAATAAAAAATTATCATTTAAACAATTTATATTTATATTAACTATCTATAACAATTCATATTTATATTATATTAAGTATCTACAATCATTTAATTATAAGACACAACATATATTTTGTGAATATATTTTAAATATACTTTCATCCCGATACTCGTCCCTCTTCTAATCACAAGCGTCTGCTTCTTTAGAAGAGAAATATCATAAAAAAAATAAAAAAATAGTTACTATAAATTTATTATGTAATTTATTTTGTATTAAAAAAAAGTTATTTTGAAATATATATATAATGTTATTTTTGCTGTATAAATTATGTATCTTATGTAATAAATAAATAATAAAAAAAATTATGAAAAATAAACACTATTCAAAAACTATATATAACAGTTAGTATTATAATAGTTATTTCGATTAATATTTGTTAAAAATATTATGAACTAAATATACAATTTGGCTGTCCTAAAACGGGTATCCTTCCCAGTTGGACAGACAAAGTATCACTTGTAATGTATTTAATATATATGTATATAAATAAATAAATCAATACAAAATAAATAAGATATGAGAAACACAATGTAGTCCATAAAATATAGGAGTTGACATAAAGTAGGTACCTAATGTTTAAAATTGTTGTTCTCATTAGTATGGGATAGGTAGAAATACATAGTTGACACGTATATATATATATTTTTTTTTTTGCATGTAAATAAATACTCCTCCCATAAACACGAGCTCCTAGAGCTCAACTTAAGGAGTAGTAGAATAAAAAAAACAACAAATGACAGTTTTCAAGTTCTAATTAGTTTTCATTATATAATAAAAACTATTATTAATTTTTATTACCGCAAGGTATTTTTTGCAACTTCCAATAAAAACGAATTCATTATAATGGAAATATATTATTATAATATCTATAAAACAAATGGTTATAAATGACCTTACACAGTATTGTAATAGCGCATTCTACTTTCCGCTCAAACAACGGATTACATAAAGGTCATAATCGTGTGACAGCATTCATAATATCCAGTCAGTCGTACAACTTTCGATTTCGTTCACAAATAATAATAGTGAAAGTAAATTTTAAGACTTGTCTGAATACAAACAAGTATTCAAGCAATTTGACGCTGTGCTGAAAACGTTTGAACCATTACATTAAAAAATAATTGTTGGTAAAATATGATAATGCCTTTTTATGAATTTTCTTGTTTTGCTAACATAAATGAAGCTTGTTTTGTTTTGTGAAGTTTCACTTAATGCTCGTATGTTTAAAAAACTCGTTTTGTGACGACATGTTGTCATTTTGTGCCGACATAAAGACAGTGCCTACCTATTTTTATTTCATTGACTTCGTCTCTTCAAAGATTTTCTTCTTGTGTCATTGATGAATGAACGCATTGAGAAACTGATTGATGACACCCGGCTTTGCCAGTGGAAAAGTGAAAAGATGCGTTTAACATGTTTACAATAATAGACTAAAACATACTCTGTTGAAAAATATACCAAGCATTGTAACGAGGAAGATTGAATGGAAGTTTGGTTAAGAGAAATATGAGTAAATCCATTTTATTATTAATTTCTAATGCTAATAAAGCATATGATAAGATATGGGATGTCTTAATTGAAAATATTATTTATTGCTTCTTGACAATAGAAACTTCTTTAACGTGGAAGGCGGGTATGGGTACCGCCGGTGCGGGGAACCATCTATTCAATAACTCTGCTACGGTCACCCTCAGTAAGCTACTTTTGGTGACTTGGCAAGGGAGACCTTTTCACCTCTCAGTGGGAGGGGTGAATTCATACGTACGTTACTCCTGGACACACTGTTCTCCAGATTCCTACCCATCCCTCATATGTTCCTTCATTTCTTTCTAGAACGTTTTCTCCCCCTTTTCCTAATAAGACCCTTCGCACAGCATCCCCTAATATGACATATGCCCTGAAAGAGATTATTTTCCTAGAGGCCCCCTGTGTGGGGCTAATGTAAAATAATAAGTAATTGTAGCCCCCGACACAATAAAGAGCCGATAACCTTGAAACGCCTGGACAGATTTTCATGAATTGTAGCTAAGAACCATCTCGATTACATCAGATTTCAAACAACAACAAAAATCGGTCCATTCGTTTAGGACCTACGATGCCACAAATATACACACACAGACACACAGAAAGTCAAACTTAAAGCACCACTCCTTGCGACGGGGGTTAAAAAAAACACCCATAAATATATCTTATGTTTTGGAACGTTTTAATTGGAAATATTATTAATTGCTTTTTGACAATAGACACGCAGTTATAGCTGTGTTTGGTGGCTCAATAGCCAAGTATTTCCCGACCTTCCCCTATGCCAACTCCTTTCTGTTCCCAAAATCTCTAATCTCACAACATACTCTGTATTGGGAAGCTTTAGCCAAACAGGCTCAGGGCAGCTGGGAGTAGTTGGGACTATAGTACTCAAATGATGATGATCGTTCTAACCGTCATTAATTTTTGGATGATGGGGTATTTCCATAAACGAGGGATTCTGTTGAAAATATACGGAATATTTAAAGATCATTTTTCTGATTTTATTAATATTACTAAAAATATTTGTTTTTAATGTTTTCATTAAATATTATTCATTTTAAAAATGATCTAAAACTGACAAAATCAAAACGGCCCGTAGTTGGTAAATGGGATTATAACGTTACAAGCTACCCTCAGCTGAACCAGCATAAATAAACACTATCAGGGAGCGTCCGCACTCATGACGTCACACGATAGCCACTCCCCAGAATATCGTTTTAGCGGTAATTACAAAAATGGAAAACCTTAACTCGCTGTAGAAAATTTATTGGTCAACATAAAAACAAAATAAAAATGCAACAATCATCGTAATTTTTTGCTTAATTTTTTAAAGCAATAAAAAAACGTGGAAATACCCCATTGCGCCGTGTTACTCTTCCTCCTTATTTCTCAATGTTTCTGAATGTTACGGTGACCAGTGTCCACCATCAGGACAGAAGTGTGGATAATGTGTATACGTATGTAGAAGTGATACCGTATTGGGCGCGAATCCTTGATTCCATGACAGTTAATCCCACGATAGTTGACCCCCATACAGTATGCAGTTGGTTTAAGGAAAATAAATTATACCTACTTACACAAAATATAACTAAGCGTCCTAAAGGGATGTACAGAGAGGATGTACCGCCGAACAAAAAAGTATTAAACTATAAAAATATTGTCATTGAAATGCATCAAGCTTAAAACTATATACTTTATGTATACTATAAAATAAAAAAATAAAATTGTCACTGTAAATAAATTCGTTTGATACTTATCTTTAAAGTTGTTTTTGAAGTCGATTATAAGTTTGAAATTATTAAATAATTCATAAAAAATATTATAATTTTTAAAATATTACAACTGTCGGAGGATCAACGATCCGGTCACCGAATCCTCTTAAGGCCGGCATTTCAGTAGAATAATTAGTATGATATTGTTTAAGGCGTTTAGTTTTGGTGTAACAGTCAAGTAACGTTTACCAAGAACAATAAAGTTTAGCTCCTTCTTAGCGTGACGTCCACCCAATATGGTAGTGTTAAATAATGTTGAATTGGCTCATAATTTTGAATTTTATCAATTTAGTATATTCATTTTGACAGCAAAATGACATTCCACCAGCACACAAATGACTTATGCAACAGAGCATATAAACTGCTGGGTTTTGTCATTCGCAATTCACGCTCATTTCTAAACCCACTAACAATTAGGCTACTTTACAACTCACTAGTGCTAAGTGTACTGGAGTCGAATTGTATTATCTGGGCCCCATTTGAAGCATCCTATATTTTAAAAATTGAAAGAGTTCATAAAAAATTCCTTCGTTTTTTATTTTTACGCCTCTATGGAACATATCCATATTTATATCCATCGAGATTTATTCTAGGTATGACTAACTACCATTCTCTAGAAACTCGTAGATGTTTTGCGTTGCTAAAATACTTCTTTCAATTAATTAATGGCCTCGTCTCTAACGGTGAGATTCTGGCGCAAATCAATTTATTTGTACCAGAGTCTCACTCTTGGGGACGTCACCATAACATATTATATTGCCGATTGAGTCTTACAAATCTGTACCCGAATTCGCCCGTGGGAAGAGCGATATGCTATTTAAATATATTAGATAAAAATTTCGACATATTCTTCGAAAAATTCAATGAGTTTGTAAGGTTTTTGGCGCTACATTCTCACTGTGAAAATGGTACTATTACAATTAATTAGATAAAATATCTGTAATATTGTAAATTTTTGTACACAAATAAAATAAATAATAAAATAAATTTTTAGAAAAAGGTCAAATTATTCTTATAAATTATTTAAGCACAACATCACCAATTAAAATGCTGTAACTTCATTTCATGTCATATTATAATTTATAACGTTACAGCATTTTAAGATTATATTTACTCCACACTCTATTAAATAATTTATGAAATAAATCCTACATAAAGCTCAAGAATTAGCTATCTTAGGTGGCGTAGAAATCTTTAAGAATGTGTATTTCACTTTTTTGTTTTTGCTATAGTCCTATTATGTTTATTACTGTAACAATGTTATAATTTAAACAATAGATAAATAAAATTATGCCAACCGCTGGCATCGATAGTAATGTGTAAAAAATTTTTAAAAAATCATAAAAAGTAATCTATATTCTGAACACCTACCATGAAAAGGTGTAATTAACTTTTTATCGTCTATATAAAAATGTCTAGAATTCAAATCTTGGTTTACAATCTCTTTCCATAAAAGATTTGACCTTCCTTTTGAATTCTATAGAAAAAATGCTGCTGAATGTCGTTGACTTCGGATTTAATCGATTTTTTTAAATGTGAACATTTTTAAAAGTAGTTTCATCTGGTATCATTATAAGCAGGTTATAACACAGATTGATTAAGATATTTAATAAATATTAAAATTATTCAAATAAATAAAACAAGTGCGTAATTTTTATAAATATTTTTTTATGTAATTAGGTATCTCTGGTTTATAAAAATATCATGGTAAATATATACACAAAAGTACATCGAAATGACAATTAGTACAAGAAAACTTATTTACATTTGGGATAGAGGGAAAAACAGGGAACTAGTTGTTCTCAGGAAAAAAAGGTTTATGAGATAATACTTTATAAGTTTGTAACTAATTATTTATCGAGAAATTAGTATTATTACGTATAATTTGTAAAAAGAAGAAAAGGAAAGATAAGTGAAGAAGACCAACAGCAAGGAAATATAATACAGACTGGGTTATAAGGAAAAATAGTATTAGAAACAGAAAAAATCGAATTTTAAGAGATGTAAAAAAGAATAAAGTGGACAAATAACAGTATTAGAAACAGGAAAAAAGAGTTTTAAGACATGTAAAAAGAATAAAGTGGAAAAGTAAAGTACAAGTATTAAAAACATGAAAAAACGGTTTTAAGAGATATAAAAGTGGACAAGTAACAGTACCAGAAACAGGAAAGAAGAGTTTTAAGAGATGTAAAAAGAATAAAATGAAAAAGTAAAGTACAAGTATTAAAAACATGAAAAAACGGTTTTAAGAGATATAAAAGTGGACAAGTAACAGTACCAGAAACAGGAAAAAAGAGTTTTAAGAGATGTAAAAAGAATAAAGTGAACAAGTAAAGTACAAATATTAAAAACAGAAAAAAAGAGTTTTAAGGGATATAAAAAAGAATCAAGTGGTTCGAAAGTAAATCACAGTTCGAAAAAGAAAAAAACTAATGTGAGTGTGAATAGTAAAGAAGATAAGTTGTAATTTACAAAAGACCACAGACAAGTTTATGTTTTTCCAAGTTGAAGGGATACATAAAGAGAATGATTTACATATATCTAAATAAAGAATAAAATCAAACAGAAGTTAAAGGAGAAGGAGAAAAAAAGTAATAAGATATAGATCGAAAGAAATACTTAATGGACTTTTCCACTTTCAGGTAACAGTAAGAACAAAAGACAAAGAAGTAAAGTTTTTAGAGACAGGAAGAAAGGTCATATAAATGAAGAATAAACACAGTGTTAAAGATAAAGAAGTAAGTACGTGGTTTTTAATAGAACGTCTCGCTATGGAAAGTACGATTTCTTCAATATGAAGTAAAACATTGTGCGAGACAGAAATGTTATTATATAAACAGATGTTAATTTAGTTGGTTGGATAAGTTAATAAAGAGTTGGATAAGTTAATAAGTTAATAAGTTAATAAAGAAAATGGAAGTAGATAGTTTTCTGAGAAAATAGAAGAAAAAGTATAATAACTCTGGCAGTGTTTAAAGAGTTATAAAAAGTTGAGTAAGTAAAGTGGTGTGATTTCGAGTGGATCAATTTATTGCAATTGGGTGTTATGTTACCAGAATTATTTAGAAAGTTGAGAAAAGAGAGTGCAGATTTATTGTGAAGGAAATTATTCTACGCTTTGTGAACATTACAAGTCACGTTTCGCATTGCCAAAATGGCAACGGCTCGTGAATAAATACGTAAACAGAAATATACTACATAATAAATGAAAGGATACTGAAAATAGTTTTACAAGAGACAAGAGAAGAAGAAAATGGTGTTCAAGTAAAAAAAATGAAATGGTCATATAAATAAAATGCACTTTCCAGAAACTCTAATATATAAAAGGTAATCAAACGATTTTTTTAATTAAATTAATAAAAAGAAAATACTTTTACGTCACTTTATTGATATTTTGTAGTCCACCGGTTTCGGTACCTCCGTACCATCCTCAGGATTCTTATAAAAATACTATGAATACATATCAATAGAGTGACGTAAAACAAAGTATTTTCTTTTTATTTATTTAAAATATCAAGTTACAATGTGTTTGCTTCTTTTGAAAGATTTTTTTACATTTACATTTTCATTTCGAGATTATTCGCGATAATTTATTTTTAAAATAGTAATAGTTTTTTGTCAATACAGGGTATTTTAAAAGTTCTTAATTGAGGTGATGTTAATTTATCTTGTTTTCCTGAATCTAAAGTTAAACTTTTGATTACAAATATCATAACTTTATATTAATTAAGTGTTTTAATTTTATTTTTTCCTGGTAATAGAAAAAAAAGTTTCTTTTAAATATATCTGGAAAAAAAATTATTACCGTTATGAAAACGGAAGAAAGAATAATAGTGTTAAACAGTACATTTTCATGAAGAAATGGGAAAACATAGAATGAAAGACTTAGAATATTAGTTAAGTTGACATTTTATAGGTTTGAATAGTCTTGAAAAGCATAAATTTAAAAGAATTATTAGAAGAATACTTGGACAAAATAGAAGAAAGACAAAAGTTAACGAAAAAATGTAAAAGTGAAGATGAAAGTTTTTGTCTAAACAGTGCGCAGAAATAAAGATTGGAAAAGATCGAAAATAAATGTCCTACCGTAGATATAATGATAATTTAGAAATACTTTAAAATGTTTGAAAGACAAGATCAAAACGAATAAAGCATATTGTGAAGATAAAGGTGGGGCAAAAGTACATAATTTAGAAATGTCAGATTTAAGAAATGTTAGCCACAATAAACAGACAATAGTAATAAAGAAATGTTAGAAATTAGTTGATTGGATATATGTGAGATAAAATGGAATAGAATAGAAGAAGGGAAAAAGACAGATGAATTCATAGTTGAAATGACTTTTGGTATAAATAAAATAGTTGTGTTACAAATAAATTACATAAAACTATTGATGGGATTCGAGAACTAAATTTATTTGGGAAGATAGGAAAAAATTAAGAATAAAAATTGTGTTCGAGAATTCTCGTGTTCATACTTGCTTGTAAATATGAATTGGGATTTCGCATAAGCAATTTGCGTCTTTAGATTCCTCAAAAATGAGAATGTCCATTAATGATGTAAGGAACACAATTGTAACAAGTGCAGAAAATCACACCTTAATAGATCGGTCGAAAGATAAATGTAGCACCACAAGGCATGAAATTATTTTCGTGTATGTCTTCCAAGATTAGTACAAAAAATATTTCAGAATATTCCTGATAAGACCATAAGAATTCAAGTGTAACGTAGCCATTCATTCACAAAACTGGAAGTTCTGCACTTATCGTGTATTGGTCTTAAAACAAAAACAAAAAATTCAGCAAAACTTGATTAACAAAGGTTTATTTATACACAAAACGATTGTTACCAAATGGTCAATTTTATTTCGCAATTTTCGACATTTGAAAAGCTCTTCTTAAAAGTCGATTCTCAGTCAATTTCAGCTATCTATCAAATCGTGATCAGCTGAAAAGCATAACTATGATATTGTTATGCTTGTCAGCTGATTATAATTTGATAGATATCTATAGGAGATAAATGTCTTAGCTGCGAAACGTACGAGAGTGGATTGGTATTAGAAGTGTGGAGGAGCTATTTCGGGCAGCGCAAGATACAGATACAGAGTGATAACCATAGGGCAGACGAAGAATAAAAAGAAGAAGATATCTGAAACGGTACTAGAATCTTTCATATATCAAAAAAATATACATAATGGCGCTGATTCGTTATTTGACGACAATGTTTTATTATTTGGAGGGCTGTGAAGATAAACTACGTGACAGATTTCAGAACATTTAAAAATTCTCGAGCATAATCTTTAACCCTTAAAGCGGTGGTGTATTTAGTGACCGGCGCAGTGGGGGACCAGCTCGGGGTCCTCGCACGTCAGGTTCTGGTCGTCGAACACCTTTCCGTCACCGCAGGAGATGATACGTGGGTTTCCCTCCACGCAGGTAATGAGGCGATGGCAATCTCCGGGCACGGGGAAGCGGGGGTAGGGCCAGAATTTGGCGGCCTGCGAGTTGGAGGGCACGTTGGTGGGGCACTTAAAACCGATCACGGCTGGAAAAGGGTTAAACATATGTTAAACAGGTTGAAATGCAAATGATATTGATCGTAGAATTAGCACCAGTGAAAGAAAAAATGTTTGTATAAACATTGTAAGAGTCAGTTGAAAGAAGTACGTCAGAGAAGAAAATAAACTGTACCTTCAAATATTCAATTTTACAGTGTTGTAAAAACCATTAAAAAACTTACTATGTTTTAATTGACCTTTATCTTTAGCTGTTTGAAATGTATTCTAAAATAGCCTAGGACGGATTGTTTCAAATAATTTGAACAATTTATTAAACCTTTACAGCCGCAGTCTCTTGGTCCATCGTCTTTCATTAGAGTGAGAGGGAAGAATTCATTCGTCCATCAGTCCTGCATATACTGACCCCCAGATTCATACTCACCCCTCCCGAAGACCCCCTCAAACCATCCAAAAAGATGATAATATGACTCAGAGGTAAAATATTACCTTCCAGGCCAAGGCAGTCCGTTCCTTAGGTCAAATAGTCTTTGTTGAAATAGAGTTAATGTGAAATAATAAACTTACCTTCTGGGTTGCAGAAGGGCTGCAGAAGATCGGGCCAGTTACAGCTATGGGTACGGTGGTCATAGGCCAGGCCTGCCTCACAGGGAGAGGGATGAGGTATTCCATGGGCGCATTTCACATAGCTGGTAGAGCAATCCTCGCTGTCGGGGTATACGCCAAAGCTGTACTCGCATCCGGGAGATGAGATTGGGGTCACTGAAATTAGAAAATAAGAAGTTAATTTCATGAATGGTACTTTTAACCGCTACACAAATTTTGGGATTTATTTCTCTCAGCCTGACCATGTTACTCATAAAATTCATGTTATCAATTTATTTTTCCTATTACATATACGATTTAATATATAAACAAGGTTAGAAAGAGAGAACATCGCACTTTATATTCGCATACTTTAGAATAATTAAAATAATTCCATGAAACGAAATTTAGCATTTTTTGAATAATATTTGTCAAGGTTTGCTAAAATATGAAGTGACAATAACTTTCGTAGTATTTTTGTTTAATTAAAAATTGTTTCACGACTCTTTAGCCAGCGACTTTTAAGCCAAAATTAATCTATGTTTGCGATCAAAAATTTAAATTATAATACTGCTAAAATCTGAAAGAGTCTATCATCTGCTTCCAAAAACAATATTTTATTTTGAAATACATCGAATTTATCTGGAATCGAATAATGCGATAATATTTCCTGTGCAATCCTTATTATGATAGTTAACATAAATACATTGGAAAATACAGAGACAATAAGGGTTAAAATAAAAATAAATAAATAGAAAATGGAATCAAAGAGTAGCGAGATGCAATTTGCAGTAAAATGTTTGAACCATGTTGGCGACACGTGTTTTCATACTCCAATTATACAAATTATAGTTCATGCGCACCTGCATTGTTACTATTATATAACCTATATATTTTTTTTAACATATATTATGCTACTTGTATTTTGTAAACTCATTATTTTCACTGTAATTAAAAAAATATATATACTGCATTCTAAATAAATAAAATAAATTATCTACGGTAGAAAAAAAGGTTAGAGGAAAAAATAAATGGCGCCAGTTGTTTCACAGAACTTTAAAATTTTTCATTAGGTCAGTATCAAGTTCTATTATTATTCAACTACTATAAAATAACTGTCTGTTCTTTGTTCCTAACACATCAGCATAATTCGTTTGTAAGAACTGGATTAAATAAAATTATTCTTGGTAAGTTTAGGGAATATCTTATAGGGATCACTGCATGAAACTTCTAGAGGCATCTGAAGTGAACTTGATAATTTTGGTGGTAAAGAAAAATTAAATTACTCGAATTTAAAAATCATGCACACACTACAAAGCAAACCTGATCTGGTCCCTCGTGAAAATTAGTCTAGAATCCAATATTTAATATATTTTTTGGGATTGTTTCGTTATGTTAAACCAACATACTTTGAAGAAAATTCATCAGGAGCTCAAAAAAAAATGTTATTCTCACGATCAGCCTTTCTGGTTCCACAGTCAGCGGCCCAGTTGTAGTTGCAGTGGTTGTGGACAGCCCCTTTTCCATCGAACAGAAGTCCATTCTCGCAGGTCTCCACGGACAGGGTTCCGTTAGTGCAGAGGAAGAACTGGTCGCAAAGCTCTGGATGGGCGTAAGCCTGGAAAATGGGAATAAAAACGTTACGTTTTGTTGGTGCGTCGTTTAGTGCGGTTGTTTTTTTTTTTAAGTATTTAACACTTTTTAGACGAACGTCATGAATATATGCCAACCGTTCGCGTGCTTAAAAGACGACCGTCATCTATACATGACGCATATGTATGAGAATTTGAAATACCAGTCCGCGGGGCTCGCAAATTCTTTAACAACATAGTCTTTAAAATGTTAATTATCAGAGTCCCAACTGCTCTCAACCACCTGGAGCCAATGAGACTATGGCATCCCCAATTTGGATATATTGTAAGGCTAAAGTGAATGAAAGGGCAAGGATTTGGGGAAAAGGAAGAGGACGGCCTCCGTGGTCGAGAAGTAAGGCCCTTGACTCGCATCCGAAGGTCGCGGGATCAAAACGTTGATTAAAATGGCTTTAACCGTGTTAGAGTAACCAGATACTTCCCCACCTTCCTCTCCCCCATCTCCTCCTCCTCCCTACTTCCTTCAGCCTCACAACATACCCAGTTGGGGATACCATAGTCTCACTGGCTCTAGACGGGAGCAGCTGGGATTCTTATAAGGTATTTACATAAAAAAAAGGTAGGTGGGGAAATACCGGGCTACTTAGATCTAGTCATCAAACACGGCTAAAGCCAATTCAAATAACGTTTTAATTCTGATTGGTTTTCTTACACCTGGGCGACTTTTTTACAAGTATTTTTCACTCTGGAACGTACCGCAAATATACCTTACATTATTTTAAAATTGTCAAATAACGCGAATTAATCAAATAAAATTTACTTGCGCTCGCCGGGATTTGAACCCGCGAACTTCAGATTGCTAGTCGAGAGCCTTTTTTTATTTGTTATTCTGTATACTTTCTATTAAATCTATGTATGTACTCGTACACGTAATGAGTAAGATTAAGAAAGGGACGCTTTGGGCATGTTGAGCAAATGAACGAAGAAAGAAGTCTAAGGAGATCTTTTGACGCGAATGTTAACAGTAGAATAAATCAGGGACGCCCAAAGAATACATGATCAAATGAATCAGATAATGAGAACATGTTACATTTTAGCTCTTTTACACTATTTTGAAACATTTTAAGCGACGATTTGCATTATTATAAATGTATTCAAAATGTTCCTTTAAATTATTGTAATGCACCTAAAAGTGATCAGAACTGAATAGACAGGTATTCCCAATTCCCAACATTCTTCTTCCTCACCCTTCTTCAAACTAGTGACACTGAGTAAATTTAACTTACAAATGCACGGTGTTCTGCATTCACCTACATAATACGTATTTTAAGATATTCGCTGTCATAGATAAAACTGAACTTAAAACAAAGAAGATAATAAAAACGGATGCAATGAACTTATGTACATTTGCATATATTTATGAGAACCATAAAAAAATCCTAAATCCTAAAATTAGTACCTACATTTTGTTTTTACAAAGCATTTTCCTTTCATGTACGGGTTTCGCTACTAACCAGTCATTGATGTCTTTTCTTGTAATTTGTAAGTTTTTTTTTTTCAGACGACGAAATAATTTCTCTACGAAAAGACTTCGACGACTGGATAACTGCGAAACCCAAAAATGCCAGCAAAAGTTTGTTTAAATTATGTACAAACGATCTCATGCACACTTCTCCAATATAATTAATATTTACATGTCCATTTAATTAAGTAAACTCAACGTTCTCATGTTTTCAACGACAGGTTGTGTTATGTGATCACCAGTACGTTTCCCCCATTAAATGCTTACGTACCGTTAAGATGGTGTCTCTTGCATATTAACGATGGGGAGAATACATTGAATGCAGTATTTTTGTTTGTTTCGAGTCATCGTGTTATATTGACAGTTCTTAAAAATGTATTTAACATGAAACTCAGGTATGGACCACACAAAATTCTTGGAATGGTTCAAGAATTCCCAGACTTACAAATATTATTATTCACAAGTTCAATATTGTTGATCTGGAAAATGAATGTACGACGCTAATTGAATATTAAAAAGGCACTTAAACCACCATTTTGGCCGTAAATTGATGCAGGACTCTGAGCAAAATGATGTCGAGAGTAGCTTGATTGCAGCTCTTGTCATAGGAAAATGAAATGCTTTTTTAACTAAGTATATGTTGCTTTTTTAGGAACAGCGTTCTTTCCTTTCAAATTTGTTGTTCTTTTCATTTTTTTGTTCATCTTTATACCAAAATAAATGTAATTTTGTATTTAAAAAAGGCAAATGGTAATAAGGGGTTTGATTGAGAAATTTTACGAAACTCAAATTAATTTACCAGAACAATTTGCACATCGATTTATTTTCTGATAAGATAATGATTTTGATTTTAATAATAAAGAAAGTCATGCAGTGTAGGAAAGAAAAAGATTTAGTTGCTTCTTAAACCTGAATTTGGAACTACAATTTGTCAGGTAACCGTGTTCTCAAAAAATATAATACTTTGAAAAACATCTAAACTGATTTTTAGATTTTCACGTTTTATCGTGATTTATTTTTGAGGTACCTCCTTCTTTAGCCAACGTTTTGGACAGCGTTATACTGGAAACGTTGGCTAAATAGGGAGACAGCGCAACATGGCATAAATAATCACGATAACCATCAAAACTGTTTCATATTTATTTCAATGGAGGCATTCGCCATTTTAGTAATCGGTTTCAGTATTTTTGTATGGTTTCGTTGAATTCCGGCAGTTAAATCTATAAAAACTATCAACAACGATTACTTTTTACAACCAGTTTTCTTACAATGCTTTTTCTCGACGCTTTGTAAGCAATATTTTGTGGTTTGCAGGAATTTCGTTACGTAAAAGTAAAGTACGTAAGAGTAAAACGAAATTGATATGCTTAAATAAATATTCCGAGCACACGAAGAACCGATATCGGAATTACAATATTTCCACCTTATGAAATTTTGTAATGGGTATCGTGGTACTTCGAGCAAAGCAGTTATTAGTAAATGTTTGAAATGCATAAGTATTTCAATTTTATGCAATTCGTGCTTAATTCAAATATATATGACAATTTTGGGGATGGGTATGGATTCTGTCCCTATGCTACCATTCATTGGATAACCATAACCTCTGATCAAGCAAGAGTGCCCGGGTCTATGGGATGAGGTTTGACAGATTTTGGATATCAAATCGGGAGAGGTCAATTGAGGAAGACCCTTTGACCTCTCAATTCAAACTCTGTCGACCCATCAGATTGAACCGCAGTTGAGGGATTAATTCAGATGACACAATTTGTCCTCCTTCCTTTTCTTAAAAGGACACACCCAAATATGACTTACGACCTAAGGGGAATAATTTTCCTCGATGCCTTTTGCGTGGAGTGAATGTGGAAAAACTTCAACAGGTATAATACCTCATGGCCTTTACGATTTTACTACAGAAGAAAAGAGAACACTATGCCTCAACTTTTATTAACAAATAAAGTATTAAATTAATCCATAGTATTTTCAGTAAAGGTTTTTTGCTAGCCGAAAGGCAGTCAAACAAGTTTAGGTGTGGTTTTATTAGGCCGAGAGATAGTCTGATAAGTTCGTGATACGATTTTATTAGCCCAAGAGATAGTCTGATAAGTTCGTGATATGATTTTATTAGCCCAAGAGATAGTCTGATAAGTTCGTGATATGATTTTATTAGCCCAAGAGATAGTCTGATAAGTTCGTGATATGATTTTGTTAGGCCGAGAGACAGTCTGACAAGTTCAGGATATGATTTTATTAGGCTGAGAGATAGTCTGACAAGTTCAGGATATGATTTTATTAGGCTGAGAGATAGTCTGACAAGTTCAGGATATGATTTTATTAGGCCGAGAGATAGTCTGACGAGTTCACAGTATGATTTTATTCGACAAATCAAACAAATTGTATAAATTATTTTACCTGGACGCCATGCTGTTCCGGGCAGGCTGGAGCATTCTCTAGGATGATTCCAGCATTTCCTGAAAATACATAAAATGAAAACTATTTACTTGAACAATAAAAAAATAAATAGTTAAGATCTAGAGACACCGATTCTTCAGATTTGATTATAAAACAAATCTTAAAAAATTTTTACCAATTGTTAAATTTGAGATTTTTCTGACCCAAAGTTAAATTGTGATTTGTTTTTGGGTTATTACGCCGTGTTACGCCGTGTTACGCAACATTATTCTTTAACTAATGTTTTGGATACTACAATGCTGTCCAAAACGTTGACTAAAGAATAATATAGCCCAACACGACACAATTACACAAAAATAAATCACGATAAAAAATTCCACATATTTATTTTTCTTTATTTTTTCTTTATTCATTTCTTTGATGGTTACATACTTTATCGATTTTTGGACCACCATGCTAGGCACATGCCCGTGTTGTAGTGGTCGATACTGATTTGTTGATAACCATAAAATGTTCCTATCTGAAATAATTACATTTTGATAAAGAGTAAAATTCGACCGCGATCGTATTATTTTTAGGCGTTTGTTCTGTTAATAACTGTTAACAACTCTCAGCAAATTTTTGTTGAAAAGTCGCTATCGCGTTGTCTTATTACAAGGTCTTCAAAACAGCACTATAATGACTAAAGTTCTTAGGTACACTGGAAATACCAGTTTAAAAAGTATTTTACTGTCACTTTGTGGCATATCGAACAATCAACCAAAGGTTTGATATTACAGAAGTGAATTATTAGTGGTTGGCCTTGCAGGTTTGTATTATCACTCCACTATTGGCAAACCAGTTCGTATCAAATCTATTTATCTACCTGGTAACAGTAAAGGTATCAATATAATACATTATTATGTATGTCTCAAGAATTATAAATAGTCTTATTTCCTTCTTTCGAAACGGTCTAAATTCAACAAAAAATGTCTTTTACACTTATGCGTGTACACAAATATGTTTGTTTAAGTTAGATATGTGGTTGAGTAGGCTAGATTTATCGGAATTATTGCATCATTCTACCCAGTGCATTTATTCTGAAGCGCTGGTTTTCTACGTATCGAAAATCAAGCTAGTACGTCGTATCATAATGGCATAAAGCGATGAATATACTTTGAAATGTTATAAGGGTATTATAATTTTGTTCCTTTATTAACTTTCGTTTAAAAAAAAAATTATCTTAAAAAACCTATCATTAAGGATTTTTTAGTATCAGAGACGATGATAATAGACCATACATAGACGATGATATTTTTTGAATAAACACTGTATTAATTATACTTTATCAACATATTTTTCGTACTATTATTTTGATCGTGTGAAAAATGTGGAGATTCGCATATAATGTAAGGATGATGTAGGTATAATTAGTAAGATTAAGAAAGGGACCCTCAGATGGTTTGGGTATGTAGAGCGAATGAACGAAGAAAGTAGTGTAAGGAGGAGGCCCCGAGGGGAAAAATCTCTCAGTGAAAGGTAGGAGAGGAAGTTTTGGGAAGGAAAACGGGAAGAGGAATTAATAGGAATCAGGGTATTGGGTCCAGGAGTGAAAGACGCATGAATCTATCCCTCACACTGCGATGCAAGGTGATGGGTCGAGAAAGTCCGGCTGGAGAGGTCAAAAGGTCATGGTTCAGATCAATTCTACCTACTTTTTCAATCTTTGTACATTACTTACTTTTCTGCAAATTTTAGCAAGATCAACACAAAAAACCGTTTTCTCTTATTTAATCCCTCATGGGAGGAGGACCCCCAGATCCCTACCCACCCTTCATATCCTTTTCCTTCCCAAAACTTCCTTTCCTTACTTTCCTAAAAATACCCTCCACACAGCATCACCAAAGATGACAATGGCCTTAAGGGAATTATAATCCTCAGGGCCTCCTGTATGGAACTAATGTAAAAAAACTACACCAGAAAAAAATTCCCAATTCCCAGAATAAGTGGGCAATTTAACACAAATTTTCACCATGAAAATATTCTTAGAAATAACCTTCAGAAATATCGAACATAAGTAACGCAAAACGTATATATAAATTAAAACTTGAGTATGGAAAGAATCGGGAGCTTCTCCTATCCTCTTTCTCTCCCCTTTAATCTAATAATCAGTTTTAAGACACAATAAACCTCAAATATCTAAGCAAATTTAGCATAAGAAACTGTGCGAAATTTCTTAAGCCATCGCATCGATCAGGACTGTCTTCATTTAAAAATTATGCGCACTATTTTTCTCCTGATTAAATATTTAACATAATATTATTACATAAATAGTTTACCATTTTTTCTGTTTAGGAAACAACTGTTTAGTAACATTTAACTAAAGCACTCTAAAATGCAAGGCCGCGTTAACACAGTTTAAATTATAGGTAATTTAAACTTGCATCATACGTGGTATGTATTTGAGATGTTATGCATTAGTGCATTGCCTCGCGTGATGCGATTTCCTCATTGGAAAAAAATGCCGATATAGTTTTCCTACGATAAAATCAATGAAATTTGAACACTGCATTCTTTCATAATTTTTAACGATTTTTCAGAACGGAATTTTTTTGGTTTCTAAGCCGAATTTTTGTGTTTTATTATAACGGAAATGATTAACATGTTTGTGTGAGGATATATTGTACTATCTCCATCAACCAACAAAGTCTAGATCGGGCGTGTGGATGCTGAAAATGACACCGAAACTAAAATTATTGGTTCCAAAAATAGGGCTAAGAAAAAATTTATCAAAAAGAGAGTGCATTTTAGTAAAAGATTGCACTAAGCATAATGGGATATTTCCACGTTTTTTGATTTCTTAAAAAAATTAAGCAAAAAATTACGATGATCAAAGCATTTTTATTTTATTTTTAGGTTGACGAATAAATTTTCTGCAGCGGGTTAAAGTTTCCCATTTTTTAATTACCGTTAAAATGATATTTTGAGGCGGGGCTATCGTGGGACGTCATGAGCGTAGACGCTCACTGACAATGTTTATTTATGCTGGCCAAGCTGAGCGACGCTTGTGACGTCACAATCCAATTTGCAAACCACGGTTCGCTTTGATTTTGTCAGTTGTAAGATCGTTTTTAAAATCAATAATATTGAATGAAAACATAAAATACAAACATTTTTAGTAGGATGATTAAAGTCAGAAAAATGATCTGTAAATATTCCGTACATTTTCAACAGAATCCCTCGTTTGTAGAAATACCCCATTGTTTTTTGATGGTCAAAATTCGTCTCCCAAGAAATTATTCTTTCGAAGCGAGGCGACCGAATCGGATGCGGTATTTATATTGTAAAATTAATAATTGATTATAAAATTACTAATTAATGGGCTGAGTTTTTTGATCGAATTTGTAAGACGTACCAGATCTATGGTTGATTATAACAATGGCTATCTCACATTGTACGTCATTCATTTGACATGTTAAAGTTCACCAGGGTTGTCGTTGGATATTCGACTGCCTTTTCTGGTTCCATAATGCGTCTTTCCAAGTAACTGAGCTTTATTAGCGTCGTGGAATATGTGAATTGGAGTCTCTTCATCCTCTTAATATTTCCTGCATCAATTGAGGTGTATAGAATCAAATGCAGCAATCTCCAAATTCGCTATTTTGAGAAAACCAAAAAAGAAACGTTTCATTTGAGTAATTCAATTATCCTTAACAAGTGATATTTAAATCAAAGAGAGCAATATATTTGAAGGTATATTCAAGTTTTAAATTATTATTTTGATAACGTTAAAGTATCTTCCGTAATACACCACGTGAAAAACTCACACAGAGAAGAAACATTGCAATGTTATTCAATGAAATTGCCAGCGTAATGCAATTAGTTATGCATACGATTCTGCCAGCATAACCGGCCAAGCAATATAGATGGAGCACCCGATGCTACGAGGCAGTCGTATCGAAATCGTGAATAGTCGATAAAACACTTTCCTTTTCTCTACGATGATGCGCAGAACATTGCCTCTTCCTAGGTGAATCGAGATGAAAGCAGAGACCACAATAACAACTGCAAATTCTATTAGTTGTATTAGAAATGTACATCTACATTAAACTACGCAGTTCACATATTTATTTATTTATTTACGGACGAATAGTCCATTAACAATATAACAATAACACGAATAAAAAATAGAGAGATGACAATGGAAGGAGAGTACATATATATGAAGAGCATTGACAAAATACATATAATATAAAAGTAAATATAGAAGATAGTATAATATAAATTAATATAATATAAAAGAACATAAGTAGCTTGAAGATGGATTTAAAAGACTTTAAAAAATCACATTGCGTATCGACTGCCGAAAGTCATTTAGGCTTACACCAAAAAATTCAGTGCTTTGATTTGCGTTGACAAGTCTCGACATTCTGGATAAAGGAGAATGATATCCATAATTAGTAAAATGTTGATTGAGGAACAGTAATTCATTATTTCGGAGTCTACGGGAAGGGATGTTGAACTGGATGAGTTGTAACAAAGCAGGTGTGTCAGTAATACTGTTGATAATTTTGAAAATGCATATTAGATCAGAGTCCTTTCTCCGTTTTTCTAAAGAAGAAATGTTTAAAGTTTGTTCAATTTCATCATACGAGTACTCGCCTCTTTCAAGTCCTAACCTCCAAGCAATCTATCGCAGGAAGCGATGTTGTACAGATTCGATGTGATAAATATGGACAGCATAGAAAGGAGACCAAATAACACTAACATATTCAAGGTGAGGGCGAACCAGCAAACAGTAAAGAGTTTTAAGTGTACTTATATGTTTAAAGTCAGAGGTAATTCTATGAATGAAGCCGAGTAGTTTAAGTGATTTGTTTACAATGTTATTGATGTGATCACGGAAAGAAAGTTTGCAGTCTAGAGTGAGCCCAAGGTCCTTGATAGATGTGACAGTAGAGAGACAAACATTATTTAGTTTATAATCAAACTGAATAGGTTTTTTGGTTCTATAAAAGGACAAAATGTTGCATTTATCAACATTAAGTTGCATGCAGTTAATTTGGCACCAATCATTAAATGAATCAATATGAAGTTGAAAAAGTAAACAATCAAGATGGGATTTAATTATCTTAAGAATCTTATTGTCATCGGCAAAAAGCCAAAAACGTGTGTGTGAAAAAACTTTAAGCACACAGGATTGCTTGGGCAAGAAGAGAGACTGAATGAAGAACGGAGTGTTAGGATAATATGTGACAATGTTACCATTGGATGCCCGAGGAAGACATTGCACGATCAGGATAATTTGTTACTTGCAAAGATATTCAAATACAAAAAAAGATATGCTATGATGTCCGCGCGACTATCGGCGAACTACCTACTACCTACATAATCAGGGTAGTTTGCGTACGGAAATAATTTGTTCATTTCCTTGATTTTTTGAAGGTGTGCATTAGTATTGGTTAATAATATAGTTTGAATATGGAAAAAATTCGTTCATTTAGTTTAGCGTTCGTTTAGTTTATTCGTTAATTGGTAAACAATATCGGCGACACCTAGTAAAAACCGTGGATAGCATATCACCTTATGTTTCAATATCTTTGGTTACTTGAGTCAGGCCATGTTTAGAGTCTAGAGAATATGTAAGAATGTGAATGAGGCAAGGTCTAGACCAAGTTGTTAGCTGCCTACCACTGCGGGGAAATGGTGGGATAGTTAATTAGTCAGTTAGTTTGGGATTGATCTGTGAAGGGTCTTTTTTGGAGAGGTAGGAATAAACTTGGGTCTTGAAGGCACCCATGTTGTAGGAGGAAGGAAACGCAGAAGTCTGCAAACAGTTGAACTGTTGAACTCAAGAACAAGTCGTACAAACGATCCGTTCTCATGGGAAAAACGTCAACCGTACGCACGTTTGTATAGACCAGATCCAAATAACCAGGTACCTACTTTCCCACCTTGCTCCTATCAATTTCCTTCTCCTCCCCATTTCCTTAAGCCCCACAACATATGATACCATAGTCTCACTGGCTCCCGACGGGAGCAGTTGGGACTCTTGTGCGGTATTCATACAAAAAACAAAAATAAAATGAAGATTTTTTTTTTTTTGAATATTGTTTTATCGATTGAATTTGAAAGCTTTCATATACACGTATAATATCCAGAGACTGATGACTAAAGGATCTTTAAAATTTTAATGCAAAGACAACTTTGTTAACATCACTTGAATTTATACACAATCAACATGTTTCAATGTACATATACATTTGATCCTGATATCGTTCATGAAACATGTTGATTGTGAATAAATAATAGTGATGTAAACAAAGTTATTTGTCTTTTCATTAAAATAAATAATGCCATCACAAAGTGAAAACCTTTCCAAAGAATAAAATCAGAGTAAAACTAACGAACAAGCTAAATCCAAACAAAGCTAAAGCATAATCATTTCCTGGGTACAATACTATCTTTTGTCAAGGAAGCTCTGATTTAACTGTAAAGTTATATTACAAACTCCCAACCGCTATCAAACAAATAAAAACAAAAAGTACCACATTAAGTCTATCAAATTTTGGCTTTAAATTTTCTGAAAGAGAATTTAAAAACATCATCATAGAAGGTGTTGAAGAAACCCCTTCCATAACTAGAAATTGAACAGTAGAAGTCGCTAAAAATTCTCTGTCCAAAATCTAGTTCCTCTCAGCACAGGATCTCCTAGTAAGGAGAAGTAAAAAATATCGATCTATTTGTACCTATATTTATATTTCATTTACCTAACTATCTTCTTAAAAGACGAAATTACACAACCCGGTTATTAATTTTTTTTATTATTGAAGATAGTAAATATTTCATTTTGTTATGTAAATAAGTAAGCATTATTGATGCAAGTAATTTAGAAATACGACCTTAAAAAATTGACGGAAGTAAATTTGTAATAATTTTACAGTTCAGTTCCTGGTTAACTTTTTTTCACTACAAATAGTCAATAATATTGTTATACTTTGTGTTATTTAATTATTGGGCGAATAGTGCTGTGACCAAACTTATAAGGCTATTTCAATTTCCGGTTTCGTTTTCGAAAACTGGTTTTCGGTTGCCACCTTGTTATGTTTTATTCTGGCTTCCTTTCAAAATCTATATACGGTAATGCACACATTGTGATATATGATTGCATGACTATAAATGTATGATTGTGTTGAATATATATCTACGCTTAATTGGTTGCCAATTTACCTTTACGTGCACAAAAACTCGACAACCCAAGGTCTTTGAAAGCTCTCGTTAGTAAAATAGCTCAACCGTTTCCCTTTCAATATTAAAACATTTAAAAACGAACCGATATGATACCCGCAAATTAGATTGTAATGTAATGCTGTTATAGATATATAAATTATACAGGCTTAATACAAGCGAGGTTTAATATCAAAATGTATACCTATAATAAATTTAAAATTTGAACAAACAGTACCTGTACAGCAATTTATATACCTATCCTGTGTATGGAACAGAATTTTAGATTGGACCACGTAAATCAATAAGTACTTCTGGCATTAAATATGTATGTAATTTTTTACAAAGTCTCTTTATACCGTAAGTAGAAATTGTGACACCAAAGATTAAGTTGTTTCTGACAAAAAACATAAGCTTGCTAAATATTTTAATGCATTGAATTAGAAATAAATACGTTTAGTATTTCTTGCATAATTACGCATGACTAAAATTATTATAAGTCTCTCCTTTTCCATAAAACAATGTTCTTGTACTTTCTCTATCATTTTGCGACTATAAAAATCTAAAAAAAGCGTTAGAATAGATCTTAGATGCAGGAAGGTCAAAATTATTATGTTATTCAAATGAAAATTAAGGCTAAATGGCTTAAAATATCGTTGAACTAATTAAATTCATTAATCTAGAACCAATATATTTGCCAGATAAGTCAATAAAAGAAACTATGGAATAAACTATTTATTTTTTGATCTGAAATATGACGTTTTTAACGACACAGGTGAAATAAATACATTAGAAACCTTTGTTGAAAACTATAAACTAAAATGACGTAATGCTAGTTATATAATTTAGGTTATCAAAACTCGAGCATAAGTTTGATGTTAATGCAGACAAAACAATTCATTGCCAAAGTAAACTTTGATTTTATAAGTCTTGTGTTTCTTTGCATAAATTACTTTATGGATGTGATGTATAAATGTTAAATTATTCTAGTATGAATGCAACGACGTTCAAAGAAAAAAAAATTAAAGCGAAGAATAATTTATAAATTAACAAAAGAGACTATCAAATCTTTCAATATGATCGATATAAAACGGAATACTTCAAATAGTTTGATATTTGTTGTAATAAATTTAAACAAAATGCGTTTAAAAAAAACACACAGTAAAAACATCCTTTTCAAATATGTACACTTGGAAGTGTTATAAAAATGATAATAAAATTAAGGGATTGAGTTAAAAATTCCACCATATGTTCACTATATAAGGGCGCGACAATTCAAAAACACAATCACCAGTAAATTAAACAAAATTATGAAAAGCATGGTACTTACCGCTTCCGGCCATCAGGACAAATACAGCCCCATAGAACAGGGTAACACCACGCATGATTGATAAAAACAAATATAACTTATTGATGGTTAATTTAATGTAATTTAAAGCGGCTCTGATGGCCAGTGCTTGCTTGTAGAATGACAACTTGTGACTGCAGAGAGAATGGCCAAGTTAAATAAATCGGTTCGCGTAGCACAAATCGAAACAGGAGTTTGTAAAAGCGATTCGCGAACGCAGACGTTGAAAAAATTATGAATACATATATATTTTTTTAATGTTACATTATAATTTTTCACATTATCTTGGTTCCTGCTGATAGTGTCAGCCTTGAAAGTGTCAAATATGAACCCCAAAATATCTATTAATAATTATAAATCAAAGATTGTTTTATTTTTTGTTATATCAAAACGTGTATTTGGCTTGTGAATAAAAATCAATTCATACGTTTTTTTGTACGGAAGCAAAACGTGTATAGATACTTTGAATATTATATTATTTTTTTACAATATTAGCGGTTGTCTCTAATGAGAGTATGTGCAGTGAAGTCGCAGAAAGTAGCAAAGAAAAGGAAGATGAACATCGAACGTTATTAATAGCCTTGCGTCTGCATGGTTGAATTTAAGAATCCGGCTTCCAACGCATGTCTGCCGCTGTGCCTTACCCGTCACACCATATAAAAATCCGTGTACGTGGATTTTCAGACAAAGCCACCGTTGTAATTCGGTTTCTAATTCAAGAATTCGTCACAAGATGACGCCACTTTCGTCGGCAAAACGCAAAGGGTAGTACTTCCTAGTTAATAGTTCGACGAATTTGTGAACCTGGAGTATCTCCCGGATTTCCAAAGATTAGAACGACCACGGCTCAGCACCACTATGTGTATCTAAGTGTAAGATGGTACAATATATTATGTATTATCCAAAGACAAAACTAGTGTAACTGAAACATTGAAATATGAAAATTTTAAAAAACAAATCAAGTCCCTGAAATTGGATAATGATATATTGTACCCTTAATTTAATTTAATTTACCCTTACTTTAACTGTCATGTTTAATATTTAAATAAAAATTGTATTGACCTTCTATAACTATTTTTTTTCTAAATTACGAACCTATGTCATTTAATTATATTTGTATTTATCTCATAAGTTCTTTGAAAACACATTATTAAATACAATTACACATTTCATTAAAAACAATATTATTATTTTATTTTTTGCATGTTAATAAATACTCCTCCCATAAACACAAGCTAGAATAAAAAAATAATTGTTGGATAACCAACATGTAATCATTTGTTTCATTTAATTCAAATATTACAATTTGAGGTTTTACTCAAAAGACGAGTTAGACTTGAAGAAAAGATGTCGCATATTAAAAACAAAAATGGATAAGATTTATCCAAGACACTATCTAGACAGCATTTAGTTTGGGTTTGAATCTTTCAACCATACATAAAGATAGCAGCCAATAAAAATAAGCGTTAAAAAATGAAGATAATGTTGGTAGTTCTAAGTCGAAGTATGATACAGTTAAATATGACTGAATCGGTTAGGGACACATTAGGCTCAGATGGTAGAGCTCCTCCCAGGCAAGGCGTGGGTCCTGGGTTCGTGTCTTAGATGAGACCGCATCTTTTCTGTTTTCATATTTTTAATTTTGTTTCGCTAGTACCTAGTGTCCTGTCATTGAGTTTAAAAACAAAAATAAATTTTATTATTATCATCATATTTTGAACAGTGCGCGCAATTCTTTACTCATAATTTCTCATAAATGCGCCCGCCCGGTTCGTCTAAAATTCTATTCGTAGGAGCGGAATCCAGAATGCACCTATGGACCTATTTCGCACTGCATCTTTTTCTACGTATTGTTCACGTGACGTCAAGACTTTTATAAAATTTGCCTGATGTCACTTTCGAATAATGTTACATTACTATATTTGAAATGAAAATCTAGTCTCCTTCACTGGAAGCAATCTTCCGAACAGTCCCTCCATTGACATGCTTGGTGTAAACTCTATGTGACCAGATATGGGGGCTCCATGGAAGCCAGAGCAAGTAAGTCTCTTAAAAACTGGGCGTATTGTACAGGGCCCCCTTATAATTTAATAGTACACAACTGCTAACCTTGTATAAATCACAAGTGAGCCCCACGGTTGAATTTGACAGCCACCTTTCATCTCCAAGATCCAAAATATCTGAAAAATAGCCTCGACTCTGTGCAGAAACGGGCGGTCCGTTTGATAGATTCTCCCATCCTAACACACTGATTGCAATCTTTAGAGCACAGGCGTCGGGTGGGAATTTTATGCTTGTTCTACCGGTATTTCAATGGGAGATGCTCCGAGGAACTAGCGTCATTGATCCCTTCCCATCGGTGCATAGTCGGGAAACACGCCAAACGTGTGCCCAACATATATACACGGTTGACATTTGACACAAGAGAACGGGTCGCTTCTTCGACTGGTTCTTGTTATCAACAGCTTGGATGTGGAACGATTTGCCTGAATCTGTTCTCCTTCCTACAACATGGATCTCTTCAAGGCCAATGTTCATTTCTTCCTTTCCTCGACCCTCCACACAGCATCTCAGATGACATAGGCCATGAGGGAAATTATTTTCCTCAGGGCCTCCTGTGTGGAGTTAATGTAAAGAAAAAAAAAATGAAAACCAAGTACAACAAAAAATTCCGATTGGATGCACGAATATTTTTTTGCATTATTACGTTTATTAAAAAATATTTTTGGAGATTTGATCACTTTTACCACATTTCACAAATGCATGTCAAATTTGATGCATTTGGAAATAGAGTTGAAATTTAATAGATATTAAATTTAATATTAAGTTATTTTTCTCTCTAAATTTTGATAACCCATTGAGAGATTTACCACGAGGCGCCACAGACCATGGTTATAGATTTATAGACAAAAGGGAAAGAAAGTGAGATGAGTGGGCTACACTTTACATTAAACTACCGTTTTATTGTGGCACTACTACGGACCATGTCCCATTTCAATATACCACTACACAGAATTCAAAACTTAGGCCAAATGTATTCGCACATAGATGTATGGAATGTGTCGCTGATAAAATATAAGCATGAAATAATAAAACATTTATCCTTTCTAAGTTAAGTTATTTCCATATATATATTTTTTATTCTTGGTTGAGACGGTTTACTGTTAGTTCCCGTGAGCACTTAAGCCACAGGCCCATTGTGCTATCTCCCAATTTACTTCAATCCTTTAACAACAACCCAGTCCCTTTAATAAAGTTCACCAGAGTTGTTATTGGAAATGAAGCTATATCATCTGGTTCGATAATGTGTCTTCCCAGGTCTCATTTCCCTCTTCACTCGTCCTTGGTTCATTGAAAACCCCACGAGGGAAGAGGGCTTCATCTCTCCTCTCCACTCCTCAGTTCACCGAAGGCTCCACGACGGAGAGTCCCCTTCCCCTTGGTTCCCTAAAGACCCCACAAGGAAAGAGTCTACCCCACCTTGGTTCTCCGAGGGCCCCAGGAGGGAAGAGGACTTCATTTCTCCTCTTCATTCCTCCTTGGTTCCACAAAGGCCCCAAAAGGGAAGAGAACTTCATCTCTCCTCTTCACTCCTCCTTGGTTCCTCAAAGGCCCACAAGGGAAGATTTCACAGAGATGGTCTTATTTCTCCTCCTCACTTCTACATGGTTCCCTGAGGGCCCCACATGGGAAGAGGACATCATCTCTCCACCTCACTCTTCCTTGGTTCATCGAAGGCCCCACGCTGGAAGAGTGCCCTTTCCCTTGGTTCCCTGAAGGCCCCACAAGGGAAGAGTTTATGGAGGTGGCCTCAGCTCTCATCTCAACGACTTCTCCTCTTGGTTCCTCCTACGGGCCCCAGGAAGGAAGTCCACGGAGGTGGCCTCAGAACTCCTAGGTTCTCAAAAGGCCCCTAGTTTTCAAATGGTCCAATTTTTTGTTCCACGAGTTACCAGGGAAATATATGGTCCACTCCAGCAGAGCCCCGAGTGCTGGAGTAAGGTCTAAATAATCCGAGATGCGACCTTGTTTCTCGGAGGCACCGTTCATGACACTGTTCCCCAGGACATTCAGCCTGAGCACGGTAGCTCACACCTTGGCTTGGGATGGCTATTGCAGGTTTGTGTTTCCACTCCCTGAGCGATGGGTTCGCCACACTCCCTCCGCCCCTCCATATATTATATATATAAATATATTTTTTCATTGTTACAATATTGTAATATTTAAATATCGTAGCAATTATTTTCGTTTTGTCATCTGAACATCTACATATTATGTTTTTCTAAACAATTTTTTACTGTTTTTCATGCTCACTAGAGCTGTATTTTTCATATTGTTGCTATACACTATGTTATATTATGTAAAAGCTGAAAGGGGTTATTATTATAAATAAATAAATAAAAACATGTAATTATAATTAACATACACTGAACGGAAGTTCCGATAATAAGATTAGCATACTCGGGGCACACTGACATGCCCAAACCACGTCTCTAATAGTTTTTCTCTTTAGTGTTTCCACCATTTTTAACACACATTTACATTACACATTGGTGTAATGGATTTGGGTGTTTACATTTTTTTTAACTGCCTCCTGAAGTTACAACAAAAAATATATAAAATTAAAAAAAATAATAATTTTGCTTTTTTATTTTTGGGTTATTATGCCGTATTGCGCTTTCTCCTGTTTCAGGTAGCATTACAGAGCGCATCGTTATGGCAGATGAGTTATATCTACTCTATTCTATGTTGGCTAAAGAAGGTTGGCTAAAGAAGGAGGTTCTACTCTAGGTTGGCTAAAGAAGGAGGTAGCGCAACACTACATAAGACCCCAAAAATAAATAACAAAAAGAAAACATTATTTTTATTTTTAATAAATGATTACAACTAAAGCCGGCCAACCTATGGCGTCCCCAATTGGGGTATATTGTGAGGCTTAAAGCAGTGGGGAGGGGAAAGAGATGGGAAAGAGGAAGTTGGGGATGTACCTGGCTATTCAGATCTGGTCACCAAAGACGGCTAAAGCCATTTCAAGCAACGTATCAATTCTGAATGGTGGTTTTACACCAGGGCAATACTGAGAGTCTTCCACTCTGGAACGTGCCGCAAATGTAGGTACAGCACATATTTATATTTAAATGAATTAATTGTGAAATAACACAAATTAATCAAATAAAATTTATTTGACCACGCCGGGATTCGATCCCGCGACCTTCCGATTGCGAGTCAAAAGCCTTTCCCTTTGACCACGTCAGCCGTCAAATGTTCATAATTTATTTTACAATTATTATGGCATAAATTGTTTGTTTTTCCGGAATACGTGACATATTCTAAATGTTATACCAATTAAAAAATACAAAATATTCATTTAATTGGAACCTGTTTTTTAGTCTTAATTTGGTTATTCTCGTAATAACAAGATTAACTAATTATTTTTTGCATTACATAAATATGATATAATCATTGTCATTATTGAAAGAAATATAAGAAGAGATGCTTTAAATCTTTAAAAAATCAATACTTACATTAAAGGTACATACCAAATTAATAAATAATTTTTACAACATCCAATTACTTATTTAATCTTTAAGGTCAACAAACTATATAACATACCAGTTTCTAGAATGATATGAAAACAAGATATCGAAGAAACATTAAAATTTCTTTAAACTAGTATTTACTACCCGGCTTCTTTCGAGATTGAACACTTTTTCTCGAATTGAATAATTGAAAGACAAGCAGGACCTCTCCAACTGGTTTCTCCCGACTCAACGTCTTGCACCGCAGCGGGAGAGATGGATTCATATGTCCCTAATTCCTGGACACACGAACACCTAAATTCCTACCTACCCTTCAAAAAATAATGTTCCTTTTCTCCTTTCCTTAAAAAGACCCCCATCAAATAGCTTTTTTCATTGCCTCCTGTGTGTGATTAACGTAAAAAAGCTGTATGATAGCGCCCTGTCTTATTTTAAAAATAAGTTGAGTTTTGAATGCGAATTTTCAAGAAAGTGAGCAAATTTTCGGGAGAGTTTCTGCAACTAATCAGATTTTATTTTTATTCTCTTAGTTAAAATGTATTATATTTATACCTAAACCAGCTGACCGGGAAAACGTTGTTCTGCCACATAAAAAATTTCAAGTGAATATTTTGGTTGTTAAATAAAAACTAACGAATGTATTGTAAGTGTGTGGGGATGGGATCTATGACAGAAAGAGGAACGGGGCGCTGTAGACGATGACCGCCAAAATGACGCGACGCTTCTCGTGAATGACTTGCGCATGTGTGGATGAAGGTTCGATGAGGCGTAAAAAATAATTTAGTTCTCTTTAAAATACGAATGACGGTTAAATTTGTTTGTATAAAAAAAACGCGATTTAAAAATGGGAGGGTGGGGGTAGAAGGGTAAAAGTTTGGGGTTATAGGTATTTTTTGATACCAAATAAATAAAAAAATGTCCATTTTCTTCTTTTTTTCTGGATAGGGACACTCTAATCACCTAGCGGTATGAAATATATTTTACGACCTATTCTCATGCCTGCCAAATATACATAAAAAAAATCATAAAAATCGGTCGAGCTGTTTCGGAGAAGTTCGACCACAAACACCGTGACGAGATTTTTTATATATAGAAGAAGATGGTGATATTGTAAAGCTGATTTAATTTATGATCGAATTTATTTTTAATTTAATTTTTTTAAAGAACATACCCATTCATGTTATACATCATTAAAGAAACTAATAAATCTAAACGAAACATGAACACACAATCAGATACACAAATATAATAAAAAAATACAAATAAATTTGTTAAAGTACTGAGTCATTTAAAAACATAGCTGCCAAAAATATGGGGAAAATTAGTCAAGAATAATATTGTCAAGTCTGAATTTGAAATATGAGATCGAAAAAAAAAATACAGAGAAAATATAGGTCCCAATGGTCGAATAATAATAATATCATATTTGTATAGCGCAGTTTTGTGTCATTTCACTTTAAGTGCGCTTAACTATACTAAATTTAAAAAATAATCCTACAGCTTTACGAGTTCATTACAAAATATTGATAAAATTATACCTATGAAATAAAGAATTTACAGTATTTTCAAAACAATGACAAGAGAACAAAGATTAACAAAATTGTGCTGTTATAGCACACACAGAACAATGATAATAGTCAATAACGGTGTTATTGTAGCACAGGACAAAACAAGAACTTTTAAACTAAAATATAATATACTAGTTTCTTACAATAAATTCGACATTAAATTCGGATATTAAACATAAAAGTACAATTAGGAGGAAACCGAAACCAAACAATTACCGGAAACTTGAGAACATGGCTTATATGTGTATAGAAAAGATGTTAGGATTCATGAATGGTACGATTTTTTAAATAATTTTGTTTTTAAACTCCGTTTAAATTCAGCCAAATTCTGGATATATACTAATGTAAGAAAATAAAAATGTAAATTCTGGATATATTACTAATGTAAGAGCTAAGGGAAGTTTATTCCAAATGAGAGGGCCAGTTACACTGGTTAAAGCACTGTATGCCGGTAAGACAAGCGATCCAGGGTTCGAGTCCCAATTGCCACCGTTACCTTTTAATTTTTGTGTGTCTTGTTCTGTTTCATGTTTCATTTGGATTTATTAATTGACTTCTTCAATGAATTTATTTTTCTTCGCGTTTGCTGGTGCTTCTCTTGCTTTCACCGGAAATGATTATTACTCATAATTTATATATATTTATTTGCATAAGCATGTATAATTTCCAATTTCACTTTAAGTATGACGAGTATGATTTTTTGAGTAATAAGAAAATTTAAATAATAATAATTCAACATTCAATCATACTTTGAGACGAAACGTTTACCTTTTTTTTAAGAAGCAATGGTTGTTTTCGAAAATATTATCTGAATAATATGTACCTGCACGTACCTAGCATTTAGTTCTTCACCAAAATACGCAAATTATATAACCATCAAAGCAACGAATAAAGAAAATTAAAAAATATATATACATATTTAAACTTCCGAGGTTCGCGGACTAAAATGTAATTTTGAATGGAGAAATTTGAAAGATTCTATGTTGAAAGCCAGATGGATCAAAAAAAAAAAAATATTGTAATTCAGCAATTCTTTCAAAACATTAAACTAAACAAATACACTCCCCAAGAAAATAATTATTAATTAAATAAATAATTTTCTTACCTTCTTTATCGTTTATCTGATATGATTTATACTTAACAGTTTCAATTTTGAAAAAAAGATGGTTTAAATTTTACGCATTACGCATGAATACAATTTCAAATCACGCATGCACCCACCGACAGGTAAATATATTGAAGTATATTGAATTATAAGAGTGCGAAGGTTGTGTAAACTAAGAAATAAATGAGAATAGTGAAAATTTAGTTGACGGAGTTAAAAGAAAGCAAAAAGGCACCTATAAAATAAATCATAAAAGTTTATTTTTGCGATAGCTCTACATAGGAGGCCCTGTGGAAAAAAATGTCATATTTGGGGATGCAATGTGGGGGGTCCTCTTAGGGAAAGGAAGGCGAGGAAATTCTGGAAAGGAAAAATATATGAATGGTGGGTAGGAATGTAGGGGTGTCCAGGACTGACAGACATTAATTTGTGTCCAGGAATAACACAAATTAATCAAATAAAATTTATTTGACCACGCCGGGATTCGGGTCTTCCACACCAGTCTATCCCAATACGACATACAGATGGTTGGCATTGATGGTTGACAAAGGCATTCGCCGCCAACTCCTTGACAAACCTCACCCCATGAACCCGAGTACCCCATTAATCGTAGCGAACCACTTGAAAAGACCAAAGTGGCAGGGGTGTAGGTTATCGAATAAGTGATTCCCGGGGCGGCCATAGGCTTCCCAAATTGAAAAAAAAAAGAAAATAAAAAGAGAAAAAAAAATTAAAAGGAAAAAAACCCTTCTTCTAGCGTTATCTTAAATTGCCTCCCCTTCGTTCAACATCTCATTTTTTCGAAGTCTGTACTCGACTCAAATCTTCTGTATAGTTATAAAAACTGTCCATTTTTGTAATTCATTCAAATGTATATTTCATACTTTCAAAGTTATCGTCATGGAAAGTAGTATTAGTAGGGGTTTACGGAGACGTCACGGTGCGGTGTGTGAGAGAGATGCAAGAAAATGATGAATTTTTTCCTTTGGAGGAAACAGATCTATGTACATTATGTATCTCATATTTTGCAGCAATATCGTGATAAATAACGTATGTTTATTGCTTTTTTATGCCATCACGGTACCGTTACCGTGAATCGTCATGGTAAATATAAAAGCGTCCAATAAATATATTAAATAATAATAATAAAAACCCAGAAACATTTGGAAAAAAAATGTCCTCCACGCTAAAAGTTCACGTATTTAATAAATAGTTCTCAACCTGCCCTCTGATGAGAGTCCCGAAATGGGTACCATATTACATACACTAGGTCCAACCAATTCTCTTATTTTTTGCACGTAGTCGATAAAATTTTATTAGCTACACAAGCTATTTTATGAGAAACTGGTTTACCATTCCTACCTTTTTGTAGGTGTGTGTAAAGGCCAATTTGGATTATGTAATTCGGTTCATAAGTAAACGGCCGACTGTTCGGCTGCCGTCAGAGTTTCTGATTGTAATACGAATATGGATCAATGACTGGTTTCGCCGTCTTTGAGTGTAAATTCGCTAAGAGTAGTTGCTTACTGAAAATTGTAATACCGACAGCGACGAAACGAGGGTTAAGCAACGTTCGTAGTAGAAGTAAACGCTTGTATTAAATTATTATTGCGATTAAAAACATATTTCTGGTCAACTCTTTACTCGTTGTTCCCAGCTATCTTACCGTTGCTTCCCCGCTTTTCATCTAATATTAATATTAATCGCAATATTTATTACTTTAAACTTTAAATATTATGGTACACTAATTTGTGAGACGGGTATGGGTACCACCGCCCCAGAAACCATTTATACACTTCATCCCAACGGCATAAGTTAAAGGTTGCCTACAATAATGAAAGAAATGTTCCTGGAGGGACGAGTGCACACTTTCCGAGCACTTCTCCGCCACCGCATGGGAAGTTTATGGTGCAGACCACGCCAATCGAAGAATGCAATCATCAACGCCATGACTGTCAGAATGGAGCTCCCTGATGGCCCTCTGGAGATGGGAGACGATGATAGTAAACAGTTGCATGAATTCATTTTAGTGTTTATTATTTTTTCAGTTTCATTTCTCATGTTTTTCATGCTTATCCGTTTTTTATTTAATTTATGTGTTGTTGTTTACTTTTAACCTTTATCTATTATTTGTCTAATTTCTTTTGTTATCCCCCGCGTCCATTCTGGAAAAAAAACTATTATTATTATTATTATTATATGTATCTTTAAATCAAACGTTTCGCAAAAAAACTATTTATTTAAATGAGTTTATCAAATGTATAGGCCAGTGCAATTAGCGATCCGCGATCGGAATTATTCCGGTAGTCCCAATTTTTTATATGTTTTATATACTCATCTCCTGATGTAAAATCTGAGTTTTCGATCTTGGGTCACTTGAGCTTTCGTAGCCATTTTGAAAAAACCAGCCGAAATCGCGCTAAAATCTAGTTTTTCTCAAATATCTCGTTTCCAATAAAAATTTGGACTAAAATATTTTCGCAAGTTTATTAAAAACATAAAATTACCTACAATTTTTTGACAGTTTTTGATAACCTAACAGGGTGAAATTTTTTCAAATTTTTCAATCAATCTTGGATATATTAGAATGAAAAACCATTGCGTTTGGATAGAAAATTTAACTGATTGAATGAATTTGAATTGATTTTATTCACAAAACCGACAGACGTGGTAGAGAAGTTGGTCTCGTATGGAGCCTTAACTACTTCCTATAGTCTTATGGGCATAG
The DNA here is from genome assembly GCA_917563855.2 of Limnephilus lunatus. Taxonomy (NCBI): domain Eukaryota; kingdom Metazoa; phylum Arthropoda; class Insecta; order Trichoptera; family Limnephilidae; genus Limnephilus; species Limnephilus lunatus. Next base: position 42,210,981 of record OU830596.1, read on the forward strand.
CGACACTTCAAAAACACCTGCCAACAGATTGCGAAGGTTAGATTACATTCTCGAAGTCGGCAATTATAGATAGACGGTGAATTTATACGATACGATAGTCGGATAGAGGGTGAATTTAATACAACAAAATGTACCTATTACATTGTAGCACAAGAGACAATCGTTCAAAATACCAGCAAAAACCTGCGGGTGCCTTTTGGTTGTGCTTCGCCCAGTAAGAGTTGGTGACCATTTAATAAATCCAATAGGAACTGGTTTCAAAAATTGCCAGTTCCACGAAATCACTGTCATCCAGTGATAGCTAGCTAGTCACTAGGACAAAGTAACCGGGTCAGTCAATGACGTCATATTTAATATATATTCACTCAATACTATTATTCTCAGCTGATTATAAACGTCAACCTTTCCATATTCGGAGAGATAATGCGTTAACGGAAGTGGCGACATCTTTTAAAGAATTCTTGAATTGGAAACCGAATTACAACGGTAGCTTGGTTTGAAATTTCACGTACACAGATGTTTTGGTGGCGCGGCGCATATGGCGTGGCACCAGACATGCACTCGAAGCCGGGTTCTGAAATTCAACCACGCAGACGCTCACGTATTAATACTACTCGATTGATCTTCAACTAGGTATATACCTACCGTACTTTACAGAATTATCTTTAATTTTCAAGCTTTTGGATGTTATGACAAATTTACGCTAAACCCGCAATCCTTCATCTCTTCAAATCCAATGTCCACATTTTCTTGCAATCAAAATAAACAATAATAATAAGATCTTCAAAAAATTATACAATCCCATTAAAATATACTGCCTATCAACAGAGGCAATTTAAGTATTACGGAAAACTTATTTGTGGCACTATTTTACTTCATCAGAGTTTACTGTAAACTTTTAAGTAAATCCTGATAAAGTACGCTTTCCTTACGAAACATGTTGGTTTTTTAAGCAATAAACGTGGTTAAAACTAAGTATTCTATTGATTTTGAAGTATACTTTCTATTTCTAATCATCCTAATTTTTGTTTTCAGCTTTTTATTAAGGTTTAAATATTATAATGTTTGTGGTTTTTAAGTGAGAGCGCGATTTTATTGCAGAGTTTAGTACTATAGTGCAAGAAGCTTTTTTGCCCAAATTTTGTATTTGAAGTTACTTGTTGGGTAGGTTTTTGACCCTGAAATCTAATGTTTGTATTATAAGTATTAGTTGTTATTTATTGTGTTTTGTATTTATGAATACAAAGGAGTATAGTTTTAGAATGGAGTTGTTTAATTGACACGCTGTTAAGATTGTTGAGTATTTCGTCAATGCTAGGGACTTTCACTATAATTTTAATTGTGGCTTTTTGGTTTTTAATTAGTGGACTTAGTATATGGTCATTTGCACTGCCCCATCCAATAATACCATATTCTAACAGTGATAATATAAAATTAAGCTTTAAATGTACATTTTATGTCCATTTCCGCTTTTGAACAATTTTTGAATAGTAGGAACATTGTAGTGCTTGTCAGTCCATATTGACAAAATTAAGTCGATAATTGTATTTAGAATGACGTCAAGTTGATCGTCGAGATCGACGGTGTAACAACCTCCTAGACTCTGCGGAAAACTTTTGCCGAGCTCATTTCGATGATTCTGTATGATTTTTGATATTTTTCCCGTGCGACGCCCCCGGCATGGACCTCCTATCATGATAGATACAGTCTAGTTTGTATCGAATCGCTAAAATAATAATATATAGTAGCTACGCCCTACGAAGGTAATCATAAAAACCGGTTTGAGCTATTGAAACGCGGTCAAATATTGCTAGGCGCCCGACCGTTCATATATTGCGCAAGGTAGACACGAACGCTGTTATAGTTACATGGTACTATTGTATGAACTATTTCCTCTACACTGTGCTAAATTAATGCTATTTTGTAAAGGGTCCGCCAAATAACTTCTTTTTTTTTGAAAATGCTATAAAAAAAAAACTACTGAATATTTTCTCAAATTTCTTTTTTTATTTATAAGTACAATCCTTCCGGTTAATAATGGAAAATAATTTCATTCAAATGGCTGCCTCGGCTGGCCATGCAGTAGCCTACACGATCGGTCCAATTTTTAAGCACATTATCGATTGTGTGCAGCTGTATTTCACCAATGGCTTCACGAATATTGTCCTTTAAAGCGTCAATTGGCCCACTTCACGAATATTGTCCTTTAAAGCGTCAAAAGCCGGTACACCCAAAACGAGTCACTGTTTGGTGCGGATTTTGGTCCAGAGGCATAATTGGGCCATTTTTCTTTGAAAATGAGCAAGGAGTGGCCGTTACAGTCAATGGCGATCGTTATCGGGCCATGTTGAACGAATTTTTGTTCACAAAAATTGAAGACGAGGATATTGGCAACATTTGGTTTCAACAGGACGGCGCTACGTGCCACACAGCCGAAGCTACACTCGATGTTTTGCGCCCTGTTTTTGAAGATCGCATTATCAGCCGCAGAGCTGATGTCGTTTGGCCACCTCGGAGCTGCGATTTGACACCGTTGGACTATTATTTGTGGGGTGCCCTCAAAGATAAATGTTACGCCGACAAGCCAGAGACAATTGACGCTTTAAAGGACAATATTCGTGAAGCCATTGGTGAAATACAGCTGCACACAATCGATAATGTGCTTAAAAATTGGACCGATCGTGTAGGCTACTGCATGGCCAGCCGAGGCAGCCATTTGAATGAAATTATTTTTCATTATTAACCGGAAGGATTGTACTTATAAATAAAAAAAGAAATTTGAGAAAATATTCAGTAGTTTTTTTTTTATAGCATTTTCAAAAAAAAAAAGTTATTTGGCGGACCCTTTAGTTTATTTGTGTAAAAGATTCTCTCTAGCCACTGTTTGTCACAAATATAACACCTAAAACTACTTACAATACACTAGCATTTACATACAATATACCAACACTTCTACCATAAATGGTTCACTGTGTTTGGTGACTTAGTAGGGGTGCCCGGGTTGATGGGGTGAGATTTGTCCGGATCTTTTGCTTGTGATCTTTTTGCGGATGCATCTGCCCACCTACAGCGTGGGTGAGGGAGACATTTTTACCTCACCATCAAGATACTCTTTTAACATCGCCTAGCACCGCAGTGGGAGTGATAGATTCATTCATCTGTCACTCTTGGATACACTGACCTCCACATTCCTACCTACCCCTCATACCTTTCCTTCCCAGAACTTTCTCTAAATTATTTCATAAAAAACGCTCCATACAGGTTCCCAAAGATGACATAGGCTCTGAGGGAAATTATGTTCCTCAGGGAGCCTGTGCAAAAGAGCTAATGTAAAAAAAAAATTCCCTAGCGAGACCAGCTTAAAACCGTAGGTACCGGATGCGTCTGTCAAGAACAATGATATTCGCGACTCTTGACTTTGACGGGTCACATAGATTTGCTCATTTTGTAACGGGTGATTTGACGTTGAACCGTCTAACCCCGTTTTCCGGTGATCACACCAAGTAAATCGATTAGCTGCTGATCGTCTCTACGCCAACGTAACAGAGGCTGCGCGGCAGCAATCGATTTACTTGGTTGCATCACCGGGAAAAGGAGTTAGCTGGCTTAACGACAAATCACAGGCTACATTTTATTCAAAACGTTGTCTTAATGTTTTTAATGTAGAAAATTAAAAAAATATATATTCATTTTAATGAAACTATTTAGGGCGCCATGCCGTTTAAATGTCACGGTTAAGTATTTTAATAAAAGAAAGTTGAAGGTAAACCATGATAAATATTGGTTGAATTGCGGTTACGATGCTCCGCCATGTTTGATTCTCTTGAGAGTCGCAAATATGTCACTCCTTTAAGCCTGTCTGATCTCAACTAAAGCATAGAAGGCTCGAAATGCCCAGTGGCTTCTGTCATAATGGCGTAGAGACGTTTGGCAGCTAATCGATTAACTTGGTGCGAATCAGGAAACGGGGATAGATGGTTCTATTCGCCAAATATCCCGTTTAATTTTATTTTTCAAAATTCACATTTAGATGTACAATTATAGAACCCACTTAAGAAATTGACCTATAATATTTTTTTTTTACTAAAATAAACCAATTTTCAATGTTCAACCAAGTTTCACCAGTCCGACATCTTGCCAATGTTGCCAATGATCTAGAAGCCAATTTCATGGACATGTATTTAAAAATACATACATACAAATTTTTGTTTTGTGTATGTGCGTGAGTTCCACCAAGAGTTGACAAAATTTATTTTCATCGACATTGGGTCTATCTGCTGAGTTTCAGCTCGATCAGATGTCGGGAAGTGGGGTAATTTCCACTTCTAAAATTTTCGTTTTGGATGTTTCTGGTTACATAAAAAAAATCGGCGACGAACTGAAATGCGAACTAACTAAAGAATTATTCGGGTGATGGTAGCTACCGCGAACCACGCCTGTCGTTATAATATTATAAATAAGAAAATAACAAATGGGTAAAGTAACTACATAATATATTCTGAATACGTCATTCCCAGACGGTAATAATTACGAACTTTGCGTAAAACGGCAGTGCTCTCACAGTAATGTACTGTGTTTAAACGAAGGAATTGGATCTGGCTGAAATCGAAAAAAATTATGCATTATCTTTATGTTATAATATATTTATGTAGTTATGACTTATATTATGAATCAATTCAAAAATACATAACAAGGATGTCGATTCTTTGTCTCCTTTCTATGGTTTAAAATGGTTAGTATGTCTCAATACTCCGCATCTCGTAATGCAAATAACATGAAAAACACTTGCCTTTGACTATAAATAATATAATGAAAGCGCAATGAGATGGGAGGATGATGTCAAGAAGGGTGTAAGAAGACTACTTCTTTATATCGCAGATTGAGAGACGACGGCCGAGGACAGAGGGCTCTGGAGGCTCATCTTGAAGAAGGCCAAGGCTCGAAATGGGCTGTAGCGCCATTGAAGAAGAAAAAGAAAACGTAATGCAAATTTCACGACGGCGAGTTCTTGGCTTTCCAGATTTGTTGCCTTAGACAGATTTTCTAATTTGTTAACATGTCGATCACGGAAATTTGAAATGCTGTAGAGGACAAAATGATAATTGTTGAAGGCCGAAAAGATTTTTTTTTATTTTTCAAAAACTCGTATCTCCTGTTTTTATAGATCTATAATTAGAAATTTTTATAATAAAACAAAATTTTATGATAAATAACAGATCTTTCCAAAAAAAAAATCCTAATTTTAACCTTCCAGAAAAAAAACCTCTTGAAATGAACGTCGTAAAAGCCGCAAATATTTTCCTAGAAATATTTCAACAACACCAAATGAGAAAAAAACAGAGAAAATGACATATTTAACTAATTTTTTGATTTATTGTCCTTTATTGCATTTCAAATTTCGTAGAAAATAATATCCATTCTCCATAAAATAAATCTCAACATTAACTTATTTACAAATATATCTTACTGTTGTGGGCTATAATTAAATTGAACAGTTAAATTAATTACGCAATATTGCCATCACCATCTCTGGAATGAAATAAAATCTTTATCCAATATCCAAACCATTAAAATACTTAATGATTAATAGAGCTTCGGGACTGTAGATTAAGATGGCGGGTTTTATTATCAGAACCAATAAGCTGATTAATAGGCCCCAAGCGATTAATTTCTTTTTTGGCGTTGATTTCTAATAAATCGTCAGAGTCCCAAACCAAATCTTAGGAACAAAGATTTAATTTTTATGTACAGTGAGCTTTTACAGATAAACCAGTTTTTTTAGCACATGGTCTACCAGTTTCTGATACAAACGGGCTTTCTTCAGGGAATTGAACTAGTTCTGATTTTTTTTAAAGTTAACCGACTCAGGAGGCCCCAAGGAAAATAATTTCCCTCAGGGCCTATGTCATCTTTGGGGATGGTATGTTTAAAAAAAAATTAAGGGGCGGGTATTGAGAGATCAAAGAGTCACCCACAACCCTCCCTCTTTTTAAGACCCATGTTCACATCTTCCTCTCCTCAAAAAAACCCTTTACACAGCATCTTTAAAGATGACATAGGCCCCGAGAGAAATTATTTTCCTCAGGACTTCCAGTGTGAAGTTAATGAAAAAAAATCGGTGTTTCTCGGTTCGGCTCGCCACTCAGATGGTGGGCAGACGTACCCGCCGTCAAGACCTAGATAAATTGCACCCCATAAACCCGGACACCCCTGCTAAGTTACCAAACGTAGCGAACAATTTGGGGTGACTTATGGCAGTGAATGATATCTATTATTATCTTAGTGAATGATATCTATAACCTATCCCTAAACTAACACCCTAAAATGAATTTGTTACTAACAAGCTGAACAGGAACACTGGTGTGAAAATGACTCAAATTGAATTTAAAACGGAGATTGTACATTGTGCAGGTTTATTTAAGCATAAACAACTTATAAAAGAACGGACGAAGACCCTTTCGAGTTTACCACGAGATACTAAGAAAATAATTTATATTACAAACGAGTTGGGAAGAAAAGTCAAATTTGCTAGAGAAAATTGAAAATAAGAGACAATAAAACAAAGGTACCAAACCACATGGCCAAGTTTTGAAAAATAGATATCTAATTTTTTATGCTATTATTTTTTTTAAATATTATTCGGACAGATAAAACTTTGACATTTCTATTACATTGTACATTAAAACCTTTTTTCGTGTTTATGTAACATTTATTTTAGTTTTAAAATTTGTAGTATCTCAAAAATGTGTGTGTTAGAACCCAGTGTGGAAAATGCGGTGTTGGTCCATGTACTTCCTGTTTTAAAATATACAAATGGAATAATTGAAAGTAACTTTATTTTACTATAAAGAAACTTAAAATAAAGGAGAAAATAAATTAAAATACCTGCTTCTTCAAACTTTACAAATATACTTTGTGGTGTCGTTTGTAAAAAAAATATTATAATTATATAGTGGTTTTTTCTATTATCTTACTTATATCTTACTTTTATCTAATTTATTTTCATTTTACTACAATTAAAATTGTTTTATCTCAACTAATCGCCTTGCACCGCATTGGAGGGATGTTTTCGTACATCCGTCACTCCTGGATACTCTGACCCACAGATTCCTACCCACTTCTCATATCTTTTTCCTTCACAGAACTTCCTATCCTTACCTTCCTTAAAAAGACCCTCCATACAGAATCCCCTAAGATGACATAGGCCTTAAGGGAAATTATTTTCCTGAGGACCTCATGTGTGGAGCTAATGTAAAAAAAAACTAAGGTTTTGAGATAAAAATAAGTCATTTAGTGCCTAAGAAGTCCACTTGAACCCCTATTAAAATTATAATATTTTTTTTCATGTTTTGGAGGACATTTCTACAGTTCACATTAAAAAAGAGTAAAACCAACAAACAAAAGCTTCGATAAAAATTCTATGAAATTGTGATTCATATGGACACTATGTATGATGAGAGTCAACAGAATGGATTCGTGAGTTTTATTTTATTTTTAACGTCTTGAAAGCTTTTACATAAATAAGTTGTTCAACAGTGTGATAATAAGAGAGTACCTATCACATAACAAAATAAACAGAATTTGAAAGATATATAAGTACAAGAGTATAAGTGAGGAGTTTAATAATTGTAAGTATATTATTAGTAAAAAATAAGTACTTAAGGCACTGTGAAAGTAGTTACAGAGCTGTGTGCAGTAATGCAGTTTAAAGTGCTGATTTTTGCAGATAAACAAACTGATATTTGCTTGACACGTGGCTTTTTTATTTTGGTGTTTATATTATTTTTATATGTTGTACTTGTACCTACTTACCTATTTTAAATAATGCTTTATACATAGATTCCGGATAATCATATTACAAGCGGGAAATGGTGAATCTACATCACATCATTAACCCAAAAAAGGTGTTAAAAACTTTCGGATCCAGATTTTAATTTTTTTTTTTAATAATTTTTTTTTTTAATATTTAAAAAAAAATATATATTAAAAAAAATATTTAAAATCAGTATGTTTTTATCCATATTTTTATTTTACATATATAATAGTCGAAAAAAACCTTTTTTTCATTTACTCTAACTATGGAATACTAACTTTGTATTTTATATGTTTTTTTTTTTTTAAAGTCTATTTTATACTTTGTGTACTTAGAAATATAGTATTTTGTTTTTAATATTACCCACACTCAGGCAGTGCCTTAGTGGGTTTTCATTTCTTGTTTATACTATATGTTATTATGTTTTATGTTATAATATACTATTAATTTGCTATTATATATTATATGTACAAAGAAATGAGAATAAATAAAGTAAAAAAAAAAAAAAAAAAGATCTACCATTCGAAGCATTTTAAAAGCCATTTAACATCTGATATTAAACCCCTAGCGCCCTACTTTAAAAAAAATGACATAAAAGGGTTCAGCATCGGACTTGATTACGCGAAAACGAAATTTCAAATCAAAATGGTTATAACATAAATTCTACACCAAATGTGAGGAAGGTTCACCAGTTTCCCGCTTAGTTTTCTGAGATTTCGGGCATCGTGTAATTTTTTTCAAAAGCCACCAATAAATATGGTAAAACCATAGAAAGTTCATATAAGTGGCGGAGTCAATCAAAGTTTTATGCGTTTGTTTTATAGTTAGAAAAAGAGGCGGGTATGACTGTGCACTTAGCAAGTTTTTTTTTATTTTTAAAAAGACAAACATTCTCGGGTTACGAATAACCCAACAATGTTTGAAAATCTCCTACTACCACCACAGAAAGCCGAAAATGTTGCTTGTGTTGTGATGGAGGACTTAGCCAGCCGAGGAATCGAACACGCGACGCTCGTGTGGGACCCAAGCGTTATGCCCACTCAACCACCGACCGGTCGATGTTTGTATTTGTAAATTGTAGTAGTTCTCTCGGTTTCAAGCTACTAATGGTTCATAACCCATCTCTCTTGTTTCTTTTATCTATTGATTAAATAATAAAAATGATATTTGAAAATAAAAATAAAAGCCGATTTATATTTTTTTTGCATTTTTATTACATATTTTTAGAAAAATGGGTTTGAAAAATAAATAATTTTTTTTTCATTAAATCAATTAACATAGTCAAAACTAAATCAAGGAAGGCAGAAATCTACGAGTACCTATGTGATGCAATTTGGGCTTTGCAAAAAAAAATACAGATTTTATTAGGAAATATACCAATTTTATGAGTTTTATTGAATTATTCAATGTTTTTTTTATATAATTGCAATGCAAGATAATTAAATTAAATAAATGCAAAAATTAGACATAAATAATATAGGAATAATTACAAATTAAAATTATTTAGTTCTTGGATGACTTCTTTCCGGTTTCCTTTCCCTCGTAGTAGTTTTCACTGAAACAAAAAAATTAGGTATATGTAATTATTCCATAAAAAATTAACGGTAAGAACTTTTTTTCGGATCGTGTGAAATTTATCAGACATTTTGAAATGTGGAAATTCTTTCTCGAACAAAACACTTTTATTGGTCTTTTTGGGGCCTAGGGGTCGAAAAGTCTTATATAAACTTGCAACTGGCTACAACAATTATTGGCAGTGGGGGGGGGATTGATTCGTACACTATATTGACACACTGACCCCCAGATTTCTACCCACCCCTCATACCTTTTTCCTTCCCACGACTTCCTCTCCTTCCTTTCCCTAAAAAGACCATCCAAAGATGACATAGGCCATCAGGGCCTCCTGTGGTCAACTTTTAATTGCATAGACCACATATTTGGTGCTGTTTAGTGACAATGTTATAGAATATATCTTTTATTTGTATTTCTTAGATGTTAACCGTTTAACGATTTCTAGTGATTTTGTTTTTTAAGCTTACAGTGTACCTACATCTTTTAAATAAAAATTTATTCTTATTTAATATCATAAAGGAAATGGGAAGAAAAAATAAAATAAGTAATTTAAAGAAATAAACAGAAAGAAAAAATCTGAAAAGAATTAAATAAATGAATGAAAAGAAGACATTAGAGAAATAACATGAATAAAAGAGAGAAGTAAAAAGAAATTAAAATATAGGCACGAATTAGATAATGCCTTTATTGGCTATCCCTGTGTGAATTTTTGGTTTCAGATTTAGGTACGTTGTTTATGAGGTGAATGTCTGTCTCTTTCAAACAAATTAATCAAAATTTGACCGGATTGTTATAATGTTTTTGTCCACAGATTTTTGTCTTCGGAATTATGTTGTGATGTCTTGTTTCGTTATTGTGTTGTGCAGTATGATGGTGTAGTTTTTCTTTTTGGTAATGTACAGGGATAAGTTCGATGTATAGTTGATTATGTTCAGTTCAGCAGAGTCCACAAATATTGTCGAGAATCTAAAAGTTTTTTTGTAATAACTTTAATTAAGGCTTTTTGCGCTTCGTCGAAGAGTTCCATAGTAGTTTTGGCAGCTCCACCCCAACCAAACATACCATGAGTGGTAATATTGAGTCTTCGTTGGCATTACGTTACGTATTACGTTTTATCCATCTAAAATGGTTGTTAAACTTGTTGCTCATTTTTAAAAATTCGCAACCGGTTTTGACACGTCGCGAATGGAGGAGCCAATCAGAAGGGGCGCTACGATCCTGATCAATGAGGCATGGAGAAGTGTGACTCTAGAAGAATGCTTGTAACTTACCATCCGGGTACGGTAGCGGGGTCCTCGCACTTGAAGAGATCCTCGCTGTAGACCTCTCCCTCCTCGCAGCTTCCGGGCTGGGGCACCACGGCGTTCCTGCAGATGTAGAACTTTTTGCAGTCCTCGGGGTGGGGGAAAGTGGGATGGGGCAGTACGCGGCCGTTGGGGCCCTGGGTCTCGCCATCGGGGCAGGTGAAACCATCAGCAAGAGATTCTGGAATAATTAAACAAATTACATGTACAATTCACTTTTCCAGAAGGCTGATTCCGGTTCTGCTTAGGGACAAGGCATTGCCTTCACGTTAATAACACTTTTTTCATTAACCGCGATTCCAGTTCTCTCAGATGACAGAATAATTGTCATTAACCTTTATATTAACGACTCTTTCGTTTACTGCAATTGTTTATTTTATGGTGAAGGATAATAATTCCTAATCCTTAAGTAGACCGGAATCACCCTACTAGTCTACTGATATTACCCGTTTTCACAAGCTAAGTTTAGACTTCCCAAAATATTAGTTACAGTTATTAATTAACAAGCGTCCTGTATACTTTCGAGAACATTCTCACTTTATGGAACTTTTCACAATAAATATGCAATCTACTTCTCCAAGACGTTCTTATCCAAAATTAATAAAAATTGGCCCAATATAGTTTTCATTTGATTTTTTCCTTCCAAGAGAAGTTTTTTGGAAGAACAAGATAGGCGTTTTACATTCTTGCCTAAAATATGTGATTAAGAAGGGGGAAACTGCTCAGAAAGCCTTTTTGCAACTGTGGATAGTCTATGACGTCAAATTACATTCTCGTTCATCTCAGTTCCAAATCTCAGGAAGAAATTTTGCTTCATCCTCAAATTTTCACTACTGATTTCGGTCACCAGACATTCTTTTACAGTCTTCAGACAAGAGTTCTGTTCTAGGGGGTTAATTCAAAACATCCTCTATTTTTGTTTCAATAGTTTATTTTGAGGTTTACGCTTGGTCAACATTTTTGTTATCATTAATGAATGCTGGATGATGTGAAAGTGCAAGCCGCAGCCTTTTCCAGATTTCCGAATCTGAAGAGAAACGGTAGGAGACTTTCAGTGTTGCGCCAATTTAGTATGTCATCTGACATTTCTTTCCACGTGGTCGGTTCATCACAGGATCAAAGAAACTAACAATGGACGATGTACCGAAATGAAATGACTAAAATATTCCATGGACTCGGTCTTAAGAATCTTACTTTGGATTATTAACCGACATGTCATGACAAAAATTTGTTCACAGTCTCCAGAGAAGTTTTTTGATAGATATTCTTGAACTTACCTCTCTTGGTGTTGGTGCACTCCCTCTTGGTCTCAGCGGGCCAGGCACAGGTAGAAGCGGAGGTAGAATCGTCGAAGATCAAGCCGGGTGGGCAAGGCATCTCCATGGCGACTCCATCGACGCAGTTGAAGAACTTGTCGCAGATCTGTAAGAGAAATAAAAATGTATAACTATTGAATGCTGGGACAATGAAACTGAATTTTTGAAAATGATTCATTGACCAAGAGGTTGCAATATGGTAAAAGACAAAGATAAAAGGATATCCTAATAATAGTTTTAGCTCGTCTACTCGTATGAAGTGGATATTTCGTGTAAGAAAATTTTGTTGGTAAGGAACCAAAGTCAATAATCATCAATAATCCTACATTACTTTTGCTAATCATTTTCATTATTTCCAACAAAAAACCTATGACTATTTGGTGGTGGCTTGATTATTATTACTGTTTGAAATTCGAGGCAAAAGATAATAATTCCTTTGATGTGTTGTGTAAGAAAAAAAGGTAAGGATACTAAGGAAAATCAAATATCAGGAAAAGAAAAATACTTACACCAGCATCAGAATGTCTGAAGAATCCGTTGGCTCTGGGGCATCCAGCAGTTGGCTTGGGATCCTCTGAAACATCATAAAAAAATATATAAATAATATTTGTATATCTTGATCAACGCCACCATCAGCAATAACCCTGGCCAAAGTCCAAGCGGCAATAAAGGCAATCAAAGCAAGTTGAGGTTTGGTGCCTTTAGCAGTAAGTATAAAAACTTTTGGATATGTCCAGAGAAATCGTTTTTGGTTCTCACCAAACATTACAAGCATTGCCCCCAAACGTCACCGAGAAGATCAAAAAGTTTCGCTGGAATCCGCGACGGTCATCAATAATTTTGATTTTCTTGTAGGACCGTAAGCAGTTTTGTTGATCACACGTTCCATAATGTTTGACAGAATTGTAGTGATCGCCATTGGCCGGTTTGGAGTGGTTACTATTCTAGAAAACAGAATGAATGATCACATTTTTCCAACCATAGTGCACCATAAGAGTTTTGTTTGAATATAATGTATTGGGTACTTACGGAGTTCATTCCTGTCTCCACAGTCTACGTTGGATGGGATATCGCAATGCTCCTGTTTGGGGTTCCTGTCTGAGAACACCAGACCATCTGGGCACAGCTTTGATTCGGGCTTGCCTAAAATACAAACCAAATATTGAAAAAAAAACATTTTCATTATTATTGCAGATATGTTTGGGAAAGTGAAGTCAGATACTATTATGCTTAGTACAGTATATAATCAAAAATATTGCATTGTGAGAGTCCGCAAGAAATTTATAAGATTTTTAATTTTGCGTCTCTACGGATATTACCTACCCCTGTTTTTTTCGGCATTACCAAATACCACTCCTTAGAGACAAATTAATAGAGGCATTGAATGATTTAATATTTTTTATCTTTACCAAGCGGATAGGTACATGTCTAAAAATGAGTTCTGGCTCGAATACATATTTTATTTGTACCAGAGTCCCGGAGTCCGAGGACTTTTTCCATAACATGTCACTGTAGAGCCAGCCCCACCAATTTGGTGACGCAGAGATTCCCGGAATCATGGGCTGAGGTTAATCCGGGTCTTGGCTGTGGACGCGTCTGCCTACCTGTTGCGTGGCGGGCCGGATCGATAGATTGGTTGATGAAAGCGTTTTGACCTCTCCAGCCAGACTTTTTCGACCCATACTTCTATCAGACACACTGAGTCCCAGATTCCCACCCACCCCTCATAACTCTTTCCATAAAAAGATCCACCACATGGCATCTCCAGAGACGACATGGGCCCTGATGGAAATTATTTTAGATATGGAAGAGTTGTCAAACAACCGGATAGGTATTGTGACATATGAAATTACATTTATATCAGCTCCAGTATCCAAAATACAGTCCAATATTTTGTTATTAATTATTAAATCTAAATGCCATGCTTGACTTAGATAATTTATATTTTTAATATTTCTTATTGTTCCAACATTATGACCCTCAGAGCAAAAATCAATTTCATCATTAGGTACTGATGTTTGTGAATTTAAATTTCTTACATTATTGCGACAATTTTTATTTTTGTAACAAAATTTAGCAAAATGACCAAAGGAATTACATGACCTGCATCTGACATTGACGGCTGGACATTTGAATTTATGATGTTGACCACATCTTCCACAGCGTATATGCCCACTTGACATTGACGGTGATGATGACTGCGACGTAGACCCATGACGATTGTATTGACTTGAAGATCCATAATGACTTGGACTTGATCCTCTTGGACTTGATCTTCTTGGACTTGATCTTCTCGGACTTGACCCCCTCGTTGCACTTCTATGCCGACTAATCTGATGGATATGTTCTGGATTTGTTTGATGTGCAATTTTTTCAGCATTCCTTTGTGACATTATTATGGTTCTTGCAATTTCTACTGTTTTTTGAAGCGATAGTGTAGAATCTTGCAGAAAACGTTGACGTACATGACTTAAATTTGAGTTCATATTCGCAATAAAAATATCTCTTACCAGAGATTCCCTTAAATCTCCAAATTCACATTGCTTGCTTATATTTTGAAGATCCAATAAAAAATTGTCGATATTCTCAGCATTATTCTGACATCTTGTGAAAAATGAGTTTCTGACCATTGTTAAATTCTTTTGTGGTAGAAAATAAGCATCAAATTTTTCTTTTACTTGTTTAATTTTTACCTCTTCAATATTTATGTTAAATGAGTTAAATATTTCCATGCCTTTTGATCCGATGGAGTGTAGTAAAATAGCTATTTTTCTCTTTTCTGATGCATCCTCCAGGCCTGATGCCAGCAGGTATATTTCAAATGATCTCCACCAATCCTTCCATTCTTGATTATTATTCATACTGTCTGAAATAATCAGACTTGACAATGCATGAAAATCATGCTGCATGTGAACTTTTGAATCCTTCGACATTATGTGATATTATTATACACTTTTTATACTTATGACACTTATTATTTTTATTATCCCACTTCTGACACCATGTTTCAATGTGGGTTTTATGATTTTAAAACACTTGTGACTTATTACACAGACGACATTTTATTCAGCTCTTTATTAGCTCCCTGACATTACACAAGTGAAGTAGACCATAGACATGTTACAATAATCTAGTCATAGTTTATTCATAGAGATGTGACAATAGCCACCTGTGTGGAGCTAATAAAAATAAATAAAAAAGTTCATGATGTTTGATATTGATAGCTGGTTTGAGAGAAAACCAAGAGATGTTTTGTTCATACAAACATATTCCTCAATTTCCTCTGTGAATTTCGACACTACATAACTAATGTTGACTGCAAATATATAAAATAATATAGACATCGACCAACAGCGTGTCCGTACGTTTTACATTTTTTGATTTGTTACTTCTGATGGTACTTAGAATCCTCCAAAATCGTTCATTCAAGTCCAGAGTTAGGAAAGAAAAATGGGAAATATAAATCCTAGATTTTGAAGATTTTATTTAGGCATTATCAGCATGAGAGTAAGAGTAAGAGCGACATTGGCAACAACAGTTTAGTAAAATACCTATTGTTCAAATTACTCCCTCCTAATGGTGGTTATTATATTACCTTGTACGCAGTGGTAGTAGAGGTCGCACTGGAAGGGGTCGGCGTAGAATCCGGTCCTCTCGGGGCACTGGAAGTCATCCTGAGCGAGTGCTAAAGTAAAGAAACAAACTCTTTTAAAAACCACATCTTTGTTGATTTCGTGATAAATTTAATATAGAATAGGTACCTGTACTTATATTTGTACTACGGTACTTAGTGATGTATAATTTATAATGAAAAGTATGTTTTAATTTGAATTTTGTAGTAAATTATGTTAAGAACTTGTCTTATATTAATACAGTGTATTACTAATATTTCAATAAACGCTGATTTTATAGGCTCTGAAACTGATCTGAAAATTGTCACACTGCCTAGCTTATAGCAGCAAATGGAGCTTATAGCAGCAATGGTAACCATAACACGGGCATCAGCCTAGCATGGTGGTCGAAAAATCCACAAATAATGTAACCATAATATTTATGCAATGAATAAAGAAAAATTTAAAAAAAACTCGTTAAAGTTCAGGCAAAACCTTTTTCTTACATACCATATATTATTTACACCACTATTACGAAACTTCAATTTCATAGACAGAGACAAGATTAACTGAACTTACTGGCCAATTTTTAACCACATCAATTTATACAGCAATTAAAAATTCAACATCCTAAATTATGCTTTTTTTCCAACATGCAAAATCGAATAAAGGTTGCTCACATTGCTTTAACTCTAAATGGCAAAATAGAAGTTTACTGGTTGGTAGGAATAATTAAATCTGAATGAAGATAAAGCAATTGTCTGGTTTCTTACAAAAGAGAGAAGTTCTTATAATGGCCCCAGGAAAAGGTTAACAACTTAATGTAAAATGTCACCGAGAAAAGCCGACAGTAATCAGTGCTATAAAATCTAAATTTATGTGACTTCCGTAAATGAGAAAGCGATTTTAATAAGTTATTATCATTATTATAATTATACTTAATTTCGTAATCTTTGTGATTATGACCGTCCATCCGTACGAGCGTGAACGTTTCATAATAGGATTCGACAGAATTTATCAAATTTGAGAGTAGCAAATATTGTCTTCAGTGATTAAATAATACACTTTGAGGTTGTACTCGTTAATTTGTTTAAAATTTAAAAATACATATTTATCGTAGACTGGTTGAAAAGTCGATAGATGTCGCAAATTAAAATAAATACGGATATATGTATTTATCCAAGACTATCTAGATTGCATTTAGTTCGGGTCATCATTAAAATCATTAAAAAAATAGTGGCGGTAGTTCTTAGCCGAAGTATGATATAGTTGAATATGACCAAAGGGGATGGGATCGATTTATCTCAGTGGTTAGTGTGATGTGAGTTAGATGCGACTGTGTCTTTTTCTGATTTTCCGTTTCTAATTTTCGTTTTAGAGTCGCTAATATTGTCTACAATGATTAAAAATAATATTTTCAAATAAAAATTGATACTACACTTTTTGAAAATTCAACACACGTTTTTTCATAATGCGTTACGAACATTTTGAGGTCTTATAACTTTGTTGCTGAGTTGTGATACTGTACAGTTGAAAATGGTTGTGTATATCTAGAAATTTTAGACAAAATCAAATTTAATTTGCTGCTTCCGAAAACGGATTTTAGAATTTGCATGGTAATTTTTAAGAATTTAATGTGTTAAATCTGGTTTTAATCTTTCATTCATTAAAAATGCATAATATATAATAGAATCAAAGGAAAATTTACCATAAAAGTGGGCCGAATATCGCCGTATACCGGCGACAAACCAGAGATATCAATTAATTTTATACATTTTATGTGCGCTCGGGTTCATACTAATAATAGTTTATGTTCTATTTTCCTTGTTTCCATTAAATTATATGAATTCAAAGTGCCAAGAAATATTTTTATTTTATTTTGGCATGGAGCTTAAAAAATATTGTTATTTCTTTGTGGATTTTACACAAATAAGGGGTGCAAGTTTTAAAGAGGTAAGGTTTTTTTAGATTAGGTGTGATTTATCATTAGATTTCTCTTGTCTACAGTGGGTTTAAATGTTCTTGAAAAAAATTGTTTAATTACTGTTTAATTTAATTACTTTTTTTAATTATCTGATAATAAATTCATTCGTTGAATTTAATTTCGACTTGATTAAAAAAATAAACAGTTAAATATGACCGAAGGTGATATGGTCCCATTAGCTCAGTGGTACAGCACCGCTCAGAAAGGCTAAGGTCCTGGGTTTGACTCCTAGATGTGACCTATCTTTTTCTGATGTTTCTGTTTCAAATTTTCGATTCACAGTCGCAAATAATATCTTCATTCGTCCATTGTTACAATTTGAGGTTTTACTCATTAAGGAGGCTCTGCTGAAAACCAGCTTCATTCCAGGAGAAATCCTGAATGTATAGCTGATCAGTGACTAGAATAGATAATAAAAGAACAAAGTGTGTAATACTATAAAAAATCTATTGATGAATAAACGTTTTAATTATTAATATTAGGTAAAAAAAAATTATCCTTTACTCTAATCGATCATTTCCATTAAGAACATATTTAGTGTGATCATCTTCACCTTTCCACGAGTTTAGTCTGAGACATGTTACGAAATGCTTGCATTGCATGAAGAATATTAAATCTGACAGTCGTGGTAGACGTTTAACCGACGTAGTATTTATTGCATAAAGTCGTGACATATGACCCCCCCTAAAGAAAAGAAAGGCATGCATTCAAAATGATCAAGAACTGTTAATTCGTGATACCGTGTTTAAGATAAGATCTTTGTTGCACAATATTCACCGGTGGAAAAAATAGAGTCTGCAGTATTAATCATCAGTAAGGTCATGTGTATAATATTATGACCTGATTTTAACGGGAGACATGACGTATGTTTCTAGTTTGTATGAATTGTGGAGAGGTCATTCTATCAGGACAGACACAAATGATTAATTGCAATGATTTATAGAGTGTTTAATAAAATTATTAGATATTACTTCTAATTTGCGGACGAAATTTATTTATGTGAATGCCGTACAAAAGTCCCAACCGTCTTGTAAGGCTGTATGCTGAGTAAGGAAGGGAATAAAATGGGGAAGAGGATGGTTATAAAGTACCTCATTGTGAATATCTGTTCTTCAAATATGGGTCAATTTCAAACTACATTTTGATTTTTAATTGATGATTTAATGAAAATATCTTTTTTTTACATTAGCACTACACATGAGGCCCTGAGGAAAATGATTTCTCTCCTGGGCTTATGTCATCTGTATGGGTGTTATGTGGAGAGTCGTTTTAAGAAAAGAAAGGGAAGAAAGTTCTGGAAAGGAAAAAAATGCATGAGGGATGGGTAGGAATCAGGAGTCAATGTGTTATGTATGAATCCATCCCTCACACTCATATGGAAGGCGATATGTCGAAAGAGTCTGAATGGAAAGGTCTCCCTCAAATAAGGGAAAACGCATGTGCCATCAAACAAACCTCACCCTATGACCCTGGGCACCAATGCTAAAGACACCACACTTAGCGAACTCATTGAATTGACCTATGGCAGAGGTGTTGGTTATCCAATAAATGGTTCCTGGGGCGTCGGTAAACAAAACCTTCTCCATAAATTGAAAGTCTAATACTATATGAAGATTTGATAAGCACAGTTATACCTTGTTTTAGAATGGACCAGATTAAAGATTCTCACCTAGCGCTTGCCTCCTCGTGGACTATCACCAATCTTGTCTATAGTTATACTAATACTTATTTTACCTTGATTTTCCGATAAGCACTTTCATACTGCTTACTGACCACGTGTGCAGGGATACTGAGGCATAGATTCGATCAAAATTAAATGTAGATTCGTTCATTAAATGAGTCCTTGCGAGAGCCTTGAAGGAGTAACCATCTGTTACTTATAACAGGGCGGGTAAGTGGTGAATAACCTCCAATGGAACAGATTACACCTTAACAGACATTTTCGGACTGGTAAAACTTTAATTTACTTTAGGGTGAAAACCATTTTTAATATTTTCTATTTCAAAAATGAAAATTATTGGTTACACAAAATACTCAATATTTATTTATCACGAAGGTGGCATTTGATGTAATTATTCATTACGAACGGTTTTACTGGTTAATTAATTAAAATAATACTGCAATGTCTAGTACCGGTAGTTTATCACATAAACACGTAATTTAATTATAAATTTACCTACGTACAAATATGTAAAAGCATACAGGATATTTACAGGACACGATTTTTTTATAATTCGTAGCATACCATGGTGAGTGGATTATTTAAAATTGTCTCCAAGTGGGAAAAATTCCTCGGCACGATAATTAGCTGAAATTAAGTGGCTAAACCACGCTTGTCTGCCAGATGTACATAAAGACGAAGGTCACAAACAACCCAAAAGAGTGTTAAGAATAATTGCACAGCTATTTCTGTCTGAATATTTTGGAAACGCAATGATTTTTTAGATAGCAACGTCGTTTTAAATTTTGGGTCGATCGGTAATTGAGGTAATTGTGGTAATTGTTTGTAATATTAATATTCTCAAAAATATCCACGCTCTTTCAGGGGTTTGTGCGTAGGAACAGTAAAAACTTTACAGTATTTTATATAACCACTGGAGCGAACATGCGAAATAAATCAATTTGCCTCGATTGCTCGAGATTTCCCAGAAGATCATTATTTTAAATTTTCGCTAGAAAAACCAAACCGTCAAATTTTTACATGGAGACATAAAAACTTATTTTAGTGCTTTATAGCCAATGAATTAACCTGTATTTTACCTTTGATTTATAAAAATATAAGTATTAAAATATCGTAAAGTTTATAAACGCGCGAATCCTGTATATTTTTTACTTTGAAAGTGCCTTAAGGGGTACTTATTCGATTCAACATAGAATATTTACGATTTATATAATATGTTGTCTGGTATACTTGATCATGAAAGGTGCATTTCTATGGAAAAAGGACTTAATTTTAACAGCAAACAGCTGATCAAAAATTCACAATGTTCGGATTTGTGACATTTACGGTCAATAAAGCATTTCAATAGCTTCGTTTTAAAATAAATGACTCTCCATGGAAATGTTTTAAATAATTACAATAATTTTTTTACGAATGCTAGGAAAATGCGGTTCAATTTTGGACCGCTAACAATCGCAGAAAAATAGAAGTGGTCCATTTTTCGACCATAATCGCTCTAGTATAACTTTCTCAGAAGCAATCTATTGTATTTGTTTAGTGATAAATTGAAGATGTTCACAGACCATAATTATTTTCCTATCCATTGTTTGCTCACATAATAAATTTTTCGACACGATCTGATATTTTTGTAGTGAAATATGAGGCTATATAAAATTAATTCAGAAAAATACTTGAAATATATATGACTCTGTTAATGAATCATGCATTTTATTTTTCCCCTGGTGCTATCTCATATCAGAAGTTGGTTATTGTAGAGTTTAGACAACAGTTCTCCAACTCGCCTTGGAAGGAGATTACTTATTTGAAAGGAATAAAGTTATTTGTGTTAATCTGGGATTTATTAATGCTTCGCGTGTACAAGGGGTGATCAAACTCTGGTACCCAAACTCCGAACTAAACTACCTGCCATCTAGCGGACTTTCAAGACAGCTCTTAGCACTACCCTCAATGTGACAAACTCGGAAGCTTTTAGATATACCACAGTTATCATCAGGAGAATCTTTATTCTACTTATGAATCGCTTTTAAAAATCAAAGTTATATCAATTTCGTGATAAATAAATTTGACGCACAAACAATTTCGTGATAAATAAATTTGATGCCACAAATAATTTCGTTATTCAAAAATTGATCCATATATAATTTCATGATTAAAGAAAAATTATGCCATTATAATTTTGTGAAAAATTATTGATAATCCATAAGAAACTTCGTGAATAATTTCATGTCATGATGTGTTGCGTCTTACCTGGCAATGTCTTCCATCAAATCAAAAGTACAAACCTTAATATATTTTCAATTAAAAATAGTCTGACATGATTCAAGATTTTTGCAGCCAAAAGTATTTACGTTATTTATTTTTGGGGTGTTATGCCGTATTGCGCCACCTACTTCTTTAGGCAATGTTTCGGACAGCGTTAAAATGTCCATCATCACCTCACACATCTGCTTTGATGATGGACAATGTACGCTTTCCGATACGTTGGCAAAAAAAGGAGGTAGCGCAACACAGCATAACACCCCAAAAATAAATAACCACAATAAAAATATTTCGATTTTTTTTCTTTTTATCTACTGATTCTTGTAGATTGCAACTAATTTTTACATAACTAATTTTCTTATTATTTCACGAGGCCACCGCAAATCTATGTCATAATAATAATTGTGATGTATTTGGAACATGAATATTTCACCTTTTACTAAGTACTGTCAACGATTTGCAAACGGTTACACAACTCAGTCTAAGAGAAAATGGGAAAACATTTCACTATTAAACTTTTCAAATGTCACAACAAATATTGTGCGTACTCTCTGCCAGTTACTCAGGTGTCAACTTCTAAGTAAAAAGCTAGCGTAACCACAGATGAAATCCTGTATAACAATATTTTATTTAATGTTGAATGCAAATCAAGGAATTTAATTGTTACGACCCTTGTATTCTAGTCCTCTTCATTGAATTCGAAAATAAATATTTGTCATTAGTCATTTAAAAAAAAAAGCAAATGGTCGCAACTGGGACTCGAACCTAGAACCTCTGAACCCCAGAACTGTGATCATTGTCTTTTTATCTTTTTCTATGTCTTGTTCTCTTTCATATTTTCGTTTGGATTATTATTGTTATCTTCTTCTTCAATGATATACTACATTGATGGAAATAACCTTCAAAAGTTATGAAAAGATAGTTTTATTATAAAAAATTGAATATTCATTTAGACTTTTATAGAAAGTCAATATTTCCATATAAATAAAATCGGATATACCCATTTATTCGTGATGCTATCTAGGTTACAAACCAATTCTTAGAATTATTGTTTCCAATAAAAAGGGTAGTTGCCTATAATATGGAGAAAAAATTTGTTGAAGAAAATAAATATTGTTGATTCTAAATTTTTTAATATGAGATTGACTAATATGACGGTTTGACAGTAGGTAGCAATAGGTAACATTTATCTTTTTCTATATTTCTGTGTCTTGTTTTCTTTCATATTTTCGTATCTAATGATTATTATTTTTATCTTCTTCTTTAGTGATATTTGTAATTACTATTCGAGGATACCTAGCATTTGCTAAGAGCCAGTGGGATCATGGCAACCCCAATGGGATATATTGTGAGGTTTAAAATGAAGGGAAAGAGAAAATGTTGTAGGTAAGAACATGGCTATTCAGATCTGGCCACTAAATATGGCTATACACATTTCAATGGTGGTCTTTCACAAGGACAATACATATGCAATCTATCACTTTGGAAGGTGCTGCAAAATAAACCATTATGTTTTTTTTTGTAAAATAACACAATTAATTAATTTTATTTGGATAGGCTAGGTTTCGAACCCGCGACCTCAGACTTTGGAGACAAGGGTCCTAACCTTTTCGCCAAGGAGTTCTCAATTATTTATATAAACTAGACGAAGCAAAGTTTGTCACTCGTATTATAATATGCTTTAATCTGTTTTTGTTTTTTTGTTGTTGTAATGTTACATATTGTAGCCTTAAAGTCAAACAACGTTATCTGCGAAAACACACAAATAATTCTAGGTCTCAAAGTCAAATAACACTAACTACAAAAAACATACAAATAACTGGAGGGCTTATATCAAAAAATAATTTCAGCGAAAAACAAGCCAATTCTAATAAATTATTGGTATATCTTTTTGTAAATAACGTTGTTTGACTTTAAGCTCTCTATATACTCTTTCGCCCAATACAATAATTAATATGCAGCAATACACTCGTATTATAATCTGTTTTTGTTTTTTGTGTTGTTGTAATATTAAATATCGTAATCTTAAAGTCAAACAACGTTATCTGCAACAAAACACACAAATAATTCTAGGTCTAAAAGTTAAATAACGCTGACTACCAAAAAACATACAAATTACCCGAGGGCTTAAGTTAAAAAACATTTTCAGTGAATAATATGTCAATTCTAATAAATTATTGGCACATTTTTTTGTAAATAACGTTGTTTGACTTTAATAAAATAATTAATATGCAGCAATATACTACACATGTTATTATAATACTTTAACTAAAACATGTGAAAACCTCAGCGCAGGTTTTCTTAATGAGAAGTTCACTAAATTCTGTAACATAATATACTCGTAAATCATTTATCCTTGTATATCAATCCTTGCTCCCTTACGCCCAATATTAATACTAGTGAATATTATTCATATAATATAATACGATAACTTTGTACCTATCAATGGAATATTCGTAATTTCTTTGCTTAATATACGTTAAACCGAACGGAAAATAAATAAATTTTAATGAAGAATGTTCACGTAATCCTTTGAAAAACTGCAAGTCGGAATCAATTCAATCAGCTTTGGGCGTGCAATTTATTAATAAATTAATTTTGTTATTATGTTATTATTCCTTTTTAATGTTGGCTTGAAATGCCTACTAACAAAATATGGAGCAAACTAATACAATTTTCAGTCAGAAGTAAGAACAATCATGTTTATTCGACTTGAAACTTGTATAAATTGTATCCATTTTGTATAACCGGTTGAAATTACAATATATAAACTTGTTTTGAAACTCGCTGTTGAAAATTCTCAATGCGTTTGGGATAAATTCCGCTGTAAACGTAAATAAATCAAGTAATAATTTTTATAGACATGAAGTTGCTCGTTTCCAAATATGTCTCGAAAGTGTAGGTACTTTCGTGATAAAATGAATTCTTGTTTGTTAGAGTTTATTATACAATTTTATAAAACTGAAGTAGGTTCGTTAATACATCTACCTACATATATATACAACAAAAAAATATGCTTACATATATTTATATATGAGTAAGTATGTACATGAGATGTCTATGCGTCGCCAAACCATTCATCCGATTGAGATGAAATTTTGTGGACTTTATACGGTGGTTTTTTTATTATTTTATAATGGTGAGTTCTGACATCATGAAATTATGCGTTGCTAACCATTCATCCGATTGCAAAGAAACATGCCCGCGATGGTTTCTAAATATACTGGTGAACTCCGGCATTATGAAATTTGAATAAAAAATTGCAATAGGTGGCACGCGAGCTGTTTGAACACTAAATGTACCGGGACTGAATGTATGGAATGCGGGAGGGTGGAAGGGGAACTCAGGGGGGTGGTTAGCGTTGTACTGACTTTACAAGGTTGGGAACAGTTAAGACCCTTGTGCGGTATTCTCAATAATAACAGCTTTTTTGATTTTGGTTTCCTATTGTAAGCGGCATTGCGAGCTTAAAGCGGTTTTGTTGACCTAGAATTTCTAGTCGGAAATGTCGTGTAAAGTTCATGGAGTCAATCGCTCACCGTTCGAGAGCTCAGCTATCTCGGACACCTAGATAATCTATATTCCTGACTTGTAAATATAGTTGGCACCATGTTAATTGATTGAAAATGCCTTTTATCACACATTTATTGGTTTGCCAACCATATATTTTACTTTTATAAATCGATTCCTTAATTTTATATATATTTTATTAGATGTGTTGTACAAATTATACTACAAATTAAGCCAGTCTTGAACAAGGAATGATTCTTTTTTATAAATACCGAAAAATAATCCAAAATGCTTCGATCTAGTGGGACTATGGCGTCTCCAATAGGGCTATGTTATGAGGCTGAATGGAGTGAGGGGAGGATGTAGGATAAGGGAAATAGAAAGTTAAGAAAGGACCTGGCTATCTGATCACTAAACATAGCTAAAACCATATAACAAGAGTATCTACCACTCTGATTGTAATAATTGGGATTGTTAATAGAACATAATATTGCATTGTGACAAGTGGCGGTTTGTGAACTATACCTTTGGGAGTTCAATCTAAATTTAAAAAAAGAGGAAAAAAGCCCTAAGATCCATGAATAAACCTTATATCTGGTCTTTTTTGAGATTTTAAAGATCTAGAGCAATTTCAACACTTCACTGCACCCGAGATTAGCGGATGAACCTAGCAATTAAACCATCCGTGGCTAAATAATTTAATGTCATAGGTTACAAAAAATAATTTTAATTACGAAAACAATGTAAAAAGCAACATATTTTTTAAAAACTTAAAACTTTCCATTATCATCGAAAAAAATCTTTCAATTCCTGCAAAATATTTTACCGTACAAATTTGATGTTAAAAACGTTCATAGGTACTGCGCACTCAGGAAGCTAGTGGTTTCCCAAGGTTTTCAGATCTATCACTCTGGCGCCACCAGTACGTTTTATATGAACCTAAGAAATATGACAGAAGGTCCCATAGGTGCTGGTATACATAACGCACTTATAAGATTTGTGATTCATTTCGGATTTGCTCTTGAGCAGTGCGAGTATATTTTGAATAGTAGATTTTTAGCACGGTATTTGAAAGGCGCGCTGTTAAAAGTATATTTTTATGGGAGCACGAATGTTCTTTAGAAAAACCGCCACTGATTTGTGAACATTAGTTCGATAGTTCAAATATGTTAATTTTTAATTTACCTCATATCTCAACAGAGTAATTATCGCTTAATTGAATCTTTACTCGATTTAGTTCATTCCTTTCACACTAAGTGCTTAAATAGATACATTAATTCTTCAAATTGACCTACATTACTTTGAACTGATTGATAAACATTCACTTATTCACTCCATGCACTTCGATTGCATTTCATCTTTGGAATTATTATTACATGCAATAATCATGATTGCAAAAACCGAAAGGAAATAAACATTCTTTCTTAAACATTGTACAACAATCATACTTTGCTTTCAACTAACTACTTTTTTAATATGGCGTAATGAAGACATTCCGCACACTCAACACATGTGAGCAATGTACAAAGAGTTAAATAAATATATTAAATTTCTAATAGATACCACTCTCCGTTCAAATTAGGGGTCATCTAATAATTGTAATAAATACTAGCTGGGGTAACCGGCTTTGCTCAGGGAGTTCGAACCTTACTTACAAAAAAGGCTTCGAATGATCCACAATATTCCAGAACATTCTACAATATTCGAGAGTGTTCTGGAATGTTCCACAATTATATGTGATGTTCCGGAATGTTCCCAAACGTTCCAGACTATTCCTGAACATTCCAGAATGTTCCGGGATGTTCTGGAATGTTGTGGAATGCTCTCGAATAATTTTCTGAACTGTTCTTGAAATTTCTAAAGGGCGAAACTTCCAGCCCTTATGTCTTCAAAAGCACGCGCTTCAGGTAAAAACGGGAACTTTCTTCATACATCGGGGATAGAGAGCTACCACACCATATAACTCTGTTGATCGTACCGGGACTCGTTTCTAAATTTTAGCGGGACGCATACTTTCATAAATCTTCTTTTATAATATATATTGATTATATTTCCTTTCACAGAAAGACGAGTAATTTTCCGATTACGAATCACCTTAAAACAATTATTTCGAATCTGTGTTAAGATATTATGAAAAATATACTTATTAATTATTGTATGTGTTCCATGACTAGATTTTGAGCAATATGCTTTACAGTACTAAACATATTTTGGTAAAAGCTTTCATTAAACAATGTTTTGAATGAGGTTTAAAGTAGTTTTGTCCCAATTTTAACATATTAAATTGCTGAAACATAGGGCAGTCACTTATAAAAAGAAAGAAATATTAATGCAAAACTACTCGTATTAAATTAAATTAAGTTATTCATAATTAACTTAAGAATTATAAATTCACAATTCCCTAAAACAGTCATGAATATTTAATTAAATTAAATTAAATCCAATTCAACTTCAGAAATATCTCATATAAGAACAAAGAAAAATTAACGTACCTACCAAAATATATCGACATGAAATATATAACAAAAAACTTTAATTAAAAATTATCTAAAGTTGTACGAAAGACTATTATTACACATATGCCCTGATGATGTACACTATAACGCAAACCGGAACGTTGGCTAAAGAAGGAGGTAGCGTAACACGGCGTTATTACCCCAAAAATAAATCACGATTTTAAGACCCACTTATCTTTTTGTTGTGTTGCTTAACTTATAGGAACATTTAATATTTTTATTAATTTATTACTTAGATTGAGTACAACATTGTGGCTGCTTATTTCTTACAATTATTATAAATTAAACTACCAAGGTAAAAA
Source organism: Limnephilus lunatus (assembly GCA_917563855.2). Classification (NCBI taxonomy): domain Eukaryota; kingdom Metazoa; phylum Arthropoda; class Insecta; order Trichoptera; family Limnephilidae; genus Limnephilus; species Limnephilus lunatus. The sequence continues at coordinate 42,238,849 of OU830596.1, forward strand.
AAAATATTTGTGCAATATGCAATTTATGTCGAAATAAAAAATTTCAAATATTTATAGATTTTAAAACTGTCTTTCACGGCATGACTTTTGATTTAGTTGTTTTATATATAGCGAATTTGTAATTATATTATTATTATTATAATGTTCTAAATTTGATGACAAAAAATAAAGAAATAACCAATGAATATAAGAAATTTTAAAAAAATACTTACCGCAAACTAGGACGAATCCGAACACTGCCAAACTGATGCACTTAGAAGCCATTTTAAATTTAATTTAATAATTAAACTCTATCAAAATATTTAATATAACCAAATGAAAGTCAGTGAAAAACTGCTTGAGAAATTATTGTATTATGCGACAGTCTTTGGCCGTTCTGAATCGAACACTACCGACTGTACCAGCCTGATTCAAACTTTACAAGTATAGACCAAGGTAGCGGGTGGTCCTTGATAACTTGACGCATAAATTTAATAGTTATTTTATGCTTTAATTTGAATTCTATATTTCGTCATGCTTTTACCCATAATAATAATTGCACATGGTAATTGGCGGGTTAAATGATTGAGGATATCGACGGATTGTCGTAGTTCTTGTTATAGTTGCCTCGTTAGTAATTTGTGGTTTCAACATGCTCACTTTAATTATCAATTATTTTGATAATTAGTATAACTGTGTTAATGATGTGTTTAATTTTGACACATTTTTCATTAACCAGTTCTTCGATTACTTCCAGGTTTATAGTCTTGGTTGATATTGAAGAAAATGCAGTCAAATTCACGTCATACGTTTTGTAAGAATCAAAAAATGACTCAAGACGCTGTCCTTCTATCGAATTGAGCCATTGTTTTGCATCAGCTCTACACAGGAGGCCCTGAGAAAAATCATTTTTCATCTTTGGGGATGCTGTCTGGAGGGTCCTTTTAAGAAAAGGATGGAGAGAAAGTTCTGGGAAGGAAAAGGTATGAGGGGTGGGTAGGAATCTTGGGTTCAGTCAAGTTCAGTGAGTCCAGGTCAACCGCCTACACATCCAGACAAACCTCACACCATGAATTCGGGCACCCCCGCTAAGTCACCAAACGTAGTGAACCACTTGGGGTGACCTATTGCAGAGTTGTTGTTTATCCAATAAATGGTTACTGGGCGGCAAATGCAGCATTCATTAAATACGAGTATTAAACTAACGTTGACATTTTTTTTCCTGAAAGTTTTCTCTTCTACATTCATTTTTCTATATTTTCTTTTTTTATATTAGCTGTACAAAGGAAAACAATTTCACTCGTCTTTGGGGGTGCTGTGTGGGAGTATTTTTAGGGAAACGAAGAAGAGGAAGTTCTGGGAAGGAAAAGGGGTGGATAGGGATCTGGGGGTCAGTGTGTACGGACGTATGAAGCCATTCCTGTAAGGTGCAAGGCGATGGATCGTGAGAGTCGGGCTGGAGAAGTCAAAAGGTCTCCCTCAACCAGTCTCTTCCGATCCGACCAACCACGTAGTAGGTGGATAAACGCATGCACCACCACGATTTAGACAAACCTTTGTTTTATAACATTATACGATACCACACAAGAACTTAATTGTTACGGTGTTAGACAAGGGGTGTTATATCGAAACTTGGTTGGGCGAATTTGTGCGCCTGGTTAAGGAAGGGGTTGTATGAAAGGACAGGTTATTCCAAATCAGCGGATCAGAAAAACGAGTCGTTTTCACATAGCCGTCAAAACTACTAACTGCGAACAGGTGATCTATTCTCGTTCAGAGAGTTTCTGGCAAGTGCACACAAAATATCAATGCTGTTTTACCGAGCAGGCTGTATTGAAATAACTACAGAATTTACTAGTAAAAAGTACGCTACTTCTATGCAATGAAAATGTTAATCAATTAGCGCTGAATTTGAATTAATCAAATTAAAAGCACTCCTTTGAACGACATACAGCGCAGTTTTAGCGGGCAATCCTTGCTTTAATACACTTGTACATAATAATGCAATTGTCTTTTAATCCTATACTTAAGTATTTAACTAACGTGATAGTACCATGCACTTATTTATGTGAGTACCGCGCAAGAGTCACAATGGCCCCAAAAAGTCTAGATCCAGTGAGATTATGGCATGCCTCATAATAATAATTGATAATTGGCTAATTTATATAGCGCCGTTTTCGTGGAAAATCACCTCAAGGAAAGAGGTCCCGAGGAAAAATCAATCCCTTAAGACCTATGTCATCTTTGGGGATGCTGAGTGGGGAGTCGTTTTATGGAAAGGCAGGAGAGCAGTTCTGGAAAGGTAAAAGGTATGAGGGGTGGGTAGCAATCCAGAGGTTAATGTGTTCATGAGTAACGGTAAATGATTACATCCTTCTCGAGAGAGTCCGGATTGAGAGATCAAGTGCTCTCCCTAAACCAATCTCTCCCAATCCTGCCCACCACGCAGTAGATGAGTAAACGCATCCGCCGCCGAGAACTGGACAAATCTCACTCTAACCCAAGTCGCCAAACCACTTGGGGCGACCTATGTGCAGGGTTTTTGGTTATCTAATAAATGGTTCCCGAGACTGCAGTACCCATAACCGCCTCTCAAATTAGGAATAGGGGAAGAGGAAGATGAGAAAGCGCCTGGCTTTTCAGATCTGGTCGCAAAAAGCGGCTGCAGCCATTTCAAGCAAAGTTTCGATTCTAAATTTAATCTTTTACCATATTGAAAGTACCTTTCACTCAGGAGAATATCCTACCGGTGTATTAGTATATTACAAAACGTTAAACAACATCTTTTTTCGTAATAAATAATAATTCATTCCAGTTTTCATCGCTTTGGAAGTAATAATAGCCTAATAATTAATATGATAATGAATATATTATGTTTAGTACCGGAAATAATATTATTCAAATGATGGTTTCTCTTATTATAATAATTTATTTGGTGATTTTCTTTGGTATGAAACGATTCTTAGTTATTTTTCTATGAATCGAGTTTTAATATCAAACGTATGTTAATTTGATTAAATGAGTTTCAGACAGCCTTGTAATGCCCAACATCAGGCCAGAAATGTAAAATGTTGAATATATGAAAATGTAATTGACAAATTAATAAGTCTTCAACAAAGCAGAAAGATATTATTCGATACCATCAAGCGATGTATACAAGTGCTTTGAAACAACCGGCCCACGAAGAAATAATAACAGAACTTAAATTAACTTTCACATAAGTTAAATTTCATCTTTCGCTCAGTTTGAGTGTTGGTGACATTTTATAAATCCGACGGGAACTGGTTCCAAAAATAGCCTCGAATCCACTGTGACCATCCACCTCGAACCCACCTCAAATCCTCAAATCCTCGAATCCACTGTGACCCAGTGACAGCTAGTCACCGGGACAAAGTAACCTTGGTAGACAATGACGCAATATGTAATAAATAGACGCGAGGTAAAAACCACAATCTCTCCATGTCTGGAAAGATCATGTAGGTACAAATTAAGTAATGGATAGCCGTACTCAGGCCCGGACTGGCCAGGTCCACAGGTCCGAGATCGCGGAGGGCCCCCAGCGCGAGGGGCCTCGAAGGGGCCCCACAAAACGTACAAAAAAAAGTTTTTTGTCTTGTTGGTAGTTATTTTGTGTTCTTGGTAATGTTTGTTTACATTTTTGAAAAAAAATTTACATTTTCCAAAAGCAGAAAATGTCCAACAACTGTATTATTTTTCTAATCATTATTTTTACTACACAAATAATTTTGACATAATTCATTAATGCTTTGGTGTGAATAAAATCCTGCCCTTTATTTTGAACTCCGTTATAATTATTGGCAATTCTACAGCATGCGTTTAGTAGTGTTGTGGTATCCTAAAAATACCGTGAATTTCTTATTTTAATAAATAATAAAGTCAACAAAAGTCGAAAATCATAATATTCGTATAAAAACCTATCTGAATTTCTTCTTCTTTATAGGTGCCAATAAAGCGTAGAAACGCGTTTTCATTGTTTTCAAGCACCTAATTTTCAAAAATTATCCGGCGGAGCCCCCCGGACCCCCCGCTTTCTAGAGCCCTCCCCCCCCCCCCCTACAGGTTGTAACCCCCCCCCCCCCCCTTACACTTCAGGGGGCCCCTTTACAGGTTTTAGCGGAGGGCCCCAAATGGTCCCAGTCCGGGCCTGGCCGTACTCTCTCGACCAAAAGCCTTGCACAGCAGTGGAAGGGAGGGATTTTGTAACTTTTAGACTCAATAACCCCCCAGATTCCTGCCCGACCCTCACACATTTTTGTGTCCCAGAACTTCCTATACTTTCTTTATTACTTAAAAACCTACACACTTCAGACGTCATCCCAAAAGACGACATAATGTTAATGTAAAAAAAATCAGAGTGTGCAATTCACACGCGGTAGGAGTTAAGTCCTCAAAAAACTAAAGTAGACAAGATTAGGGGATGAAGCACCGCACAAAGAGGAGACCGGTAAGCTACGAAGCATCACACTCGAATTCCAATTAACCTTTTCCTATACGCTTGGTCATCTTATTAGTATATGAGTTTTTTTCTTCAGAGTCGCTAGATGTCGCTTTCTTTTGTGTTTTCTTTTACCTGCTCATTTTGGAGTGGTTTGAAGATTGGATATTGATTTAGAAATTTATTTATTTTTGGATTTCGTAGGCTTCGATCCCTGGTCCGCAATTTTTTTTTTTTACATGAGTTCCACACAGGAGGCTATTGCATCTTTGGGATGCTGAAGGGCTTTTTGGGGAAAGAAAGGAGAGGAGAGTTCTGGGAAGGAAAAGGGTTTAAGGGGTGGGTAGGAATCTGGGGTTGAGTGTATCCTGGTCTAAAATGTCTGACCGCTGAGGTTCGTCAGGCGCTTTATACCACTACACCATAGGAAACTTGCGTAGGACTGTGGATTTATCGTATCATATTGGAACCGAGTGTTATAGTGGAATATGAAATCAAAGTATATTGTGATCAAAGTGCACTGACTATTAAACCAGCTATGCAATGAAATTTATGCATTTGATGTTTAGGTAAAAACTAAGGGGGGGGGGGGGGGGGGGGGCTGCTGAGAAAAGATGCGTTTTTCCATAATATATTTCTTACTATTACATCTCCCTTTTTTTCATATCTACGACTTTAGCACATACATAAAAAATGAATATTACAAGTTTGGTTACTTTTTGTTCACCCGGTAGGCGCAGGTTTGCTTTAAGCCAGGTCGGACATTTCATACTGTGTTCTCGGGCCTTTCACCACATACAGTACAAGAACCGACATTCCCAGTACGTTTCTCTCACCTCCTCGCTGAGCTGTGCTCCTGGTACTGATACGGTACACTTGTATGGGGGATTCCTACATCTGAACGTTCCCTATCTCTTTGCTAGTTGATTCTTGGTTCATCAACTATCCCAAAACAATTATTGAAAGACTCTCAGCTGTAAACGGAAAATGTTACTTGTGCGTTGATTGAGGTCTTGGCTAGTAGATGAATTATTGAACCCGACCCGAGAGCATTTATTCTCAGCCACTAAGAAATTATTAATGCGAAACACTGCGAATAAACGCAAAATCATGCTTGGACTGAAAATTTGATTGATTGGAAATATAACAGATGATATAACAGATGACAGCCTTTTAAATAATCAAGAATTTTTTTAAGCCCAGTAAAAACTAATATTACAGGCCTATAAAAAGTCTAATTTTGCAATATTTGTGCAAATTCTCAAACATAAAATTTTCTTTTCTTATACAGTTTTGTATAATTTGCCAAATTAAGTTCTTTAGAAAATGTTAGGAACACGTTTTAACATTTATGCCTTGTTTTCGATGATTTTTATTTGGATATTTATTTTTATTATGAAATTGTAATATCTAAAAACAGAAAAAGATTCTGTCACATCTGGGACTCCTATTCACATATTATATTCATTTTCTTAACGTATATTTTTATTGGCTGATATCTTTATGTATGATTGCAAGATTCAAACCCGAACTAAATGCTATCTAGATAGTGTCTTGGATAAATTTGTATCTATTTTTGTTTTTAAATATTTCTGCAAGAAACTTATTTTTAACCTAATGAGGAAAACTTTAAATTATATTACCTATTTAATTAAATGAAGACAATATTAATGAAACTCAATCAAAAATCTGAAAACAGAAAAATCAGAAAAAGATACGGTCACATCTTGAACTCGAACACAGGACCTTCGCCTTGCCGGGGCGCAACTCTACCTTTAATGTGTTCCTATCCGATTCGGTCATATTTAACTGTATCGACTAAGAACTACCAACATTATCTTCATTTTATTAACGCATTTCTATGTGTTTTTTTGTATAAAGCAAAACATAAAGACTGCGCAATATCCTACGATTCCGATTCGCGTTTGATTCTGTGCTTCAACTATCTCGAAATATTTATAATCATTAGTCATTCACAGTTGATTCAACAATTTTTTAACGACGTATGTCTTTAGTAGTTGATTTATGATTCAACAGATATCTATAAACAATATAATCAAATTAGTGGAATCAGACAAAGACATAAATGTAGAATATGGTTGGTCAATATTTGTTCTCGTGGACTATTAATTGTTAAGATTTGTACTGATTTTGAACCGTGTTTTAAACCAACAAATAATGCGTCCGAATTGTGCAGTTAATTTTACTAGTGAATTTTAATTAATATTAGGCAATTAATTAGTTGCATGTTTTCATTTCTACAAGAAGCAGTCTTAAACGGCTACCGAAATTAGCGACCAACTTTAAAATAGGAATTCTCAGATTCAATAGCGACCAATTTTAAAAGGGGAATTTTCAGATTCAATTGCGACCAATTTTAAAAGTGGAATTCTCAGATTCAAACGCGACCGACTTCAAAAAAGGGAATCTCAGATTCAATCGCGACTAATTTTAAAAGTAGAATTCTCAGATTCAATCGTGACCAATTTTAAAAGTGGAATTCTCAGATTCAATCGCTACCCATTTCAAAAGAGGAATTCTCGGATTCAATCGAAGATCTAAATCTGTTCATATAAATGGGAACGAAATCGAAAATTGAGACATCAACGAAAATATATTTGTCTAGTAGTACTTGTGTATACATACATAATATATAATAAAAACAATTTAAAAAAAACCCTACTCATATTCGTCAGAACTTTTATTCCAACAATTTAAAGTCAGAAAATTAAGTGCAATATATTTTTATCATGCAACATTACAAATTTATAAAGATAATATTCAAAATAAAGTTGCACCATTTAAAAACAACAGAAATCTTAGACAAACATCAATACTTCCTACTCCAAAATGTAAAAAAAACACTAGGACAGTTAAGTCATAAATATCTCGGAGTAAATTTTTTTAATTCGCTTCTTGAAAAAATCAGAAACATGAACAGTAATATCAAAAAATTTAAAATTCACCTTAAAAATTATACCGAAAATTTTAACTGAATATAAAAAATAAAACAATTAAACCAATATAATAACACCCCCATACACACAAGCCCTGCTTTTTTATGGGGATAAATCAAATGTGTACACATATTATGTAATTAATTATTATATTGAATTTATTGTAATTTATATATCTTTCTTTGAATAAAAAAAATTAAAAAAAAATATCTAATTATGTATAACTTATAAAGTGAACAGTGAATCCAAATCAGATTAAAATGTTGAACAAACCAGTTTCTTTGGCCTGTAATCGTAGTGAAAAATCTTAGGTAACCTCATTTTATATTCAAATAGGGTATTTACACAACTACGAATACAGTTAAAAATGTGGGAAAGGTTTAGGGTTAGTTTTCTGATTCTGATCGTTGTATTATAAATGTGTAAATCTAATGTCTTCAATCTAATTATTGATTTGAAACTTGCTAAAACGTCATAATGACATAAAAAACGCCACTAACTGGTAAGACAGTTGTTACCGACTTTGGCGCCGTGACGTCAAAGCCGCCGAATTCATGAATAAAAATGAACCTGTCGTTTTGGCGGCAGATCAAAATGGCACATTTAAAATCGTCATTGAAACTGTATTCGTCAGCGTAAAAATAAAATAAAAACACCTTAATAATCGTATATTTTTTTTGTGAATAAAAACATAGTGAAAATAGCCTATTGTATATAACATTAAATGTTCCTGATTTCGAGAATGAGAATTGGTTACTGCTCTACTGCAGCTCATTTGTTTAAAAAATTCTGCCAGTGCGGTGTGAAAGAGGAGATCCTTTACGACCTTGACCATATCACCTTCAATTGTAAAAATCATTCTTCCTTCAAAAGCATAAAAATATATCGTTTCCTTAATAAAATCACCCACAACAATTCTCGCGTTTTTTCAGTTCTATATAAGTGCATAGACTTGATTGACATTTGATTTGTCCTGCCCGCTTATAGATTATCCTCAAAATTTTAAGTATCTTTTCTAACTTTATCGATACAAAGAACTCTTTTTAGGGTGAATTGCCTATTTAAAAAAAAGTTTTTTAATTATTGTAGAAAAACAGTTTTTCCTTTCACATATTTGCACGGATTTAATTGACGTAGAAAGGCATTGCATTACTATTGTAAACTGAATAAAATTATTGTGTAACGTGATTGCAGTAATTAGCATTTGAGACGGATGTTTATTTCGACGCATTGTCAATGTATTGACGATCGCAATAATATAATGGTTACTTGTTATAATCTGATGTAAATTGCAGCAAATAGGCTTTTGCATGATTAAAAAATGCGTCAGGTTGAATAATAAGATACCTGCACGTAAAGTACTAAAAGAAAAGTTATGTTGTATTTTGTTAAGTGTTATGTATTTATTACCAGTATTATTTATCGATTTTTTTTTGTTTATTTATTTTTATCAAATTTAATTTGAAGAACTCCATTTTATTTTTTGTTTCTTCTATATATCTTAATATATAAAACAAAGTCGGGTTAGTTATACCATTTATAACTCAAGAACGGCTGGACCAATTTTTATGATCTTTGATTTACTGGATTTGTCTGCGCCCCGAATAGCAGAATAGCTATTAAAACATCTGAAAAAATCATGAAAAAAAATTATGAAGAAAATTCTTTTCCTCACACATTTTGTATGGAACGAATGCTCTACTTTTGAAAGAGCTGCAGGAATATTGTAATAAGTACCTATGATATTGAATAGTGAGTAAATTCCAAAAATTCAATAACTGCAAATTTCAATGTGCTGATTGTCTTGCTCTTATTCTTAAACATATAATGCTGCTCCTCTTTCTTACACGCTAAATGACAACAGTCGAAAATGAGACAAACGGTGAACGTATGTCTGTACCTGTACCTTTCCAAAGGAAAAATATAATAATTATGATAAATCTCCTTCACACGTATAAGGAAAATGAAACGCAATTCCCGTAATAAGTTGAAAAGTAAGAAAATCACAAAAATATAGATACATTCACAACGCCATCCCTGATACTGACAAAAACAAAACATGGAGAGTTGCGCATCGATTATTGCTTCATTGTGTAATTTTTACTTAATAAAAAACCAAATATAATTCAGCTAAAAGTTAACACAACAAGTGGTATGAGGTTTGCCGGTCGGGGTTTTCGGTTCTGCTATGTAATTATGATTACGCGTGAAAGCTGTTTCGCCTTCTGAAGTCAATATCAATACTATGTCTAGATAGGTATTTACGATTAAAAAAATATTATCCACGCCCTTTAATTTCTGAGTAAAATGATAGAAATTATGAATGGTTATTATGATTTTAAAGTGTCCCCAATTACTGCATCGTTTAAATTCAACTGAAGGTCTTTATCTATTCTACTCATTATGTGAGTTATTCCCAAATGATGATTCATGGGTTTATTTTATCATGGGTATGTATGTCAAATACAAAAATTTAAAAATATAATTGATCTATTGCTGGATGGTAGGTATAAAGCTGCTCCGCTTTCCCCGATTTCATATATTGCGTTACATACATCGAAAACAAAATTATGTTTTTTTTTTCTTCAATAGTCGCAAATTCACTTCGTCGGCATAAAATTAACTTATCGTTTATCTTGAGGAAGAAACCATTGATTTCGAAACCTGTCGATTATTTTGATTAAATATGTTTGGTGTATTCAAATTTGTTTATTTAATCATTGTAAACAATTTTACCAACCATCAAACGAAAATTTGAAATGGAAAAACAACTAGGAATTGAACCCAGAATCTTGACCTTACCGGGGCTCTTCTCTAACCAGTAGATAATTCGACCATATCCCCTTCAAATGTATTTAACTGCATCATAATGAACCACCAAAGCATATTTTTATTGGCTGATGTCTTTATATTTGATTGCAAGATTTCACTTTTTTTTTCATTTAGTCCTATTTTTTCCCCATTATATCTACATATTCTACATACATTCAAAGGTAATTTTACACAATTTCTAAATACAGTACGATGTAAACATAAGGTACAAGTAATGTAAAAGTTAAGCCTCGATGACACACGGCGAGTTTACAAGCTAATATCTGGGAAACTCACTATCTGTTAGTAAACTCGCTCAGTGTCATCTTGTTAAAGCCTCGATGACACACGGCGAGTTTACAAGCTACTATCTACTAAATTTAAAAGCGGGTGAATCGGCAAGTGAGATTGTCATGATGACACACAAAACTGTCCACTCGCTCAGTAGCTCGCGACATTTGTGTAGGAAACTGGACTCGCACGTAGCTGCTAGCGCCAATAGCGGAAATAACGTGAACTAATCCTTCAGACAGTTGAAAGTCGAAATCAGCTGGTTTTTGGCAGCCATATTGGAAACACAAATAAACCAATCACGAGTCGGCTTGTAGCGTGTAAAGTTGAGGACCTTTCAACTTTTTCCGTGGATTGTCAACAATCTGCTAGTTAGCAAGTAACACGATGACACTGATCGAGTTTACTAACAGATAGTGAATTTCCCAGATAGTAGCTTGTGTCATCGAGGCTTTAGCAAAAAGTAAATATGTATATAAGACAAAAGTAGGTAAAGGGAACCCAATAAGGCACTGCCTGTATGTTGTTAATATAAACAAGAATGCTATATTATACATATAATAAGTACAGATTCCTTCCAAACTAAATGTAATCGAGATAGTGTCTTGAATAAATATAAACATTTTTATCTATTATCATTTCTACAAGTCTATGATGAATATTTTTTTGTTTTTGGAATAACTTCACCACCCCTCATTCGTTTTTCCCAGAACTTCCTCTCCTTTCTTTCCCTAAAAAGACCCTCCACACAGCATCCCCAAAGATGACACCTCTCCTGTGGGGAAATATTTTCTCAGGGCCTCTTGTGTGGAGCTAAGATAAAATAAAATATACGGATTTTATGTAATGCACGCGGATAGATGAAATATACTCAGCTTGTTGGATTGGTCTTGACGGTATGTAGACTTTTATAAAATTGTCAATAATCAGCAAAATCCATATAGGTACTTTCATTTACATGGTTTTTGGTGAAATTTATTTGTATTAAGCTTTCATTGTTTACTTAAGAAATTTGTTTCTGACTCGACATTGTTGCGTGATTTTCACTTTGTACGTAATCATAATTATGGTCACACCTTTGCGCAGGCAATCAACTTTGGTCCACCAGTTTCCCAACTGCCGCCATACTTGGCACATTCCTGTCTTGTGTACTTAGCAAATCTGATGATAAATATTATTGTAGAAAGCACAATAATAGTATTACACTAATGTAAACAGGTTATACGTAATTGCAATCAGTTTTCTGCGCGACTTAATAATAATGATATTTGGATGTTGTATAATGCCGTTTTTTCTGAAAAATCACCTCAAAGGCGCCGTACAAACTTATACCATATCTCTACAATCTTACTTAAAACAAACTACAAACTAGATAAACCATTAACCATAAGAGAAACCATAACAACTTATGGCTAAAATTTGCATCCACCGGTTCATCGATCACCGATACGAAACTATATGTAGGTACAATGGTTTGACCTATAAACGCGATGCTGCGTAAAAATGTACTGTACGGGCAGAAAATAAACAGGACCATACTTAACTGGAGGGTTACTTGAGATTAACACTGTTTATTTGGTTATAATGTGGTTTTACGCGTTATATTTTAAAATGTTTTTTTTCTTTTTTACATGAGCTCCACACAGGAGGCCCTGATGAAAAAAAATTCTCTCATGGCGTATGACATCTTTGGGGATGCTGTGTGGAGGGGTTTTTAAGGAAAGGAAGGCGAGGAGGGTTCTGGGAAGAAAAGGGTTTAGGGGTGGGTAGGAATCTGGGGTTCATTATGTCCTGGTCATCCGCCTCCAAGACCTAGACAAACTTCACCCCATGAATCCGGGCACCTGATTTTGCTAAATGTAAATGCTAAATGCTAAATCACCAAACGCAGCAAACCACTTGGGGTGACCTATGGCAGAGGTGTTGGTTATCCAATAAAGGTTCCCGGGGCGGCGGTACCCATTACCGCCTCCCAAATTTCCGGACAGTCCCAACTGCTCCTAGTCGTCTTTTTATTTTTTTTTTACATTAGCTCCACACAAGTGGCCCTGAGGAAAACTATCCACTTCAGGGCCTATGTCATATTTGAGGACGCAGTGTGAAGTGTTTTCATAGAGAAGGAAGAGGGTATGAGAGGTGGGTAGGAATTTGGGGGTCAGCGTGTCCAGGAGTGATGAACGTAGGAATCCATCCCTTTCACTGCGGTACAAGAGAGTCACACTGGAGAGGACAAAGGGTCTCTCTGAACCAGTTTTTCCCGATCCGGCCCTCCGCAGAATAGATGGGCAAACGTACTCGCCACCAAAATCTAGACAATCCTCACCCCATGAACTCGGGTATCCTTGCTAAATCACAAAATATAGCAAACCGCTTAGGGTGACCTAGGACAGTGGTGTTGGTTATTCAATAAATGGTTTCTGGGGCGGCGGTACCCATACTTGGGGTACCGAGGGGTACCTCCCCATCGGGGTGGCACCCGGGGCGGGCCGCCCCCCCCCGCCCCTTGTGCCCCCTCCAGAAAAAAATCCTGGATCCGCCCTTGTTTACAGTCCTTGCAATTTAGGCGCAGCTCTCAAACAATAGACAGGCTTCCATGCCATGTCTCCCTGTGTTTTTCACCTATCTATGATCTGAGCCAATCCAAAAACATTCAATGATCTCTAGACTGTGGAAGTTAAATTGAAGGGCGTGTCTCTAGGTGAATGGAAAAATATAATATATATGGTGGAACTCGTTTGATAGTTTAGAGAACAATGGAATGTGTGGCACTGTGTCATTGCTGCCTTCGCATACGGAGACACAACGTTTAGGTATTTATAATAATGTACAAGTATAATGCTTCTACCACGTAATTATATTGTATGTCGAATTATAATGATTTATCACATAATATCTAATAATTACAGAATTATTTTTTCTTCTCAATAAAGGTCAATACAAATTTATTAGTTTATTGTGTAAACATACAGTCCCTGGTAATTTATTATGGCCTCCCAAAATTTTACCCACTAAACTTTTATTTAATTTAATCTTTTAAATAACTTTTATCTAATCTCATCACGGGTAAAATACACTGCGTACAGAATTACATTTATTTTCATATTTTGTCAGGTTATTCGTAACCCAGGATTGTTTGTCTTTAGTTCAAAATAAATGTTTATTTTTATTTTGAACTTTATGAGTAAAATCTCACATTGTTATATTTAATTAAACGAGGACAATATTAGCAAAAAGGCGATCGAAAATCTACGAACAGAAAAATCAGAAAAATATATTGGCACCTCTGCGACCCGAACCCAGGACCTTTTGCTTGCCAAGGTGTCGATATCCGATTCGGTCATTTTTAACTTTTATTTATTTTTATTTTTTATTTTATTTATTTGTTTTTGTTACAAATAATACATCAGTACAAAGAAGCGTTGACTGTCCAACTAGGATTCTCCCGTTCTAGAACTGCATCATACTTCGACTTAAAACCACAAATATTATCTTCATTTTCTTAACGCATATTTTATTGACCCTGAAACCCGAACTAAATGCTATCTAGATAGTGTCTGGATAGATTTTATCAATTTTATTTTTAAAATGCGATATCTATTGCAAAATATCTTTTACTGATTTTTCTGTTTCCAAATTTTCGAAAGAGTTTCGCTAATATAGTCATTATTGAATAAAAAGAAATAATAGTAAATAAATGTATTTTTTCTTTAGAGAGTTATGAATGCATCTAAGAAACATGTTTAAAAATCCAATTTTTGGCTAAGATTATCTCCAACAGTTTCCCTCTATTAACTTTTTTCTTTCTTATCAAATTATTAACAAAATAAATAAATTAAAAAAAAACACTTCTTCGCTTATATTGACCGTTTTCACACTCTATTTTGACAAACTATTTTTATTCCTTGTACCCTGTATTCGTGATGATATAAGTCACAGTATGAATACATACATTTTTGGCGTGCAGATTCCTCAATTGATGAATATTTTGGCATAAATTGTCAATTATTTGACTTCATTTAATTGATACGATAATGGATAAAAATATATATTATCGAAATGTTATAAAAATTACAGAAAAGCGCATATAAAAAATAATCCAAAAGAAATCGATTACTTTCTATTTAACAACGACCACGGAATGGTACCATTAAAGTGCTTTCATTGTCTATGCTTAAATAATTAACGTCCCAATGTAAACTTTCTTTGATCTTTTATGTATAAAACGTATAAACTGAATTGCATTTACATAGAAAGCGGAAAAAGAAGAAGGTCACTGCATTTTAAGTGACAGTAAAAATACACGAATCTGATAGAAAGAGAAGACGTTACGTAAATGGTTTATTTTGACAATGAAGTCGTTTTTAACTTGAACGTTTTGCATTTTGTCTGGCTATTATGATTTTACGTATCGGTTCCGGTTCAAGATGGTGGCCTTGTTGGATACTACGTATTATATGATCTTCCTATATGTTCCTACTACGTGCTGTCAAACTGGAATAATTAATATTATGGTAAGTCTCTACCCGCCTGAAGAAAGTTTGAAAAAAGAATTGTCTTAGAGGTGACATTTCTTTGGACAAATAATTGAATATATCCTTATTTTATTTTATTAGGAAGATCAAATACCGCTTTTTTGATTTATTTTATTAAATAAGAGAAAATAAGGAACAAATAATTTATATTACTATTTTCAGAACTACGCGTTAAGTTTTTACGTAATGCTTTAGTCTTCCTAAAAAAAATTAGGTTTGTACAATTTGTTTGTTTTTTTTGTTGTTGTTTTTATTATAATTTATTTTGTTCCGATTTTTGTTATAAAGAGATTACAACATTTGTTTCCGGTACGAGTGTAGTTCCTCGGAGTTATTCCGGGCTGCAGGCTGCAGGGTAAAGTTAGCCATGATGATAGGAGAGATCACAACAAGATTAACAAGAAAATAGGCAATTCCAGTACGAAAAATATTTCAGTTCAAAACATATAAATTATGAAAATTTTATGGTATGGCCGGGGAGCCTTTCATTGGATAACCAAAACCTTTGTCATATGTCATACTGTTCGATGCATTTGGACACTAAGTAGGGATGTCCGGGTTTATGGGGTAGGGTTTTGTCTCGGTCCTGATGACGGATGCATCTGTCCGTCAACTTCATGATGGGCCGTATCGAGAGAGACCGGTTGACGGAGACCATTTGACCTTTCCAGCCGGGCTCTTTCGTCCCTTGTACAACATGGATTCATTCGTTCGTCATTCATGGAAACTGACCCCCAGGTTCCTATTTACCCCTCATACCCCTTTCCTTCCCAGAACTTACCCTTCATACATCTGGCTCTTAAGAAAATGATTTTCTTCATGGTCTCCTGTATGGAGTTAATATTAAAAAATGTATTTCTAATATTATTTTAGGTATTTTAATTTTGAATCTGAATATCTAAATTATGAAGTGTAAAATTGGGGTTTAGAAGCAGAATATTCACGCAATGTGAGCTCTGCCATCGCTTTTTTTATTTAAATTTTCTATAGGTATCAACGTAACTCTCCATTCTGAGCTTTTAATCCATTTGCAATAATACATGATAAGACGATCTTTCGTTTTTTATAATTTTTAGAATAAAATTTTAGAAACATACGAACGAGTAGATATGTTTAGTTTAACAATATATCAATATAAAGTTGGCTTTAATACGTTTTTGTTATCCAATATTTATATATTGAAATTGTTTAACTTTGAATGTGCAAAAGAACGTTAGTGGATGGCTAATACAATTTTTAAAAATTCAATTTTTTTTCTCGTTTATGTTTATAAATTTATTGTATAGAATATGTGTTTCGTCATATGTATATACATTTACGTTCTTACACTCATTTCTTCGTTCATTCGCTTACTCTATCTTGCTCATTACGCTTACATCAATCAGCCTTGCATTCTTTGCAGAGCTCCATAATTCTGACACGATCGTTCATGGTTTTACCATACAAACATGCCTCAGGAATCTCATTTCTACAGTACAGCATTCAGTCTACTTTCATCCTTCCTCTGCCAGTTCCATGCCTCACTATAATTTATCAAGGTAGGTACAGCACTCCATTGTGGACTGCTAGCATGTTTTCTTTGGAGAGCTTTTAATGAAGTTTCCTGCATTTATACTTCTTTCAATATCGACTTGTAGTATGTTTGTAAAAGCCCTCCTGGCGTTAAATAAATAATTTAAAATACACGTTGAATAAAAATATAAACGAGATAGTGATATAGTATAATCGGCCTCTTCTTTGTGCGGTGCTTCGTAGCCTCTCGGTCTCATCTTCGTGCTGTGCTTCGTTGTCCCCCACTCTTGTGTACTTTAGTTTTCTGAAGGTTTCACTTCTCCCGCGTGTGAATTGTACATTCTGTTTTTTTTGTTGTAGGTACCTATCGACAAAATGTGCACTAGCGACTTAACGCCATAGAATTGTACATAGATATATTTCTGTGAAAACATCGCATTCGTTAATTTTAGGATAAATTTCTTTCTCTACTTATGTTTTCCGGATACTTTCTTCTCCATTTATAATAATATAAAAATAAAACGGTGGAAATAATACTTTTTACTCGAGGCGAAATAATACCGACATTTACCGATATTCCGCATAGAAAAGAAAAGATACGTTGAAATAACGGGATATATCCATCTCATCTTTTAGTGCAAACTACCAGGAGCGGATAAGAATCGAGGAGATAAAAGTCACGACCGCGCCTGCGCAGCTGTAAGAAGGTGAAAGGCCTTGGGCATCGAGCGTAGGAAGATTACCAAATACTAGGGACAACAACTACTCTATCATCTTTCAGATCAAATTCAACGCCAACCATACGAAAATACGTTAAGATTTTGTAGATTTTTCTATGAGGTGCTTTTGTAGTGTTGTATGGGCGGCCGGCGATATTGCTGAAAGAATGTTACTTCACCAACTTCTTCTCATGTGCGCCTGGTAGAAGTAACGCTACAAAATATATAATAATTTAATATTAATTCAAATGTCCTCTCCCTTTTAAAATGCTCAGTTTTAGCTTCCAAAAACCATGTTTGCATTATTAATTACTACATAATTAAATAGTATTTTATACCAAAATATAAATTTATATTACTTTTGATACTAAAAATCTATTTTAATAAAGTTGACTGAGTTGCATTATTTTATTTTATGTACTTCGAGAGGCGATTAAAAAAATATTATTTATGCATTATATTCAATATTTCACAAGAATATTCATCTAATAGTGCAAAGTATCAGGAGAGCATAATGGTTGAGGAGGTACTGGTTATTTCTTCTTACAACGGTAAAAGCCCTCAGGCTTTCTTACCAAACTTACACTAACGGAAGACACGTAGTAAGTAGTATCAGATGCTTATAAAAATGTACACCGATTTTCTGACATGTTTTCCTGGTCAAAGTGACGCTTGAAGCAGACATAAGACATAAATTTAAGAAGTAATAAAACATTTCATAACCGTTAATGGTTTTCTAAGAATGAAGAGTAAAAATTACGGATGAGAGTGGCTTCTTCGCTTAAAATAACTCATAATCTGCTCGTTCATAGATTAATGACGGTGATAACTAATTTAGGAAAAAAACTTTTTTTCAAGTTATGCTGTAAATATTTATTTAATCAGTTTTGGAAGAGAAAAATGTGGAATGCAAAACCTCGATTTGATGATTTTATTTAGGTATTACCAGCCTGAGGCACAGTTGTCCCTTTCGCGCTCGGTATTCAGGGAAGTAAGAAGTAAGGGCGATGGAGATAGCAACAGTTTGATAAAAATACGTATTGTTAAAATTTTTCGGCCACCGGGTTTCCTATTAAAATTGGGGTTGTCGCGAAAAATCAAATAGCCAACAACGCTAATTGTGGACATTTGAAAAGTCTCCTTAAAGGCCGATTCGAGGACAGTTTTAGCGTTTGAACGATTTTTGAAGTAAAACTTCTTTACACACGCTCGATACTTGGGGGTAAACTGGTGAATGCGTTACGAAAATTGGTGAGTGTTACGAAATCGGTGATCGATGCATACGGTGATCGGGTGATGCGAACGGTCGGGCCTTTATTTTATTCTTGTTATTGTTATATTGTTAACTAGCAGACCCGTCCACACGTTGCTGTAGCTAACGAAACACAACGCCATTACCCAACCTTTATAAAATCCACACACCTGCTTGCCATCTGCCCGCTGCCCGCTGCCTGAATTGAATATTTGAATTTCTCGGCTTTTCTCTACTATAATAAGCATGTATTATGGATATAAACCTTCCCCTTGAATCACTCTATGTATCTATTGGTGAAAACTGCATGAAAATTCATTGCGTAGTATAAAACATCACAAACATTTTGAGCGCCTTCATTTTATACTATGTAATGATGAATATTTGAATTTCTCGGCTTTTCTTAAGCATGTATTATACATATAAACCTTCTCCTTGAATCACTCTATCTATTAGTGAAAACCGACTTCATTTTATACTACGTAATGATGGACTATTTGTCAGTAAATAAATAAATAAATTATACACAGCGGGTACCCGGCATGCGTTGCAAGGCCACTGTAACCTCGGGGTCAACTAAACTGTAATGGTTCCATCCCAAGTCCCGGGAAACCACATTATAATACAAGCGCCTTCACTATATAACATTTTATTTGTACATCTGTATAAAAAGGTTTACATATATATTTGTTTGGCTTGCCTGTCTCACTAGGAAATCCTGTGTCGAGACAGACTAGTTTACAAATATTTTATAAATATTAAATAAAGTACATTTTTCAATACAGCAAAAATATTTGACCAAAAATTTCAGGTTGGTAGGTAGTGGTAACAATAATAATAATAATAGGATTTCATTCCAGAATGTATGCAGGGGTAGTGCAATGCAATACATTCCATATTTTGAAAAAAAACAAAAGAAATCAGACAAATAATAAGTCAAAAAGTAAATAACAGCACATAAATAAAATAAAAACCAATAAGCATGAAAAACATGAGAAATGAAACTGAAATAATAATAACAGTAAAATGAATTCATGCAACTGTTTACGGAGGGTATTTCATCGTCATCTCCCGTCTCCAGAGGGCCATCAGGGGGGACTCCATCCAAGCAGTCATGGCAGTGATGATAGCATTCTTCGATTGGCGTAGTCGGCGCCATAAACTTTCCATGCGGTGGCGGAGAAATGGTCGGAAAGTGGGCACTCGTCCCTCCAGGAACATTTCCGTAGCACTGCAGTATCTCGGTAACATGAGCAACCTTTAAGTTGTTCCATTGGGATACATTGTAGGAAACCCACAGTTGAGATGATAATGAGATAAGAGGATTATATTTTGGTGAGGTGACTAATTATTGCACGAACATTTTCGATGATCCATTGTTTGATCAGGATTTTGTATTTTTTAATATTATTAGATTGTCTTTTTTTTGTCAGGTAGGTTATTGTATATTTTAGACGCAATGTATTTGCAATATCTTTGACCAAATGTTGTGTTTGTTTTAGGTGTTTGTATGAGTTCTTTGGTTTTGAGCCGCGTGTTTACAATATTTCGGGTATTTTCATAAAATGTTTGTGTTTTGTTTTTAAACAGATGAGTTAAGATTGTTTTTGTGTAAATTTGTCAAATATCTTATACCTGGAATTTTTTTAATATATCTACAGTACTTGTTATTATGGGAACTTTAAGAATAATTTTCATAATTAGTTTTTGTACCTTTGATAATGAATCTATAGCTGATAGTGTGGCATATCCCCATGCGATTATTCCATATTAAATGACTGATTGACAAAGAGAGTAATAAACCATAAATACAGCGGGTACCTGTCATGCGTTGCAAGGCTACTGTTACCTCAGGGTCAACTAAACTGTAATGGTTCCATCCCAAATCCCGGGAAACCACATTATAATACAAGCGCCTGCACTAAATAACATTTTATTTGTGCATCTGTATAAAGATGTAATGGTTCCATCCCAAGCAACTACATTATAATGCAAGAGCCTTCACTATATCACAGTATATACAGTGGGTATCTGGCATGCGTGCAAGGCCACTTTAACCTCGGGGTCAACTAAACTGTAATGGTTACATCCCAAGTCCCGGGAAACTACATTATAATGCAAGCACCTGCACTATATAAGATTAAATACAGCGGATACCAGGCATAAGTTAGTGAAATTTTACTTCAGTCATGTGGTCTAAAGCACACTCGTTTTTGTATTTTTTATATGAGCTCCACACTGGAGGCCCCGAGGAAAATAATTTCCCCCAGAGCCGTCGTGTTTGGGGATGCTGTGTGGAGGGTTTTTTATAAGAAAAGGAAGGGGAGGAGGGTCCTAGGAAGGAAAAGGGTTTAAGGGGTGGGTATGAATCTGGGGTTCAGTGTGTCCTGGTCATCCGCCTCCAAGACCTAGACAAACCTCACTCTATGAACCCGGGCACTGCTAAATCACCAAACTTAGCGAACCACTTGGGGTGACCTATGGTAGAGGTGTTGGTTTTCCAATAAAGGTTCCCGGGCGGCGGTACTCATCCCCGCCTCCCGAATTGAAATGTTTGATCAGTAGACAAATATAAGTACCGTCATATTGTTATGCTTGTTAGGATACAATTTGTTAGATAGCTGAAACAGAACTAAAATCAGCGTTTAACGGGGACCCTCAAAATTATCAAAAAAAATTGCACTGTTTTAAGATAATGTTTCATTTGAATTTCTGTACACCACCCCAATCATTTAATATATATATGACTTTTATACGTGTTCTGTGACTTTTAAATTAATTTATTCCCATGATTTTTATTTTATTATAAGAATTGTATCATCAGCGTAAGAGATAATTTGTCCATGTAATGGTTGAATAAATATGTCATTTACATACAAAATTAACAGTATTGGTCCCAGAACGGTGCCCTGTGGGATACCAAAATTTGATGTTTAAACAAAAATATGCATAAACCTCATTCAGTATGGTCTCAGTAGTCAGTAGTTATGCTAATAAATAATGTTAAATGTCAGTAATTATTATGCCGAATTCCAATGCGTGTACGTTTTTGATCGATCTAGTTTGTTAGTCAATGCTGTCAACTTTATTACAGAATATAATACCTATGTTTACAGCGCGCGGAAATACTGGTTATAATTGAAATATTCAACCTTCCGCTCAAAAGTTTTATAAAGGTAATTCTCAAAATTTTAATCATTTATTTGCTGTACAATAACATACAGTATTAAATAATTTTAATAAAAAAATTATTAACAAAGCGATTGTACAGAGTAAGCATACGAATGTACACCGGTCAAGGGCTGAGTTGGCATCGCGTTTGGGTCCCACCCAGGAGTCGCGTGTTCGATTACTTGGCTGGCCAAGTCCTCCATTACGACACATCCAAAATTTTCCGCCTACTATCACCATAGTAGGAGATTTTCAAATATTGTCAGGTTATTCGTAACTTGGGAATGTTTGTATTTCTTTTTAAATGAAAAAAAATGGTTCAAATTCACTTAAATTTACAATAGGCCAAAGGAAATAAAAATATGGGGAATGCTTTTCTGTTGGTTGTTTCGGCGCCGAAGCTATATATAGGTTAATAAAGGAAACGTATATATGAATGTGAATGAACCAAGGAGTGTATGCTAACACCGAGTTGTTTGGCCATCCCTCCTCTCCACATACCCCTGCGGGAAATCTTCAGAAAACTAAAGTAGACAAGAGTGGGGAGGCTAAGAAGCACCGCACAAAGAGGAGACTGATAGGCTACGAAGCACCACACTCGAATTTCAGCACACCTTTTCCTTTAAATTTCGTCATCTAAATAGTATTTGTGTTTTCTTCTTCGGAGTCGCTAGATGTCGCTTTATTTTGTGATTTCTTTTGCTTGTTCATTTTGGAGTGGTTAAATACATATTTTTTTTTGATTAATTAATTAAATATTTTATTGCTATCTCATTCTCTCGTAGGCTAAATTCTAAAGATGTATGTATTTGTCTCTTTTTAGTGTCGCTTGTTTCCTTTTCATCGAGTTACAAATCACAACGGTGCTAAAGAAGTTTTCACTTAAAAAAATTATGTTTGTAAAAAAAGTTACATTTTTGATAATACATTTATAAATGACATAGCACTTAAAGGGTTAGTCAATTATGAAGTAAGTATTAACGTATGCACATGAACCTTTACGAAAGGTTGTGACACTAAAATATGTAGGACGTTTCTGGTTGAATATCGTCTACATATCCATTAGTAATTTACCCAAGATTTTAGTGCAAACGTTCATACAATACTAATGCACCAAGACAAAAAATATAACATTAATTCATCAAAGTGGACACCAACATTTTCTGGAATATTTCCTTTTTATTAATAAGTAATGTTTACTGATTTATCTTCGTAAAGTTTCTAGGTTGGGTGGGACGTGGGATTTATAGGTTGAAATTATATGTAATTTTTCGTTCAAAATGAAGGCTTTTTGTGAAAATGTTAGGCTTTTACTAAGAGTATTAAGGTGTCAGTATAGAAATGAAAATATTTTTTTTTTAAATGCTTTGAATACTTCCCTGTATTTAAAACGATTAAGTTAGACTTAATATAATTTAAGTTAAGGCTATTTTAAATTATTTATTTCTGATATTTTGATTTTCCAAATTAATATAATTTACTTGTATACTTAGATACATTTATAATTAATAGAAAAGGTATGCTTGCGTCTGCAAGTACCAAATACACTTTTTTGTGATCACCGAACAAGAATCCCAACTGATCTCTGATAAATAACCGGAGCAATGAGACTATGGCATCCCCTACTAGAGGTCTGTTGTGAGGATTGTGAGGACGTCGGGAGGAAGGTAGTGGGGAGGAGAAGGAGATGGGCAAGAAGAAGGTGGGGAAGTACCTGTAAATTAAGATCTGGTCACCAAACACGACTAACGTCTTTAAAAAAATATGGATATTCAAAAATTTCCCAGATAGCTAATGCCATAAATCCAAAAAGTTATTTTATAAATGTGAGGTTAGGTTAGGTTAGTTTAGGTAGTATAAGATAGTTAGTTAGGTAGGTAAGTTTATTACGTTTTACCGTCTGGTCTACTTGAATTTAAGTGCATACAAAAGCTCTGTCAAGCGCCAAACATGTATTACAAAACATTTATTTGCATACCTCCGCGGTGACAAAGCATTTACTTATCAACATATAGCATGACGATTGCTAAACAATAAATCATTATTTGGCAACTAACAGCGCCTACAATATCGACGAGAAGCGTGAATGAGTTGTCAGAGCACGTGTTAATTACATTTTTTTTTAAATCTTTGATTTTTTATTGTTATTGTAAGAAACAAACATCTTTTTTAAGTATAACACAAAGATAAATAATATAAAACCATAGACAAAAAAAAATATAAACCCTAGGGAGCTTGCTATGCCTCAATAAAGAGGACTATCCCAAAAAGAAATTTCTCTCTTATTCGAACGAGAATTTGACATTTTTCCGATCCTTCCCGCCTTTTTAATATTCACGTGTACAATGTGGTTTTTCTGGTTGTCCCTCTCTTGAAAAATATCATCTCTTCTATCAAGCTTTATCTAAAATTGCCTTCTCTCAAATACAAAAAATTGGTATGACGGGTTGGTCTTGACGGTGTTTGGTTTTTATAAATTTTAAGTCCTGACTAGTTCATACCGTTACGGAATACATACTAAATTCAATACGAACTTACTAGAATTACTAAATTTTCGCCGACTGATCGGAAACTA
Organism: Limnephilus lunatus; assembly: GCA_917563855.2. Taxonomy (NCBI): domain Eukaryota; kingdom Metazoa; phylum Arthropoda; class Insecta; order Trichoptera; family Limnephilidae; genus Limnephilus; species Limnephilus lunatus. The sequence goes on from OU830596.1 coordinate 42,263,104, forward strand.
CCGAGTCCGGTCCCCGCGCACTGCTACTCGAGTGATAATAATGGAACACGTTTCGACGAGATATTGATACCCTGTAGCTCTAGGTAACTATGTCTTCGCTAGACTATATACATAAAAATCGGAATATTGCTTGAGTATATACATATATGAGTATGTGAGTTTATATACCTCCATGTACGTGAGTGTATGAGATGTCTGTGTATTGCTATATTAACCATGTTTGAAACTTTCAAAATACCTTCTTTAAACCCCTGGATTGTTACAACCACATGACAATACATCTGATTTTTTTTAATCACTACAAAAACTCTTGCAACACTGTACAAATTGACAGCATTTGAGAATGACATTTTGCAAAACAATGATTGTTAAAACAAAATTCAATTTTCGAAACAATTGAAATTAATGATTTATTTGAAGCACTCGCCTATAATAATACTTTGAATCGAATGAAGAATTATAGATATTTTAAATAAGTACCTATGTTACGAGTACCAAATTTGGTTGAGTGTTCTGATTATTATTTTTTTATTATTTATTTGGCTTTCACCCATTAAGGGTGATCTTGGCCATTTCTTAAAGTTAGTTACATTTTTTTTTTAATTGTGTACATTTCCAGTTTTCTTAAAAATAGTTAGTTACATTATCAATTTTTTTAAATTATTTGCATTTTCAGTTTTTTTTATATTAGTTACATTACCAGTTTTTAAAATTAGTTACATTTACAGTTATTTAAATGGAATAGATAAATCCTATTAGCAAATACAGACAATGGGCCAAGACAAATCAATGTAGTAGAAGATGGAATTTGATCTACTATCTCTACCTCACTACCAATATCAAAATTTGAGGGGTCAGGGGGGGCGGGATCAGGGGGTTTCTTTCCCATGGCAAAGGCCATTGGGGCAGAAGGGAATAAAACTACAAATAAAATAACACTTACTGGAGTTAGACAGCAAAAAATGAACTCAAAGAGGACAAAAAACTATAATTAAAACTGACTAAATGCCAAAAATGAGATATTTCGTATTTTAACGAAAAAAACGCAACAGTGTTTTTCAGCTGTCAAAATTCGAATCCGTTCTTATTATATACTATAATGAATATTCGAAATATTTGAAAAATGAAAATTTTAATAAAAAAAATTGTAATAGGTGGCATGCGAGCTGTTTGAAAAATGAATGTACTGGGACTGAATATATGGAACTCGGAAGAAGTATTGGCGGGTCTAGAGAGCTGGAGAGAGGAGTGAGAAGGCGGGGAAGGTGGTAGGAGAACACCGGAGGAGAAGGGGATGCGAGAGGGGAACGGGAACACACGGGAAAGGAGATGCAGCGAGAAACAATTTATTCTTTTGAATATGGCATTCAACGCATGCCGGGAACCAGCTAATTATTAATAAATTATAGGTCATGAAATCAATTACATGGCGAAAAAATTGAAAAAAAAACTAGATCGACGTGTTCCATTTTTAAATTTCATTGAGGCATTAATTAACCTTGAATAGTCAATGTCGATCACTACGCCCAAAGCAATAAAAACTGCATCGGGTAAGTACTAAGTAAAAAGGAGTATCGATTACCATACTTGTCAGGGATTCAAAACTAGGACTTTTACATGGCAAGGCCGATGACACTTTGTAACTCATAAAAGGTCAAAAATATAATGGTGTTACGCACTGGCGCAGACGCAATTACGGGATTGTCTGAATTCTAGACAAATCAGTTCCAATATTGAAAAAAACAATTAAAATGATTTTCTGTTAAAAATTTAGTGCGTCTGTATTTTCGTTCATTCTGTTTGCGTTTCAAAGTGGTAGACATTTTGATGGTTCAATAAAGATTATTTTTCAAACGTGTAGTCGTTATGATGTTTTTTACATTAGCTTCACACAGGAGGTCCTGAGAAAAAAAATGTTCATGGTCTATGTAATATTTAGGATTGCTGTGTGGAGGATCTTTTAGGAGAAGGATTTGAAGGAAAAAATGTGGGTAGGAAACGTGGGATCAATGTGTCCAGGAGTGATGGATTTATGACTCCATCACTCCCACTGGGCTACAAGGCGATGGGTCGAGTCCGAATCGAAAGATCTAGGTTAGGTCTCCCTCAACCAGTCACTCCCAATCCGGCCTGGCATGCAGTAAGTGGGTAAATGCTTTCGTTGCCAAGACCTAAACAATTCCCACTCCATGAATCTGGGCACCCCTGCTAAATTACCAAACTTAGCAAAATACTTGAGGTGACCTATGACAGGAGTGTTGGTCATCCACTAAATGCCTCCCAAATTGTAATCTGCAATCAAACAGTTCCAATTTTGAAAATGATACTTAAATTCATAGCACATCATTGGTATTTTTGATTGCTTTAGTGTTGTATCATTATATCCAACAAATATTTAAATATTAGCTTTTACCCCCGGCTTCGCTCGCATATTCGTCCCCCCTCCCCCACTCCCACCCCCCCCCCCCCCCCCCTCTCCCGCACTACCACTCCCCCTCCCCCAATCAATCAACAATCAAATACGCTTCTTTTCGCATTCATAATATTAGTATAGCTGTTGGCTTAGGTCAAAATGTAGATAAGTACCTATTTTATATTTGTATCTACCTACACTAAATATTCATATTAGTATACTAATATTTGAATTTTCGCTATCAAAAAAATAATATTGACAGACCACGTCAAACATTTACTTGGTAACACGCTTTGCCAATAAACGTATAATAGATAATTTCATAACGCCACAGCTTATTCATAACGCCAGAGCTTACCAATATATATAGCCCATGTTACTCGCAAATAAAGTAGCTTTCGATTAGTGAAAGAATTTATAAGTTCCATTCGATATTTATTGCGTGAAATAGTAAAATCCAACCATCCAACCATCCATAAAAACTTTCGCATTTATAATATTAGTAAGATATATCTTTTTTTATTATTTATTTGTTGATGTTTTAAATTTTGACAGTATTTGCTTATCATATCTTACATCCGATTCATTCTGTATTTTCATTGTTCTCTTTTATCATGGAAGCACTTGATAAAACATATGTCTTTTCCACATGCCTGAACCCCGTTGAATAAAAAAACAAGGTCACTCACATGACAGACTTCTGAAAATGCAATTTAAAAAAATGAGTCAGACTTCGAGTTTTTTGTAAGTTGAAATAAGACAAGCAAGCGCATTTCTCATTCTCACTCTTCGACCTTCAGGCATTGTTGGGTAAATAAATTGTGACCCACCTTGGCTCATACGAGGCCATCCAAGCTCATTATACAGCCTGTATACTGTATACACCCTGTACTTAATAATTCGATCAAAAGCTCAGCGTCTTGGAAAGGTAGTAAAACCTTCAAGACGTAAATAAAAAAGTCGCGTTTGTGACAAATTTTCGATGTAATCTTCATTTTTGTATGCTTTATATTACATTGAAATATTTCCTGGAGATAACATTTACTAGACAACTAGATCAACGCACTTTTTGTATGCTATAAGCTGCTATTGCGGTCAAACTGGCTGCTTACAAGGAAGGTGGTGAATTGTGTTTGAAATTGAACGTGATGTTATTAATAGGTACAGATATCTGACCTCGAATTTAATGTTAAATGCTTTTCCTGAACCCACGTTACATTAGGTTAAATTTGGATTACTACTAATTAATGCATTTTTTTACAATATTCATTCCGAGAGCATTGAAAAGATTCAACATAAGTTGATGAGGTTTGTAAACTATAAATTGCATATTCCTGTACAAAATATTGATTATAATTACCTACTTCATAAAATGTCCCGATAAAAACATTCAGAAAAAAGAATTAACACAGACTATTATTATACTACCTACCTTCTTATTTTAACAACACCAGGACACTATCTTACCAAAATTCCCTGATTCCGAGACTTCATAGTCTTGGGAATAAATATTCTGACCTGGGAGATATATTTCACCTTAAAAATAACCAGTATAAAAATGGGTTATTCCAATACTTTTATATATCTAGACACAAATAGTCGTATATAATTACAGCAATTTTTGTTTATATTGTATTTCTATTTATGTGAGACTTATCATTTTTACCAATGTATTTTATTTTATTATATGCTTTTATTTTTTCTTCTTTATTTTAGTTTTAAAGAATTAAAATAACTGTGACACTGAACTTATAAATTATAATGTAAGAGCTCATTAGGGCGTGTTATAAATAAATAAATAATAAATTATAAAATTCATTTATTTTTTTAAATATATATTTTAAATACTGCGCGTAGAACACAAAGCAGTTTTTTTATTAGTATTTTTATAAGTATCGGCCCGATAACTGCTTTAAATTTCAAAATCTACTACTTAAGAAGCCTTTTTCGGCTATGGTTTTATTGTATAATGTTGAATATTGAATTCTTTATAAAATTATCGTAAAATAAATTATTATTAAATCTGTGTAAATTCTCAATATTTGTCGGTCAGTGGTTGAGTGGGCATCGCGTTTGGGTCCCACCCAGGCGTTCCGTGTTCGATTCCTCGGCTGGCTAAGTCCTCCATCACGAACCAAGCAACATTTTTGGCTTACTGTGGTGGTAGTAAGAGATTTTAAAATATTATCGGGTTATTCGTAACCCGGAAATATTGTTCTTTATTTAAAAAAAAAAAATTAAAAAAATTGTGCTTGATATATATCATAATAGGCGGCTGATGTTAAACGGGAATTTAAACCAATTTTTTTTAGTTTTATTATAGACAGCCCTGATTTATTAAGCTTAATTATATTCCATATAGTATAGACCGGTTGGTGGCTGAGTTAGAATTGCGTTTGGGTCCCACCCAGGCGACCCGTGTTCTATTCTACGGCTGGCCAAGCCCTCCATCACGACACAATCAACATTTTACGCTTACTGTGGTGGTAGTATGTGATTTTCAAATACTGTCGGCTTATTCGTAACCCGGGAATGTTTGTATTTCTTTATAAAATATATACATATATATATATAAAAATATACCAAATGTAAAATTATTTTATTTGCGACAACAATATCAGGACTTTTTAGATTTAGAATTTAGAATTTAGATACTCGCTTGTACCTAGATTGCATGCAGTTGGCAATACTTTCTCATAAATAGTAGATGTGTTCAACTGAACGGAATATAGTTTCAATCAGGCTATAATGACATACCTCAATAAATCAATGTTAATAAAATACCTACAATTCTTCTGCATGGAATCTATATAATGTAATTAGCACATTATTTTACTTCATGATTACTGTTCCACAAAATTTAAATTATTATGTATGTTTATCATATGTTTGAAAATGCCCTTCGTATATTAATATGAATAAATAAATTAAGAAATTCCCTTAATTTATTTCTAACTTTGAGAAAGTGATCCTTTTTTATTCAGAAACTTTGTGTGATGTTATGATTTGTGTACTTCTACTATATTTAGCCTGCTGTACTTAAATATTTATTGTAACTTAATATAAGGCTGCGTTTAGACGCGCGAGCTGAACTTTCGAGTTGAGCCATGAATTGTGGAAAGATACGAAACCACCGCGAAACGCCGCTTGCGGTTGCTTTTGTTCATTTCCCATAATTCGTGGCTCGGCTCGCGCTTATATAGGCAAATGTATAGGCAGCACAAGATTTCTACCATTAGAAGCCTAATACGTCATTAAGGTGAAGATTAATGCTAAATAACTATTTGCGATTAATCTTTACTACGAATCGGTTGATATTATAGATACCAAAAAAATATGATTTGGATAAAGCCTTTCTTTCCATTTTATTAGGTAGAAATAAAACAAAAATTTTAATTACTTTATAAAAAAACAAAAGGGTTAACTATTAAAAAATGTGTTATTTAATAAGAATTGTATGAAGGCATGTAAGAGACAACTTACAACTTTTTTTTTGGCTAATACTATCTGTAGTTTCTGTTGATGAACTTTTTGCTTTCATATCAAAGTTTTCACAAAATAAATAAAAATAATACAATTTTTAGCTTGAAATCGTGACCTCCAGACTCCGTTTGCCAAGCGATTTTTATGACTATTACCTAAATTCGTGGCGATATAAGGCAAACTAAGAAGGTATACAATTTTGACTCTTGGCTTCCTCGTAAATATTAAAAGTTTTCAATGGAAATAATAAACATATCGTTATCCGTGGTAATCTATTAATATTGGAGGTTATGCTAAAAATAATACGTTTTTGATTCTGAATTTTTGGAATGTGTTTTAGTGTATATAAATTACGCAGAAAGTGAAATACACATATTTTTTTAATCTTCGTATTTCATGAACCAAGTAACTAAAAATACAAAATCATGTTTGTAACATGATTTTGTATTTTTCTTCATTAATATTTACCTAAACATATACAAAAAGTATATATTTTTAATAAGACATAAATCTTTTTAAAAGCTACAGTTGGGATTTTTCTTAGAAATTAATTAATACTGTCATCAAATTGCTTTTTTTGACATTTGAAGGTTAAACGTGGATTCTAGGTCCGTTTCAGCTTTCTATTATTTTGTGATTAGTTGGCAAACATGACTTTTGCTGAGTTTTTTTGAGGATCACAATTTGTTTAAAAGCTGAAACAATCCCAAAATCGTTTTGTCAAACTTCGGACTCATTCTAATACATAAAAGTCGTACGACTCCGCTTGTACTACTAGTTTCCGGACACCATGTATAGCACACCAATTTACTTCAGTTTCTTGACCTGGGCTGGGATGATTTTGATTGTAGTCAATTAAAGCACAGTTTTATCGTATCGTAAAAAACATTTTATTATTTTTTTCACATTATCAGTAATATATTTATTATATTAGTTAACTATATAAATAGGAAGTATTTAGGATCGCTGCTTGGTGGCGGCCTTGGCGGAAGGGCCATCCTCAGTCTCTTTGTACCAATCCTCGCTGAAAATAGATAAATAAACAAATATTATATTTATGAAACAATCACGCTACAAGTACAGCAAGGCTACAAACAAAATAAATTGAATTAATAGGGTCGACGCGACGGGGCTAAGGTTATCAGTTATTGATATCCGATACTTGACGTTTACACCAAAACTAAACGCCAAAAACCACACTCATTTTAACTAATTAATGCTGAAATAACGGCCCTAAGAGAATTAACGCGTGCAACAAGGTATCATTTCTATATATATAAAATCACGCTTTACAACAATCCACACATCTGCACTGAAAGGTAGACACCGTAACGGTGTCCCATAAGTTGGCTAAATAATGAGAAACGCGGCATACTAACCCAAAAATTAATCACGACAAATCTTATACCTTTGCTCCTAGAATAAATACCCTAATGAATTCATGAATTCATTAGATGAATTCAGATATCGGATGACAGGTGAAAATAAGAGAAGAGTCGAATAATGTTGCAAGTGGAGGATAGAAGACATGCCATGGATTGAACATTGAACCTGCGACCGCGATGCCTGAGTGGGAAGCTGACGCTTTGGCCTACTCGGCCATAAACTAGTATCTCTATAAAAATAAAAACTAAAAATTAAAAATAATTAGGCCCTTTTATTATTCTATTTATTATATTTAGGCGGCTTTTGGTTCGGCTTCGCACAGTTAGTGTTAGTGACCGTTTTATAAATCCAATAGGAACTGGTTCCAAAAATTGCCCGTTCCTCGGATCCACTGTCATCCAGTGATAGCAAGTCACTGGAACAAAGTAACCGGGAGGGGCAATGACGTCACTACTGTCAATCTTTCGATATCCGGAGAGATACTACAAATTCACTAATTCGTAGTACTACATCTGCCAGGGGCACGTCCCCATGCGACATGCTAACGAAAGTAGCATCATCTATTGACGGTCTCTCAAATTCGAAACCGAATTACAAAGGTGGCTTTGTTTAAAATTCCACGTACACAGATGTTATTTGTGGCGCGGCGGGTATGGCGTGGCGTCAGACATGCACTTAAAGCCGGGTTCTGAAATTCAACCACGCAGACGTTACCCTGTACGATACCTTGTATTTGAGTACCTTCTCGCTTTAAAATATTTAAAAATTTAAATAAACAAATTTAATGGAAAATAAGTGGTTTTGTCCACGCAATACTTTTTCGTGGAAGTCCACATTGAATCTCCGATAAATTTTGTATATAACCCAATTCAAATTTGATATCAGATAATTGGGGTAAGTATGCAAATATTTTTGGAAACTAAACTGGTTTGATCCAATTATTCTGCATTAGAAACGAGTTGTTCTAAATTCTACGTTAGGTTATATAACAATTTTTTAAGAATTTCATCAGATTGGTGATTAATGATTATTGATTTAAATTTAATTATAAAGTGATAAAACGCCTTTAGATGACTCAAGAAATAAAGTGCTTGCATAACCAAAACAATTGTTTTTGTGCAAAGCAAATTTCTTTGAGCTAATTTTATGTCATTTTTTAGCAATCCTAGGCAATATGTAGTAATATGTATTTTATATGATAATATTGTATGATCCTTACCATCCGGGAACGTTTTCGGGGGCATCACACCTCTGGGTCTCCTCGTTGTAGACTTCTCCGACTGAGCATCCGAGATCTCTGGGTTCAACTCCGTTCAGGCAGACGTAGAATCGCTGGCAGTCGCTGGGGTGGGCGAACTTGGGGTGAGTGACGGGTTGTCCCTGGGGGTCGGTGGGCAGCTCCTTGGGGCAGGTGAATCCGTCCTTCAATTTGTCTGGAATAAAGGATAACCATTAGTCAAATAGAACACAATTAAAAAAAAACAGATCAAGGATCCGAGATGAGCCCCGTGTAGGTCATGTATTAAGAACACAACAATATTGAATTCCGTTGAAATGAGCGTTATTTCAGAAGGAAAACACCCAGTGGGCCAACTGGAAGAAATAACTCAAGAGGACCTGCCATGAGAGGATGATCCTGCTACGGACGGAGGCCAATGAAGTAGCGCAAGGAAAAGAGGTTTCGAAACTACTTTAGACCCGAAATTTACGGATAGGCTGTTGACAAACTATGAAACTGTACGACCAGCTGGAGATCCTTGGGGGATTCCGACGGTGAACAACTGACGAAATTGTAATTACTGGTGCAGTTCGTTTACTACGATATATTTTTTTTTCAATGAAAATTATTGCTGCTTAATTGATAACTGCGTATCCCGATGTTATTTCTTTGAATAGGGATGCAGGAGACAGCCGAAACATCGTCAAAGTTATGAAAAGCTCAAGAAAAATATGCTTTAGTAAGAGTGACAACAAGGTTTGAGGGTAATATAGATGGTACTCACTGTCGTTCTGGACACATCCTTGCCTCTGGGCTGTGTCGGGCCACACGCAGGTGCCTGAGTACTCGTCGAAGTGAAGACCTTTAGTGCAGATGACTTCCACTGCGTCTCCGTCGATACAGTTGTAGAAGATGTTACAGACGGATGCTTCGGGGTGGGCGAAGAAACCGTTGCGGCGGGGGCACAAGGTGTTGGCGTTAGCCTCCTCTGTAAACAAACAAGAAAGATGATTAACAAAATGCCACAAATAAATAGTTGTTGATTTATTTTTCCATTTCTATGGAATTCATTCAAGAATCAGCCGGATACTGTGAGGCACGACATTGCGTTAGCTCCCGAGAATAATCAATTATTGTTTTTGTTTTATTTCCTACTGAGGATGTTTTAGAATTACGTAATTACAGCACAACTATCGATTCAATCTTGACTCAGGTATATGTTTTTTAAATTTTATTTTTATTTATTTTACAAATAGTTTTGTCAGGTGATTATTATTGAAAATTATAGATTACAGTGTTCGGCGAAATTATGTACACATGGAAATTGGATAAAATATGCACAATTGTATAATAAAAATATAACAAGCAAAAAGTTTAGGCGTGAATATATTATGGCCCAGTCAACATTAGTTTCAAACAAGGCAGTGCCTGTTCTAAGAAACCAATCATGACAACAATATTGGTTATTTTGTAAGTAATATCAAACTGAAATTTTTTTGTTTGCTATTATATTAATTTATTTGAATAATTAAAGGAAAAATAAAATTATGAAAAAATTAAAATTTTGAGAGAAAATAAATAAAATCCCTGATAAAACTATGCGCTTGTAATGAATAGTTATCAGATTAAATTTTTAATAATACTTTCAAATCTGTCCTGCTAAATCTACTAACCATTGTTTTGTTATTTTTGTACCGAGCAACAAATTAATCAAAATGTGCTTGGATCAAAAAATGCAGTAATCCTCAAAAAATAGTCCAACGAAACTCAACGTATGAACAAAAGACATGGTTTAGAGAAGCGTAGCCCATAAAACCCATAGCGCATAGAGTTTTATATTGTGCAAAGACGAAACTCCTTGTAAACAATTTCAAAAGACTGTGCGGAAATCACAGACTTCCAATGCCATCTTTAAAGATATTATTGTTTTTACTGCGTACTGTTATTTTAGTAATAATTACTTATTGTTATTACTAAAATAAGTACATTTAATCAATATTATGTTGTCATGGATGTCCGACTTTCGCAACAACAAGATTCTTCACGATTTAAATAATCTGGCCACTTTTCCAAGGCTTTCTTAGAAATTTTCACAGCAGCTTGCGTGCATAATGGTCTGTTATTTGCACGAATTGTTGCTTTATTTTGTATATGTACATCAGCAGCGGGAGTGTTTTCACTTAGAAATCAATGTTGGTAACGGTCCAGTTGGCTTTCTTCTGGCTTTTAATCTGCTCTTGATTTTCAGTAATCTACTTAAAGTGCCTACTTAGGTTTCACGGAGAAAACACGTTTAATTGTTATAGGGCACTAATTTATGGAAGATCTGTCTCAAATACAATAGATTTTCTCATTGCTTGAATATAATAGGTATGAGTTAACTAGACAAAACGCCAAGTTTCGACTTTGGAATTCGGAAATCATCTTCACAAGAAGGTGTAGCAACGATCTATAAAACCCTATAGCAATATGATATTGACTAATCCATCATCTACGGTCAGTTATCAATACTTGCAAGTACGGTCAACATATGATTCCGACAGTCGTTTGATAAAAGGTGCTGTTTTTAGTATGGCCTCACGAGTTTCAGTTAAGCCAGCGGTAGACACAACTTTTTTAATAATATCGTTCGTTATGCAAAATAACTGGCTTATTAATTAACGGAGCTGATCTAACGAAGCTCTTAGAATTGAAAGAATTCGTACATGAGATCTATAGACTTAATTAATCTAAGATGCGATCAATTTATTCCGTTCGATCTTGGAGAAACGAAAGTGGTTCAAATATGAATAAAAACTTCATTAACTAATTAGCTCCCGTTTAGTGTCAAAAAGTACATGCAAAGTGCCAATGTGTATTAAAGTAAGTATTTTAATTCTAAATTGTATATTTAATAATATTTTTTTAAATTTTTACGTACTGGTTTAAGGTTAAGGAATGTAAACCAATAGACAGATCTGCCAGTGTTACCTGCGTATATCGATTTCTTATTTATTCCCTATCAATATCGGTTCGCTTCTCAACTGAAAAACCGTGCTCTGAATATCGGTACAAAATCTTCAAACCTTATGTCTATCGATTTTACATTGTACATTTATTGATTTCACTGCGTAAGACTCCCAGATAGAGTTATAGACTAACAGGCATCAATGCTGGCAGGTAATTTCTCTTTGACTATTAGAGATGGTAGCACTACCATCTAGCATATGGAGAAAAGTGTGTATGACAGACTTGGCGTATAATGAATAATACTGTAAGATTTTGGCATTCAATACATTTTACATCCAAGGCTTCAATCAAAGAAATTACTTTTAAGAAAACAATTTTGTGATGTAACTGCTTAATTTGACTAATTAACCAAAATATTGTGTAAGTAAAGAATAAACCGCCTTACTATAAATACCTCATGTTGATAAGCAAGTAAATTGTAACTGCCAAACGATCGAACTATCTGTAATTTTTTTGGAGTATTTATTAAACTCTTTATTTGATAAACGGGAACAAAGAAAAGAGACACGAATAAATTAACGTGATTGGAATTTGTAATTAGCAAAGTGTATAATACGATTCTCCAGTAATTAAATCCATGACCTATTCGTAACCACAAACTCGATGAAAGCAAGTTTTTTCGACCTTCGAAACTTTCAGAAATGAGAACCTTGAAAGCGCATTTAATTAATTATTGATTAGCCACGGAAGCGTGGATCGTATCTTGCATTTATTCGTTCACACACACAATAAATTAAAATAAATGTATTACATGGCGTTCATACATTCGTGGTATCAGATTTGTTTAGAAACTATCTTATGTATGGTGCTATTTATTTTTAAGGTAATAATATTGTTATTTCAGTAAAACACTCCGATCGAAATAAGTATTCTAGTTTATTTTTGTTCTTAAATTCATAAATATTATGTGTGGTCGGTCTTGCTGTATTGATGTGAGACATGGACTTTGAAAGAAAGGCTTTTGAAATTTGGTTTCACCGGAGAATGCTCAAAGTCCTATGACATGATCATCAACACAGAAATTTACATTAGTAAAAAAAGGAAAATTTCATATCTATGTCATGTGCTTCGAGGGGAGAAATATCACTTGCTCCAATTAATATTAAAAGGCAAGATAGAGGATCGCCGAGGGCCTGGTAGGAGACTAATGTCTTGGCTGCGAAATGTACGAGAGTGGACCGGTATAAGAAGTGTGGAGGAGCTATTCCGGGCAGTGCAAGATAGAGATACATTTACCAGAGTGATCGCCAACGTCAGGAGGGACCTGGTAGGGCACACGAAGAAATTCTTAACTGATAATTGGAATAAGTTGTGAGTCTAAATGGAGTTAAGAGGGGAATATGAGAAAGTATCTGGCTATCAAATCCGGTCGCATTGTAGTCACAAGCCACGGTTATAGAGTATCTGCTACTATCACAGCAATACTCACTATACTCTCGCTTGTACTAGATTGCATACAATTGGTAATACTTTCTCAGAAGTAGTAGGTGTATTCAATTGTACCGAATAAAGTTATAAGAAGGCTATAATTACATACTTCAAAAATTATAATCAATGCAAGATTAATACTATTCTTCTGCATGAGTTCTTTTGATTTGAACTTTTGTACTTTCACCAAGATAGATCTAAATAGGTTTCAGCTAGTGTATAATAAAAACGACATTATTTGATGCTGAGACATATTTTAAAGTAGGTTAGTCTGGATTTTCTAATTCTAAAATTATTTCTACCAATAGTTATCGGTTACCGTATAAAATACAAAGCAACCCATACCTAACTAAATGACTGTTGCATTTCCTTGAAATGGTTACTTTTCAAGAAAGGCAATCAACTTCTGAGCAAACAGTAAGTAGCGTTCTATGTAATAATGAAAATTCGTGATAACTGGTTATTCGGCATTCTCCGTGTATCGATAAATATTACAAGGACTCGACAGTTCAGCGTTCTGACTTTCTGTTGCAAGACTGATGTGTTGCACATTTACAAGACGATTTGCAATTAATTAGCCGAAGATCCTTACGTTCACCTGTGCACTATTGCAAATTCTAAAAATATGTGGAAATCAAAGATAATCGAATACAATACGTTTAATTACCTCTCTTACATATATTTGCACATTTTTTGTTACTTTTTTAAATTCCTGATTATATGTATTTATATTTTTAAAAAAGTGTTCCGGCGTTGATTTGCGAGTTTGTTTGCGAGATGATTTCGTTGAAATATCGATTTAAACCGATTTGTATTTTTGCAATCCTTATCCGTTGTCATTTGTATGTATTGCCAATAACGAACGATGTCAGGATGTATACGCATGTGTAAGTTGAGAAAGGGGAGGGTTGTTTTTGCGTAATAGAAGACGTGCAGTGGTGTTGGTTAAAAACACAGGCGACATTAAAATTCAGTATTAGAAACGGCTGACAGCATATCTCGTGTGTTCTATTATCTTTGGTGGAAAAATATGAAACAATATTATATATGTATATTGTGTTATATTTTGCTGCTTCGTAGAATTATTAACCTCGACACAGGCTTGTCCTAGTGAGGTTAAAAATTAAATTGTACATAGAAATAACATGTAAAGAAACAATAAATAAATATTTTTGTCCGCCAGATATCTAATGGTTAGTTTTTCGAAGGTGGTGAAACGGCAGGCCTTAATCCTAAAGGATTTTATCAACTACATTATTATGCAAATCACAGAACGCGGGAGTTTTTGAAAATATTTTTAAAAAATTAATTCTAGGGAAAATTTGCTGAAAATCAGCATCAAAGCTATCCCAGGTTTTTAAATGGCGCTTTATTGTGGCAAAAAGCAATCCAGTGCAATATAGTGATATTTGAGAAGTCGTGACGGGTATCTATCTTCTTCTTCTAGTGCATTCTCTTATTGGAGATATCATCAGTGCAACATTTATTCTGCTGGTAGCAGCTTGGAAAATCCCCTATTCCATAGCTTTACGGATTATGTATATTAGATGATCTAAGTTTAAAAAAATATAGAAAGCAGAAAACTTTTGGTACAAAACTCTTCTGTTGTTCGAAATTAATTCGATCGCTCCATGTTTTTATAGGGTGTTTAAGGTATCTTTACCCCTTTCTTCTCATAAAACAGTTTAATTATTAAGAAAGTTACGAAGGTGAAACTTCTACACAGAATAATATTATGTACGAAATGAATAAAGGTGGTCTTGTTACAGAACTATCAACTACCACAAGTTGAAAAAAATAGATAAGTAATTGCACAGCAACCTAATGTTATTTGTTATTTTTCAGAATACATTTCCTACCCATAATGTTAAATATTGTTCGAGAATTCTAGAAGCGTGCATGGCACCATTTTTTGTCTTGACAACAACAGATTTTTTCCAAGAAATCCGATGACTCAGAGAAATTCCAAGAATTCTAGATTAAAAAACATTTGGTTCACACATGCCACAAAATCAAAGTATAGATTTTTTTATAACAACTCTCAAAACCAAGGGTTGACAGAGTCCAAGGACTTCAACTATTTTCGATCTCTTCTGCGAAACTTGTCGTAGCTTTTACAGCAAGGAAAAAATAACATTTCGCGGAATTTTAGCCAAGTTTTTTTTTGCCTCGTTTGTAAATGTATGAAAAGTTTGCTTTACAAGTAGTTTTGGCTTTAACAAAGCACCTCACAAGTAACTAATAAGCTGACAAGCCGAACAACATGATAGTTGTCCTCTTCTACTAATCATAATTGGTTCAAAAGCTAAAATTGACCCACAATCGACATTAAAAGGGGACTTTCAACTGTCGAAAAATCAAAATGACGCTGAATAGCCTTTTGATGATAATATAATTTTTGATTTGCTGTGAAACAAACCAACTAAAAGCAATGACTGATACAGGTTAGAATGTGTGAGAGTATCAATTGCGTAAAATAGGTAACTTACTCAACTAGGCTACGCACTAATGTAAAAGTAAATATTCCATATACACAAGGATATGTTGCTTTAGGTTAAGCTAGGATATGTTTATAAACGAGAGCAATTATTTTTTAGCTAGTTTTAGTATTTAGGGAATGTATCGCTTTCTAGTATGCAGAGCAATAGCTAAAAAAGTGACTTGCACCTACTATCAACAAATGTGCCACATTTGAAGGCATTACATTTTAAAACTTGTTCTAATATACCTTATTTGAATTTTGTCGTAAATTCCTCCGCAATACATCCAATTATGTCAACATTATGTCAGTTTAGAAATAGTTCTGATTTGAATATTCGACCCACAACAAGTTGTGCGCAAGTTATGCGCAACCACCGCGCACCGCAAGAATGAGGAAGAAAGTGCTCAGGTCGTAGTTATTTATTGGCCACAAAAGCCGTCATTAGTTATTATGATCTTAGGTTATTGCGCTAAATATTATTCTGGTAGGAAGTATAACCTACGCACTTTCAATCTTGTGAAACTTCTGAGCGCTTTGAATGATAATGATGTGAAATATGAATTGGTGATTAATACAGATTGGTCAATTGTGATTTTCATACCATTCGTTGCATTTAATTTAAGTTGCGTTAAGATAATCTTCATGTTAAAGAGTAAAAACCAAAGAGGGGTAAGGAAGTTGTTGATTATTTATTATTTAAAATCTGATTTGGTGAAGTGAGATACTCCTAAAATGTTCGGAACCCAACAGGAAGATGTCACTTCATTCTAATAAACTTCCACAATTTCCATTATAATTTTTAAACAAATGAAGCGTTTTGAAGGAATTTATTAGTAGCATGTAATAGTCCATACCGTCAACTCGAGAAAGACCCACGCTCGTTCATACTCGATTATTTTACGCTCATGTCTCAACGTGTGTACCTTCTTGCTCGATATTTTTTTGTTCGATGCAAAAAAGATTCAAGGTCAGTAAGTTGGCGTAAAGGGAGGACGCTGCAATATTTGATATAACGATAGTAGGTGTTGTTGCCGGATTAAAATATACAGACATATGCTACCGCCAACACTTCACAGCGTCTTGGTGGTATATCTTGGTGGTATCTTGGTGGTGGCGTCTTGTGTCGAGTTGCTCGAGCAACGCCTAGTATAGTTCTAAGTCACTATGTTCAATCGATCCAAACCGTATATGCGTGTTTACATTGCCTAACAGTATTTAAATATGAAACAGGCCCTCACGAGAAACAGCAAGAGGTATAGAATGTTTTTTTAGGAGAAGTTCCTTAGAAAAACTATTTAAGCAGTTCAAGAAATTGGTGCCTGTCAAATTGTTTAAAGGGCCGTAAATAACTATAGATTTGAAGATCTGGAAAAGTTCAGTAGGGCAAGTAATAAAGGTTGGAGAAAGCAGACCACAACAGAGGAATAATATTAAGACTACAGAACGAAAGTTTGTTGTAAACCTAAAATGCTGTTGGCTTGATGGTGTGAAAGACAGTGATACATCTTATGTGACTCGATAGATACAGCAGGGGACTTCTGCTACAGTACAGGTTTAATTATTAAATGGAGAAAACTAAACAAGATAACTATAACTAACAGAATGTATTAATTTTGATGATAATGCAAGCTTGTTGTTCAACAAATAATATTTTGTAGGCACTTCGCGTATGCACTTTTAATTTTAAAAAGTTCCAGCAGATTAAATTAAATTTTTGTAAGATACCTAAATAAGTTTGATCAACCATTGACTGTTATGGAACAATGTCATTATTCTGCAGAAACGTGCATGAAAATAATGGTCTAAAGAAATCACGTAGAGGTCTATTGTTTTTGAGACAATGGACTCGAAAACTGCAGTATCAACTTCTGCGCTACATTTTATTTGGTTCTAACTGCTACGATACTGTTTAACGGTTAAAAGACAAAATGAAATAACGGTTCGTTTGACAACGTGATAAATGTCATTGGGTTCAAATGAAATTGCGGTTAATCAAGCCCGATACAAAGGACAATAAATTGGTTTAAGCGACTACTTTTTAACCTTTTATGTGTCGACTGTCACACAAAAGAAATCAAAATGACTTTGATTGATTTCATATTGAATTAATTGAAGTACGTCATTAATGCTATCAAAAATAATGTGTACTGCGATTTGGTTTTTAAAAACAACAAAAAAAGCTTTTATCAAAGTTTATGTTATTTTTGATGGGCCTGCCCGTTACTAACGGGCAGGCCCATCAAAACTACAGTAAAATAATTAAGAAAACCTTTTCAAATAACGAAATCCTTTCTTGAACATATAATCAACATCATTGGCCTGTTTGGGGCCTATGAGTCTAAAGCTCTCATGTTAACTGGAAACATCAATTTTCTTTCAAATTGGTATAGATCACACACCTAACAATTTTAACAAATAAAACATTTTGCATATATTTTACTAAGACAGGTAATAGATTAGAACACCTTTGATATTACGTATTATATATCAATAATAATAAATTATATGTAACTCTTTCTGAGAAATGTAGAAGTTGTCCTTGGCTTCGTGAGAAGTACTTTCTGTCTCGACGAAGCGAATGTCAAATAAACCTGATAATTTGCTGCGAAATTAATTATTTAAAACCGGTTTGTCTGAGCTAAAATCATCTGAAAGTGAATCTGCCATCCACTCTTGCTACGGCTATCACCATGCAAAAAACATCACGTTTTCGCTTATTTATTTAGTTATTGCATAAATTAATATTGTTACTTAACACGAACTCTGTTATTTGTGTAATTTATTAACGTAACACTGAGTTGTGCGGTAATATCTTTTATCGTTGATAATATTTATGATAGAAGAATTTTGTACAAGGCCAAGCAAATTTAAAACGATTTTCCAGTAGAGATTAGCCGAACACATGGGAATCGAATCTCGAGACCTCCCGCCCTATTCCATTATGTCGTTTTGATCAACCACATATTGCTTTTAAATCACTATCACTGTTAAAATTAATCCTGTATGTTTAGCCATTTCAGAAAAGTGGTGGTTTTTCACTAGGGCAATACTGAGTAAGTCTGCTATTCTGTAACTTGCCGCAAATAAACAATACGTTATTTTATTTGCCACTATTTGTAAAAAAATTATCTAAATAATTAAAACCATACTGTTCAAAAAATTATCTTAAAACCAGCCGGCCATTTATAAAGTTAGAAATTTTGTATGCCCCAAGGTAGCATTTTGAGTCCTACCTTGTTTTTAATATATATTATTGACAATATATAGTAATATTGCAAATTAGAATGCGATGAAGAATTAAGACATTAATTTAAATTAAATTTTCACCATTGGGATTTGGATGCCTAGACATCTGTGTTCAGATCAAAAAAGCTCAACACTCTGCTACGGAGCTTATCAAATGACCTGTTCGTAGCTGAACGAGTAGCAAATGCGTGGAGTCACAACTTAGGCATCGTTGGTACAATTTTTCTGCTAACTAAGCCCTCCATCATTGTACAAGCAACATTATCGGTCATACGGGAAAGTGTATTGTTTCGCAATCAGTTCAAAATTTGTTTTTGAAGATCGTTCTTTTGTTGTTGTGTTTTTTTCATAATTTTTGAAAACTTACGAAGTTCAGTCCTCTCTCCGCAGTCCACGTTGAAGGGCTGGTCGCACTTGTTGATTTTCCTGATAAGGGGGTCGAACACCAGACCGTCGGGGCACAGCTTCTCCTTCGGTACTCCGTCGCGGCACTCGTAGAACTTGTCGCACTGTGTGGGGTGCTCGTACTGCCCATCCTTTACGGGGCACTTGTACTGCTGCGCGGCTGGAAGAATAAGAAGACAAAATTAGTCACGTCATACAGAGAAACATCTAATTAGATCCCATTTTGTAACCCCTGGCACTCTTCTTATGAGCCCTGGGACGTTAGCTCGATGAGTCGCGAAGGGACATAGAACCCTTCTTCGTACAAAAGTTGAAATTGGTGTGGCGATCATGCATTAGAAATGCCAGGAGACTGAACATTACTGAAAGCACTGAGTGCAATTGCAAATGCAGTAGGTCATCCCAGGCAAAGGTGGAAGAAACAATTGGACGGAGGCTATTGAAGTAGCACAGGGAAGGGATGCGAGAATGATGGGTGTCTGACCAGAATAGGTTACGGGAAAGAAGTTGAGTTGAGATTAGAAAGAGAAACATTATTTTTTCTTTTTTTAAAAAGAAAGACAAACATTCCTGGGTTACGAATAACCCAACAATGTTTGAAAATCTCCTACTACCACCACAGAAAGCCGAAAATGTTGCTTGTGTTGTGATGGAGGACTTAGCCAGCCGAGGAATCGAACATGCGACGCCCGGGTAGGACCCAAGCACTATGCCCACTCAACCACTGACCGGTCAAATGACATTATATTGGCAGGCAAGGCCCTCTCGTGGATTTTTAGGAGGAATAAACGAATGTTACGTTGAAAGCACGTACCACTAAAATTTATGGATTCCTTTTCACAATTTATTTAATGACTACGTTTTCGTCTATTTTCTGTTGTCCCACGCTTGGATTACCAAACTAAGCACGTGCTTCCAATGTGACCGGTTACACGCACACAATGCTTAATGTAACTTGCCCAAGGTGTGGCAAGTACCACGTACCAAGCTGCCGCTACCGCAGCTTACCGACAGATACTTTCACTTTGGGTTACCGAGGTTGTTTTCATTGGTCCCAGTTTCAATGTTAATTGGCATCAGAACGCGGAAACTGCCTTACAAATTGTTCTATCAACTACTGTTTTTATTGAACTGAATCATAATACGTTAGAATGTTATCTCTCACGGGCGTGGGTGATTAAATTTCACGACGCGGTGGAATGTCGCGAATTTGAAATGCAGGAATGTTTTTAATGTCCGTAGCCGATTCCTTAGATGAAGTGCTTTATTGATTATTGACGCTTTTGTGGTCAATGCTGGTCTATTAGATGCCTACAAGGATGCGGTTTTGCCTTTTTTATACGTTTTCATCCGTGACAGACTGCAATCACTGCTAATTAACCATAACTTGAGATAAACGCGCCAGGAATGGAGATGTTATAATTTCTGAATTGTAATTGGATTGCTTAAAATATATAGAAATCGATGCATCTTTATGGTAAAACATCTCGTAAGTCCTATAGCACCTTACTTGAATGCATTTACCATAATGAATAAAATCTGTTTGAATGACATGTTCAAAAACGAAAATCTCTCGAATAGTTAGCTTCGGCGTGATGTGCGTTTTTTAAATTACATACAATGGTCTTTAGAGATTATTTGTACCAAAGCAATTACGAGTATTCAAACCAAAACTCTCATCAGCTATGGAGCTTATAAGAAATCATTGGGTGTTTGGGTATAGATGTAATAATATAATATTTTTTCATATTTGTAACTAATTTTTTGAATTCCTTCTAGATGCTTTATTTTTTTATTGTAACTTGAATGAACAGTTAAAGCAAGTTTAAAAAAAAGACAAATACCTCATAAAACCAGAGTCAAGCAAATAGGTATACTAAATATACCTTAGAGTAATTCTACCTTTTGAAAAGAAGCTTTGATTGTTTTAACAGTAAAGTGTTATAACAAACTCCCAGACAGTATCAAACAAAATATAACTACACTAAGGGCATTCATTCGGCAATCTTAGCTTAAGGGACTATCGGAAAAAGAACTTTCTACTAGTAGTATTTATATTAAAAACATCGAATTAGAAGTTTCTGAAAATACCGTGAAGTTGTCCCGTAGAAGTCACAGAAAACTTATCCAAAACATTAGACTTATCCCCTCAGCACAGGATCTCCTAGTGAGAAGGACTACAAAAATAATCTGTTTTCCTCTGTTTTAAATTTATATTTAAAATGTATATTCTATTAAAGTTAAAATTAAAATATAGTAACTAAATAAAAAAAAAATAAAAAAATTAAATTGTATTTTTAATCCCAAAAAATATGTCTAAATAAAAATACGTCATGTAATGTGTGCACATGAGATGGCGTATTGACATATCTCAAAAGAAATTATAATATTATCTTTGATTAGCCTTGCGATGCGACAGAGTAAAACTTGCGGTCACAATGACACAACTGTTAAAAGTTTCCACAAAAAGTTTTCCATCAACCCGCCTACTTCTGTTTTCTGTAATTATTTTTGTTTACCAAAGCCGAGACGCTAACCGAAACCACGAATCTCGCAAAGGTGACAACATTATTTGTCAGTTTATTACATGAAACGAAATAAAATGCAACACCTGCTTTCCCCGCAATCGGAATAACTATTATCAAATATGTACACTGTAATTTAATAATAATTTTTCAATTTACGATCTTCAACTTTGAGGAAAGAAACTCAGCAACTCCAGGGGCAATGCAAGGAAAGGTTCAGACTGTTTTGGACAGAAGTCGTTGAAGTTCTACAGGACAGCGACACTTGAAGGCACCTTATCGAAGCGATGGGTCCCCGGTCCGAATAGGACAAATTGATTAATTTGACGTAACTTTTTTCGATTTATAAAACTGGGACAGCCTTTCTGGGCACGACATGATAATGTACGAGTATTATGAATCTAGCGAGAATGGAAGGTAGTCGAACGTAACAATAGTTGAAGGTTGAACATAACAAGAGTTAAAGGTTGAACATAACAAGAGTTAAAGGTTGAAGACCGCCAAAAAGGCAAAATTTTAATAAGACTGAAAGACTTAGGTGTCTTGGAGACCTATACATAGGTGGTTAGGCGTTGTGAAGGCTAACACAGCATCCTTGAAAATGAGAAAATAATTTTGAGAAGAGCTCTCTTTTTTGGATTCTTGCACTATCTGAGCAGAGTCATGAATATGAAAAGAAGCCGTTAGTTTAAACTGGAATAAACACTTATTTATTTATTTATTTAAACGACAAAATAAGTCTTAGGAATGTTATTGAATATATCTTCTAATGGTGCTGCCTTACTAATGAAAATAATTATTATTGTTTATCAAATTTAATTTAAAGAACTTCATTATAATTTAAAGTTTTTCTTTTATATATACAATAGTTAAAAAAAATTAGTTTATTTATAAACAAGTTCTGCTGTGTAATTATTATTACACAGCATTATTATTAATTGTTTCGTATTTCAAAAATCATTTTTAATAAAATTGGATATGTTTATCCGACATCTAATTTACAAATAAACTCGTTAGAAATTTGTAATCATTTGAATGATGGCAGCTAAAAATATGAGAAAAAATTAGTAGAACATAATATTGACAATTCTGAATTTGAAATACGAGATTGATAAAAATTGATTGATAGAAATGCGTTGTGCCGGTAAGACAGAGTTCCTGGATTCGATTCCCGGTTGCGACCATTATCTTTTTGTTTTACTGGGTCTTGTTCTGCTTCATGTTTTATTTAGATTAATTAGTATTGTCTTCTTTTTCAATGTAAGGAATTCTGTTTACTAAGTTTACTAAACTTGTGTAAAAACTCCACACTTGAGTAACTCGAATAATTCAGAGATACGCGTAATAAATTCTTTCTGCGTGTAACAAACCTTGTAACAACGATATTACCGGTAACTTGAATGTTACTTCAAGGCATTGCATTGTGTTATTTCTGTAAGCCAAGTTTACAAAATCGACCCTAAATACTATTTCTCAAGGTATTGTTATTCACCGATCGATTGAAAGCACTTTTATTAAATAGTTTTACTATCCGAGAGAGATATTGGAAAAAAATGGTACAAATCATAAATTGAAATGACCTAGCGAGCAGAAAAAAATTGCGATTATCAACAAAATAGCGAAAAAAACTTCAGTTCAAATTTCGCTGCGCTAAAGCTTCCTGTTCGAGAATTATTTTTACTTTTTAGTTCTTGTAACATTCACAAATGGTATTACATATTTTTGTAAATACGGTTATGTGACAGCCCTTTCTATTTTGTTTATTTTCTCGACCTCTCTTTTTTTCAAGACATTCGTGGATACAAAAGAACTAACGGAAATATAGCCTTACTATTTAATTTAAATAATAATTCCTGACTTTCAATATAGCAGTCGGCAGCATGGCACCTTTTTATATACAAAAATCTAATAATAAACTCAATGAAAAAGTTCCAATAACAATAAGTTTCAAACAAAAAATACCATTTAATATTATTTTGTCTGTTTTTCATTATTGTTTCTTTGTGAATCTTGAATAGACAAAGAAGTGTTGGAAATTGATTAAAAATCACTGTTCTGTTCAGAAAAAAATGCTTGACGTCTTACAAAGAGTTTCTGAAAGTGTTTACCTAATAATAAAAGTAGATGGTAGGTTCTTGGGAAAGAGATATCATTATTATTAATTTTATTACCATTGGGACTGTCACCACATTACAAATTACTCCAACGGTTTACAATAAAGACATTCTAAGAAAACTGGTGAAATAAAATACGTTTATTTTAATGAAATCGAGAATTTTATGTTTAAAAATCATTCAAGTTTTTTTTAAGAGCTGAGCTTCTCAATTATTATAAGATTTATCGACATGAGTAGATTTCTTAACCATGGCACGATTAATAAGACACGACTACACTTTGTACTTAGGCTATGCGTGTGAAAATATATTAATAATATTATTTTATTTTTCACTTGAATGCTTTGATTAAGTATCTATTTATAGTATATATTTGATTAAGTACTGCACGCCTTAAAACTCTTAAACTTTTACTTAAATACTACTTTAGCAAATGGAAATGCGTAAATAACTCTATAGTTAAGGTAACGCTGGCGTGTCATTTTGGTATCGATAGATAGTTATCGAACTTGGTGTCGGAAAGGTTAAAAAGCTTTCATTGATATTTTAATTCCTGAAATCAGTGTATTATATTATGACTTATTTTACTTATACAGGCAATTAATTCAGCAAATGAATTTTTTTTATAAAACTAGATGACCCGGCTAACGTTGTTCTGCCATATAAATTATTTCTAGTGAATATTTTGGTTGTTTGCCTTGCGTATGTGTGGATGAAAGTTCGATTAGGTGGACGTAGCGCCATCTGTCATTCAACAACATAAAGCATTTCGTTCTATTTGAAATACGAACGACGGTTAAATTTCTTCATCCAAAAATACTAAAATTGCGATAAAAAAGGGGAGGGTCGTGGTTAAAAAATGAGAGGATGGGGGTAGGAGGGTAAACAATTGGGGTTATAGGTATTTAATGATGCAAAAAAAAAAAATCTGGATAGGGACACCCTAATCACCTAGCGGTACGAAATATACTTTACGACCTATTCTCATACCTACCGAATATACATAAAAAATTTAATGAAAATCTGTTGAGCCGTTTCGGAGGATTGCGACCACAAACACAGTGACACGAGATTTATGTATATATAGATAAAACAAGTTCGAGAATTTACATGCATTCATTTCGATTTTTTAAAAATATTTTCATAAACTAATTATGTACCTAAAATAAATAAATTTCTTCGCTTAACGTCGTTCGTTTTCTTCGTGTAACGGAATTATTTTCCCATCGGTTGACAACCGTGATTTGATAATGAAATTGCCGGAACGCGTTGCCTTGAAATTCGAAGGCTAAATTACAATAAATAACTTAATTATAATAGTCTGCGATTGAATTTGTTTTCCGTATGAAATCTGTGTCGTACATTAACACCTTGTTTCAAGGTAAACTACAAATAATTACTTACAATTATTGCAAGAATTGATCCGTATGGTTTAGAATTTTTTTGGCATGTAAAGACTAAGAATAACACTTTAGAAACTATAATAGATTGTAGAATTTAGGTGGAATTGAAAATATATTATTCTTCAACCTACTGTTCATATTTATATTATTTTCTGTTGTTAATCTTTTTTGCTTATATAAACCATTGTAAATACTAACACTGAATATGTATCTACGTTTATTTATTTTTTAGTTATAAATCTTGCAAATTTTGTTTAATAAAGATATATGTATTATTATTATTAATAATTAAATATTTGAAATTAAATCTTTTGTACTTCATTCATAATTATTGATGACCATAAACAGACAAAACACAGTAGCCAACCCTTAAAAATAAGGAGCATCCAACTCTATTGTTACCCTCGTAAACTATGTACATTCCCCTATCTGACGTTTTTTTCATCCTCTAAGATAAATTCCGCAATGATGGCAGAGTTTTGGCACTTTGCTAGTCAATCCAAAGGTGCCTGCTTTGCCTCAGTACAAAGAACTATCCCATGAAAACCGTGGTTTCAACAATTCCCCCATTTTTTCAACAAAGAAACTTCCTCACTTATTCGAACCAGAATCGGACATTGTTCCGTTCCTTCTCATCTTTTTGAAATTCACGTCCTTGATTCACCAGATTGTAAATTCTGGGAACTTTAGATAACAGATTTTTGTTCATCTCTATATTAACAAATATTCTCTCTTCTATCAAGCCTTTCTAAAATTTCCTCTCCTCCATTCAACATCTCATATCTTTTAAGTCTGAACTCGACTCTAATCTTCCATATGAATTTGAATTTTTCACATTTAAATAAATGAATATATGAACACCTTTCCTCTGTCCATAATTTGAAATGATGCCCTAGAACACCCTTGAAGTGTGAAAGCCAGAAACATTTGAGAAAATATAATATAACTTGCGATTTTTCACTGTCTGAGCTAGTGTGAAAGAAGCATCGAACTATCAACATTTTCCAGCTAACAACGAGAGTCTATGGACTGTATTTTTTTTACTTGGCTTACTGCTAATAGATTTTTACAACACATTTAATAATATATCAATTTGTGAAACACTTATTTATTATTGATATTTAATAAGAGTAATATTACTCTCTGAGTTAGGCAACAAAGTAACACAGACCGGTGGGATATTGAGTAATTATTGACAATATGTATACGTACATGACCTCACTGATACTGGCAAAGAGATTGGCTCGGTAAAGTCTTAGCACAGATATGGGAAAGAGGTTGTGAAGCAATAAACCAGTTCTCAGATGTTTGCTTTGCCTTTCTTTGAACAGAAGACCGAACAACGAATCTTGAAGCTTTGCTTGATTTATGGAAAATAATTTACCGTGAATATTTTCAGGCAAAATTTGAAAAAAATTGTGTGTCATCAAGGCGCCAGCTATTTTTTTGGTTGAAAGGTTCCCGTTAAATGCCAATTCTAAGTACATTACAGCTTTTGAATGCCAATTCTAAGTACATTACAGCTTTTAAAACGCACCTAGAACTAGCGTTTAATGGAAACATTTCAGATGGCGCTGAATGGCCATTTGATACAATTTTACGTTTGAATTTCTGCAAAACAAATAGGCCTTAATAACTATGATGTAACGGGTGAAAATACTGCGTTTGAATTAATGTAGCATTTATGGAAATGAAATTATTTTGCATTTCAAAAAATAGTCTATTTTCTGTATAATGTAATTTTATTTTTTTGTTGACAAATTAGAAAGACAAATTTCGTATAAGTAATCTTACTAATATTATAAACGCGAAAGTTTGTATGGATGTATGTGTGTTTGTTACTCTTTCACGCAAAAACTACTAAATGGATTTTAATGAAACCTTACAATAATATAGCTCATGCATCAGAATAACATATAGGTTATAATTTATGTTACTAGCTAGGAAGGGGACGCGGTAGGGGAACGGGGACGCCCGGAAAAAGTGATTCAGGGAGAAATAATCTATTTCTTTGAATATGGCATGCGTTGCAGTGGAACCAGCTAGCAATGAAAAAATAAAAATTTTGAAAATTTAATTTTCTGATCACGGGTAGGTACTGACTCTCTTGTCTGAACAATCAGTTAGAATTTAAAAAAAAATTGAAAATGACACTAAAATTCAAAGCAAATTTGAGTTCATTGAAAGTGAATATTTTCATGCGGGAATATTTCACATCACGTACATGCAACCAAAATGAGTATATTAGAGAAGTGAATTCGATTTCGTATCTCTTTTTATGCATTTATACAAAGTTTCAACTTCGAAGCTATTTACAAATAGCTATTCGTATTTATGAAGAGCGAAAATAATTATTTACTAGCAGACTCGGCCACACGTTGCTGTGGCTAACGAAGCACAACGCCATTACCCAACCTTTATAAAAGCAACACCACCCGCTTGCCAGCTGCCCGCTGCCTGAATTGAGTATTTGAATTTCTCGGCTTTTCTCTAATATAATAAACATGTATTATAAATATAAACCTTTCTCTTGAATCACTCTATCTATTGGTGAAAACCGCACGAAAATCCGTTGCGTAGTTTAAAAGATCTAAGCGCACATACACTTTGAGCGACTTCATTTTACACTATGTAATGATTGTATGAAGGAAAATTAAATTATTTGAAAGATTTTTTTTTAAATTTCATAAACTGTCAAAATTGTTTAAGTCTTTTAAAAAGCAGAGTTAAGAAAGGGGTTGATGAGATATAGGTATTAGAGATAGAAAAATAATAATAAAAAGTAAAATAAAATATACAAAAAATAAAAAAATCCTCACACTTAAAGGATTATCCGTGAAAAGACTTCGATGTAACTTCAGAAGGAAGATCGTTGTAACAAAGAATTTGAATTATTTTTTTTAATAAACAGAAGTGTGTTTGTTAGTGGTTTTTTTTTTTTACAAATCTACAGTTATATTCCAAGATTGATAAAATTTTACCCATTTGACCTTCAGAATTGAAAGGTCACTGTCTAGATAAAATTTCGAAAAAATCCTATTTACATCCCCTTTTTCAATCCCCTAAAGCAGAAAAAAGCCCGGACAGCGCAGGGCACTTCAGCTAGCTTTTTTTTAAATAAAGTTGCATCTAGTTCGACTATTCGTCAAGAAAACACAATTTAAAAAAAATATATTTGAATGATTTTAGATATATAAACATAACTGAAAAGAAGTAGCATTATGCATAAGTAAGATGGGAATATAAATACGTTAAAGAAACAAAAAATATACTTTATGCATGACAAATTAAAAAACAGGTATTTCAATCAGGAAAATACATGATTAGAACCTTATTAGTTGTTGTTGAAAAGATCAAGGTTCTATTGCGATCTAATTTTTGAAAATCAATGTCAAACGAAGGTGAAAAAATTAAATGCCTACTGAGGAAAACCATGCTTGACCGAGTAGCACAAACCTTGAAAGACAAATTTAATAATGTTGTTCATATTGTTGAAACAACAAATAAAATAAGTCTATGTATAAAAAAATGAATGTATATTTGCTTGCTTGGATGTATGTGTGCATGTATGAATGTATATTCATTAGGTGTTGCTAAACCATTCATCCGATTGCGATGAAACTTTGGAGATTTGATGTGCGCATGCCAGCGATGTTTTCTATATATAATATTGAGCTCTGGCTTAATGAAATTATGCGTTGCTAAAACATTCATCCGATTGCGATAGAACTTTGGGGATTTGATGTGGCCATGCCCGCGATGGTTTCTATAAATAATAGTGAACTCTGGCGTAATGAAATTAAACGTTGCTAAGCCATTCATCCGATTGCGATGAAACTTAAGTGAGCTGTTGGCGAGCTATTTGAAAACTGAATGTACCGGGATTGACTTTATGAAATGACATGCAGGGAGAAAATTTTCCTTTATATACGTAGTATATAATTCTCAATTACTAATAATACTCAATTTGGGAGGCTCAGAAAATAATTCTCAATTACTAATAATACTCAATTTGGGAGGCGGGAATGGGTACCGCCGCCCCGGGAACCTGTATTGGATAACCAACATTAGCAGGGGTGCCCGGGTTCATGGGGTGAGGTTTGTCTATGTCTTTGAGGCGGATGACCTGGACACACTGAACCCCAGATTCCTACCCACCCCCTATACACTTTTCCTTCCCAGAACTCTCCTCTCCCTCCTTTCCTTAAAAAAACCCTCCACGCAGCATCCCCAAAGATGACATAGGCCCTTAGGGAAATTGTTTTACTCAGGGCCTCCTGTGTGGAGCTCATGTAAAAAAAAAAAAAAAAAAGTGGCATTGCAACGCATGCCGGAAGGGAAAGGAGGCACTACTGAAAACCAGCTTCTTTCCAGGAGAAATCCTGAATTGTAGCTGAGCAGTGACCTTTTCATCAATAGAATCAATGATAAGAGAAAAAATATATATAGATATTGTAAAAAAAAATCTATTGACAAAAAAACGTTTTTATTATTTATTAGAGTCGCTAGTGGTTTATAAAAATCCATTTGCATCACAGAGCAACCTGTGACATTGCAAACGTCTCAATATCAACTTAAAGAAAGTGTTAAAAAAAGTTGTTTGCAAACGAGTATTACATAGTATAAATTTTGCCTAAATTATTTCGTCATCGATTAGTTAAACAGCAATAAAAATATCATATATCTATTCTTCTGTAAGCGACAAAACCGACAACTGTTAGATAAACAGTGTTATGTAGATGTTATATAACAACCGGTAAAATATTGACATTTAACATTAAAATGTCTTCTTTATATGACTGTCCTCACCTTTATAAATGTCATCTGCATTATGCAAATGAAATGAACTTTTAACTATCTCTGATTTTTTATTCATATTTATTTCCCAGCTTTCTCTGCTTTGATTTCTTTCACAAATTTGTTGTTTGTTGGAAACACTTTTAGAAAGCGAATTTTAAGCGTTTAATGGCTTTTTTATTGTTATTAAACAATAAATAATATGCAACTGCTCTTTAGTATTATCAAAAGACACGTTGCAATGTTGATAAATCAGTTTATTATGTAAAAAAAGTATGAATAGATAATGATAAAATTTCTCATTTTGAAAGCACGTTTAACTTTATTACAATGTATTGAATTTAAGTGCCAATATTTGAGAGAAAAAAATTATGCAGCTTTGACAAAAAAACAAAAAAAGTTTGCTCAAAAGTAATTCTTAATTCTTGAACTTGATCAATGATTTCGATTGTGAAAGAAATAACAACGTGGCGCTTACAAGACAGAAAAAATAATGATTCGTATGACTGAAATTGTTTCAAATAATTTGGCCTATATTTGCATTTGTGGGAGTGATTACCTGCCTAATTCTAAAAAAATACTTATCACGATTGATTACTCGAAAAAACAGCCTTGAAAAGTTGACGAGGTCATCTAAAAAAGCAGCTAGACAGTGAATTAACATCTTTTATAGACTTAATTAATTATTTACAGTTTAATCGGTGCCAGAAAGAATCTGACATAAATTATTTGAGAAAGTAAAAAGTGGATATTGTTCTTTTGTCTGAAATAAGTTGTAACAGCTGTCAGAATGTTTAAAAATGCGATACGCGTCTTTTCACAGCAATTAACCTAATGCACGTTCAAAGGTAACTAACTCTTTAAATAATACTTGTTGGGATTGTAAAATATTATAAAATTAAGTGTTTGAAGGAAGTAGGTTAAGAAGACAGAGGTATCGAGTGTCCAAATAACTGAATATTATACATATGTGTTAGGATATGATAGACTAAATTAAAATAAATCATTCGATTCAATAGACTAGAAGCTACCCTTTGCATTAAGTTTTACTGGTTTAAAAATTATTCTAAATTCTGTAGTGAATGACAAATGTTATGTGAGATTACTGGCTGATATTACTATAGTTTTTTTAAGAAAGACAAACATTATTGAGTTGCGAATAACCTGAAAATATTTAAAAATCTCCTACTACCACAACACTATGCGGAAAATGTTCGTTGTGTCGTGATGGAGTACTTAAACAGCCGAGGAATTGAACTCACGGCGCTTGGATGAGACCCAAAAGCGATGCCAAGTTAGCCACTGACCGGTCTATTGTATTTTAAGTATTAATCTTACACTTTTACTTATTGGATATTATTTAAGTTCAGAGATTCAAAAACAATAAGATATCATGTCTATTGATTTTATTTATTAATTATTATTGATGTTTTTTTATTGTAAATTATTAAATATACTCACATGCGCATACTGCTAAGGCAGCAAAAGCCACAAAGAACTTCATGTTGTATAGGATATGGACTAAATCAACTTGCACGATCAACTCTTGTCGTGGTGAGAGCTGTGCTGGCTTATATAAGGAGATCGCTTCCACCACAGGCGGCGAATGACTGAACTAACTTCTGGCGGTGGTGGCGCTTTTACCAGCAGTTCAGAGCTCTTTCTCCTCCTCCTTCCCACCCCTCGCCTTCTTCCCTTCTGCCTCTCCATCAGGGAGCAGCGAGTAGCGGTAAGCCGAGGTGACTATAGAGGTAATAGGCCGAATT
The DNA here is from genome assembly GCA_917563855.2 of Limnephilus lunatus. Classification (NCBI taxonomy): domain Eukaryota; kingdom Metazoa; phylum Arthropoda; class Insecta; order Trichoptera; family Limnephilidae; genus Limnephilus; species Limnephilus lunatus. Next base: position 42,294,780 of record OU830596.1, read on the forward strand.
ACCAATGGATCAATGTCATTTTTAATGAAAATTAGCGTGTTTTTTTTATTATTATTTATTAGTGATAATTTAATGTTGAAAATTTACGATGGAAGGATGCGTCGGAAATATGGAAGAATGACAAACTAAATAACTAAAATTTTATTTATAATTTTTGTGTTAACATTGATTTTTAAGGTGACTTCTTTGCGATTTTTCATCTCGCGACAAAATACCCCCGAAAAAATATCCTCCGATAAAATATCCTACGGACAAAACATCACCAACAAAATATCTACTAAAACCTAACCTAACCTGACAAAAAAATGGTTCATAAAAAATACAGTTATCCTGTAAAGACAATAATTTATTATCTGTATTATTTTTGTGCCATTTTACTATTTTTGAACAATAATTTATTGTCTTTACAGGGGTACCGCGCGATTTCATCCGTGACCAAATTTCCCCCACACTATATACTCCGACAAAATATCCCTCGACTTTATATTCCAAGGAGAAAACATCCTCCAACAAAATATCTACTAAAATCTAACCTAACCTAACCTAATATAACATTTCACTATTTTTAAACAATAATTTATTGGCTTTACGGGATATCTGTATTGTTTTGTCCCATTTTACTATTTTTTAACAATAATTTATCGTCTTTACAAGTTGTCTGTATTATTTGTCCAATTTTTTGTTAGGTTAGGTTAGGTTAGGTTGGGTTAGGTTTGGTTTTAGTAGATATTTTGTTGGGGGATATTTTCTCCGTAGGTTATTTTGTCGAAGCATGTTTTGTCGGGGATATTTTGTCGGGGGGGTATTTTGTCGCGGCATGGAAAGTCGCGGAACCCTTTATTGTTTTACAGGATGTCTGTATTATTTTGTATTGATTTCTGTCCTATTTTTTATTAGGTCAGGCTAGGTTAAATTTTAGTAGATATTTTGTTGGGGGATGTTTTGTCCGTAGGATATTTTGTGAAAACGAGCATTACCGATTTTTTATGATGAAAATATAAGCTTATGGTGGAGAGATGGTGGAATAGTAGAAGCTTTTATTCAAATTTCAAAGAAAATGTGGTAGATGCTTTCAGTATCGCCCTGGTGAAAGATCACTATTCAGAATCAGAAGCGTTGATTGAAATGCAATACTACTCAAATCGCATCCACGCGCTGTGGTATGGATGTGATTTTATCTCTACGCTTTGCACCTATGTTTCTACATACACTAGCGCATATATGATTTCCTTCAATTCTAAGAGCTTCGTTAGTTCACCTCAATTCATGAATAAGCCAGCTAATTTACATAACGAACGATATTTTTCAAAACGTTGTGTATGTTGTATGTTGAAGCTATCATCTGATACTATGGAAGTTTGCGCTACAATTTGTCAATCGTGAGTCGGAATTTTTATTTTTATTTATTTCATTTAATAGATACTAACTGACCCGGAAAAACTTTGTACCGCCCCAGAATCAAAAACTGTTTTTTTACTTATTAGCTGATTTAAATTCAGTTTTTAATTACACAATGAAACAATTATCGATGCGCAACCGTCCGTGTTTTGTTTTTGTCAGTATCAGAGATGGCGTTGTGTACGGATTTATATTTTTTGTGTTTTTCTTACTTTTCCACTTACTTACGGGAATTGACTACTAGACGGGGAGGAAGAATGTGGGGAAGTACCTGGATATTCAGATCTAGTCACCAAACACGGCTAAAGCTATTCCAAGCAACGCTTCAATTCTGAATAGTGGTTTTACACCAGAGCGTTAGGTACTGAGAGTATCCCACATTCTGGAACGTGTCGCAAATACACTATAAGTTACTTTTTCTAATTGTGAAATAACACAAATTAATCAAAAAAAATTATTTGCCTACGCCGGGATTCGATCCCGCGACTTTCGGATTGCGAGTCAAGAGCCTTACCTCTCGACTACGCCGATGTGTTAAATTGCACAAAATGTACACAGATACAGGATGGCTATAATATCATATGTATTATCTCTCTGTCCAATTACCATAAAAATATAGCGTAGCGAAGTCCTATTTTTACAAAACCGTTGCGTCGTACATTTGTTTGTAAGTTCCGTTTCAGGTTCAATAGGGTGGCCATTTAAATGGTTCAATAAAGATTATTATTTCAAAGGTAAAAACAATGTATTTATTTGGACTTAAAATTAATTATTGCACCTATCTGCTTGAAGAATGTTTAAAAAAGGAATCGTCATGGACAAATTATATCATTCTTTATTTGAAAGAGAAAAAAAAATCTTATTAGAAATCTTTCATCGGGGGAAAATTTCGTTTTAATTTATTAAATCAGAGAAAATTATAAATAACTAGCTGATCCGGCAAACGTTGTTCTGCCATATAAATTATTTCTAGTGAGTATTTTAAAATAAATTTTTATTTTTATTTTAGTCATTTGTACCTACATTTAAGTATATAAATTTCTAATTAATTATGGTTGTTAAATAAAAAATAATGACTGCATTGTAAGTGTGTGGGGAAAAATACAAAAATCGCGATAAAAAAATTGGAGGGTCGGTATAAAAAATGGGAGGGTGAAAATTTGGGGCTATATGAATTTTTTGATCCAGAACAAAAAATATAAAATATTAAAATAAAAATGTCAAAAAAATTGAATTTTTTTATAAACAATGTTGCAGTGTTTCAAGAATAGGATGTGTCAATTATTTCAACTTTTGAATTCAGAAACGCTTGATATCTCAAAAGTTGCATCTTACAAAGAAAATGAGAACTGCATTTAAATTAATTTTTTGAACAATGTTTATAAGCTCGCTAAAATGCACCAAAAATCAAGAAAAAAACCCTAAAACAATTATTGTTATTAGTGTTTTTTACAATTATTTACCTTTAAACGTTTGTTTGTTATTAAAAATTGCGTATAGGTGACAAAAATGAAAAAAGTTCAAGTTTATGAACACAAGCAAGTCAACAAGAATATTGATTTTATCCAGAAAAAGTGTTATGTTTTTAACAAGACATCACAAATATGTTTTTACGTTATTTGTACTGCAGGTATGGAATAAAAATTACGTTTTCTACAAAATAAAAAATATCGACCCTGTGTTTTATTTTTTCCCAAATCGCGAAATCCATTTTTTTTTCCAAAACTTCCGGCCATTTTAGCGAGCATCAATAACAGTGAACATCAATTTCATTTTGAAGAGACCCCAGGCGTTTAAAAATAATGCAATTTTTTTCTCTCTACGGTGAGCGACACAAGCTATTCAAGAAGCTCTGCGGCAAATTACTGACTGCACAGTCAACCGCACAACAACATAATTTATAGTATTTACAATGAAAGGATTACCTACTTATGTTTCTGATTATATTATTTATTTTGAATTTTAATGTTATTTCCTTTAATTCGAATTTTTATTTATATGGTTTAATTTTAACTTTATTTTATTTCATTATTATTTATTATATAAGAGGCACTGCTGAAAACCTGCTGCATTCCAAGAAAAATCCTGAATATATTGCTAAGCAGTGACTTATTCTTCAATATAATCAATGTTAAATAAACAAGTTGCGTAAATTTGTATAAATCCATTTCCAAATAAATTTTTTACGGTGCTCCAGATTTTATGTCCGGGTTGAATCTTTCCCAAATGAAAGACTAAACCCTTCCACACACTTTTCCACAAATGAATATCTAGTAAATTAACGCAATGTAAGTGCACTATATAAGAATAAAACAATACAAGAACAATACGTCAATCCACCAGAAACATAATGGGAAAATATTTCACCGACTCCAGATATTTTCATATCAGAGGGTTCGGCTCTGATGAAATCCTAACTGGTCCGATAAATCCTACTGATCCCTCAATATAAATATTTAAAAAATCTTTCGTAATCCTACATGTATTTAAAATGACCGACTTTTGCATTTTTATGTACAAATTTTTTGACAAATCTAATACGCCTAAATTTTGAATGAGAGAGCTAGGTATAATGCCAGTAGCCGAAATAACAAATGGTAATATTTTTATAGTCTGAGAATGCCAAATTCTTTTAATTTCATTTCCTAAATCAGTATATTTTCTTATTTTTTCAGAAACAGTTTTCTGAATATTACAAGAATTTGGAATAGCGACATCAATGATATAAGTTATTTTCTTAATTTTGTCATGTAAAACTATATCGGGTCTATTATGACTAATTGTTCTGTCTGTCAGAATAGTTTTATCATAATAAATTTTATAAAATTCATTTTCTAAAAATGAATTTGGTTCATATTCATAATATGGTACATTACGGCAGTCAATCAAGTTATGTTTAATTACCAAACTTTGGTGAATTATTTTTAAAACTTGATTGTGCCTAAATGTATACTCGGACGGCGCTAATACAGAACATCCCGATATAATATGTTCTATAGTTTCCGGAAAAGCCAAACATTTTCTACATAAATCATCAATTTGATTTGCATCTTTGATGATATGCTTCCTATAATTTTTAGTATTAATGACTCTATCTTGTATGGCAAGCATAAAGCCTTCTATTTCTGCGCTCAACTCTCCAATACTCAACCATTTGTTTGACGAAAATTTGTCAACATATGTTTGGTTGAGATAATTGAAGTGTTTTGCGTGAAGAATTTTATTTGACCAGGAATCTAATAATTCCTGGTTGGTATTTATAAGAATGCTGGCATTCTCGTCGTATAAATTTAATGGTGAAATATTTCTATCTGCCTTGCATATTATTTTGTGCATTTCTGAACTATCAGCTTTCCTATGGAAAAATTTTCTTAGCATTTCTACCTGATTATGTTTTAAAGATGTTATTTTGACTATACCTCTACCTCCTAAATTTCTGGGTAAATTAATACGTTCTATAGCTGAATTTGGATGATGACAATGAAATTTTGTTAATGTAGTTCTAATTAATCGTTCTAAGCTATCTAAATCTGTATTAGACCATTTTATTATGCCAAATGAGTAAGTTAATAGAGGTATTGCCCAAGTATTTATCGCCTTTACTAAATTTTTAGCAGATAGATTGCATTTCAAAATTTTTCTGATCCTAGTTTTAAATTTAATCCTAATATCATTTTTAATACTAGTATGATCTAATCTATTTGATTGCGGATATCCTAAATATTTATAAACCTCACCCCCTTTCATACTTTCAATTTTGAAATTTCTAAATATACCCTCGTCTCCATCTACAATTTTACCTTTCTCTATATGGATCGTTCTACATTTATCTAAACCAAAAGTCATTTTAATATCATCTGAAAATTTTTTAACTACTTTAATCATTTTCTCTAAATTTGGTTCAGAATTCGAATATAATTTTAAATCATCCATAAATAATAAATGAGAAATTATATTTCTCTCTCTAGTATTACCTTTAATTTTTATTCCAAACTTGCTTTTGATTAACATTTTAGATAGAGGATTTAATGCTAAGCAAAACCAAAGAGGACTCAATGAGTCTCCTTGAAAAATCCCTCTTTTTATTGAAATGCCCGGTACTATAATTTTCTTATCTTTCAAATTCAAAAGCAAATCGGTATTCCAAAATGCCATAATTTTTTCCAAAAAGCTAATAATAATTGGGTTAATTTTGTATATATTTAAAACTTTTATCAGCCACGAGTGCGGGACACTATCATAAGCTTTTTGGTAATCTATATAACAAATATGTAAATTACGTTTTTGGGTTTGAATCTGTTTTAGAATTACAGAATCAATAACTAATTGTTCTTTACATCCCATATGTTTTCTGCGACAACCTTTTTGTTGTTCAGATAAAACATTTTTTTCATCTAAATGAGTGTATATTAAATCTGTCAAGCAAGAGGTTAAAATTTTATATATTGTCGGTAAACATGTAATGGGTCTATACTGAGAGGGATTATTAATATGTTCGCTTTTAGGTAACATATAAGTAATGCCCTTAGTTAGAAAATTTGGAAAATTTTAAGGTTCTCTGACAAATTTTGAAAGATTTTTTGCCAAAAGGGGATGTAAAGTAGTCAGACGTTTATACCAAAAATTATGTATCCAATCGCAACCCGTGGCTTTCCAATTATGAGTATTTTTTATAATTTTAGCTAACAATTCAACCGATATATCAGAAAAACTCATTTGTTCAATGTCTGAACAATTGAGTTCTTCATTTTCTATCCACGGACCTGACTCATTATGTTTTATATCTTTACTCCAAATATTTGTCCAAAAATCGCGCATATCTGATTCAGATGGCAACGGATTATTATTATTCGAAATAATATTTTGTTTATCGTCAAGTTTGGAATAAAATATTTTCTCATTTTTCTGAAATAATCTATTATTATTTTTTTTATTATACGTATAATTGTATCTTTTTAATCTACTAGCTTTTACACCTAATTTTTGTTTTAACAAATCTAATAAATCATTGATTATATTTTCATTATTATTACTACCAATGCTATAACCAAATTTTCTCCCAATTACATCTACATGTCTCAAAATATTCCTACTTCTATTTCCATTTTTATACTCTGTTACTCTAGCTATGCTACTTCTTAAAAATACTACATCATTTTCTAATCTACTCTGCCATTCTGGTTTTCTATAATTATATGATCTATCATCAGAAGACGTTAATTTAACTCCTAACTTATTACATATAGTGATAGCACTAGCATACACTATTGTATGAAGATCTAAAAAACTAATGTCATCAAATATAATTTTTGGTAAAATTATATTATTTAATTCAGAAATTAATTTAGATAATTTCTTTGACGTATGTAATTTTGGTAATTTTGGTCTAACTGTGGGCTCTATATCTATATATCTATTTATATTATTATGAAGTAAGTTAGCTAATTCTATAATATTTTCATCTAGTAAGTTTAAATTTGCAATGTTGATTTCCCTAAGATTATAAATAACGTCTAAGTTATTTGAGTCTACTGTAATATTATTGGATTCTTCGACTAGAATATTATCTGAACTATCTACGTTCAATGTATCTGATATTACATTACTACTCGTATTAACTTGTTCTAAATTATTTTCTAATTGCAATCTATCTGCTACTTCCTTTTTTATCTGATCTAATGTTACTACAGGAATTAAATTATTTTTGAAAATTGCCCTCTTTTGGTCTGCTAATCTTTGTTCGTTTACTTGGGCAATCGGATAATTTTGTGAGAAAATTAAATGTAATTTTTTCCTATACAATAACATATCTGTTTCTAATTTAGTTACATAAAAATATGAACGAACGATGAACATATTGACATCGTTCGTCCATTTCATACGCTGCCTAGGAATACCTGCTTTTGTTTTTGGTGGTCTCAGACTATCATTGTTCATCTGTGTAGATGACATAACAGACCGCTCTTCATTTCGGTTGGTTGTAAATGACATATTATCAATTTACAAAACAACACGAAAATGATTATTATTATTAGTTCCTACATTCCAGTAACCAAGCAACTATCGTTACCTAGTAATATCATTTGTTAATTGTCAATTGTCAACAAATAATTTTCAAAATGCCCAAATAAAATATTTTAATTTAAACCTTTTACCTTTCAACGTTACAAATCTATGATATATTATATTTTAGAATACTGCTATCAAAATAAAATATATGTAATTAAATTTACCTTTAAAATATATTACAAATTAATCTCAAATATTATTGTTTACCTTGGTTACTGGAGCCTTCACAAAAGAGATTTTTTATATCCTATTTATTTATCTAAATAACCTATGGTTTACTGGCAGTTTATTTATTACGTAATCTAATATACTTATTTTCAAATATTTATATTTTTTGGGATCAAAACTAATTATTTTCTATCTGATATAATGAAAAATCAGAGAGATAATGAAATGCAAATGTCTCTACAGCGTTGCTAAGCACCGATTTTTATTTTTTATTTTTTTATTTTTTTTTTTATTATTATTATTATGTAATAAACTTTATTTTTATTATCACTTAGGTACTTTTTTAGATCTGCGGTCTAATTTTTACGGAAATACTAGCTTAATAATTTAATTATTATTAATTTTGGCATTTAATATAATATAATAAGTAAATCCTCCCGATAGATCTCCAGGACCGATTCCTGTAATTTTAATTCTTAAACTAGCCCATAGTTGTTAGCAATTTATTTTCTCTTTCTATTGTTATGTGTAATTAAAAAAAATCTTTACTGTACTACGACTGTTTAAAAAATATTAAATAATCACATCTTTGTAAATGGCACTTTGTGCCGTAAATTTAAATAAATAAATAAATAAAGTAAGAAATATCGTCATTTTGAAAGAGCAAGTGGGCTAATTTCTCAGTACCACCCTAGATGGAAAGTCAGGATATCACTGTTAAATGCATCGACTGGATGTTTTCGAACAAATTAAAACTAAATCCAACCAAAACAGAATTTCTTTGGACAGCAACAAAAAAGTGTCAGTCGATATTGGAGAAATCTCCTCTTATTACTTCTGACTGTATCATCATCCCTAAAAATGGCGTTAAACTCCTAGGTGTACTTCTAGACCAAGACCTTTCTCTCAAATCCCAGATTAATAAAACAGTAGGCGCAGAATTCTTTCACCTGCACCAAATCAAATATATAAGGAGAAATATTCCTACTTATGCCACAAAGATGCTGGTAAACTCTTACGCTGTATCAAGACTTGACTATTGCAATGGCATTAAGCAAATCTCCCTAAAATGTACAGTGACAGAATTCAGTCAGTTTTCAATGCTGCAGCATGATTGATAACTGGCGTTTCCAAATATTCTCACATTTCCAACATCTGCGGAACCTTCATTGGCTAAAGTGTCCTGAGAGAATCCAATACAAACTCTGCTGGATGGTTTTTAAAGGCAAAACACGGCATGACGCATGACGCCATCCTACCTATCGGAACTGTGCATTCCAAATGATTTCAATAGTAGGCATCCAACCTTTCGATCAGCATCTTCAACAGCCATAGGTAGACTCTCAGTACTAATACAAATTTCTGAGATCGGGCTTTTGCAGTGGCAGGCCCAACAGCTTGGAACACATTTGCGAAAAATCGACAGCACATCTGAGTTCAGAGCAAAGCTAAAAACTCACCTGTTCAAATTGTTATATCCAGAAAAACAACTGCATTTCTTCAGTAGTATTTCATCACTCAGTCCATGATATTTACTTGTTTTTTTTTTAAATATTTTTCATAACTTACACTGACAGCACTGGCAGTAATCATAAATTAGATGTTAGTCATACCTAAATAACTAATTTTAAGACAGTTGTCAGTCATAATACGAATAGAGCAGTATTGTACTTGGTCGTGAAAATAAGTATAGTTTGATTTTTTTTTTGGAATAAATAAGTAAAACCTCGAATTGTAATATTTAATAATTTAAAACAATATTAGCGACTCGCAAAAAAACTTTCCAAACCAAAATATCAGTTGCATCTAGGAATTGAAATGAAACTGGAATGAAATCAGGACCTTAGTCTTCTCGGGGCTCTGCTCCAACCACTAAGCTAAGAACTACCAATCTTTATGTGCAATTTCAAGATTCTTCCTGCACTTAATGTAATCTAGATGAGGTCTTGGATAAATATACCAATTTTTTATTTTAATGTGTGACATCTATTGACTTTTCTACAAATCGCAGATGAATATTTTATTTATTTTTGAAATAACTTAATGAATAAAACCTCAAATTGTAAAATTTAATTATTGAAAAAATATTAGCGAATCTCAAACGAAAATTTGAGACAGAAAATCAGAAAGAGATACAGGCGCAACGTTTTCGTTGTCGAGGTTCTGCTCTAACCACTGAGCTTATTTGACCCTATCCCTTTCGGTCATATTTAACTTTGCACTTTAAATGCAAAAGTACGGAGCATTGATAAAGTTTCATTATCGACCTTTATCGAATAGTCATGCCGAATTAGATAAAGATTATTGCGATATCAAGCGATGCAGACGAGAAGTGAGTAGATATTGAGTAGTGAGTTGATCACCTCACAAAGACAACAAGTTTAGTATACAATTATTGTACCTACATACATGACATTACTTTAATAAAACCTTCAATGACTAAACGCCGCGTAGTGGTTGTGGCCTAGTCGCACTCCGTTTTCAGGTTTTCAGGGTCACCCGGTGAATTCTGAATCTTTTTTTCAGCAGTCTATAGAAGCGATACGCAACCTTTTCTCGTACCGTATAAAATTATTTCCCTCGGGGCCTGTGTCATCTTTGGGGATGCTGTGTGGAGGTTTTTTTAAGCAAGGAAAGGAAAGGAAGTTCTAAGAAGAGAAAAGGTGTGAGGGACAGTGACGGATTTATACTTTTCATAAGCATAGGTCACTTCATTTGCGCAGCCCCTTCCTCCTTCTTAGAAGTTGCCACCTACCATAATCACTCACTTGTAGGCTGCCAACCCTAGGCCGCGGCCTATACGGCCTATTGACATATCCGGGACTGGTGAAGGATGGTTAGAAACCTAGGGGTCAATTTATCCAGGAGTGGTGGGCATAAGAATACATTTTTCTCACTGTGGTGCAAGGTCAAGAGAATCTGGCTGAAGAGTGGAGAGGTGTAGGTTAGGTCTCTCTCAACCGGTCTCTCCCGATCCTGTCCACCAAGCAGTAGGTGGGCAAACGCATTCGCCGCCAAGACCTAGGCAAACCTCACCCCATGAGCCCGGGCACCCTTTCTAGGTTACCAAACGTAGTGAACCACTTGGAGTGACGTATGGCGGGAATGTTGGTTTTCCAATAAATGGCTCCTTGGGCGGCGGTACTCATAACCGTATCTAAATTGCTTTGAACAATTGTGCCTCGTGTGCTGTGCTTACACTAAAATATAAATAAATGACTATGTTAATAATTTTCTTATGCCAAAACGATTTCCAATATGTTGAGTTTGTGGGAAGCGAACTGGCCAGCGATCTTGAACCGCGAAGCATTCCTATTGGTTCCTCACACGCCAATGGCGATCCTCAAAATCTCACGAGTCACCATTCTGTTCTAGACTGCCGAAGTATTAACAACTTTGTAAATCGCTTCTTGTTCGCTCCCACTTTCATACAAATTACGTAACGTAGAAATTCTTTAAAAATATTTGCGGTTGTAAACAGATGAAAATTTTTCAAATAATGTATGTATAAGCACATACTGTATCAAATACTTATTTTATTTACATAAGTTTAAAAAATATCAAAAACATCTGATGTTATTTGCAGAAAAGTGTTTTCTTCCCCTGGAAACAAAACTTTTTTTTTATTTTTATTTTTTTATTTTATTTATTAGCGTTATAAACAGTCTGTATAAATTCATAAATGACAGTGATAATAATATGTATGTCATTGACCATTAAAATAACGACAAATTGAAATTTAGAACCATAATACAAAAATACACAACAATACCTATACCATAAACAATTCTGATAAAGTGCATCTTCTTACTTAAATCTGAAAAAAGTGTTAAATGAAATTTTTCCAGGGTTTCACATTGAAATTTTGATGGATAGCAATAATATCTTTCAGAAAGTGATTTTATTTGAATTCGAACTGCTAAAGGTAGGAGAGAAAATGTGGTGAATTAAAAATAAAAAAGAGAAATACAGAAATCAATCAATCTAGCATTGTCTCGTGGTACATCGGTTTCGGAGCACTGTTGTACAGAGTGGTAACGAGTGTGCCTACGTTTTGGAACACGTTGCATTTAGTTGCAAGTAGTTTTAATGTTTGTAAGGCTTCATAAAAACAGGAATGTGATATGTTTAAGGCTATTTTGATTTATCAGACAGGTTATTGTAATGTGGGTCAGATTGTTCGCATACGGATGTGATTGACCCGAAGGTTGTAATTCAGGAAAGAAACGTGGCAATATTTGGTGGTCTTTCACCGGAGAGATGCTGAGAGTAGGTAAGTACAGGAGTCAGGGTAATTATGATATCTTTATATCTACAATTTGGTATATGTTACGAAGATGAGGGAAATGGGGGAGTAAAGGAGATGAAAAGTCTAGGGAAGAGCCTAGGTGTTCAGTTACCCTTATGAGAACTGCGAAAACATTTCGATCAATGAGCATAATTTGCGATTTTTTTTATCTAGGTAATTTCATAAAATTATCGTTTCGGCTCAGAAAATGTATGGATATTATCTTAAAAAATAATATACGATTTTTTAAGATCTAAAAAACAGTGTTCAGGGAAAATATGTAATAAATCGGAAGAAATTCGGAATGACGGGTCCTAAAATGCCTTCGAATTAATTATTGAGTTTAAGCAATGGCGGACTAACGGGGGGCAGAAGGGGCGGTTCGCCCGGGCCTCTGCTTCTAGGAGGCCTCCAAACGTCCAAACGCCTCCATGTTCCCTTGATCAAATCCTAAAAAAAGGCTTTATGGGACCAGGACACTGTAAAAAAGATGGCATTTTTTATTTCATTTTCTGAAAGATGCGTTTGTTACGAATGCTCTCACGAAATGCTTAAAACAAATTTTAAAAATTGACGGAGATACATCATTTTACCTGAAACAGTTTGTTTTTTGAATTATTCTAAAACTTTAAATACTTTTTTCTCGAAACTTTATATTTAATTAAACGTTTTTATGCGTTTTTAAACCTGGTTGACAACAAATTTTCAAAAATATCAGATCTGCGTGCACCAAGTCTTAAATTCTTCGAAAATTCAGCGTCAATGGCACCACGTAGGGGAATTTTGATATCTAAAAAAAATTAAAAGTGGCGGACCAGTGAATTTTGTTTTAGATTTTTTACGGAAAATTTTCATCGTTCATAAAAAAAATTGAAGTGGGCCCTTTATAAAGAAAACCCTAATGGTGCTATACTGAAAGGATTTTCGAACTTGGTGCATGCAAATCGGATGCATAGTTTTTCTAATATGTTGTCAACCAGGTTAAAAACGTAGTTTTAAGAATGGAGGGTAATTCAACATACAAACTTTTTCAAACGGTTTCATATAAAATGCTATATCTTTGCCAATTTTACGAATTTATTTAAAACTAAATAAATTGGTGAGAGCATTATTAACTAATGCATCTTTCAGAAAATGAAATTTAAAAAAAAAACTTTTTTTTTGTACAGTGTCCCAGTTGGTGCCCCAAAGCCTTGTTTAGGATTTGATCAAGGGAACACGGAGGCATTTGGAGGCCCCCCGGGACGAGAAGCCCTTGTGAATTGAATAAAAAGCTTGTAAGATTACATCAACTTCTTAAATTAGAGGGGGGGGCTCATTCTCCAGTCTCACTGGCTCCAGACGGCAGCAGCTAAGACTCTTGTGACTCTTCTGCCTCTGACGGGCTTAGTCCGCCACTGAGTTTAAGTTTGCCGTATTCGCCTCTATACTTCTCACTCGATATAAATATAAGCTCCGTTCTCAAATTCTAAAATAACCGATCACAAAACATATATTTTAATAATTGTTTCCAGTTAAAACATGTTTTTATTGCGCCCATTTTGTTCAAGGGTAGGCGGCATAACGGAATTCCTAATACCTAAATAATTGTGTTCTGAGTAATAATCACAAAGATATTCGGTACTGAGAAAACAAATAAATATTATTATTATTATATAGGAAGGTATCTGGTAAAGTTACTCTGACATGTCTGTATGGTTTGCGGTTTTATGGATTTATCTTAATATAAAATTGATTTTTATGAGAAATGGACTCGCAGTCCAGCCCATTTAACCACGGCAGACCATATTTGTCATAGCCAAAATATTTTTTTGGCAGTTGCGTGTGTCGATGGGATGGGGTGGGTTGGATCTAATCTTCTCCTTCTTTAGCCAACGTTTCGGACAGCGTCGCAATGTCCATCATCAGGGGAGATTCGGCAGATGTGAGACATCTGCCGGATCTGCCAAGATGATGGACACTGTAACGCTGAAATAACGAAAATAAAATTTATAATTCATTTGTCTAATCAAGTTTGTGTGTTTTTTTTCGCTTTCAGTAATTTTTGTTATAGCCTAAGATCCGAACTAGAAACGACCTTCACCCTGTTTAATGAACGAAAAGTATTTTATATCAAATTTAATATATTAGAAAATATATCTCGAGTGGGTTGTCTAAAAAATTCCTGGCAAGACTATGATTAATTAAAAATTGAAAAATGTCTTTTTATTAAATATTGCACATATTTGATATTCTATAATAAATAATCGTATATCAAAATGAGCGCTATTTAATTTCAAATACGATGATATAGGGTTTTCTGTAAAAAATCTGGCCTGAATGACGGTTGCCGAGTTTTGAAAGGTGAACATTTTATGCGTATTGAAACTTGTGACCAAGAGTTTCGAGCTAAATATCCCGTGCGATAGAAGATCCCGGCGCGCGGCGGTCACGTCGCGCTCAGCTACAACGTTGCGTCCGCACGGGATTGAATTGCGCATTTTTTTGACATTTCAATGATTCTTGGGCCGATTCAACCTGTGATCAACATGTAATCCAAGCGTCAAGCGTGACAACAAAACAGTTATTGCCCTGGTTGAGTATTTATATTGGACGGTGGAGTATTCAAATATATTATTTTAAATTTTAAACAAAACATTTTTGAATAAAGTTTTCGTTCTGTGAGAGTTCTAACCTTTCTATTGAATTTTGGAACTTTCAGAATTGTCTTCTATACTCCTTTTTGGGCTACGTTGAACTGCTGCAGATCCTCATCAAATTATGAAATTTTATAGATTTATATATACAACTTTGTAAGTCTGCATACATAGCACACGTTTGTGAGTCTATCTGTGACATCACTGTCAACTCTGTCATGTCTGACCCTATGAACAGTGTTGTGAACGCGACTCGTGTGACATGCACAAAACGTTTTATTAATAATTGAAAACCACAGCGTGTTACGAAACAGTTATGCATTGTCTCTAACCATTTGATTTCGGTTAAACACTTCGCATGCAGGCTTTGATTTTCATAAAAAAAAAAACACCATTAAAACTATCCGAATCAGTAAAACGCAGATAAATTGCATACCCGTGAATTGAGAAAATATATGATATTTAACCTTTCAAGCCTCGAAAGGACATTACTAGCCACAAACATAAGGCCTTAACCCTTAGGGCAGTGGTTCTTAACCTTGTTGGAGGTGCTTACCTTCACCATTCATTTGCGCATTTACCGAACCCTTCTTAATAGGAAAAATAAAACATGATTTTTTCAAATTCAAAATATAGGAATATATTTATACATAGGTGCACAAAATTAACATAAAAGAACAAAGAACAAAACCATTAAAACATGATTTTCACACAAACAAAAACACAATAATGAATATTTACTGTAAATCAGTGTGACTTCTGCTGTTGCTCTTGACCTCCGCCGAACCCGCGAGACTGACTCACCGAACCCCTGGGGTTCGATCGAACCCGGGTTAAGAACCACTGCCTAAGGGTCTCTGACGGACAGATCTGACCGAGACGTCCATAATTTATAAAAGTATTTTTTCAATAATGCTGAGATATATGATTTATTTGTCGTCAGAAAGAGAAATATTTATTCTTCTCAGTTTGTTTCGAATATTTTTAGTTGATTCTGTGAATAAAATCGTAGAAATTGTCAAAGTGTGTGATTAAAAATTGTCCGATTTTTTTCGTTGACATTCGAAAGTTTAAAAACTATTTAATTATGTTAATTGTATGAACGACATACTTTTTATGAATACCTCACAACAGTCCCAGCTGCTCCCGTCTGAAGCCAGTGAGACTATGGAATCCCCAATTGGGGCGTGTTGTGAGGCTGAAAATAGTGAGGAGAGGAATGAGATGGGAGGAGAGGAAGGTAGGGAAGTACCTGGCTATTCAGATCTGGTCAGCAAACACGGCTAGAGCCACTTCAAGCAACATATCAATTCTCAATGATGGTCTTACACCAGGGCAATACTAAGCGATCACACATCTTCCACTCTGGAACGCGCCGCAAATATATACGTTATTACTCTATTTTAAATTATTAAATCGTGAAAACACAAATCGGCAATAACAAGTCTAAAGAGGACATAAGATTCCTACCTAATATCTTTAATAATAAATTTGCATAAAAAAATTATTCCTTAATTTTGTAATTTTTTTTTATTTATCGTTTTTATCAGAACCGATTCCCAAAGAGTTGACTCACAAACTATGTAAAGCCAACGAACTTTTCGATAACTTCGTCTGTCTTCTTTTTCTTGTGTCGCGCGCTCATTTAGCCGTACACATGACGTGATGTATGCTGTATAGAAATAATTTTACACTGACACGATGCTGAATAAATTATTCTACGTTATAACAGGCGCATCTATTATATTATATAAGAAACAAATGATTTAGAGAATATTACATTTAATAAATGTTTTATTTGATTCCATGACAGTTAATCACACGACAGTTAGCCACCGAGCATACTTACATACAAAATCGGTTCCTAAAAGGGATTGCTAGGAGGCTAGGATTAGAACGAGGCAATTAGTCGTATGATGAAATTGAGCAAACTCTAAACCTTTCTCCTTTAGCAGAACGTCGGAAAAAATCTGATCTCATTTGTTTCTTCAAAATTATCATTTGTATTATTAATTCATCTACATTACTACAACCCATCCCCTTCAATATACCTCCACGTAGACTCAGAAATAATAAGCTCTCGAGTAATTATGGATATAATTCAACACTGTCCAGAATGTGTAGAATGGTCAACTCAAGTCGAAACCCTAATTTTTTTGGTATAAGCCTAAATGATTTTTGTCGGTCACTAAACAATTGAAGATATTTTATACCTGTTTTTTTTTTTTATTTTAGCAAAGCCTTGGCTTGACTCGTTAATTCTTTTATCACTTCTATTTTCTTATGTGTATCTTTGTTTTGCCTTTGCTTTCATTTACCATCCTTTATTCTTATAATGTACATTTTCCCAAGATTAGTGTTATTTTATTGTAAATTGGACGTAAGTCCGTTAATGTTGGAGGTTACCCACCACTTTCCCACGGCGTTCTAAGGAAACATATGGTTTTTTCCTTCACCGTACACGTCAGGGCTCTATTTTTTTTGTAAAGAAGCTATTTTTTATTTAAAATGACTCTAGACCCCCAATGTCCGGGCATACGTTGTTAGCAGGCAGTATGCGAGTGTGTACATGTTGTTAGTTATTTATTTCACAGTATCACGTCTCATCTCCGCCACTTGGTGTAGCTGAAATAAAAGTTTATTAAGATGTAGGAAGAAAAGTTCATAGAAAAAAAAAAATACATATTATGATGAGATTGTTTGAATTAACCAAAGTAGCTGAGCTGCAGTCGTCCGGCAGTCCCGCCGAGGATAAGCGGAGCCATCAGTTCAGTCGCAAGCGAGACCGGTGTCCGCGCCCCTAAGCCGGCTTCATGGTTGGCCCTTGAAGAAAGTGTTGGGATTAAGGGGGGAAAGACCTGAAGTCCGTTAATAAATAAATAAATATATCGGCTTAGGGAAAATACGGTTTACCTATTTACATAAAATATAGCTAAGTGTCCCCAAAGGGGTGTGAAGACGGGATATACCACAGAATAACAAAAGTATACAATAAGTTTTCATTCGATTGCACCAAGGATTAAAAAAAAAAATTCCATGTACTGTATACACCAGCGAATAAGTACAAAAATTGAGATTGTAAATAATTCGTTTGATAGAAATATCAACTTATTATTAAAGGTATTTTTGAAGTCGATTTTAAATTTGAAATTGGTAAATAATGAAAAAAAAACGAACAACAAAAGTTTAAAACATATTGCCATTCAAATGCATCAAGGATAAAATTACTTATTTTACTAATTAATTCAATTTAGGAGGCAGGTATGGGTACCGGGAACCATTTATTGGATAACCAACACCTCTGCCATAGGCACCCCAAGTGGTTCGCTACGTTTGATAACTTATCAGGGGTAACCGGGTTCATGGGATGAGATTAGTCTAGGTCTTGGCGACGGATGCATTTTCCCACCTACTGCGTGGCAGACCGGATCAGAATAGACTGGTTCAGAGAGACCTTTTGATCTCTCTCGACCCATCGCCTTGCACCGTAGTGGGAGGGAAGGATTCATACGTCTGTCATTCCTGGACATATCGACCCCCAGATTCCTATCACCCCTAATTCCATTTTCCTACCTAGTACTTCTCCTCTCATTCCTTTCCACATGAAGACCCTCCACACAGCATCCCCAAAGATGACATAGGCCCTGATGGTTTTTTTTTCTCAGGGCCTTCTGTGAGCTAATGTAAAAAAAACTTGTTCATACACTATACCAGTGTATATTTAAATTGCTAAATAATGCACAAAAAATTCATATACTACAATAATTATAATTTAATTATAATTTCGGGGGCCACGGGAGATTAACTGTCGGCTCACCGTTTCATTTGAAACTGTCAAATGGTGTATGATACAATTTACCTTATTTGAATCATAAAAAAATATCCGAACGTCAGAGGTTCAAATCCCAGTAATTGAAAAAAAAAACAATATAACTTGTGTTATTTCACACTACCTCTATTTTTTGACAGATCTTCCTCCGTCCATTTACTCTTCCAACTCATCAAACATCATTTTCAAATCCAAATCATTTCCTCAAACCAGATCATTATCTTTATTATCTCTTAACGTGATTTTGATCACACGTACACCTCGGGGATCTCATTCCTACAACATTTCGTCTATTTTCGTCCAGCTTCATACCTCACTTTCCACGCTACCAAACAATATATATCAAGGTTGGAATTAAATTTCAATCGCGGACTTGCTTCCTTGACAACTTTTGAATTTCTTCTATAAAAAACTACTCTGAATAATATAATTGACTACCTACCGAATTACACTAAGAAATGGTACAAGCTTACAGCATTTTTTCATGACACCTTGAAGTATGTAGTTATGTTAATTAAATATGCTTTTTTTGCTTATATCAAATATGTACTGAAGGTTTACAGTTAAACTATTATTAGACCAGCGTAATTACTTACAGAGATTATTACTGTAAGCAAATACGTTTATTATTTAATTTCTTTGCATTTCCCTTTCATCATGACTAGCTGAATTCTCCGGCGTTGCCTGGACCTTACGTTTTCCATTATCTCCAAACCAGAGGTCTTGAGGAAAATAATTCCAGTGAGAGTCTATGTCATTATTGGGGATGCTGTGTGGAGGGTCTTTTGAGGAAAGGAAGGAGAGAAAGTTCTGAGAAGGCAAAAAGTATGCATGGTGGGTAGGAATCTGAGGGTTAGTGTGTCCAGAAGTGACGGACATATTAATCAATACCCCCCCTGCGGGTAAGGCGATGTTTCGAGAGTCCTGCTGGAGAGGTCTAGTCTACAGGTCTTCCTCAAACAGTGTCTCCCGATCCGGCCTTGCTTGCTTGGTAGTTGGTGGGCAGGCGCATCTGCCACCAATATCAGGACAAACCTCACTCCATGAACCCGGGAACCCCTGCTAAGTCACCAAACGTAGCGAACTACTTGGGGTGACCTATATCAGAGGTGTTGTAATCCAATAAGTGGTTCCTGGGGCGGCGGTACCCATACCCGCCTCCTAAATTGAGTGAGGGGTCTTTTGAGAAAAGTAAGGAGAGGAATTTATAAAAGCAGGAAGTAGGTATGAAGGGTGGGTAATAATCGGAGGGTTAGTGGGTGCAGAAGTGACGGACGCATAAATCCATCCCTTTCCTAATTTATCCACTGGAGCGCTTTTTGTCACAGGATGGCACTATTTAAAATACCTCGGATTGATTTTCTGCCAATTTTGGCAAATTTTTCCTTATTTGTAAGTAATTAAGTAGAAGTTTACGATTTTCTCATAATTTTTTTTATAAATCCTACGAATATGTGATAATTGGCAAAAGATGGGTGAATTCACTGGCTATATAGAACTATAAGTTTGTATGTCTCCATATTGAAATTCTGATGAAAGATTTTTTTAATGTGGGCGGAAAATATTCAAAATGGTGAACAAAAAATCTCGTGCAATCGGAGAAAAAAGTTTTAAATTGCGCTGTCGCTCCAGTGGTTAGAAACCATGAACACGTAAGATGTACTTTTTAGTTATAAATGTTACAAATTTCTTTCAATAAACATATATTATTATCGCCTCTAATAAATAAAAACAATATTTATGAAGATCTAACTTTTATTGAAGTATATTTTTATACATATATATAATGTAGTTATTGATTACTGTACAAGAAAATATAAAATAAGGGTTACAAGAAGTATTACAAATTATTATTTTATTTACATATAGGAGGAAATTTGTAAACATTTAAAAAGCAGTAGGTAGTAAACATTTTTTTTCTACAAAAAAAAAATAATAATCGAAATATTCATTTTACAATCAATCTTACAAAAAGATATTTATTATTTTTATTTGACGTTAACAGTTTCATTTAGAATCTTACGCATTTTTAGCTAATTTATAAAATACATAGCCAAAATTTTATTAAAACAATAAAAAAGTAAGCTCAAATTGCAAAGTTATAAAATATCCTACTTTTCAACTACCTTACACTCTTCACATAAATGGCAACCGACAGTTGATCCGCCGACAGTTGATTCGCTGACAGTTGATCCGCCGACAGTTTTTCCGCCGACAGTTGATCCGCCGACAGTTGTTCCGCCGACAGTTGGACAAATTTTAATTTTTGTGCATTATTTACCAATTTCAAAACTAAAATCGACTTCAAAAATACCTTTAATGATAAGTTGGTATGGATATCAAACGAATTTATTTACAGTGTCGATGTTTGTACTTAGACGCTGGTATACACAAGCAGTTTTATCTTTGATGCATTTGAATGAAAATATGTTTTATACTTTTGTTATTCATACTCTACATCCGACATTTAGATAATGAGTAAACCAACTTTGTATTGTATTTAAGGTATGCTGGGGGGGCAACAACAGTCATAGGATCAACTATCATGGAATCGCTTTTGACATAAAAATGTGCACAGTCTGTCAAGAAATTGTAGACAGTAATGGAGGGCGCAATGGGTTTCAAATATTTTAAATGGCAACACCAAGATAGTTGAAACGAAAAATAATGTTCAATTTTTTATAAGATCAACTCTCTTTTCATAACATTTGAAGGTTATTCCCATCAATTTAATATATCATTGAAGAAGAAGATAACACCAATAAACTAAAAGAAAATATGAAAGAGAACAAGATACAGAAAAATAGAAAAAGATAACGGTGTGAGACAACTGAGAACTTAAAACCTCTGAGACGTGCGCCTTTACCAATTCGACCATTTTTTTTTTTTTGAATTTATTGATTTACATTATATTATTCGATGCCTGTCTCGCTAGGGTATACCTGTGTTGAGACAGGCCATTGCCACCTTCCAACCGTCATAATTGTCGATCTCATATTTAAAATGTTAGAATTAACAATATTATCTTCGACAATTTATTTTCATATCATGGGAAACTACCCTTTTCATTGAAAGCAATCGTTCTAAGAACTGGTTTGTAACCTAGATAGCGTCTCGGATAAATATATCCGATTTTATTTTTTTACGGAACATAAATTGACCTTTTTATAGGTCTAAATGAATATTCAATTTTTTTAACATTTTCCCAGTTGCGACCGTTATTTAAAAAAAAAAAATTTCATTTATTTTATTTATTTATTTCTTAAAAACATAACATATTGCATATTATAATGATCTTTGGCAGTCCAACCAGGTAATTTACCCTTTTTAGGACACTCAAAATGAGCAGATTTATGTAGATACGTATTGTTTTGTCTATTATATTGACTTTTAAAAACATTAAAGAATTTATATATAGAAAAAAGAGTTGCCATTTTCCCTCCCGTTATCAATCTTTCATATTCGGTTGAACCTAACCTCACATTTGAAGCTACAGTAGTTTTTTTCTAAAACAGGTGTTGCCATAAGAATGAAAAATATTTGTACCATTTAATAAATTTCTAGGCTTTCTTGACGGACTCAACAATTTTTTTATGCGCCGAAGATCTGAAAAAAATATTGCTTGTATGTATTATTTCTGGCAGATTCAAGTGATTTTTTTAATGATTATTTTATTTTCAAATTATTATATTCATTCAAAATTGACTAACAAAAGTTTTTGAATCTCTGAAAATCATTTTTCACATTCTTTTTATTTCAGTCTTGAAATATTATTTTGGCAATATAAGGAAAGCTTTTTTTAAATAGATTAATCAACGATATGTTTGAAAAAATTGCTAAATGTTTACATTTAAATAAAATGGTTCAAAAATTGTATGCAGTTGGGTAAAAAATGTCTAAAAAGATTGTTAGAAAATCTGATTTAGAAAAGTTAAAAAATATATTTACTTATTTTATTTTAACTAATTGTAAAGAATGTTTTACGGTAGGTTACAATGGATTTTAATAGTATTTGTTTTATTTAATGCTTCATACAGGGTGTAATAGGATCATAGATAAATGAAAAAAAGAGGAAGATATGGCATGGAAGCAAGTCTAGTGTGCCGCTGTGCGTAGATGTGATTTGCATTATCGGTTGTATGGGTGAACGACGCTGGCGACACTTTTTTGAGCGTGGTTTCATTCTAATAATGTATCATGGCCCATCTCTTTGTTTCTATTATCTATGAACTGAACCTATCTTAGTTGGAGTAATATTTTTTGTGGATGGGTTTTGGTAGACATTAAATACATGGTAACATTGTACACAACAACAACAAAAAATATTAAAATAAAATCACATGTCACCACAACAACTTCTGATTATTTAGTGATTTATTTTTAGCGCATTATGCCAAGTTGCACATCCTCCTTCTTTGCACAATGATACATTGTCCTTCATGGTTTAACGTGACTATACGTCCTGTTTTGATCGGGACCGTCCCGTTTCTAGGTATCCTGTCCCGCTGTCCCGAAGGAAAGCTTTGGGACGCGAAAATGTCCCGTTAAGAAAGCGGGCCACTCGTGACATTATGTTGAGAGCAAAATATTATCTCAATTATTAGACGTTCTTATGATTCCTACGGTTACTACATGGCAACGTCAACAAAAAAAGTACAAAACGTATGTTCTTTATCACAATAATGCTGCAGCTCTGTCAGTCAAGGGGAGGGGGTTAAAAAAAATGATAGTGTTCACCTCCTCCCTCCCTGCATCTCTACCAATGTTCCTGTTTTAGGGCTAAAAATATTTGATCACCTTAATCATGGTAGATGTAATAATATGATGAAAGAAACTGTAACACTGTCCAAAACGTACGGTACAAAAGAGGAAGAGCAATGTGGCATAATACCCCAAAAATTAATCAAGATAATATGTATGTTTAGCAGAAGTTCATTGGGCTGGCCTAGGTGTAACCAATGCCCCCTTACATTATCAGAGGGCACCTTACCCCAAAGTCACAAATAACACAGTAATCGCAGTAAAGTTGGGTTGTTTCGCACACATTCAAATGTAACATTGTAATCTAATGACGAAACAGTAGCGACAATTTTTTTTTGACATTTGAAAGATCCCCGTTAATCATGGATTCTAGATCAATTTCAACTTTCTATCAAATATCAGCTGACAAGTGTAACAACATGAGAGTTTAGCTCTTTTGCTTATTACCAAAAGCTGAAACGTACCTAAAATAGGCGTTTAAGGTTAAACGTAAATTACGTTATAATCAACGCATTCACAGATGGCGTCAATCAAATTATTTAAAATATTAAGATGAATTAATTGTTTGCTCCCGTACATATTCAATATGAACTAGAATAAATAGTTTTATCCGCAAACAAACCCAAATCTTTCAAGAAAGGCTGACAAATCCAATTTTGGATTGAGTCACCGATACAATTGAATAAATAATTAAAATAATTTGGTTGGCGCCATCTGTGAATGCATAGATTATAACGTACGTTGCGTTTAACCTTTACACAAACCTTTCAAATGTTAAAAAAACATAAAATGGTGCTGATTGCCTAATTGATGACTTTGTGAACACTGAAACCTGAAAGTGAAACAAATTTATATTTTAGGGAATGATTGAATTGCGATATTCTGGAATCGGAGAAGAATAATTTTCATGTCTGATCATAGGAGACTGTATTATGTATTTTCAGAATGATTTCATGTGGCAACGTAAAACATGTGAATGTATATAAAATTACGTTGATAATAATTTTGATAGGCTTACGAGGAGTAATCCTTTTAAAGAAAATGTTTCAATTCAAATATCTGTTGTAACATTTGAAATGTGCAAATATATATCAATGGAAAATTTAAGAAAACAGACAAAGAATTGCAATTATAATAATAAATAACGAACATTAGATAAATAATAAATTGATTTAGAAAACAGAAGATTTGCCCACCATAAGTGAGACTCGTCAAGTTAATCAGCTCATATACAGGGTGTAACAGCACGTTACCGAAGGATTTTAACCAGTGATTTCTGAGCATATTTACAGTAAGAAAAGTAGATGTCATTTTGCTGACGAATGATATATTTTTCTATTAAAATCAAAAATATATTGTTCACACCTAGCCACTGATCACAGTCCTGCAAATGTGATATGTGCACTGATTCAGGTAGGAATGTGCTGCTGGAAAGAGACGGAGTGCTTATCACTTGACCTGCTAGGCTATACCCGACTACTCAGTTGCGACGTGTGATGGAAATACATTTTTATTGTTTTTAATTGAAATAAATATCATCAGACAGCAAAATGACATTTACATTCTTACTCCAAATTTTCTCAGGACTTACTTATTAGCCTAAGTATATACAACTTCTTGCTAAGTTATCATTTCATCAAGCCAACTCCATTATTGGAGGACTGAACGCGGTAGTGCTCGTAAAAATATTTACAAAGAAGCGACGCTAGCAGTCCACAATGGAATTCCAATACTAAATCTGAGGTATGACAGTGAGGCATGGAGCTGGCAGAAGAACCACTTACTTTTTTTCTTTTTTTATTTATTCGTGGAGACGGTTTACGAATAGTTCCCTTGAGCACTTAGGCCATAGGCCCATTGTTCTATCTCCCATTTTACCTCAATCATTTAACAATAACCCAGTCCCTTTAATAAAGTTCACCAGAGTTGTCATTGAATATGTGGCTAAGTCTTCTGGTTCTACAGTGTGTCTCCCCAGGTACCTGAGCCTAGTTCCCACAAAGGCACGACATTGGCACCATAAGTGAATTGGAGTCTATTCATCGTCTTCACATTTTCTGCATCTATTGGTGTTTTCTATTCCTAATAGCTGCATGTGTCTTCTGAGATGGCGGTGTCCCTTTAGTAGTCCTATAAGTTCCCTCAGTGAGTTTCTGTCCATATCGAATATGTAGTTACCTGGACTGTCTGGGATCTGGTCTGTTAATGAGTACTTTGGATTGCCTCATTCCGGGTGCCCTCTTTTCTTTTTGCCCCTTTCCTTGCGAGTTCATCAGCCCGCTCATTGCCCTCACTATGCTTATGTCCTGGTACCCATATCAGGGTTATTTTATTGATGGTACAGACTACTGTTAGAACTTGAATACCACACAAATGAGATGGTTTGATGACCTAAAGATAATTGCCAGATTCTAATGACAATAGCCACAGCCCACAACGTATCTTAAGATACTTTGGACTCGTTGCTCGCCAAACTGAGGACTCCAACTTGGAGAAAATCTTAGTCACTGGCAAAGTGGAAGGCAGAAGAAGCAGAGAAATGTCACCAATGCACTGGAGTGGCCAAGTATCACTGGCGTCTGGTACATCGGTATCCACAAGTCTCCGAGGAGTAAAGGAGCCTTGTCCACCATGGAAATTGGAGTAGGAGTCATGGTCCTTAGCAATGAGGAATCGACTTGAGAAGAAGAATGACAATAGTTACAAAGGGAGATATGGCATGAAAACATGCCGATCGTCGCCAAGCTACGATCAAACTACACAAACTATTATACAATGCAAGTTATGCGTTTGACATGTATGCAGAAATGAAAGAAGCGCACGACCATGCGTAGATGCGATTTGCAGTAGTATGGATGAACGATGCTAACATGGTTAATGGTTCTTTCCCCATCTTCCTTGTTACTATTATTATCTATGGATAGGACCAATCAGAATTGACACAACTGGAGTCATTTAAAGGCAAAAAAATAATAATCATACATACTTGTATTAGAACGGTCTTGACCTATGGATGTGAGACGGGAACACTGACAGCAAAGTTTGCGGAACAGTTGGACACCTTCGAATGAAAGATACTTCGAAGAATCTTAGGAGCGGTACGAGAGGGAGAGGCATGGAGAATCCGCCACAATAATGAGCTTTATGATATCTACCAAACTCCCAGACTCTACCCATTTAAGGCTCCAAAGACTAATATGGGCCAGACATGTGCACCGAATGCCAAGCACACGAGTAACGAAGAAGATTCTAACAGGACACCCGGGAAGTAAACGAAAGGCGGGCAGACCTAAGCTGAGATGGGAAGATGATGTCAGGAAGGATGCAAGAGGACTACTCAATGTCACGGAAGACGACGGCCAAGGACAGAGGGCAGGCAGTGGAGGCTTGTCTCGAAGGAGGCCAAGGCTCGAAATGAGCTGTAGGAGAAGAAAAGGTGTTACTTGTGAAATTGGCGCAACCTACCTTATGTATATGCAATCTCTTCTGATTTCTTCATCAATTCAAATAATAATTTTTTAAATATTTTTTTCTTAACAGTCTAACAAACTAACAATGATAATAAGTAATATAAATATTGAACAGTCATTTCATAAATAAACACTTATGCACCAAATAAACAATAATATTATTTGTAGTACATCTTAAAATAATGTATTTTGTTTACGCTAAAATCTCACTCTCTACAATGTCTAGACAAATACTTTGGTGTATACAATAATTATTTACTATACAATATAAAAGTTATGTAGAAATGTTAAAGTAAGGGAAAGTTTGCATGAAGGGGAATAAAAGGATAATCGATAATTATTTGTAAGGAATGTTTATGAATGACTTTTGTAACTTGTATTTGGTATAAATATGAGATTAATTATGTTATTTTTAAAAGCCTTAGGAATTAACAGCATGAAAATAAATTAAAGTAAATCTAAGGGTATTGAACGAGGGTTAAATGCAAGGAACTCCATTAACGGAAAACTGAACACAGTTGATACTAATTAAATAAATTGTTCAAATAAGCGAAGCTAGCAGTCTAAATTGGAGTGCTGATACAAACCCTGATGCACGGCAGTGAGGCTAGGGAATTGGCAGAACAGACTGAATGCTGTAGAAATTAAATTTCTGAGGCCTAGCAAAACTGTTCTGGTAAAACTTTGAATGACTGTGTTAGAAATAAAGGGAAGCATAGATGGTTTGGGCATGCAGAGCGGATGAACAAAGAAATGAGTCTAAGGAGTGATATAAAGATGGCAAGGAAGTTAGTGATAGCAGAAGTCGGGGGTGCCCGAGAAAGACATGGCACGATTAAGTGAAGAAAATACTTTTTTTTATACAATAGCTCTGCGTAGAAAACCCTTAGAAAAATAATTTCCTCCAAGGCCTATGTCATTTTGGGGATGCTGTATGGAGGGCCTTTTAAAGTTAAAGAAGGAGATCAAGTTCTGGAAATAAAAAAGGTATGATGTGTGGGTAGGTATTTGGGTCCAGGAGTGAGGGATGTATGAATCCTATTGCGATGCAAGGCAATGTGTCAATAGAATCTTACTGGAGAAGCCAAATGGTCTCCCTCAAGGTCTGCAGTAAGTGGGTAGACGCGTCCACCGCCAAGACCTAGATAAACTTAACCCCGTGAGCCCCGGCACCCCTGCTTTGTCACCGAACGTGACCAATAAAAGATTCTCGGGGTTGACGGTGCCCACGCCCACCCCCCAAATTGGAAATTGAGTTGGGTCATGCTAAAAGTCAGAATAAGATAAGAGTATGTATAAGATGATAAGTATATGTATGAATGAATGTGAATGAAGCAAGGAGTGTGTTTCGGGACAGAGTTATTATCTCGATCTATTCTCTCTGCCTACCCGTGCAAAGAAACGGCTTGATGGTTATTTAGTTTAAAATGCAATGCAGATTTTTACAGCAAATTTGAAGTGTTTAGTTATTTATTTCACTTAATTAAATGAAAACAAATAACTTTGTTAAACACCGCATATTTAATTAAATGGAAACAAATCACTTTGCAAAACACCACTTATTTAAAGTGATTGTTTTCATTTAGTTAAAAATGACGTTACAAAGTGAATTTGCAAAGCTGGAACAAGTATTTATTTTACTGTTACATCTCTTTCTAGAGGCAATATTGTTTCCGACAGCCTTAAGGCAGAATAAATTACATTTGTCTGTCGTGTCGTGTCGTGACGCGTCAGAATGGTATCGGTTTTATACATTTAGACGATTTATCACGACACGACACGACAGACTAATATAAACGTCACCGTACTAAAATTATGAAACCGATACCGTTCTGATGCGTCACAACACAACACGACAGATAAGTGTAATTCCTCCTTTACTGTGTGCTCCCTGAGGACCGATCTATGATTTATAGAAAGTAACCATTACAAAATCTGAATTGAACTCTAGCTTTTAAACCAACAAATTATTAAATTAGATAAATGAATGAATGGAAGAAAGAAAGTATGGAGAATTCAAGGAAAAGGAAGTACAGGTGTTATATGTAGATACAGTTACATAATAAAGCTTAAAAATAAAATGTCTATTATTATTTATGATAATTTATGGCTGGAGTTTCAATTAAATAATATTCAAATTAGTAAATCCAGAAACGAATTTACAGATCAGTCATTTTAGATATTTTGAAAATTTACACTTTTAATCTAGATTATATTTTTTTTAAATATTGATGAGTTCAGAACCAGATTAGCATAAATACAATTTTAGTATTTGTTTGAAAAGGGTAATGTGTAGGAATGACATGAATTTTTTTTAAGAGTGTTACGAATAGAAACTTAATATTTTGAAGTGTTGAGTTTTTATAATAATAATATAGTTTGTTGTTATAAATTAGTAACATTCTGTCAATAAATGTTTTGTTTATTCTGGTTCCGAATGTTTTATATAAGTATATATTTATTGGTAGGTAATAGGCAAAAACAATAAATAGTTAGTATTTTTATATACTTTTGAACACATTTGCGGTAAACACAAGCATGTAAAAAAGCAATAATCTTTGGAATAAATCTATATTCAAACGCCTTGTAACTTCAACTGCAACTTCTTCTTTTTCAAAATGTCGATAATGTAGAAGAATATATTATTTTTTAAGGTGCCACAAACAATAATAATATATAATAGCATTGTAGTATTGTAGTGACAACTCAGAATGAGATCAGCTCAACACCTCCCTCGAAAAGTTATGAGAAAATATATAAAAATTGGAAAAATAGATTACGTTAGGTTACATAATGGGCTATTTTTCAATTTTTTTATCATAACTATTAAGATGAAGCCATACTAAAGAATGCAAAATCATACAAAATCGTATGTTTTAGTTTTGAAAATTTGACCGCTTAGAAGTATTATAGATGCTTCAATTAAATACTGCGTGTAGAACATACTTTGGCCCTTAAGTCTTTTAATAAGCTTAGAAAAAAATAAAGTAATAGGTCTATAAAAAACATTTTTAACTGAAAACTCTCCTACTTATAAACACTTTTTCGGATATGGTAACTAACTAACTAACTAACTAACCATCACGCCGTTTCCCCGCAGGGGTAGGCAGAGAGGACGGACCGCCAAACAACTCGGTCTTGGCACACACTCCTTGCCTCGTTCACATTCATACACCGTCTCATACATGCTCTTCTATTATTCCGACTCTTCACATGGCCCGACTCAAGTATCTGATTCACTTGGTCGTGCCATGTCTTTCTCGGACGTCCCCGACTTCTTCTACCATTCACATTTGCATCATGGTTGCGGATATGGTTTTATTGCATAATGTGGCAAATTCAGTTTCTTATATAATTATCGCGAAAAAAAAAGATATTTACGCCCGAACCTCACAAAATAAAATATAATATGCATTTTCGCGTTGGAATTTTTGACATCACGGCGACAATACGGCAGTCGACGAATTGGTTATATCAAAGTGAACCTTATACCGTCCACCGAAGAACGACTGGCAGCCGCCCCCCTGTCTTCCGTCATTACTCCTCCGAACGGAGCGGAGAGCGGTCGTGTTATGCTCCGCGCCGCTTATTTTCATGAAATCAATTTTAAAATTCCGTTTTATTGCAATAAACAATGCATAAAAAAGGAATTAATGTTTTTTACAGGCCTTTACGAAATCAACATGTAAAAAAAAATCTCAAATATCTTTTCCAACCTTTCCAAAAGCTTTTTCTCAAGTATTTTTAAACTCCTCCCATAAAAGGGCGTGAATTCCGATTTCGATTTTTTCCTGTACTAGTGGATCGCCTTAAAGACTTTTCAAGTAGAGCAAGAGCCCGTGACGATCAGAACTTCGTTATTTTATAAAACTTGAAAGTTTCTCTGTGTATGTTTCTAATACAGGAAAAGACGATCACCGACTATGAAGTTTGGATCACGGTAGTTTTGAAAGATATTTCATTCATTAATTATAATTGTACTTACGTTAAAGTATAAAAGCTGAATTTTATATATGTTACTTGAGGAACTATCTACAAATCAAATGTCTACTATTTGATGATGATCTTAAAATTATGATGGAAATAAGCTGCCAAAAAGATTGCTTTAAAATGCAAACTGATCTGGATGCACTATCTGAATGGTCGTTGGCAAACAAATTAAATTTTAACACAAAAAAATGTGTCACATTTTCCTTCACTCGTTGTAAGAACATTATAGTTTACGATTATAAAATAAAGGGCGAAAAGTTATCACATGTAAAATCCGTGAAGGATCTCGGAGTCGTCTTTGATCCCGAACAGACATTCTCTTGCCATAAATCGCAGCTCACTCAGTCTTACTACAAACTTCTTGGGTTCATCATCAGGACTTGAAAGCAGTTTGATAACCAAGAAGCTATGCTAGCGTTATTCGATGGCATACTGAGAAGCAAGCTGGAGTACGCGAGCGATGTTTTGGCTCCATACCACCAGAAGTACATTGATATGTTTGAGGAAATCCAGAAGAAATTCCTCAGGTATGTTTATATGGAAGAATGGAACCTATCCAAGGTTCATGCACCATATTGACTTACTTGAGGAAACTGATTCTGTGAGTCTAGAAACGGAAACTAGGCTGAAAGCAAGTCTTGCTATTCTGTCTTGATGGGCTATCGATGAACAATTTCATCGATAGCCCATTTCTCTTGGGATGCTATGATTTATATGTACCAGACCACTACACTTATTTAAAGTACCGAACGGTAGAACAGACGTCTTGGCAAAGCATAGCATGATGAGGGGAATGGTGCCGTTAAATGAAATTGCAAACTATTTGGACTTAAGGGACTGTTCTTTATATGCCTTAAAAATATAAATAAAGAGTCACTTACTTGCCTATATGCTGATAGGGTAACTAAATTGTACTTTAATTGGAATTATTCTGTTGTACAATAATAATAAAATAAATTTAAAAAACATATGTTTTCTCAGTTATCAGATAGTTTCGATGGTCGCATGTATATATCGCGCTGAAACCTACGGTAGACTTTTAATATGTGTCTGACAAGGTGAAGGAATCATCGAAACCCCCCCTGGGCTGGGTCAAGGAACTAGGTGGACCACTAATTAAAATTGTTAAACACAATGTTTTTATATATTTTTGATCACAATATAGATTTTATTTAAGTACCTACGTAATAAAATACCTACTATTTACTTGTATCTATTATTTTCAAAATTCAATTATAACTTCTTGTGACTCGACCACGACTATGTCCCCCCCCCCACCCCCCCGCCCCTTGTGGCGCTAAAGCTGGATCCGCCCTTGCTGATGATTGAGAAAACATATGTTGATAGTTCCGCAAGTAACATATATAAAATTCAGCTGTTATACTTTAACGTAAATACAATTATAATTAATTAATATAATATCTTTTAAAGCCACCGTGCTACAAACTTCATAGTCGGGGATCGTCTTTAACTGTATTAGGGACATACACAGATAAACTTTCAGGTTTTATAAAATAACGAAGGTCTGATCGTCACGGGCTCTTGGACTAAAGGAGGTGTCGAGTTGTCTTGATTCTGAATTGGAATGGAAGCTTGCATTATAATATTATGTACTGTAATTGTAAAATTAATTGTTACGTTAGAATTACAAGAAAAATCGTAGTAAAACACAAACAAAAAGACAGATGGCGGTAGCAGATATTTTACCTTCATTTAAAATCAACAGATGTCTCCGATGATTAAATCCATATTTTTGTTTTAACAGTTAATATTTAATTGTTTTATTTTATTGTTCTTATATTATATATGTAAAATAACAAGTCGTATGGCGGAACAGTGTACCTAGTAAGTATTAATCTAACTATTATATGTAGGTAGTTATAACGTTTTATTCACAATCTTTATAGATCCATACCAAAGTAAGTATAAAAAGCGTATTTAGCAATTTGAAAAACTGCATTATGAAGAATTATTATACACATTTAAACTACAACATCTTTTCTTATATAATTTGTATACAAATATAACCATTAATTATACTTTATTTCATGTAATTTTTTACTAAGATGTGGTGGAAATATTAAAAAATTAATGAAGGTAAATAATTGATGTAAAAAACATGAACAATTTTGGTTTATCCACAAACAAAACAGATATAGGTATAAATGAATGAAGAAAAGGATATAATAATTGTATATCAAAGAGAGATGTAATGATTATAAAACGTTGACTTATTAAGGCGCTGTATTGCTAAACATTTACGTCGAAGACACAGACATCAAAGAATTGATTATTTTACGGTCTTTGAAACAATGACTAATATTTCCACCAATGGACAAATTCACTACATTAACTTTTACTAAAACCAAGATCAAAGATAATCTGTTGTATTTTCTAAAGAATTGTTCTTATTTGGAAGTGGTGGTCTTCCACCTTTCACTGTAATGTCACTGACAGCCTTCTTCAAGCTAGAATCAGGCGTGTTCACCATGAAACTTGAGTTGCCCGCTTTCTGTTCATTGGCCGACACAACCTGACTATAATAAACCTGCCTGCCTACAATATTGGAACCTAAATGTTGTTTTGACACTGATTTCTGTTCGGACGCCTGTCCAACTTGGCACATGTCTGTGCCTGTAAAAAAGCTCTCCCTTCCTTTATTATCCTGCACAACTTTACCGGACGCATCCGTATTTACTATGGCACTGTTCACAATCACTCTTTGGTCAACCATGGCCGTAGCTCCTGTCAAGTTCTGATAAATCACCAAGTCTTGATTACCACCAGGAACTATCTGTCCTACAGTCTTTTGAGTTACGATGTTCAAGCTTTGGCACAAGTTGTTACGAATGGCAACATTGTTTTGGGGTGATATGACGGCCGATGGACTGGATATTCCGTACCTCTCAGCTGTTATGATGTCCTTTTGATTCAACGACTGACTTCTTCCTAACGATGCCGTGCATCCTGGCTTATTCTGGAAACCGCCGCCTGCATTGTTTGAGCTCCTGATCAGTGTCGCATACTGTTGCACATTTGGGCTGACCGCAACGCTCTGCTGCAACTGTGCTATGCCTGGAGAGGTTTGTCTCAAGGTCTGAGATTGCAGAATGGCTTTTTGGGAAATGGGTTGTCTTCCGACAGTCATGAAATTCAGAGAATAACTTTCATCCGTTCTATCGTACAGCTTTCTATTGTAGTTTCCTGGAGACTCATTTGGTGATGGACAATATTGCCCAAAGTCGTGAATTGTTTGTCCTCCGGGTATTCTTTGGTTGTAGCCCATGGCTTGTTGAGCTTGTTTCATCGCCACATACTGTTGTAAATGTATGGCTGTTTGCTGTTTAGGTGTCAAGACTTGTTCTGGCGGTAAGGGTGGAGGTGTCATAGCAGTCGGAGCAATGTAATAGATATTGGGTTGAGCTGTTTGCTGAATTCCTGGCTGGGCTCTTCCAGGGTATCTCTGTTGAGTGACGGAAGGCCCTGGCTGAGGTTGCTGGATTTGCTGAGGTGGCTGAGGTTGATATGTAGGAGTCTGCGATATGTACTTCTGCGCGGCATTCTGATAGGCCACGGCCTGCTGAGACATTGGATATGTTATGATCTGAGCGATGTAAGGTTGCGGGGGTAAGGTCTGCGCACTCGAAGATTGTTTCACTGGCACGTGCGAGGGACTACACGACTGGAATGTGGGGTTATACGTTATCTGCGATGAAGTTTCTCTCGTGGTTTCTATGTATTCCTGTGAAACGCCGTACGACTGATGTATTTCTCTCTGAGTCAATAGATTAGGGCTGTAGCATCTTTGGTCTTCGCACGGGTCGACTTTCTGCCCGGGTGGCTTCGGTGTGAATTGAGGAATCTTTGGGTTGCCCTTCCAAGTGTTTGCTGGTATGGGGCTCCTTTTGATTGGGGAGCCAGTTCGGTTATCGTACAGTAATTTATCTTGTTTATCCTCCGATTGGTTGCAAGTGTATGTGCTCGGTGGTGTTGTGTGGCTTCTTCGGGAAGGCGGGGACGCCGGTGAAGTAGGTTGGGAAGGCCTTCCTTGTCCTTTATTTAGATATCTTCTGACGTCTGGACTCCTGGGTTTGTCTAAAGAGCCCTGTTTGACAAGTTGCCTGTCCTGACTATTGTGCCTTCTCCTGGAGGGGGTGGGTGGAGAGGAATGGTTGCACTGGGAAGAGGTTTGCGAGGCGGACTCCCAGTGCATTAGAAGAGCTGATATTCTGGTTTGTTCCATTATTATTTCCGTCTCACTTGAAGAATCATAGTCTCGTCCCTGAAAACATGAGAGAAAAAAATTTAAAACATGGAATAGCTTATATTTTTGTAATTTGGATGTACATATCGACATTCCCGAAGACTAAAAATTGAAAATCTTTCTATTGGCTTATTTATTGGATTTATTTGTTGATTTAAAAGTTTATGTTTTCGTAATTTTTTATGAAATGAAATAAAATGAAAAATATCATAACAACAGTACATAATTTGATCTGCACTAAAAATGCAGAAACAAAACTAACAGATCTACTGGAAAACTGCACACATTGCACATCCAACATTGTTCTTGGGAACCGTCGATATTATGTAGTATCCGCAATGATTGAATAGATCGAATGCTGGTGGCAATATTTATTCATTATAAGACATTATATTATATTTCTTATAACTGAAGTGACGTTGAAAATTATTAAATAGTTTAAATACATATCGCTGATCCCGAAGAAAAGTGTCACAAATCCAAAATGTATTTTTGAGTTATTGATTATAATTTAGACTTACTTTATAAAAAATAACTTATTTAAAATCCTAAAAAAAATTGACACACATTTGAGAATTACAACTTTTCTGAAGACTTCTGAAACAACTGACTTTTTGACTTGCGATGTTTTTCTGGCGAACGAGCTACATTTATCTCTAAGAATCTTGAAGAGACTCGTATTGCAGGAGGGTTGAAACACAAAAGCCGACAAGTCATCCCATTCTCATGCGGTATGCATTCATGTCAACCGTGTATGCACAAATGTTGGGCAAAAGCGAGCTGGTGCCGAAAGAATCAACAATGCTAATTTCTTGAAATAATACCAGACTGGTAAATACTGCCATCTTTGAACATGAAAGAAGTTGTACTAGAGTACTAGAGAAACAGAAAATGTTGGTGATGAACAATTAGGACGGGTTGTTTAAAAAAATTTGACGGATTCATCAAATATTTGAAGTTAATTTTCACTGTCTGTGTAAGTTCTACTCAAGTTCTGTGATTATTTCAGTTTTATGAAGTCACTGGCCTATAATGATATAATAACAGTACTTGAATCGAACTTACACAGAACGTGAAAATTAACGAATCCATAAAATTTTTCGAAACAACCCGTTCTAAGAAAATTCAATAATTTTTTTTACACAAAAATGTTGATTTCATAATTAAAATAGCTTTCAAATTTGGCATTTTTAAAGCCAAAGCCAAAACAATTGAAATCTGATGGGGTGCAAGTGACATCATTCTTCGGTTTCTTTCAGCGGTCGCGCGCGGTCTGTGAGTTCGCAGCGAACTTATTTTACTGATTGTATTAACTCCAAAAAAGATCGTTCGTTGATATTAGAAGTCTCTTTATTTACGTTATCGTAAGGTTTACAATGAATTTTTAATTGGTCCAGACGCCCTTCCCATTGGATGCTCTAAGTAATTCTGAAACCAGAGAACCCGACACTGAGGGAGCCCAGCTATTTCCATAACCTTTCGAGCATTAAAGTCGCCGGGCTATCGACTATATTGCATTTAAAAAAATGAGGGAAGACTGCAAAAAGCTTTCTGCTGAATGTTACAAAAAATACATAAGTGATGTCGAAGGCTCTATCATGAACGACTCAAATTTCTTTTGGAAATATGTCAAATCTCAAAAAGATCACGGTACTTATATACCTACTTGTATGTCATTCGATTCTAAAGTATCTCAAAATCTCCAGGAAACTGTCAATCTGTTTGCGGATTTTTTTAGCGGTGTATACGTTAATGCAAATGTAGATAGCAATATCACATGCTCTGATTTGGTTGAGACTCTTGATATATCTGACTGTACTGTAACTATTGGTGATATTATATCCAAGTTAAAGAGTCTTGATTCCCGTAAATCTGCAGGACCTGACAAAGTTCCACCCATGTTCTTAGTTAATTGTATGCATACATTGTCATATCCTATACATAAGTTATTTACAAACTCACTCTCATCAGGTGTGTTCCCGGATCTTTGGAAGTTTAGTCTTTTGACGCCCATTTTCAAAAAAGGTAATAAGAGGGACGTAAAAAACTACAGGCCAATATGCACCATGTCTACATTACCCAAACTTTTTGAAAGTCTAGTACTAGACAAGTTGATATCCCGAATTAATCCCACCATCTCACCGCTTCAACATGGATTTATTAAAGGAAGATCAACCCTTTCCAATTTAATATTGTATACAAATGATATTGTTAATGCCTTGATTGCATCACATCAAACTGATTCCATATATACTGACTTCAGTAAGGCATTTGATAAAGTAAACCACAAAATCTTATTAAGAAAACTGAAATTGTTGGGATTTAGAGGGAATATTTTGGAATGGTTTAAGAGTTATCTATTGGGAAGGTACTTAGCGGTCAAGGTTGATTCGTTTACTTCTTATACATTTGCAGCCTCGAGCGGAGTACCACAGGGATCTCACTTAGGCCCGATATTATTTTGCTTATTCATTAATGATATAGTTAATATTTTTAGTAATGTTAAAGTTCTGTTATTTGCTGATGATCTGAAGATATATAGAACAATCAAAAATGATGATGATCGCACCATTCTGCAGTTGAACCTGAACAATCTATTTACGTGGTGTTCTGTCAATGATTTACAACTAAACATTGGTAAATGTCAGATTATTAGTTTTTACAAAGGTAAAAATCCTCTTAAGTTTTCCTATGATATGAATGGTGTTAATCTTCTTCGTGTATCACAGATTTGTGATCTTGGTATCATATTCCATGAGAGTCTACAGTTCAATATTCACATCGATGAAATAACAAGTGATGCAATGAGAATTCTTGGTTTTATTTTGAGAATGGGTGCAAATTTTAAAAATGTATCAACATTAAAAAATCTGTATTGCTCGTTAGTACGAAGCAAATTAGAGTACAATTCCACCATTTGGTCACCATATTACAAAATCCATTCTCTATTATTGGAAAAGGTACAAAACAAATTCCTTCGGTATATTAATTTTAAAATGAAAATTCCAATTGAACTTATAAATTATAATAACTTACGCGCAGAAACCAAACTCCTTTAATTATCAGATAGAAGAGTGTTAATTGATTTCTTATTTTTATTCAAAATTATCAAATCTTTAGTTGACTGCCCTAATTTATTAGAATTAATCTGTATTAATGTACCTGCTAGACTAACTCGCAATAAAGATATTTTCAATTTTAACAATACCCTCAATACTAACTATTCTATTAATTCACCAATCCCTAGAATGCATAGCCTTGCAAATAAACATTGTGAATCTATTGATATATTTGGTGTTGACAGTTTTGCAATTTTCAAGAGACAACTCATCTCTATTTTATCTGTTAATAATTAACTTTTCTTATTTTTGTTCTTTTCATAAAACCTCCTCTCATTTAAAATCTTACCAGTAATTTATAACCTTATTTTATTTTATTTTGCTGTTCTATTTAGTTCTGTTTTATCATTGTTCATTATTATACACCTATAATTGTTTGTTTATACCTACTAACTAGCTTTTACACATTGCACTTTATTGTATTTCTGGTCTTATTACTGATTTTTTCTTATTACTCATAGTATTTAATTTCTTTTATGATGTTTAATTTTTTTATGTTTTTAATTTCTGTTGTAAAAGCCCACTAGGGCGTAAATAAATAAATAAATAAATAAATAAATAAATAAATAAATTAGACACCAACGACGATAGTCGCCACTCGTCTAAGGTACTACTTAGGTGACATCAGATCTGTTGAAAAACCTCAAAACATTTAATCTATACTAAGGACATCTATTGAAAGATTTTAAAACTACATTAATATAAACCTATAAAACTTATATGCTTTGAATCATCATTTGTTGATCTATGAACATATAGTTTTTAGGCCACAATATTTTTCATTCAATGTGTTAATATTTTACCTTTTCAATTTTCTCATCCAACATCTTGAAAAAGTCTTGCTGGCTCGCCGATATTTCCCTGGAAAAAGAAAAAAAAAACTATTTTTATTTCGGATATGATTACAGATTTTCATGGCCAAAAACCTTATTGTGATTTATTTATGGGTTAATGTAGTGTGTTGTGCTTCCTTCTTCTTCATACAATGTTTCGGATAACGTTGCAGTGTCCATCATCGGGGCAGGTGTGTAGATCGTTGTGAAGTGTTTGTTTATGTATGCAGA
Organism: Limnephilus lunatus; assembly: GCA_917563855.2. Classification (NCBI taxonomy): domain Eukaryota; kingdom Metazoa; phylum Arthropoda; class Insecta; order Trichoptera; family Limnephilidae; genus Limnephilus; species Limnephilus lunatus. The sequence continues at coordinate 42,333,836 of OU830596.1, forward strand.
AGTGATACCGAGTTCTTAAAAAAATTTCATAAACTGCTCATTAACAGATGGTCCTAATGTAAAAGATTTACATAAATTATAGTGTTTTTCCCAAAATAATTAAATTTGCTACATCTATGAAAGCGAAGATTATGGATAATTTTTAGTTGACCCAAACAGTTACTTGAAAGAATACCTCAACCAAATACAATTATGACTGAAGGTACATTGCAATAACTACAATATTACAGTATCATTTATTAGAATATTAGAATCTTCATTACCTCCAGCGTTAGTGAGATAAAAGATCTCCATAATGGATGCTCCAAAGTAAAACTTCAAAGTAGGAAATACAATACGTATTTAATTATGTAACTAAACTTGTGAATGTGCTCGAACTTTGAACAGTGAATGCAAAATGCGCCGTGTTTCAAATAATCCCAAGCTTTTATACCAGGAAAGGTAATTGAAATAGTTGCACGGAAGGAACTTAAGTACTTACTTACCATTACCTACTTTAGATTTTCTACAAACTGGTTAGAAAATGTATAACTACCATTTTTACATTATTTATTCCATGAACATTTCATTTATGTTTTAATGAAAGTTGGAGAGGCTCTTTCTTGTAAAGTTCTGCTTTATATTTCAATGTAGTCCAATTTTATAAGAAAATTGGGGTAGGTAGGTACTTGCTTAAAAGATTTGCTTCACATTTGAATGTGTTCCAATATTGTAAGGAAATTGGGGTAGATACTTTCTTAAAACATTTTGCTTCACATTTGAATGTATTCCAATATTCTAAGGAAATTGGGGTAGTTAATTTCCTGTAAAATTCTGCTTCGTATTTGAATATGATCCAATTTTGTAATGCAATTGGGGTAGGCACTCGCTTAAATGTTCTTTGAAATTTAAATGTGTCAATATTGTAAGGAAAGTGGGATAAGTAAGTACTTTCTTAAAAGTTTTCGCTTTTATCTGAAGGTGTTCCAATTTTGTAAGGAAATTGGGGTAGATACTTTCTTAAAAGAATTTGCTACATATTTGATGGTGTTCCAATGTCTTAGTAAATTAGGGTAGACACTTTCTTCGAAGATTTTTCTTAACGTTTGAATATGTTCCAATATTGTAATAAAATTGTGGTAGTTATTTGCAAGAATAATTTTGCTTCACATTTTAATGTGTTCAAATATTGTAAGGAAATCGAGGTAGACACTTTCTTAAAAGATGGTGGCGGGCCGGATAGGGAGAGACTGGTTGATGAAGACCTTTTTATCTCATAAGCCAGAACTCCCTCGACCCATCGCCTTGTACCGCAGTGGGAGGGATGGATTCACACGTCCGTCACTCCTGGACACATTGACCTCAAATTTCTACCCACCCCTCAAATCGCTTTTCTTCCAAGAACTTCCTCTGCTTCCTTTTCCTAAAAAAGACCCTCCATACATCATCCCCAAAGATGACATAGGCCCCGAGGGAAATCGTTTTCCTAGGGGCCTTCTATGTGGAGCTAATAATTTATACCTATAAATTAATTTTTTTTCAATATTTTTAATTGCAAATTTTGATTAGTAATTTTAAAAAGAGCCTTCAGAAGCATTTTATTTTAGGACACTTTCAAAAACAGATAATCTATTTGAGACTGAATATCAAGCGGGAATATTTGAGGTCACGATTTTGCTTGTCTAAATCCGAGGGGCTCTAATAAGTTAAATAAACATCATTAAAATTAATGTGTAGATACATAACAAAACATTAGGGAAGTACCTACTTAACAAATTATGTACTTTTACACAAACATAAAAACACCCTGTAAAAGCTTCAAGTTAATGACACAACCTACATGCAACCTACTAAGTTGCTGTTAAGGGTTGACCTCTAATTAGCTTATCAGGGTAAAAGTTTACAAGACGATAATTTGATTTGTTCTAGAATAATATACGATATTATAATCACTAAGAATGTTATTGAACAATGAAATAAGTAAAAAAGTCACTACATTGAGATATAATTTTCGATTCCATGACAGTTGATCCCCTCGGCAGACTTAAATATATACAATAAGTACCTAGTCGGCTTAGAAAAAATATGGTATTCCTACTTATACAAACTATAACTAAGTGTCCCTGAAAGGGTGCACAGAGGAAGTACCGCCGAACAACAAAAGTATAAAACATATTTTCGTTATAAAACTATATTGTCTGTACCAGTATAAAAAACGACACTATAAATACATTCGTTTGATATCCATGCCAACTTATTATAAAGGTATTTTTGAAGTCGATTTTAGATTTGAAATTTGTAAATTAATGCACAGAAAATTTAAATTTTATAATTATTATAATTTCGGGGGTACCGCTGTCGGGGGATCAACTGCCGGGTCACCATAATTTTCTAATTTTCGCTTTTGAAATCAAAACCATAATTTAAATTAATTTAAAAAAATGTAATTTATTTATATTCTCGCCCTACATTTTTTGTTGTTGTTTTTTTTTACATAAATTAATCTCACTAGGACTAATGCCTAAATAAATATTTTGTAAAACATACGAAAGACGGTCAGAAAAGGTAATATTTACGATTCGATTTTGATAGATCCAAGCCTAAGTTAATTTAAAAGATGTAAGTATGATAAATATTTTTATTGTTGAAAACATTATGTTTATCGATTTGTGTAATAATATTTGAAATTGTTATTATTTGAAACTAACAAATAATAATTAAACCCTTAAGATTTGTTAGTAGGTAGATATTTAAGATACTTTTTATTTCAAATAAGGAATAACACAATGTGTTCAAAGATACGCCACTATCTCAATGACAATAATTTTTTCAAACATTCTTCCGGCAAGTAGGCAACAATATTTAAAAGCTCAGTCAAGGTTAGCCACCTTTTCAAAGTTGTTTATCTAGTCAAAGGGCTTGGAGTGGTAATAAAGTGTTTGCAATAGATTTTCAACACCAGAAATGAAACTTAAAATCAAATTTGCGAGGCAGCGGTACCCATACCCGTTTGATTTTTTTGATTCCTAAGCATAATAACATTAAAAAAATATAGTTACTGTTGTGCGGCGGCGTGCCCGAGGGCATGCGGGGGCACGGGGGGCACGAGAGCCTTGCCGGCCGCCGGGCCGTCCGCGCCCGGAGCCCGAGGGTCGGCCGCCGCGGCTCCTGCCTCTTCCTCCTCGCCATCCTTGGACTCTCCGCCGGCTGAAATGAAAAGAAGAAGAAGACGTTAGTAAGTTAATAATTGCAAGAGATAAGAAGGAGGAATTAACCCATTCAGCCGAGCGATTTTATATCTTTTGTGGGATCGTTATTAGATAACGGACGTTATCTCCTGTTAGATTTGTGTGATTTTTATATATTTACTGTCACATATTTTAGTTTAGATCATTTTAAACACGAATTCCTTCAAGTATGCGTGATTATTTATTCATGTAATGTACGTTGTACCTACACAGAAAAAAGCAAATGGCAGCCATAAAAATCACACAAATCTGAGAGGAGATCACGTCCGTTATCTGATAACGACCCCACAAAAGATATAGAATCGCTCGGCAGATCGTGTGTAGGTATGTTAGAAAATACATGGATTATATTGAGCGAAAAATATTAATAAAACACCATCACATTAATGTCTTAGTCGGTTGGCATCATTCGAAAATTGCCATTTTGGTTTTGTGTGAAAATTGGTTTATAATTATAATTTTTTATAATTAAAATTACATTTTTAGTTTAATGTGTTTTTTTTATTTAAAATTTTATTTTAATTTTAATTTAATTAAAAAAAAATTAAAACTCTATTTGGGCGACTACAATCATTGTTCACTTATTAATTTATTTATTAACTCTTTTATACGCCTATGGGGCTTATAAAATTTAGTGCGATTTAATCTCATACCTGACACATGCCATAGATTTGGTTCGTTTTGGTTGGCCAAAAATAAAATTTTGTTAAGGATGAAAACTAACTTTAAAAATAATATATTTTATTCATACAATATAACATACTGGTACATAAGTTAGAAGTTCAATTATTATGATTTTTTTTATTAAAATATGAAGTGTAGTTCGTTATTGGTGGGGTACCTTAGTATTTTAATGTTGCCTGTGGTATTCTGAATGGAAGATCTACAGTATCTCAGTATCTAGGATAAACGAAGTAGGTATGTATGAAGAATGAGTTAATGATAAATGTAACAATGGTAGTCATGGTGTTTCAAAGAAATAATACGAAAACAGTGTGCAATTTAGTTGTGAAAGATTAATATTTGGAGCAGGTGGATGAGTTTGTGTATTTGGGAAGTATGTTTACGAGATATGGGAAGGCTGATAGAGATATTGAAAGAAGGGTAAATGCAGGTACGAGGGCTGTCCGTAAAATAAGGTCTCCAAGGTGATGCGGTCGCGAGAAACAATTTTACGCGAGATCCGGGAAAACTGGCGTGTAGCCTGGTTTCTCTACGCCAAATCCCCACAAAGCTGCACTCTCTGCGACACTTAGTCTCGGCGTGGCAGCCGTTCGCGATGAAGCTTCCGCTCGCCGCACCCGCCAGGTGTGAATTACGCTCTATAATTAGTTTTTTTGTGCGAAGAACAAAACGCCGGTAGAAATTCAATTTCAGCTACTTGAAGTGTACGGAAAACAGTGTATGTGTGCGAAAACGTGCGCCAATGGTGCAGAGAATTTAAAAGCGTGTCGGACGGCCATCGACGGCAAATGCGAATGGCAGAAGAAGTCGGGGACACCCGAGGAAGACATGGCACCATCAAGTGGATCAGATATCATAGTCGGGCCATGTCAAGAGTCAGAATAACAGAAGAGTATGTATGAATGTGAATGTGAACCTTGTCTTACCGCGTTGTTTGCCTATTTGTCTACCCCTGCGGGGAAACAGCGTGATGGTTAGTTAGTTAGTTAGTATTTCAACACATCCTCGCCTATCTAACAATCTGATCTAACGCTCATAATTAAAAGTAGTAATTCAATTAGCATATACCACATTATAATTAATGAAGTGCTAAACCACGTCATGAAATATGAAACAAAGTTAATGGGCATTTCCTATTAATTTAATAACGGGATCGTGTCCAGAAATAATGTAATTACAGTTGGGTAGGTAAGTACTTACTCAAAAGCACGACGAATGGTCAGCAACATAATAATTTAACAACCCAGCAAATAGTTTCGGAGCAGCCAACATTCGATGCGCCCGGAATTGAATCAATATGGCCGCCGTCGAAGCGCGCAGCTGATTTTGACAGCTACGTCATATATCATCAGCTGCCAATGTGACAGTTTGTGACAGGAGGGCATTATGTTGTTACTGTTACTCAATTCTTGGTCTCAGTGATGTGCGATTTTCAACCGATGTTTCGGCGTAAAATATTGAGGGCAGGATATTTTCAATCATAGGTACTTAAGATGAAGCCGTACTAAATAATGCAGAATCATACATTTTTGTTTTGAAAATTTGATCGCTTAGAAGCATTATAGATTCTTCAATTAAATACTGCGTGTAGAACATATCTTGGCCCTTAAAAATATCGGTCATTTTTTTTTATAAGTCTTTTAATAAGCCCAGAAAAAAAATTATAACGGCTATAAAAAACACTTTGAAGTCCAAACTCTCCTTTTTATAAACTCCTTTTCGGATATGGTTTTATTGTTTAATGTGGAAAATTTAATTTCTTTTATGATAATCGCAAAAAAAATAAAATTTACGCCCGAACCTCACAAAATAAAATATAATATGCATTTTCGCGTTGTTATTTTTGACATCACGGCGAAAATACGGCAGTCGACGAATTTGGAATATCAAAGTGAACCTTACACCGTCCACCGAAGAACGACTGGCAGCCACCCCTATTTTCTGTCACTACTCCTCCGGACGGAGCGGAGAATAGACGTGTTATGCTCCGTGGCACTTGTTTTCGTGAAATCAATTATAAAATTCCGTTTTATTGCAATAAACAATGCGTAAATAATGAATTAATGTTTTTTACAGGCCTTTACGAAATCAACATGTAAAAAAATTTCTCAAATATCTTTTCCAACCTTTTCAAAAGCTTTTTATCAAGAATTTTTAAAACTCCTCCCATAAAGGGGCGTGAATTCCGATTTCTATTTTTTCCTGTACTATTGGATCGCCTTAACAGTTTTTTTTGTGTCAGTTTTCAAAAATGCGCTAAACTCCAATTTTTGTAAATTTGTAATACAAGCAAAACCTACTGCAAAGAGTTGTCGGTCAATTCTATACCTGCGGATAGTTATTTTTAGTATCTAGAGTTTCCAGTGAATAAAATTACTAAATTTGACTATTAATCTGTTAAGAGTGTACAACCAGAGAAACCAGAAATATGTCATTTTTAAATCAGTGGTTAGACGTATTGACTCTTTTCCACAAAAAACTATAAATGGATTTCAAAAGATTGTTCTTTTATCTAGTAAACTTATGTTTTAGATTTTGAGAAAAAAAAAATGTTTTTAGAATAATAAGGTTATACCATAGGTCGTTCGCAGATTTGTTCAATTTTCAAAAAAGTACATTTCTTATACAACACCCATTTCAAATCATATAATCATGCAGTAAAATAAATCAATACATTATCTGGTAAACGTATGTTTCAGAATTTTAATTTTAGTTTAAATAAAATTATTAAAAAATATATACGGACATGTGTTTCTTGACGAAAATTGGTCGGTTTGTGCATTTATTTGTGCACTTACAAACAAATATATTTCGGATTTTTTTACATATTTATTTTGCTAAGACGTTATTGACAAATCATAAATAATTTGATCGTAAAATAATTTCAGGAAGTATTTAATTTTAAATAATTTTGAACATCGCATTTTACCATTTTTATCGCAGCCCGTAAACACAAATTTCAGATTTCATTACCGGCCCAAACGCGGCCAGGAGAGCACGTCTTCGCGACGCTTTGAATAATAATATTTGGAAATGAAATTTGAAAACGAAATTTGAAATAAACACGAATTCCTTGATTCATGTTTGTTAAATCTATAGGGTTGCCCGAACGCAATTTTTCATGTTCATTGAATATTTTATTGCAAAAATTTTTATAATTTCGAATATTTTTTTTATTTTTAATTTTTCTTGTGTGAATACCGCACAAGAGTCCCAACTGCTCCAAAATATTTTTTTGGGGTAAATCTTTTTTACGCACGCTCGACACTTGGGGGTAAACTGGTGAATGGGTTACGAAAAGTGGTGATAGTTACGAAAAATGACATGCGAACGGTAATCAATGCGAACGGTGATCGATTGCTCGGCGGGTCGGGCCTTTACGCACGCTTGTTTTTCGTGTTATTGTTATATTGTTAATGGACTATTTGTCCGTAAATAAATAAATAAATTATATACAGCGGGTACCCGGCATGCGTTTCATGGGCACTGTAACCTCGCGGTCAACTAAACTGTTATGGTTCCATCACAAGTCCCGGGAATTATAATGCAAGCGCCTGCACTATATAACATTATATACAGCGGGTACCCGGCATGCGTTGCAAGGCCACTCAAAGAAAGAAAGGGTTTGTGCGCTTTAATTCTGTTTGTTGAAGTCTTATTATTAATTATGCACACGAATAAATATTTCAAAATGCGACGTTTTTTACAATCCAACTGAATATTACTCGTTTTTTTTCATGAATACCGCACAAGTCTGGAGCCAGTGGGACTATTGCATCCCCAATTTGGAGTATGTTGTAAGCAGTGGCGGCTCTCCCCTTAGGACAATGGGTGTTTGACCCCCCAAAATTATAAGATATAATTATACATTTTTACGGATAAAACTGCTCAAAGCATCGAATTGTTTATTTGAAATGAACCGCGAAATAACGGCAGGCTAGCGGCGACATAGACGAGCAGTGACATCTATTGCAAAAAATGGAAGCTCCCATTCACACAGTATTCCCTGGGTCAATTTTGCCAATGTCCGATCTTCTCTCTCTATGCGCGCCATACAACAAATGAGATGGCACTATGTTCTTCGCCTGGAGTTGATATTCTCCCGCATAGGTAGTAAAGAAATCCTAACTACGCTTGGGTTATGTCCGTGAGGGAGACACCATTATGAATGTTATGTGTTGTTGAAAGAGATGGTGATATAACATAGGTCGGTTTTGCTTTTTGCACGTATGTCTTGCATGAAACAATGGTTGTTTTTGTATTGAACAGTTCGGGAGAGATTTGAAATAATTATTCACATTGTTATTGATGTAATTTGCGACATTTCAATTTTAATTTGGTAGTACATTGGGAAGTAGATCTTTTCAAAGATTATTTATTATATTATTATGATGATCAATTTTCAACAGACATGGAAAACAGCTTGATTTAAAACAATTTTTGTTTTATTTTTTTATATAGGTATTAGGTACCGGTGCCTATTATTTCTATTAGCATAAGTTAACAATAATAATCTAAACGAAAATATGAAAGAGAACAAGACACATAAAAACAAAAACATTATAAAATAATAAATTATAAAAAGAAAGTTTTTCTTATAAACATTGAATATTATTTCTAATCTAATTTTGTTTTTAAATTTTGGATACTTAGGTACTATTGGTGTGCACAACTATATGGAAAAGTGCCCTCTTTAAAATGATGTGCCTTCAAGTACCTACATGTATTATGTAGCGACTTTGCAATTTACAAATAATACCTATGTAATTTGAGTTGCGGATTCATGACCCTACCTCTCTTTAAATTGGTTGATAATAATGTATCGGCATTTTTCTCAATATCAAATAAAGATTAATCACTTTTTTTTTTCAAATGACCTTCCACAGCTGGAGCCCTAGAGCCGCCTCTGGTTGTAAGACTGAAGGTAGTGGGGAGGGGAAGGATATAGGGAAGAGGAAGGTGGGGAAGTACCTGGCTATTCAGATCTGACCACTAAACACGGCTAAAGCCATTTCAAGCAACGTTTCAATTCTTAATGGTGGTCTTACACCGGGGCGATACTGAGAGTATCTTCCACTCTAATGGCCGTAAAATACAATTGAAAAACAAAAAACCAAAATATTAAAAAGAATATAACAAATTGTTTATTCATGTAGCTATCTACTTAATACCTACTGTGTTTACGCATTTCACTTGTATCTATTTATGTTTATGCACTTCAATATACAAATTACAAATAACTACTACTAATTAAAATTCTGGAAGCGAGAATAGTAATATAAAGTAGTAATAGTAGCGGGTAGCCCTAGCTCGAGTGAACAAAACCCTCAAAACTCGGATTGCCGCGGAACGAAATTTAGTTCTGAAAACGCCCGCTCGCGAGCCCTGATGTGTTAGCGCTAGTGTCGGAATCGAAGTTGTCATGACATGTGCTGGTTATTCACTCTTAAGTTCTGTGAAGTACATATACAGCTTTACTTATAAAAAACACTTCACAACCGTTAAACGGTGTTATTGTTTCACATGAAAAAAATAATCTTATGTAATCTTTTCGAATTTTTACCAATAAAAAACTTCTACTTTATGTTGTTGTGGTAGATCTGGCAACATTGCTGCGCAGATGCGCCAATCTACCAAGTAGCATGAAGATATCATGGCAAATCCGCGCATGCGCGTACGCTCCATGGTTGAATTTGGCAGCCACCTCTGGTCTGGAGCTCCAAAATACCTGAAAAATACCCTCGACTCTGTGCAGAAACGGGCGGTCCATTTGATAGATTCTCCCATCTTAACAGACGAATTGCAATCTTTAGAGCACAAGCGTTGGGTGGGAATGCTATCCTTGTTATACCGGCATTTAAATGAAAGATGTTCCGAGGAACTAGCGTCATTGATCCCTTCGGCACCGGTGCATAGTCGGGAAACACGCCAAACGCGTGCCCAACATATGCATGGTTGATATTTGTCACATGAGAACGGGTCGCGTTTTTACAAGATGTCTTTATTATTTTTGTTCCATTTTTTTGTTAGATTAGGTTATCTATTGGTAGATATTTTGTCGGGGATATTATTTTGTTGGGGATATTTTGTCGCGTGTTTGTAGTTTTTTTTTTTAATTTTCAAAACTGAGCGTTGGCAAAATGACATCATGACATTCAGATTGGGCGTTGGTATCATGATATTCAAACTGAGGGTTGGCATCATGACATTCAGACTGAGCGTTGGCATCATTACTACCTCATGACATTCAGACTGAGCGTTGGCATCGCAATCCGAAGGTCGCGGTATCGAATCCCGGCGTGGCAAATAACGGAGCTGGCTAGAGATCCCGTCTAGAGCCAGTGTAGCCTCACTGGCTCTAGACGGGAGCAGCTGAGACTCTTGTGAGGTATTCACATAAAAAAATCAGAGTGTGCAATTCACACGCGGTAGAAGTGAAACCTTCAGAAAACTAAAGTAGACAAGAGGGGGGAGACTACGAGGCCCTGTGCGAAGAGGAGACCGATAGGCCACGAAGCATCGCAAAAAGAGGAGACCGATTATATATCATACTCATCAGCTCACGACCACATAATGGCTAGCCAACCGGTTCGCTAGTTTGCTGCGACCGTCCCAGCCTTGGATGCTGGTGCCGGATATATATCTCATTCTATAGATGTATATATTTGTCTCACTTTTTAAAGTTCATAAGTAACTGTGTCGTATAATTTTTGTATTCCTCCCGGAGCACAGAAGGGTTAGGAGACAATAGGGGGTAGTTGTGTGGCAGGGTGATATCGCATAACGACTAACGACCCTTGGCCCCGGCCCAGGTGCTCCACTGCTCAATGCTCACTTGCTGGAAATGAAAAATCAATATGGCGAGACTTGTCAGCAGCCGGCAAGCATACAACATACAGCCTACAGTCTACACCGCGGTACATTTACTTCACCGCAAGTCCGTATCGTACGAAAAGCTCGAATCGCCCTGCCAAGCACTTCGCGGAGTAACTGATGTGATTTTTTTATTCATAGATACTAACACAGACCCGCGAAAAATTTCCTGGAAAACAAATCTCAATTACAGCAATTTTTTTGTGTAATGTAATTTGGGATTTTTACGGCCAAATGTACTATCGTGATAGGTTTTGGAGGATTTATGCCGTGTTGAGCTTCCTCTTCCATTAGTTAACATTTCAGAAGGACTTGCACAGATAAATAAAGTATTACATATCTCACTGTATTAGATATTTGGTACATCTTTAGATTTACAAAAAAAAAACATTTGACAGTTTTGGCCTCAAATCCAAATTTAAATTTTGAATGAAAAAGGCCGCGCAGACGTTCTTTTTAAGGAATCTAATTGATATCTTTACAACAGCTCCACACAGGAGGCCCCAAAGAAAACAATTTTCCTCGGGGCCTATGTCATCTTTGGGGATGCTGTGTGGAGGGTATTTTTAAGAAAGGAAGGAAGGAGGGAATGTTCTGGGAAAGAAAAAGGTATGAGGGATGGGTAGGAATCGGGGGGTCGATGTATCCCGAAGTGACAGACGTGCAGGTCAACAGAGTCCAGCTAGAGAAATCAAAAGGTCTCTCAACCAGTCTCATCCGATCTGGACCGCCACGCAGTAGGTGGGCAAACGCAATCGCCGCCAAGCCTAGACAATGGTCATTCCATGAACCCGGGCACCCCTGCTAAGTCACCAAACGTAGCGAACACTTTGAGTGGCTATGGCAGGAGTGTTGGATGTCCAATAGACGGTTACTGAGGTGGCGGTACGCATACCCGCCTCCCAAATAGTCGAGTTGAAATATGTATCTACAACGTTTATTTTTTCAGAAAACATCAGATTCTTTCGAGTTAACTATTATTCGACCGCAATAGCCAAAAAACTCATTGTTTTAAGAAAAATTAAATAAGGTCGGTATGAATTTTTCATGTCATTGTTCCCTAGAAATGAAATTGGAAGAAAACGGGGTTAGAAGTTTTCTCGCAATTTATCACGGTAGAAAAGAGGAGAATTATAATTTTTCTTTCCCATTTTTTTATTTTCTTTATCTTTTGTTTATCTTTCTTTGAAAGAATGCCCGTGAACCCGAGATATTATGATTTCCACTTTGAGGTATTTTGAATTATTTTATGAATTACTGAAAAATGTGAAAAGTTATGAAAGTTTTGGTGCGTCAGAGCAATTAACTCGAAACCTTCCTCTTTGTAGGCGATTATTCTGTTATTGTGCTATAAAGAGTTTTATTATAATATATAGGTGCTGTTCGGCCTCCCCTAGAAATGCAGCGCCTCGAAGATATTCGAAGAGAGAAGTTGGTTCGCTGCTTTGATGCGTCGCAGAATGGCCGAAACAGCTACCAAAATCCAAGAATATTCTCGCCCAGTGGCACACAGAGAGAGTTATCGAAGGCGCCGTAATACATAAAAGTGCAATTTTTTACATTAACTACGCACCGGAGGACTTGAGGAAAATAATTGCCCTCAGGGAGTACGTCATATTTGGGAATGCTGTGTGGAGGGTCTTTTTGGGGAGAGGAAAGATTATACATGGGTTTTGAAGAGACCTACTTTGTAGTATGGAGGAAACACATGTAACAATTTGGGAGGCGGGTACGAGTACCGCCGCCCCAGGAACCATTTATTGGATGACCAACACTCTGCCATAGGTCACCCCAAGTGGTGCGCTACGTTTGGTCATTTAGCAGAGGTGCCCGGGTTCATGAGGTGAGGTTTATTCGGGTCTTGGTGGCGGATGTATCTGCCCACCACCTGCGTGACAAGCCGATCGGGAAAAACTTGTTGTAACCTCTCAAGCAGAACTATTTTGGAAAACCGCCTTGCACGTTAGTCACTCCGTAAATACTTCGTTCAACCTAGACACGGGGGACTGTAGATCTTCCGGAGTATTAGAAGTCGGTACCGTATCTTCAGCATACAACAGGCAACATAGTTTCAGATTAACTTAAATTATAGATATAAAGTAATATTGTATATAGTTATATAACTAAAATATAGATGTATATAATTAAAATATGGAATCAACGTATTATTTCCATATTTTTTCATTAATCCTATGTATTATTTAAAGTTATATGGCAGACAGAGAATTGCACCCACTGCTCTGTTTCGCTGAATAAAATTTTCATTCACTTATTATGTTCAATCACTTTAGACTGCATTTGAATAGTAAATCCTTCAATAGAACGAGACGACCCTCGACAGTTTGTCCGCCCTCATTAGGGAGAGATCTCCTGGTAAGTTATTCAAACGGGAAAGCGGAGACGGGAAGGGGGAAGGTTGGGTGGATAAAAGGTTAAGAGCCGGAAATAGAATATGAAAAGGAATAGAATAATAGGATTAACTTGTCCGTGTGGGCCAGTCGATTATAATTTTTCTTCTGGGAGGTTTTACGTTGAAGAATTTGGTACGTGACTCATATAATGTAAGACAGAGGTGAAACACAACGAAAATACTCATAATCTCATTGTATGTGCAAAGCCTCACCTAACCTAACTTAACTTAACCTAACCCAAACTATCCAACTTATCCCAAAAGGCGAAGCATGTAGTCGTCTTAGTTCGTATTTGTCCAACAGACCATTAGAAAATTTTACAGGAGAAGGTTTTCTTTAATTATTTTAATGAAACATTATGACAGGTGTTTAAGATAAAGCTATTTCCATATAGGTAAAGGTCTCATTAGTTTAATAATAAGGGATTAACTTTAATTTTTTAACCCCCGACGCAAGGAGCGGTGTTATAAGTTTGACTTTCTGTGTATCTGTGACTTTTTGTTGTTTGAAAGCTGACGTAATCGAGATGGTTCTTAGCTACATTTCACGAAAATCTTTTCAGGCTTTTCAAGGTCGTCAGCTCTTTTTGAGTCGGGGGTTGCTTAAATTTATTTATACTTTATTTTTAATTTTAAAATGGATATTGAACAAAAACTAAAATGGTCTGTTGGACAAATAAGAACTGAGGTGACGATGTATTGAGATCCGTCAAATGGAGGTGAGGGTAGGTTAGGTTAGGTTACGTAAGGTACGATAGAGTAAGGTAAGGTTAGGTTGGGTTAGGTTGGAGTAGGGATGCTATTGGAAGAGTTTTTTAGGGAAATGGAGTAGAGGAAATTATGGGAAGGAAAAAGTATGAGGGGTGGAGAGGTATCTGGGGTCAATTTGTTCAGGTTAGGTTAGGATCTATTTTTTTTCATAAATTTTAATGACTTTTCAAATGGGTGTTGAAATTGCATGATTCTGAGTTGTCATTGAACCGAACCCGGGCACATATAACAGGGGTATGGTTATCCAATAAAACAGTTTCCAGGGCGGCGATACCCATACCCGCCTCCCTAATTGATAGTTATAATCACTAACTGCAATTATTTATAAATATAGTATTTATCATATATTTCAACATGATAAACAGACTTGAGGCTGCACGTTCTAATAACTAAATTTATCTCTTGGGTTTTCTATTTGACAAGCCTTTTTTTCTTCTTTGGCTCAACCCTTAAGTGGGAATTTTGAAGTATATATTTTTTTTATCACGTTATACCAGAGGGACTTGCATCCCCTCATAGATAACTATACTAATACAAAGTGACGTGCAGTCCCTAAGGGCTGAATAGCTATGCCTACCATAATAAAAACGAACCATATAAAGAAATTAATGGATAAATGTTATAAAAAGAAAAAAAAATTGATAAAATTATTTCTATAACTTTTACTCATTTATTCAATTGACCACAATATTGAGGAGAATTTATCTAAAGACGAAATGTCTGGACAGTTGATCCACTGACAGTTGGACCCCAAATTTAGAATTATTATAATATTATAAATTCTGTGCATTATTTACCAATTTAAAAACTAAAATTGACTTAATACTTTTTAAAATAAGTTGGTATGGATATCAAACGAATTTATGTATTACTGTGACGACTTTTTGTACTTATACACTGGTATACAGTATCAGAGACCAGTCGAGTGATTTTATATCTTTTGTGGGATCGTTTTTAGATAACGGACGTGATCTCCTGTCAGATTTGTATGATTTTTATATATTTACTGTCACACATTTTATTTTAGATCGTTTTAATCACGAATTCCTGTAAGTATGCATGATTATTTATTCATTTAATGTACGTTGTACATAGAAAAAGCAAATAACAGCCATAAAAATTGCACAAATCTGACAGGAGATCACGTCCATTATCTAATAACGAACCCACAAAAGATATAGAATCGCTCGACAGTAGTTTTAATCTTGAAGCATTTGAATGAAAATATATTTTATTTTTTGTTAATCAACATTTTATCCTCTCTGTATGGGTATGTATAACGTATAACGTATTTCCTTTCTCTTTGGGTATGTATAACGTATTTCCCTAAACCGACTGCTATTGCATATAAGTATGCCGGGGGATCAACGGTCGTGGAATCAGAGAAGAGCATCCTGGCGTAGGTTTGTTTTAAAGACATCTATTAGAATTTTACTTTTGTTTTCTAGATGAATGTATGAATAAAGTGGAGTCATGGAAGTGGAAATTAATCCACACCCACTTCCGATCCAGCTGAAACTCGGCAGATAGACTCGTTGTCCTTGGCAATGCATTCAATCAACTTGCGCATTTCTTTGAAATTCGATGAAATTACATCTGTTTACACGAAATAAGTGTCGGTCTTATCCAATAGGGATTTGGCTCAGTTAGCAGGGTGATTGGGTCCGGTTCCTGAATGGTCAAAACAATTTTTTTTTTTTCAGTTTTAGGAGCCTTTTTTTAACATTAGCTCCGCACAGGAGGCCCAGAGGAAAATAATTCCCCTCATGGCCTGTCATCTTTGAGGATGCTGTGTGGAGGGTCTTTTTAGAAAAGGAAGGACCGGAAGTTCTGGGATGGAAAAAATAATTAGGGGTGGATAGGAAGTGGAGTGACTGACGTATGAATCCATCCCTCCAAATACGGTGCAAGGCGATGGATCGAGAGAGTCCGGCTGGAAAGGTCAAAAGGCCTCCCTCAACCAGCTTCTATTCATCTATCCGCTACGCAGCAGGTGGGTTGATGCATCCGCCATCAAGACCTAGCCAAACCTCACCCCATGAACCTGGGCGCCTCTGCTAAGTCACCAAACGTAGCGAACCACTTGGGGTGACCAATGACAGAGGTGTTGGTTATCCAATAAGTGGTTCCCGGGACGGCGGTACCCATACCCGCCTCCCAAATTGTTACATGTGTTTCCTCCATACTACAACGTCGGTCTCTTCAAAACCCATGTATAATCTTTCCTCTCCCCAAAAAGACCCTCCACTGTACCTCACATTGAAAAAAATGTAAATATTTTTTATAAATGTAAACTTTGTATTTTGCTTTTCCAGTTTTATATTGCAAAACCGTTCGTTTTAAAATTTACAATGAATTAATTAACATTCTGCAAATGCATTTTTTACAAAGATTTCGTAGTAAAACCTACCTTACTTACTGCTTCTGTGAGTTTATTTAACACACATGTAATAATGTAAATGTTAAGGTAATAATTTAAATGTTAATGTAACTTTGAAGAGTTATTTTAATACCTCCGGGGGTTGATTAGTTAACTGGTTGAATAGAAAATGACTTTACCTTCAAGTAGATCCAGGTAAAGTCAATAAGTCTGAATAGCGACACTATAAAATACATTATGTATGTACTATGTTAACCCCTAGAGTCTGATATTTTGCAATATATTTATTTTGTATCAAAATGCTAATTGCGGGAGAAATATATTTTTCGCACTATATTCTATTCCAGATACTTTCGCTGATTTTGAATGCATTTCATAATAGAATGCTTTTTTTGAAAGCAGATTAAAGACTATTTCAGATTTTAGTATACCAACAATAGTTGGGGTACCCGGCTTTGCTAAGGGAGTTGATATGAGATTGAACCCACGACGGATCTTGCTTTATATACCAATGGGTAGCTCCACCCATACAAAAAAAGCTTAGAATGTTCCACAATTATCTGGGATGTTCTGGAATGTTCTACAATGATCTGGAATGTTCCCGAACGTTCCAGACTGTTCGCAAACATTCCAGAATATTTTGGGATGTTCTGGAATATTGGGGAATGCTCTCGAATACTGTCGAATGATCTGGACTGTTCTAGAAATTTCTAGAAGGCGAAACTTCCAGCCCTTATATCTTCAAAATCACGCCCTTCAGGTGAATACGAGAACCTTCTTCACGGATGAGGAATAGAGGATTACCACACCATATAACTCCCTTGATCGTTTCTGAGTTTTAGTGGGACGCACACTTTTGTACACTTTCTTTTAAAATATATAACGATTATAAATCGAAAAGCAATAACAAATATTGCAATTGTAAGAACATAGATATACATAGTTTTTAAGGTACTCATAGCTTATACCAATAGTTTTTTTCGCTTAAAGTATAATTATTACCTCTTTACACAAAACTAAAAAAAACATATTGAACTAAACCCAAGTATTATAAACGTTTTCGTCATTTTACTTTTTTTCCCTGTTATTTAATAAAAAAATTACAAACCTTGTTTCGTACAATTCTTTCAAATTTTTTAGGAGCGTCTGCGATAAACTTTTGTATGCAAACTGAAGGCGTGATCTTTCCTTCTAACAATGTTTAAATCATATATCTCACCGTAATAATACAAAATGAGATGGCATGGATTTTATGAGTCCGTATCAGGCTGGGAGAAATATCTCCCAAAATTGCTCTAGGGGTTAAGAGGTGGTTCAGATAAGCACATTAATTCTTTGAAATTAGACATTTGAATAATGACATATACACAAGCTCACATCACAATTCTCTGGATGTGTCTGTTCAGTGGACTACATGTACCCAACAACAATAAGATAAAATACGCCTGTTTCGACACAGGTATATCAGGTGAGACAGGCATAAAAAAACCCAATATAAATATACTTTTTATAGATAATTAAATAAAAGAGGAAGAAAATGTGTTTCTTTTTTGGAAAAAAACTTTGTGAAAAGATAGGAAAAAGGAAACATAAGATCTCACTGAAGGCAGGATAATAATGTCTCTTGTCCAGTAACAGTTGTCCAATAACAGTCTTCAATTTGGGAGGCGGGAATGGGTACCGACGTCCAGGGAACCATTTATTGGATAACCAACACCCCTGCCATAGGTCACTCCAAGTGGTTCGCTACGTTTGGTGACTTAGTAGGGTTGCCCGGATTCATGAGGTGAGGTTTGTCCGGATCTTGGCAAAAGATGCGTCTGCCCATCCGCTGCATGGCAGGCCGGATCAGGAGAGAATGATTGAGGGAGCCCCTTTGACTTCTCCAGCCGTACCTTCTCGAAACATTGCCTTGCACCGCAGTGGGATGGATGCACCTATTCATATCTACGCCTGTCACTCCTGGACACACTGACCTCCAGATTCCTACCCCCTTAATACCTCCTTTCCTTCCCAGAACTTCCTCACCTTCCTTTCCTAAAAAGACCCTCCACACAGCATTCCCAAAGATGAAATATGCCCTGAGGGGAATTATTTTCCTCAGGGCCTCCATTATGGAGCTAAGGTAAAAAACAAAAAAAGTAACACATTCATGCACACCGATTACAATTTTCATCACCAATTGTAATTTTGGAGGTTTTGTACTTAATTCGTAATTATCATTCGCAGTCACTATACTGGGCATAGAACACTGCTGTCATGTTTTGTCAATTCACTTACCTTGTGATTTCACACGTGTAGGTAGGGGGACTAGGTGTGGGTAGGAATCGGGGAAATTACAGGAATATTCCCTAATATAATGTTCTTTTTTCTCTATGAATACAGTACAACGGTCTCGTTTGGCTAGATCCCCAGTGGAACTATGGCACTAATTGGGGTATGTTGTTAGGTCAAATGAAATGGGGAAGTTAAAGAGACTGGGGTTAGGAAGATGGGGAAGTACCTGGCCATTCAGTTCTAGAGACCAAACGCGGAAAAAGCCATTTCAACAAAATTTCATTTCTGAATGGTGGTGATTCACCAGAGCGATACTGAAAGTATCTACCACTCTGAGACTTTCACGTTTCCGACCAGAATAGAACAAAGAAAAGAATATGGTGATAATGATCTACATATTATAAATGAAAGTCCTCCGCCGCGTCTGTCTGTCTGTCGGTTTGCGATAAACTCAAAAACTACTGAACGGATTTTCATGCTGTTTTCAACAATAGGTAGAATGATTCATGAGGGAGGTTTAGGTATATAATTTATCAAGGTTTTGTGAAAATTGGTTGAAATATATAATATATAAAAGAGAATGTCTGTAACGAGCGGACTGGCAAGCGGACGGTGTGGATTTGATTTGTATGAAAATCTACAGTTTTATGCCGAGGTTGATGAAATTTTGCACATGTGACCTTCAAAACAAGAGGAAGGTCATTGTCTACATTTGATTTCGAAAACTCTGTGTAAAGCCCGGGCATCGCCGGGGACTTCAGCTAGTTACGAATAAATGTTCTAGTCTGAACCACCCCATCAGACTATCCTTTACTCGCTTCAAATAAGCACGTCATGTTTGTGTTTCAGGGAAATGAAGGTACCTACGTATTTCCATTCCCCACCTGGCTTCTTATGCAGCGCTGGAGAGAAGATAAATTGAACGCAGGGAAATGGAGGGATAAAAGTGGGGAACACTGAGGAATTTTTGCCCCACTGAGGGATACTGGGGAATGCTCAGATAGTAAGGACGCCCGCAGACGAGAGACTTTGCTTACGGAGACTATTCCAAATTCACACAATTTCAATCATTAAACAATGTCTCGTGTGTGTACCTCCTATATGGTAATGGATTTTTAAGCCCGCAACTCTTGAAATGCAAATATATTAAAGCTTTAAGCGGTCGATAAGGATTGATAGGATAACTTTCGGTAACTTCTCATCGTTCTCTAGGACAACTGCAAATCGCTAACGTACAGACAACAGTTGACGTCGAATATATTAAGAACATGGTGTGTTCAATAAATTGTATAAATAAGAAATCGGTGAATCAAGAGGTGTTTTATATTAATTGACATTCCGAAACGTCAAACGCCAAATAATAAGAATTGAAATACTAACCTAAATATTTGCATTGGTAGTCCGCATTTACTTTTCGACACTAATGAGGAGTGAAGGGTTCCATGACAACATAACAAAGTAGCATTTCAACCACCCCTTTGAAAATTCATTAAAGTTATGAAAAAAATAAATATTGGAAAATAGGCCATAACCTAATCTAACGTAACCTATTTAAACCTTTTTTTTTAAATTCATCACTTGACTTTTCAAAAAGAGGTGTTGAAGTGGCATGTTTCTGAGCTGTCCGATCACCGGATCGTGTATATTAGTACGATTTCTTTCAATTCTAAGAGCTTCGTTAGTTCATCACCATTTATTAATAAGCCGGTCATTTTGCATAACGAAGGACATTATTTAAAATGTTTTGTATATTGGCAGCTTATCTGACACTTATATTTTGACAATCGTCGGCCGGTATATCTCTATTAATTGTTGACCGTGCTTACAAATATGAATAACTGACGATAGATGACGGGTTTAGTAAATATCGTACTGAGGGTTTTATTGACCATCAAATGTAGACGTTCAGATAATAAGATTCTACATCTCGGATAATTTCACGCGAGGCCGCCAACACAGGCTGATTCGTCCTAAGTTCAGAACTATCTTACAATACTGATGCCCCTGGGGAGACTTATTAGGTTAATTAACTGCCTGACTATTAATAATTTTATCTAATGACTGCACTCAACACAAATAGCGGAACATCTCTCCCTATATTCCATACAAGGTTGATAATTATCAAAAGGCGATAGTTAGGCACTTTCCGGTAACCGGGACTACCTTGCCATAATAATATTTCAACGGGATGCTTTCAAATTGGCTTTCCCAGACACTTGTGATAAACGAGGACACTAAACAAAGCATTAACACCATAGAAAATAGACCAAAAGAGATGGGCTATAAACCATTATTACACCGCGGACTCTGAAGTATTGCCAACATCTTTCTCACGGACTACTGCAAAACACATCTAAGTACAACAGCCCTGCTTTGTTTTTGCCACAACACGAAATGCATTTTTTTTAATTGCCGGCAACTTGGGCGTTTATTGAAATAACATTATCATATACGAACAAGTAAGTAACCCCCCTCACTAGACGATGTCTTTTCTGAGACGGGTACAAATATATGCATACACATACACATACTCATATGTATACACATGCATGAACATAATCATAAAAAACATAATAGTATATCGTACCTACAGTTTGGTCGTAGGAATTTCGTCTTCTGTCGTAGGGGTCGTAGCTTGGCGACAGTCCATGGTGCTCTTACATGACATAAACATCTCCCTTTGTTCCTATTATGTATATATTATATGTTACAGTTAAAACTCGTTTTAGTCATTACGCGTTTTCTCTAGTTAAAACTAGTTTTTATTAACTGCCTTTGTTAAAATTGAAATTGGGATTGAAAATACTGTTTATTAATAATTAACTGGGATTGAAAATACTGTTTATTAAAATATTTAATAGCTGTTAATTAGAAACCTAACCTAACCTGATTTCAATCGACCAATCAATATAAATCACGAGAAACTTTGACATCGGTTGAAACAGTTTTAACTGAAACATTTCAAGAAAACGCATTTGTCTAGTTAGAACTAGTTTTCACTGATATTCATCAATTTATTCTAGTTTTAATAAAGGCATTTAGTGAAAACTAGTTTATACTAGAGAAAATGCGTTGTAACTAAGAACGGGTTTTAACTGTAACATATATATATATATATATATATATATATATATATATATATATTTATTTTTTTTAATTTGCTCCATAAAGGAGGCCCTGAGGAAAATAATTCCCCTCAGACCCTATTTCATCATTGGGGGATGCTATATGAAGGGTCTTTTTAGGAAAGGAAGGAGAGGAAATTCTGGGAAGGAAAAAGGTATGAGGGTTCCGTAGGAATCTGGGAGACAGTGTATTCAGGAGAGCTGGATCACAGTGGTGTAAGGCGATGTTCCGAGAGAGTCCTGCTCGAGAAGTCTAAAGGTCTCCCTAAACCAGTCTCTCGAGATCCGGCCTGCCACGCAGTTGGTGGGCAGACGCATCCGTTGCTAAGTCATAAAACGTAGCGAACCAATTGGGGTGACCTATGCCAGAGTTGGTTATCCAATTGGTTATCCAGTAAATAATTTTCGGGCGGCGGTACCTATACCTGATCAAATTGACCAACATGGATGAAAATATTTGAAGTAAACGCGCATTCTAGGGTAATGCACGTTTTCATCCCACGACAAAATATCCCCGACAAAATATCCCCGACAAAATATCCTACAGAAAAAACATCCGCCAACAAAATATCTACTAAAACCTAACCTAACTTTATAAGATGTCTGTATTATTTTTGTCCCATTTTTGTTAGGTTAGGTTAGGTTTTAGTAGATATTTTGTTGGGGGATGTTTTGTCCCTAGGATATTTTGTCGGGGATATTGTGTCGGGGATATTTTGTCGCGGGTAGAAAAGTCGCGTAACCGCACCCTAGCATAAAAGTTATAGATTTTTTCAGTAAGAAAGTCCACCATTCAGTGTTTGGTGACCAGATTTGAATAGCCAGGTACTTTCCCACATTCTTCTTTCCCATCTCCTTCCCCTACCCCCAACCTTAATCCTCACAACATAACCCAATTGGGGATGCCATTGTCTCACTGGCTCTAAACGCTTGGGAGCAGTTAGGACTTTTGTGTGATATACTCAATACTCATAAGAAAATGAAAATAAAATGCTCACCTTCCAATAACCAATTTAAAATTTCTTAAAATTTTAAAACTGTACTAGTTTTAAAAATAAATAATAAAAAAATTTGGCATTTTATAAGAAGCAAAAAATACAAAATTGAGATACTTATTTGATAATTCTGGGGAATATTGATGGAAGATATTATAGAAGATAGTGTACCAGCGCCCTTGAGGTGATTTTTCACAAAAACGGCGCTTAAAAAACAAAAATTTTCACAAAAACGGCGCTAAAATCGTCCAAATATTATTATTATTAAGAGTAAAAGACTCTGAATCTACGTGACTGATTGGTATCTATGAGTGCAGTTTCAATTCAAGATTTAAAATCAGTTTCAACATTTTCAATGTCTTCATCAGATGGCTATCAATAGGCCACGTAAATTATAATTTTTTAAATTTTTTTCGGGTTTAGGCAAATAGGCGATTTTTTGAAAATCTGAATACGAAAAATCGGACAATTTTTTATCAACCGGAAAGACGGGACATAATTTTATTGGTGCGAAGAACGATAATTACATAGCCGAAAATCCTTAAAAAAAAACACCGACGTATTCCAAACCAATAGCACAGGAGAATAACGAGGCATACCAAAAATATTACACCGAATAAATATTTTTCCTTGATTCATCTTATTGATCATTAATCATTATAATGTTCAACGTCTGTATATGACTAAATCCAATGTACTTGTAAATTATAATTATAATAATATATTATAATTATAAAATTTGATTTTGTTAAAATCAGCATCAGGCATAACATGTACGGAGTTCACTTCGTAACATCAGTCAAAACGTCAAACCAAACGATAAGTTCGCAGAGAATAAACAATAAATCTAGTGAATTGTAAATGTCAAATTCGAAAATTCGCCGGAATCAAAGTGTTACGATATAAAAAAAATCAGTATGGAATTTTACAAAATTAAATGAATATTATCGGAGGTGGAACAATTTCATGTAGTGACGTACGAGCCCAAAAAACGGATTTATTTCTTAAAAATATCTAAAAAAAAATTGTGATATTTTCGTAATCTTAGTAGAAAAGTCTATCCAAACGATTTTTTCCAAGTCATTATGAAATCCACGCAAGTGGCCTATTCATCAAATTTTCATAAGAATTTCAAATATTCCCCGGTTTCGAATAACCTCTATTTCTTGTGAAAACATTGTTCGACTTTCGAAAAATTATATTAAGATTTATGCAAGCTTTTATGACCTATCTGGTGAACTTCTTCGTTGGTAGGGGGAGAATTAAAATTCATCCTTAGACTACGAAAAGTAGAGCGTAGAGTCGACAGGCCATTGACGTAACGCTATGTAGAAGCAGTATCTATAAAAAAATGTAACCAATCTTAAATTACGAACATGGTTGAGGTTGTCATTTGTCACATGAGAACGGGTCGCGTATTCGACTCGTTCTTGAGTTCAACTCTCGGCTGTGTTTCCTCCTTCCTAAACATGGATCTCTTCAAGACTCTCCTCAAAAAGACCCTCCACACAGCATCTCAGATGACATAGGCCCTAAGGGAAATTATTTTCATTGGGGCCTCCTGTTTGGAGCTATTGTAAAAAAAAAAAAAATCCTTTTGTACACTGGCGGTATGTGAGCAGTAGGTACTTACATGAACCTATTTAAATGCTTGGTTGGTCTCCTCTAGTCAATTCTAAATCAGTGGTGAAGGGTATAAAGTGTACAGCCTAGGGGTGAGTTCGGTGGAGTCTCTGAAAGTTCAAGGAGCAGAACGTCTCAAGGAAAAGTAGAAAACTGTGATAAAAAACTATCCCCAAGTTATTCCCATTTCAATTTAAACTCGCCAGTCACTTTAAATTGATTTAGAAAATATTATTATTACATGGAACAATTTTATGATGGAAATATGTCTTTCTATCGGTCTCCTCTTTGTGCGGTGCTTCGTAGCCTCCCCTTGTCTACTTTAGTTTTCTGAAGGTTACACTTCTACCGCGTGTGAATTGCACATTTTTTTTCGGTGATTAGGAATAGAAATATATAAATATCGATAATAAAAACATAGGGAAATGTGGCACGCAAACGTGGCTACTGTCGTAGAGCTACGACCAAATTACACGAACCATCGAAGCGAGTTTTGAACACTTTTGGTAATTTTATTTTATTTTTATTTATTTTATGTTCTACAGTTAATTTTCCACGGTTTACGCAAAGTAAAAAATAAAATATAAAATTTGTGTTTGAAATGGGGCCCGACTTTCTTCTCTTCTAGGTTATAATGTAGATAAAGTAGAACCTTCCACATAATAATTTAATTTTTATTTTTTATTATCATACAGTAACTGTGTTCCTTTAACCAGTGAATCCTGGCATTCATTATTTAGAGTAAAAAATGTAAATGAATTTTCGGTTTCCGGTGACATTCTTGATTTTAAAAATAAACAGTCTTAAGGCACCGGACCACAGCAAAAAAAAAAATTGTGTAATCTCCTTTTTCATTTTCTGAAAGATGGATTTGTTAAAAATTCTCTCACCAGATGTTTTCAAGAAATTCGATAAGTTGCCAGAGATACAGCATTTTATGTGAAACCGTTTGAAACAGTTTTTATGTTGAATTATCCTTCAGCAAAATTTTGAACGCGTTTTTCTCGAAACTACGTTTTTCAACCTGGTTGACAATATTTAAAAAAAAACTGTACATACGATTTTCATTCACCTAGTCTTAGACTGTTCGAAAATCCAGTCGCTATGGTTTTTATATCAGGAATCAGGGGGAAGGAAGTTGTGAAGTGGAAAAATATAATTTATAATTTCCTTGTACGAATGTGGTTTTAAAACTCAGAATGATTTTATGTCATTTCGATTCGATGTAGTGTGATGGAAACGCGGTCTATTTTTTTTAATAGTTTCAATACAAGATATATTATTTTTGGCATACATATGTTGAACATTTTGAACATCAAAATTTTTCTTTTCTTATGATTCTTTTTTAATTGTATTACTATAAGTATATATATCAGATCCCCATCCTATAATTCCACATTCGCGTCGAGGATGATATAATGATAAAATTAAATTGCGAAGATGAGTGATTGATTTGGTATAGATGTGTTATTTTAAGTGTATATATGTATAAGGATTGTATTAGGACATAGATAACTATATAAATATTTAAAATACTGCAATAAACAATAAATAAACAATAATGCAAGGCTAGTAAAGTTAATTTATAAATCATTTTTGAAAGATCAAAGCTTACTTACTTAATACTTTAGCTTAGACTAGAACTTAGTTACGTCGCCACATTGTTTTGATTGAAAGAATAATTCCATCGTTTCCTTTCTTATCTTCGATATTTTCCTACAAATTCACGAATTACAAAATTTCTACAAACATTTTGTTGGATGTAAGAAGTCGATGCTACCACAAAATTAAGTAGATTCTTAGGAACTAATTCCACACTTCGAATTTCACATCAAAAGCTTGTATTTCGAAGATCTGATGTGGTAATAAAGTTTTTTGTTTAGCTTTATACGATCGTAGCACTATTTTAGTCACAACGTATTAAGTCAGTTGCGTTAATTTACCTACCGTAATACAGGTGACTTTTGAAGGGGGGCGGCTTTGAAAATTTATTTATTAAGGGACATAAAAAGTCTTAGTACTATAATATACATAAGCGAATGACAAAAAAGCAGACCAAATATTAATGTTCACAGATAGGTATTTAGAAACATAAGACTAACTGAATGAAAACTAGAATATTAAAGAAGAAAAAACAGAACTAAGCAGCAATTTAAAAAATGTATATATATTAAAAAATGTAAAATTCAACAAATGATAAAATATACTGCGAAAATGGTATTTGGGTTGGAACGGATAAAGCAGAGGAGAGGGATAAGGGAAGGTTTCCACGCAAGTAATATAAAAATATTAGGTACAGTTAATTTATTCGTCATGAATATGTGTTATTCGCATCTAGAATGTGATACAATGATATCCTATAGCGATAGTAATTAGCAGTGAATAAATCAAGAATAAAATAAAGAAAAAAAGCTATGAGGAGTATGTAAGACGTTCCGAAAATAGGTGTCAAATTAATTGGTTTCTAGTTATATTTAAACATATTGATGGAATTGTGTAGCTGTTTTTTAGATATTTTCAGACTAAGAAAAATGTATATATATTTTATAAATCCTTCAACTATTGTAATAGATATATAAGTATCGATATAATATAAATACATGAATATTCGAATTCGATTTTTTTCTCCATCTTTTGGGATTGGCGTATCGTTCCAAGAAGCTTATAAAAATACCTACATACAATTTTTTTAAATATGTATTTCGGTAGTTTAAGCATGAGTGCAATAATAAACGTGCCATGAAATTTTCAGACACAAAAGATTTTATAAAAAAGTTTCAAAGTTGAAAATTGATCAAAGCTACACGATTTTACTGTAAGCGGTTTAATCAAACTTAAGGGATCTCATTTCAACAAAATTTATCCGCCAGTTCCATGACTCATGTCTTTACATTAGAGTTGGTATCAGTTCTCCATTGTGAACTTCTAGCCTCGCTTATTTTGACAACTTTTCATCTCTTGTTTTTCATTTTGTCAACTTTTTACTTCTCATTTTCAGTATTGTATCCCGCGCTGTAGTTGTAATTGATCGACACTCCATGTCCACAAAGAACCCTTAACAGTATAACAACAATTTTACCTTGATAGTTTTAATTGAACTGGACCCATGTTATATAAACAGTAGTTTTAACCATGAAGTAATCCCCACAGCAAGTTTAAGAGCAAAACTACCTATAAAACCCTGTTAAAACTTAGCACTAAACGTCCCCGGGTGGTTACATCAAAACGTCCACTTCAACGTCATAATTTATTTAACTACCGGTCGCTCGTTACATCTCACTAACGGTAATGCGCCTTTATATCCCGCGACAAAATATACCCGACAAAATATCCTCTGATAAAATATCCTACGTTCAAAACATCGCCCAACAAAATATCTACCAAACTTAACCTAACCTAAGCTAAGAAAAAATGGCACAAAAATAATACAGACATCCTCTAAAGACAATAAATTATTGTTCAAAAATAGTAAAATGGGACAAAAATAATACAAACATCCTCTAAAGACAATAAATTATTGTTCAAAAATAGCAAAATGGGAAAAAATAATGCGGAAATCTTCTAAAGACAATAAATTAATAAAAATAGTAAAATGGGACAAAAATAATACAATAAATTACAAAAATATGGACAAAAATAATACAGTAAATACAATAAATTGTTGTCCAAAAATAGTAAAATGGGACAAAAATAATACAGACAAGCTGTAAAGACAATAAATTATTGTTAAAAAATAGTAAAATAGGACAAAAATAATGCAGACATCCTGTAAAGACAATAAATTATTATTTAAAATAAAACAATAACTTTGTAAACACCACTTTTATTTTTTATATTCTTTATGCCGACCGGGTTTCGCTAAAACCGTAGCTTCTTCAGGGCAGTACAATCTCTACTAAAATTAATTTACATGTGTGTTATAGCTAATACATGATTTAACCAAATGGGCTGGACTCCTCAAGTAACGGAGGAAGTAGGTATAGGTGTAGATGGAGAATTGGGAAGGGAACGGGCGTGTTCTTTGTCAATAGAGAACAATCTTAGTATGGGACTTTTATTTAAATTTAGTTGGTTATTAACTACCTTACTGTTAGTGTTTATGGCTTTCCTTAGTTCAAGTGCTTCTAGATTGTCTAGCCTAATACCGATGTTGTTTTTATGAATTAGTGTGGCGCCTTTCTTTTTATCAAATTTATGGTCTTTTTCAATCAAGTGGTTTGCAAATTCCGAAAATCCAGAGCTGTGTAAACATCTAAGGTGTTCTTTGACACGGGTGTTTATATTGCGTGCTGTTTTGCCTATGTAAAAAAAGGAACAGTCGCTGCATTGAAGTGAATAAATTCCCGAATGAGATAGACTATTATCTTTGTCCTTGCCGTCCATTAAAAGCTTACCTATACTATTATTAATGTAAAATGCTGGTTTGATATCTGATGGGAGGTTTTTAACACTGTTTTGAGAGAAATTATTTATGTACAAGATTCTACGCCATTGATAAGGTTGATTATTATTACTTGGTATATTATTATTATGAGGTGGACTGTTGTATAAGAATTTACGTGTGGATAATTTTTAATTTTTTTAATTTAGAATGTTGTTGACTATATTTGGACTGTAACCGTTGTTTTATTTTAAATTATAATGTCACATTACAAAGTAACTGCTTCATATGAACAAAAAAAAACAATAAATTATTGTTCAGAAATAGTTGAATGAGACAAAATAGTTCAAATAACAACATTTATTGTCTTTACAGGACGGCTGTATTATTCTTGTTAGGTTAGGTGAGGTTAGGTTAGGTTAGTTAAGGTTTGGTTGGGTTAGGTTAGGTTAGGTTAGGTTAGGAACGGTTAGGTTAGGTTAGGCTAGATTAGGTTTGGTTAGGTCAGTGTTTCTTAAATCTATTGAAAGAAACGCCCCCTTTACCACAGTAAAATTATCCAGCGCCCCCCTCCCCCCCCCCCAGGTTTTAGTAGAAATTTTATTGGGGGATGTCTTGTCTGTACCTAGGATATTTTGTCGGAAGATATTTTTTCGGGGATATTTTGTCGCGAGATGAAAAGTCGCGGAACTCTCACTAACGATCTTGGTGTTAACTTAAGCGTGGCGGTGTCACCGCGTCAATCAGGAAGTTTTCAAGCGTGGGAATACTAAACTCACAACTTTTAAAGTGCGAACACCAGTTGGGAATACGGACCAACTTACCAGATAGTTTCACCGCGTTAAAACAACATTCTCAAGTATCACAAAATATCTTTTAGCTGTTGTAACTTTATTTATTTTGTTGAATATTTTTTCCACGTTTTCATATAGAATAATTAAAGATGTAGGTACTGTAAAACAAGGGTTATAATTAACAGGTTTTTTAAATCAATGTTTTGTATTCTACTTCAGACATTCTTAATAGTTTGTTAGTGGCTGAGTGAAAAAATGCGTCTGATTGTTAGTTCCTACCTGTACGTATCCGAAAGCCTAACCAGCGATTTTCGACAATATTTTGAGTGAAAAATGTTGATTTCATTGACGACGTGTGATAGAAAAATATTTGCATATATATTTTTTTTCCACAGGAGGCCCTGAGGAAAATAATTTCTCTCAGGGTCTAGGTCAGCTTTGGGGATGTGCGGAGGATCTGTTTTTAGGAAAGGGAGCAAAGGAAATTCTGGGATGGAAAAGGTATGAGGGGTGGGTAGGAATCTGGGGATAAGTGTGTCCAGGAGAGACGGATGTATGAATCCATCCCTTCAACTGCGGTGCAAGGCGATGAGTCCGGCTGGAGGAGTAAAATAGTCTCCTTCAACCAGTCTATCCCGATTTGGCCAGCCACGCCGTAGGTTGGCAAACGCGTGTGCCGCCAAGGCTTAGACAAACCTCACCCCGGCCACCTCTGCCAAGACACCAAACTTAGCGAACCGCTTGGGGTGACCTATGTTGTTGGTTATCTAATAAATGTTTCCCGGGGCAGCCACCCAAGTTGATTATGAATTGATAGAATCTACAATTTGGGAGGCGGGTATGGGTACCACCACCCCGGAAATTATTTATTGGACTCCGAGTGGCTCGCTACGTTTGTTAACTTAGCAGTGATGCCCAGTGGACCCATCGTCTTACACCGCAGTCGGAGGGATGCATTCAAACGTCCGTCCTTCCTGGACACACTAACACCCAGATTCTTACCCACGCCTCATACCTCTTTTATTCCCAGGACTTCCTATCCATCCCTTCCTTAAAAAGACCTTCCACACAGCATCCCCTAAGGTGACATAGGCTCTGATGGAAATCATTCTCCTCGGGACCTCCTGTGTGGAGCTAATGTAAAAAAATTAAATAAAAATATATTTAAATATTTGTTTTTAACACAATGTACACAAACTATATGTATATATATATACATATAGTTTGTGCATATATATATATTGTTTCATACATATATATATATATATATATATATATATATTTGCATTCTGATTTCAAATGAAGCAACCAGAACTATATGATATCTCGTCTTGATGCCTTTTCGAAACAATGAAAAAATAAACAAGTTTTCAGCTGTTAACTTGTGACATTCTGTAATATCTGCCTGCCCTAACGGGAAACACGTTGACGGTCCATTAGTGAGTGATGAATAATTAAGACAAGTCATCTTCATTCACACGCGTGGGACTACGTAAACATTGGCATGTGCCCAAAAAGTGACGGGTAAATTAACCGTGGATATTAGAGAAGAAGCGAATGAAATCGTTTTTTGGTAAAGGGATGTCAGCGTGTGTTTATTCAAATCAAAATATACCAAAAAAATGCCCAGTAGTCAAAAGGTTGGCGAGAAAGTAATAGATAAATCTATATTCTTCATTTAAGGATTTATATACTAACTGACCCGGCCACGCGTTGCTGTGGCTAACAAAACACAACTCCATCTACTGGATGGTTACCCAACCTTTATAACCACCGTCATCTGTTAATTTGCACATTAATCAAATTCACATCACTCGCTTGCCAGCCCCATTCTCCTTTATTGTATGTTTCGTTGGGATTTGGTCCCGCGACCTTCGGATAGGGATTCAACAGTCTTACCCCTCGACCATACCGGCCGTCAAACATTTCGGCCGGGATGTTTCCATCAAACTACAACAACACAATTATTTGATAAAACCCATTACTAAACTTATTTGATAAACTTCAGTTTACTGAATAGAATATTTGCAACAAACTATAAGAACACATTTATTTGATAAAATCCCTTAGTCGTTTGATAAACTTAAGTTTATCGGAGATAATGTTTGCAACAAACTATAAGAACCCATTTATTTGATAAAACCCACGGACGTACAAAATATATGGACATGCCCTTACGTGCTAAAAGGCGTGTTATTTCCCCCTCCCATTGAAACCATTTTTCGGAACCGGCTGGGCTTGGGAGAGCCCCGCGTTAATCTAAAAAATGTGAAGTCATCATTCTTGTCCGGACCAGTGTCGAGCTCTTATCGTACATTTTACGCACGGACGTTGTATGACTATGGAACACATACTATGACATCGAGATACATGGCGACGCGAAACACAAAGCCGCTGTTTACTGGGGTAAGTAAATCATGAAACATTTGTAAAAGTATCTTCGGAAACAAAATATTCGACTATGAAATACTCAGAACCTTACTTTGTGAATTTGGACTTGACACATCTGTTGATAACGTGGCATGCAATTCGCGCTCCCATATAAAAAGGTCTATTCATTCAAAAGCAGATTTTACTTTCAAGAACTAAATGGTGATATTATAGTGCGAGGTGCCTATATACTGTTAGATTGATTTATTGGCGAATCAAAAGTCTCTTTCCTCTCTTCGTCCCGCCATAGTTGGTTTTTACCCCTCATCTGTAAGTTCTCGTCTAGCTATTTGTATGTCTATGATAAAACCCCTTACTCGTTTGATAAACTTCAGTTTGCCGAAGGGAATATTTGCAACAAACTATAAAAACACATTTATTTGATTAAATCCCTTAGAATATTTGTTAAAACCCATAAATTATTTGATGAACTTAAGTTTACTAAAGGGCGTGTTTCCAACAAACTACAAGAACACAAGAATCTGGAGATCTACAACAAGCAATTCTTTCTAATTACAAACATAAAATATATTTGAAAAAACAATTCATATTCCTAGAAGCTATTAAACTACTACACAAAAACAAGATTGTTTTTTTTTTAAATCAATCAGCGCACACAAGACGCTATTGCCAATGTAAATTCATACTTGACGAATGACGAAGAAGAGTGTCTGTGGGTGGCTTTGTTTTGCATACCAACCTTTAAGGTTGATATGCAAAAATATTAACCAACATATACATACCAACCAACAGTTCAATTTCCGTCATCCAATATCGCAGAATTTTTGTAACTTTTTTGAGATAAGTAAAATTTTGCACACTCGAAATTCAAAATGAGATGAAAATTAAGTACTGTCTGCATCTGATTTCGAAAAAAAAATTTGTGATAAAATAAATTTTATATTATTAATATATAAAAGTAATTATAAAAGAACTAAGGTATGTATTGCAAAGACAAAATCCTGAACAAAAGCATCAAATTAATTTAACAAAACCAAAATAATGTTATATCGTATTACAATGAATGAAAAGCTATCCTAAGTATTCTTGAAATTGATTTAAATATGTATCTCTTTTGTAAAAATACAAAAGGATATATGGCACGGAAGCGTGTTGAATGTCGATGAGCTACGGTTAACCTGCACGCACTGCGCAGTGAAATGTATGCATTCGGAGTTTTTTTATTTTATTTTATTTTTTACATTAACTCCACACAAGAGGCCCTGAAGAAAATAATTTCCCTCAGGGCCTATGTCATCTTTGAGGATACTGTGTGGAGGGTCTTATTGAGAAAAAGAAGGAGTTAACATGGGTCTTGAAGAGACTCATGTTGTAGGAGGGAGGAAACACAGAGGCCGGTAAATCGTTCCACAGCCGAGCTGTTGAACTCAAGAACGAATCGTAAAAACGACCCGTTCTCATGTGAAAAATATCAACCGTGTACAAATGTTGGGCGCGTGTTTGGCGTGTTTCCCGACTATGCACCGGTGCCGAGGGGATCAATGACGCTAGTTCCTCAGAGCATCTTGCATTGTAATACCGGTAGAACAAGGACAGCAATTCCACCTGACGCCTATGCTCTAAAGATTGCAATCCGTCTGTTAAGATGGGAGAATCTATCAAACGGACCGCCCGTTTCTGCACGGTTTGCATTTTTACAAACCTGCAAGGGTTTTTTTTAGGTATTTTGGAGCTTCAGATCAGAGGTGGCTACAAAATTCAAAGTTTGGATGCGATTCGCAGTTGAAAGATTTTGGCGGCAGTTTTCACACTAGATACTAATGGTTCATGGCCGATCTCCTTTGATTATATTATCTATGATCCTAACATAATATTATTATTACATTTCGACAACTCCATTCCCTCATCTGAGGGCTTTTGGGCAAAATAAATCAAATAAACATTCAATGTTTTTCACTTATTTCCTCGTGAAATCAAATTTAGTAATGCGTTCGCTTTTATCACGCCATTAAATTCAATCTCCACATTCAAAACGCGAGTTATTTTTCCGTCGCGCATAATATTTATTTAGTCAGTCGCAGAATTTTAACGGCGCGGCGCCCTCTTCAGAGAGTTATCTTCCACGGGCTCTATTGGGACGTGTAACCGGGCGGCATGTGGGAAAGGCCCACGATATTTTTGTAAAATTTTGTACGAGAATGTATAAATCTCTGGTCATTGAAATAGCACGAATATCACATTTAGAAACATGTGTGTCTGTGTGTGTGAGGTTTTTTTTTAAATTTATTTATTATAAAGACAAAGTAATAGGTACAATATGACAGGAAAAAATTAAAATATTACAGAAAAAAGAAAAGTCCCAATAAACACTTGTAAGTAGTTTGTCAATGGGTGCTTTTACATTGAAGGTAAAAATAAAACTTATTTTACTTTACTATGCAGTTAGATTATCAAAAGTTTTTTCTAGAGAATATTCGTAAAACATTCGTAAATTTCGTATGTTCCCGTTAAGCCTTCGGCAAGTTTAAAAGCGGGCGTATTGGCGAGTGCGATTGTGATGGTGATACAAAAAACTTTCCACTTGCTTAGTAGCGAACTAGCTATCGAGTTGAAACTGAGAAACTTGAAACTCGAAACTGGCAACTGTGATGACACAAGGTTAGTTTACTAGCTAACAAGCCCACACACTATCGAGTATCGAGAAAAGTAGACCCCATTTCAATTTTTTTCGTAGATTGTGTTATGATAACACTTAACGAGTTTACTAGCATATAGTGAATTCGCCAGCTAGTAGCTTGTAAATTCGCTCAATGTAATCGAAGATTTACATCCAAAGTGCTCTGAATATAACTGGTGACCACAAATTGGAATGATCTTCCTTATGGTTTTTTTATATTAATATTTATATTCATTATACCCAACTTTGACGATATGCCTCTTCCTGGGACATGCCGCCCTAGGCAGCCGTCCAAGTCAGCGAGGCCTAAATGCGGTCCTGCCTGCCCTATGTCCCGTATATTGCAATTACGTCGAGTATTTATGAAGCGTTTTTACAGGCTGAGTGTCGAACAGACTGAAGTGTCGACATTTTCATATATGTGAAAATTTCCACCTAGCTCTAAATAATTAACCCGCAATGGATGATGATGGTAATAGGCGATGACTGTTTTGACAGTAAAAACGCTCGAAAAATGACTTGTAAAATTGACGCCAAATTAAACATTAATCCAGAGTGGAAGATACTTTTAGTATCGAAATGGTTAAAATTTTGAAAATTACGCTTAAATTCAAGGAAAATTTGAGTTAATTCAATTCAATTCAATTTATTCACTTATAAAACATAACAAAAATAAAATTTCAAAGCATTTTAAAAGAGATAAAAAATTAAGATTCAAACAGATTTAAACAATTTATACATCAATGAAGCACAATCATACTAACAGCAATAAAGCTTGTCGTCTGAATTGTGCTTCATTGATGTTAAACATATCGATATTCGAAGTAATTCTATTTAACAACAAGACAGCTCTCCCGACTGGCATAACCATTGGCAAGTTAGTTCTGCAAGCCGGGAGATAAAACGTATGTTCATTGAATCAGATTTTACGCAGAACTAACGCACAGCACAGACAACTAAAAATTTTACATTTTATAATATTAATATATATTTAAAATTAAGGATTTAGAGTCATATTCGTCGCAGGAAAGCAATACTGCTGTAATCGCCACTTGCTACTAAAATACTTATAAGGATTTTGAGGTGTGTACATCAGTTAAAAAACGTATTGTTGACAAAACGGGTAGTTTTTCCAACGCCGTAGAGGTCTTATTTATCGTCGTGGAGCCACGGGACCCAGATAGATCAATGCAGAAAAAACCCTGCAAATTGGTGTTTATAAAGTATTTTAGTAGGTTGTGGCGGTTACAGCAGTATTACTTTCTTGCGGCGATATGTAGCCAAGGGAAGGATAAAACAAAATTGTTCAATTTATATAAAAACATAAGGTATATTTACCTGTGTTAACCTTACCGTATAAATTTGACTTTATTCGATCGTAGATATAATTTTTCCTCATATTAAACATATAAATAATAAAATGTGTTCATTTGCTGGCGTGAAAAGTCTGCTCAGTATGTAAAAATATAATTTATTGCCAATATTACGACTAAACTTGTCGTGAGTGTGCCTTGGGAACATTACGAATATTTTATAATATTTTAATATAATTCAAAACATTTTTAATACAGCTACCGATAATGTTTTTCTTTAACTTGCTGCTTAACCTTTCAGAAAACCGAGGATGGGGTGTTTCAATATTGACAGAAATTCAAATGTAACATTGTCATCAAAAGGTCAATCAGCGCCATTATGTTTTTTTGATATGTGAGAGGTCGCCGTTGAACAACGATTCTAGTCCCTTTATTACTGCAAAAGCTCAAACTGTCATATTTTTATGCTTTTCAGTTCAACACAGATGTTTTGAGAGCTGCAAAAGATCAATAATTTAGGCACAATTATGAAGTTATATAAAGTCCTTATCAGATGCCAACTAGAATATAACTCTACATGACGGTCTCTATTTTTTAATATTGATTACGAAAACATTGA
Source organism: Limnephilus lunatus (assembly GCA_917563855.2). NCBI lineage: Eukaryota > Metazoa > Arthropoda > Insecta > Trichoptera > Limnephilidae > Limnephilus > Limnephilus lunatus. The sequence continues at coordinate 42,370,376 of OU830596.1, forward strand.
AAAAATATAATATAAGTTTCTAAATTTAAATTGCATATTCCTATACAACAATATTTATCTCCTGGTTAAAATTTCTACATTGAAACTTTTAGAAAAAAGAATTAACACCGATTTACGTAATGCTACTACATAAAATGCTGCATTACAAAATTGACTATCCTAAATTGCTTCAATTAATGAATATCCATGTTCCTAAAAGATCTTGCCGGCATTTATTAACTCCTATCTTACTTTAACAACACTAGGACACTGGCTTATCAAAGTTCCCCGTTTGCCAAACTTCACAGTCTCGGAAATAAATATTCTGGTCTGGGAGAAAAATTACACCCTTATTTAATCAATTTAAATATTGTTTATTCCACTACATTTATTTTTCCAAACACAAATAGATCTAAGTAAATACCATCTACTTTTTTATTATATTGAATATCAGAACCTGTGAGTAACAGAGTAAATCAAATTTGTTATTTTTTACGTGAGGGGTAAAATACGTCGGCGTAATCTCTTGGGTGTAATTTTTCTTCTTTGTTTCTATTAACATTTTTACCTTTGCATTTTATTTAATGTTTTTGTTATTTACTTTTTTTCATTTATGTTTTTATTTTCATGACTTGTTGGCGCAATTATATACATATATCCATCCAACCTTCTTTCCATAATCCATACCTATCCTGTCTGACAATATATGCCAATATTACCTACATGTGAAATTTCGAAACATTAACTCGAAGGAAAAATTAAGTAACCGGTGCAATTACCACCTTCTATAGTATCTCGGTGACTTTAACATCGATTCTTACAGAAACTTGTGCAGTGATCAATCCAGTGATCCCTCGAAGCCATAATATCGAATCTCACAATTACGTGCTGTGTGAGGATTAAGGAAAGTCATATTCCTTCCCAACGTCCACTATTCATCGAGTTATTCCCACAGTTGTGACAGGTTGAAAAACCTTTTTAAAAAAGTATATTGATTCGCAGTCAATGTATCTGCGACTACTCTTATATATTATGAAAAATACAGCATTACGTAATCCGAATGGTATTAAAGTATAAATTATATTACTTTGAACCATCTTGGCGTTGTCATACCAACTTTGGTACTTGCTGTACCTTCCTTTTTTTCATTTATTTATCAGTTTGAATAAATTATACTTTTCTTCTTTTGATAATGTACTTTATTGTGATTTGTATTCTAGGCCGGAACTTCAGCCAAAGAGAAAGCTATATACATAGTTTACGATGGATTTTTTTATTGAAGCGTAAAACAAAGGATTTAGCGAGGGATTTGAGATTCCGACTCGCGAATGTGTAAAGGCTGTAAAACACTATAATGGGCCCGAATGATTTCTAGTAGATAAACTCATTTCCTCTGAGCATAAAATAATGTAAATGTCCCATTAACACGAGTTCCTAAATGCGATGAGAAGAAAAATTCAACTGAACAAGAATATGCATTATGACAAAAAAATTCATATAAAACAACAAACGTCGAATTTCTGAATATTACCTACATAATCCAGTAAGCCAAGAGCTTTCCTCCTCGAAGGTCGCGGGATCGAATCCCGACGAGCGCAAATAAAATTTATTTGATTAATTTGTGTTATTTCACAATAATTATTTTTTTTTTTTTTATTTATTAAAAGTATACAATACAGAATATAGTATATTATATAAAGCATTGTACTCCCAAGAGTTAATAAACTCATTGCGGGAATGATACGCATTACATGAAACATATAGCTGTATGTATTAAATGGACATATCATAGGACATACACAACATTATTATTTCAGATAGTCATTCATAAAATTAAGTTTGAGCATTTTAGTTTGGGTCTTTTTACATTGACTTGCACATTTGATCTCGTTGGGTAGTTGATAGTATTCTAGGGATCTTAGTCCATATTTTGTTGATTTGATTTTTGGTATATGAAGTTTGTTGTGATTTCTTGTGTTGTGTTGGTGTACGTCGCAATTGTAATTGAGTGTAGTGTTGGAATGTGCCGAGTGTTGAATTACTTGTAATATAGTTTTTGTTATTTCAAAAATTTAAAAAATATATTTACTGTATTTGCGGCCCGTTACAGAAAGGAAGATATTCTCAGTATTGCCCTGGTGTAATACCACCATTTAGAATTGAAACATTGCTTCAAAAGGCTTTAGCCGTGTTTGGTGATCAGATCTGAATAGCCAGGTACTTCCCCACTCTCCTCTTTCCCATCTCCTTCCCCTTCTACTACCTTCAGCCTCACAACTTACCCCAATTGGGGATGCCATAGTCTCACTGGCTCTAGACGGGAGCAGCTAGGACTTCCGTTTGTATCTAGTACGTGGGGACATTATAATACGTAATAATATTATAAACTAGCAGTTAAAAATCCGCTTTGGAGGTTTTTGTTCCTAGGCGCAGCGGGCGGCTTTTGGCTCGGCTTCGCCCGGTTAGTATTGGTGACCATTTTATAAATCCAATAGGAACTGATTCCAAAATTAGCCTGTTCCTCGGATCCACTGTTATCAGTGTAGCTAGTCACCGGCACAAAGTAACCGAGAAAGGCAATGACGTCATATGTAGTATATAGCCGCTTGATACAACTATGTATTAACGTTAATCTTTCCATATCCGGAAAGATACTACATAAATTCATAGAAGTTATACCTAGGGGGAAGACGTCCCCATCCGAGCTGCTGACGGAAGCGGCGACACCTTGTGACGAATTCTTGAATTCAAAACCGAATTACAACAGTAACTTTGTTTGAAATTCCACGTACACAGATGTTATTTGTGGCGCGGCGCGTATAGCGTGGCTTCAGACATGCACTCGTAACTGGGTTCTGAAATTCAACCACGCAGTCGCAAGCCTATTAATACTATTTGATGTTACACAATTTTATGATATTATTAAAGAAGTATTGGAGTTATTTAACTCTGTTAATGTATTTTTCCTTTTTCAATGCCGGCGCCGCCGTTTCCGCAATCCCAACATCAAAAATCAATCATGGCCTGGACATTTCCTGTTGGCCCCGTCCCAGGAAGTCACCAAAGTCAAAGTCACTTACATCCACGTCTGCACCTACTTTTCATTGGACATATTGAGATGGTCAAGGTCTGTAAATAAATTTGATGTTTTCCCTGACATCTCTAGATCGAAGCTTTGCTAACAGGGATTTATAATGTTAAGGAAATATGGGACCGAAATGACATGCTGTCACACCCAAATGTGAGGGCATTACTGTATGAGACATCGCTGAACGCAAGGTTTTCAATATTATGCAATCTGCAATTTTATTATCTTGATTCTATAACACGTAACTTACTAATGACGCTCTACTCTTGACGTTTTACTCTTCTTGCAGATTTTCTTTTGCATCTGTCTTCCTCTATATCTATCTTCTTCTTCTATATAAAAAAAAAAGAAACGCCGAAAGTACGTACGCGTATAACTTCCGAACGACTGCACCAAATTGGATAATTCTTTTTTTGGAGTTAGTTATTGTCAGGATAAGGTTTATGTATAACTACTGGTGAGCTCTGGCATTATGAAATTTGTATAAAAAATTGCAACAGGTGGCACGCGAGCTGTTTGAAAACCGAATGTAACAGGACTGAATGTATGGAATGCGGTAGGGGAGAGATGGAAGGTGGAGTAGGTGGAGTGGGAACGCGAGAGGGGAAGGGGACGCGGAGAGGAAGGGAAGGCGGAAGGGAAACGGACGAATGGGAAAGGACACGCAGGAAAAAATAATTTATTTAATAAATGGCATAGCAACGCGTGCCGGAAACCAGCTTGTTTTTAATATTACACATTTTTTCACCGTTAGCTAACTAACCAAACCATCACGCCATTTTCCCGCAGGGGTAAGCAGAGAGGACGGACCGCCCAACCACTCGGTCATGGCACACAGTCTTTGCCTCACTCGCATTCATAATTCATACATCGTCTCGTATATACTTTTCTATTATTCTGACTTTTGATATCGCCCGACTCAAGTATAACCCTGAGGAAGTTAGCATCGCTCTCGAAACATGTCGGTTTTTTATAAACAATATCTCATTCCCTCGCAGGTAAATCCTATTAATGTATGTGTTTGTCTCTTTTTAGTGACGCTTTTTTGTGTCATCGAGTTTAAAACACAACGGTGCTATTGAAGTTTTTATTTCAAAAATAACTAAAGGTTTGAAGAAAGAATCGAAATTAGTTGCCTTTTGATGCAAAATTGTCAACATCAAATACTACATAGTAACTACGTATTCGCAATGTTTATTCGCACGGCGATGAATTCTAGGAATTGATCAATAAATATTTGTATTGAGGTAATTGTTTCACTTAAAAGTATCTTTACCTCAAGCTTTCCTGGCAGGTACATTAATGCAAATTAGTTTCAACAACTCAGGACTGTGAATTAAAACTTTATTACAGTTAAATGAAAATAACACATCAGTTATAACCCATTACCCAGCGACAGAGAATTCAAATTTCGTCTAAGGATGCTCTGCGATCGTACCTTGTACAGGGCTGTTCCAATGAGAAATATTGATTATTATTTTTATTTATTTTTTACATTAACTCCATGCCCTAAGGGAAATTATTTACCCCTGAGATACTGTGCGGAAGGTAAGGAAAGGAAGGAATGAACATTGATCTTGAAGAGACTCATGTTGTTGGAAGGAGGAAACACAGAGGCCGGCAAATCGTTCTACGGCTGAGCTGTTGAATACAATAACTAGTCAAAGAAGCGACCCGTTCTCATGGGACAAATGTCAACCGTGTACATATGATGGGCACGCGTTTGGCGTGTTTCCCGACTATGCACCGGTGCCGAAGGGACCAATGACGCTAGTTCCTAGGAGCATCTTTTGAAATACCGGTAGAACAAGGATAGCATTCCCACCCGACGCCTATGCTCTAAAGATTGCAATCCGTCTGTTTAAATGGGAGAATCTATCAAACGGACCGCCCGTTTCTGCACAGAGTCGAGGGTATTTTTTCAGGTATTTTGGAGCTCCAAACCAGAGGTGACTGACAAATTCAACCGTGGGGCGCACTTATGATTTGTACAAGGTTAGCAGTTGTGTACTGTTTAAGTATCTGCGGCCCCTGTAGAGTACGCCCAGTTTTTGGGAGGCTAAATTAAATCTGGCTTCGATGGAGCCTCCATATCTGAACTACGTCATATTAGTGAAGGAGACTAGGTTTTCATTTCGATCCCTTTTAGACGTAATCAGATTGGGTCTTATTACTTTTAAATGAAAATAACACATCGGTTAAGACCCATTAACCAGCGACCGAGAATTCAAATTTCGACGAAAGATGGTCTTGCGATCGTACCTTATACAGGGCTATTTCAATGAGAAATATTGATTTTTATACCTACTAGTACATTCAAGCTAGCAATAAAAATGCTCAAACACGTGATTAAAGTTGTATGTATTTTATATAATTATTTTTTTTATTATAACTATTTATAATTATTCAATAATGTCTAAACCTAAACAAAATTAGTGTGTAAAAAAGAAATATATTAGTTTGTAAGACCGTAAATGAATAGGCAAACTGAAGTATTTTCGTCACAAAACATGTGCCCGGATTTTTTTTAACCCCCGACGCAAGGAGCGGTGTCATAAGTTTGACGCGTCTGTGTGTCTGTCTGTGGCATCGTAGCTCCTAAACGAATAGAGCGATTATGATGCGTATTTTTTTTTAAAGCTGAGGTTTTTTTTCAAGGTCATCAGCTCTTTTTTGTATCGGGGGTTGCTTAAAATTTTACTCATTAATAATTTTATTTGATCTTAAATTAAAATTCTGAAAAGTAGCTTTCCTAGATTACTATTCATTGATTTTACTGTATATATATTATATGATTTGAAATGTGTGTTGTATACCTAATACAACTTCTTTATTTTGAAGATTTAACAAATCTCTCAACGACCAAGGGTATTAACCTTATTATAATAAAAATAAACAATTTTTTTCAAAATTTGAAACATAACTTTTACTAGTTAAAATAACAATCCTTTGAAATAAATTTATATTTCTTTGTAGAAAAGATACGACACGTCTAGAATTTGATTTTAAAAAATCGATTGAAGTTCACAGTTGAAGTTGAAATGTGATGTCATAACCAAGGCGGCCAATGCGGCCAGCGTGACGCTTCGTTTGTAGGTAAGGTTCATTCTATCTCATTCTCTCGCAGGCTAAATCCTATAGATGTACATATGTGTTTGTACCTTTTTAGTGCCATTTCCGTTTCATCCGAGTTTCAAATCACAACGGTGCTAAAGAAGTTTCACTTCAAAATGGCATATTTCCGGATGTGTCTGGTTATTCCCATCTTAAAGCCTCGATTACATTGAGCGAGTTTACAAGCTACTAGCCGGTAAGTTTAAAAGCGGGCAAATCGGCGAGTGCGATTGTGATGACGTACAGTAACGAAATAGCTAGCGAAAAGCTGAGCTAAAATAATGACTCCCACGCGACCAAATTCTGTGGACATTTTGTAGAAAACTGAGATATTCTCAGTTAGCTCACCGCTAGTAGCTACGAGTGTTTGCCGGTTACTTAACAGATTGTACAACGAATAATCCAGATCAAGCATTAGGTTGGCAGTTACGAAATCAGCTGTTCGAGGGCCGCCATCTTGCCATCCGCCGTACACGCTAGCCAGTAGCGAGCAAAGTTAACCCCCTTTTAACTTTTTTCGTAGATTGTTCACAATCTGCTAGTTAGCTAGTAATACGATTACACTGAGCGAGTTTTCTAGCAGATAGTGAATTCACCGGCCAGTAGCTTGCAAACTCGCTCAATGTCATCGAGGCTTAACACTCTTCTATCTGATAGTTTAAGAAGTCTAGTTTCGATGCGTAAGTAATTATAATGTTTAAATTCAATTGAAATTTTCATTATAAAATTGATCTACCGAAGGATTTTGTTTTGTACCTTTTCTAATGATTGCGAATGAACGGTGACAGTACGGTGAATATTCTGTACATAAAACTAACGAACTAACCATCACGTCGTTTCCCCGCAGAGGTAGGCAGAGAGGACGGACCGCCAAACAACTCGATCTTGGCACACACTCCTTGCCTCGTTCACATTCATACATCGTCTCATACATGCTCTTCTATTATTCCGATTCTTCACACGGCCCGACTCAAGTATCTGATTCACTTGGGAATTCACATTTGCGTCATACATTCTCCTCACACTCCTTTCCTCGTTCATTCGCTCTACATGCCCAAACCATCTGAGCGTCCTTTTCTTAATCTTACTCATGGGACTATGGCATCTCCAATTTCGGTATGGTGTGATGCTGAAGGTAATGGGGAGGGGAAGGAGATATGGAAAATGTACCTGGCTATTCAGATCTAGTCACCTAACACGGCTAGTCATTTCAAGTAAAGAGACTAAACCTAAATTCACTGTAAACCAGTGTAAAAATTAAAAAAATCATTCAGTATTACTTTTTAAATCCGACTACAATACAAGAGTCCCAACTGCTCCCCCCGTCTGGAGCCAATGAGACTCTGACATCCCAATTTTTAATTAATTACATCAACCTTGCATTCTTCACGGATCCCCACATTTCTCACACGATCGTACATGGTTTTTCCACACATACGCCTCAGGGATCTCATTTCTACAGCATTCAGTCTACTTTCATCCTTCCTCTGCCAGTTCCATGCCTCACTGCCATACATCAGGGTAGGTACCAGCACTCCATTATGGACGGCTAACTGTTGGACAGTTTTTTGTTGGCGCCAACAGCGTTCAGTCCTCCAGCATTTTTCTGTACATTATAAACGCAATCACTGGATTCCTAGCCGAGGGCATAAGCCATTCGGCCACGGAGGTCGCCTTTGTATTCCAATCGACTCAATCGCTTACCAAATAGTGTAAAGTGCTAGAGCGTTCGTGACCCATATTAATATTAGGGAATTTGAATGACAGATTTATACGTGGTCCAAGAACGTTTCCTTGGATTTATTTACGGGCCATTGATTGTGGATGCCACGTGTTACCGTATTAGAGTCCGCCATATTCTTCCTGCCCCTTTGATGAACGGAGATAAACAATTTGTAAATTTACAACGGAGCGGGATGTTGATCAAAAAATATCTGAATATCAGCTTAGAATTTAAAAATATTTTTAATGTCTCTCTGATGGAACGAGATCGAAATGATTTTACAGATTTTTCTGCTGTTTTTTTTTACATTAGCTCCACACAGGAGAAAAATCCCTAAGGGCCTGTGTCATCTTTGAGGATGCTGTGTGGAGGTTATTTATATGGAAAGGAAGAAGAGGAGAAGTTGAGCATGGAATAAGGTATGAGGGTGGGTAGTAATCGGGAGTTAAAAATTAATAATAATTATATATGTAGAGAATTCTTGCAGGAGAACAATAGGTATTATGCTAAAATCGATTAAGTAACCACATTGCATGCAGTTGAACACATCTACTACTTCTGAGAAAGTATTACCAACTGAATACAGTTTAGGTACAAGCGAATATCTAAATGACTCAGTCCTGATATTGTTGTTGCAAGTTAAACATAATTTTAGATCAAGTAGATCTTGTTGGTATATGGAAGGTGATTAAACCTAATAAATCAGGGGGTGTCTATAATACCATTAACAATAAAGTTTTAATGCAGTTGTAATATAAAACAGAACAGAAATGAAAGCGTCCAAAATAGATGTTTGTAAGTACATAAACTTCCTCTCTTTTCGACTTCATGTGAGCAATGAAAACTTTGCGAAGTTCTTCAATACAGACACTAAAGCCGAATTTACATTATGCAAATAGTTGCGAACAAGTTGCTTCATAACTTTGGTTGCACCGCTGGTTTAGTATATAAACATATGGTTTCATAATGCATGCATTAGTTATATGTCACAGAATTAGAATTAGAATCGCGATAGTGTGAAGTTACAGCACCATTAGTAGCATGCAACTAATTACGTAGTGTAAAACGTGATGCAACTAGTGTCGCGAAGGCATTTCAGCTGAGCAGACGTGTGTGTTTTTCGTCAGAGTTTTGAAGACGAAAATGACAAATTAATCAAGTTTTAAAAAGAGGTTCACTCATTCGAAAATAGTTTCTTTTGCTTTCAGGATCTTCATCTGCTAATTTAGAGATTAACTGCTTTCTTGATAATCACCCTCGAATCCAACACGTCTTTTCTTTTTGAACGACGAAATTCCCGAACTAACTTGAAAAGAACTGAATGGCCTACCTGAGCTCAGTAACATTTTGGCCCACAAAACGTTTTGGGTTCGGCACCCTTGATCTAGACATTCTAGACTACTGCTATCCGTTGGTTTCATTCAACTACTTGATTACATAAATTTTACCAATTTGTTTGTATTTTAAATCCGGCTGCTTGCGAAAGTCATAGACAGCCGCTCGGTAAGACCTGTTTTTCCTCATCTCCTAATCAATCTATATCGTAAGAAGTCATTCCCATTTCTTATATCTTACTACGTAATTTTGACAAAAAAAATCGTTTACTATTTCCATGACTGCGCAAACCCCTCCATGAGGCGCACCGGCAGACCAAACTATTTAAACGCTTACTAAACATCCATTATCACTACAAAGTAGTTTCATCTGTTTGCCCGATGACGTAGGGATTGTTTTAGCCGGATCCCAGTCTATAACAGCGGATTTATTTCGAAACATGTTCCAATCTTTTTGAAGTAAAACTTCTTTAGCACCCTTGTGCTCTGCAACTCAATGAAACGGAAACGACACTAAAAAGAGACAAACACACACATTTATAGGATTTAGCCTGTGAGAGAATGAGATAGAATGAAACCATACCTACGTACAGTACCTACGAAGCGCCATGGCCGCCTGATTACGAGCTCACTTTTCAAGGTTTCATAGTGCTTTCACACAAACGAAGTATTGAATTCCTGAAACTCTAAACTCTAAAGTCTAAACTTTAACTTTTGGGCGCACAATTTACACCCGCGCTGAGCAAGCGAGTTCCCTACAGAGCATCGGACCATCCAAGATTGAGGTTGTGTAAGTTTAACTTTTACCGCGTGTGAACTGCACTCGATTTTTTTAAATATATATTAACTCCACACATGAGACCCCGAAGAAAACAATTTTCCTATGGGGCCTATAGGGCCTATGTCATCTTTGAAGATGTTGTGCAAAGGGTCTTTTTGAGGAGAGGAAGGAGTGAACACGGGTCTTGAAGAGGTCCATGTTGTAGGAGCGAGTAAGCACAGAGGCAAATCGTTCCATAGCCGAACTTGAACGAATAGACCGAATTTAGACCTCCAATGTCCATGCATATGTTGTTAGTAAGCAGTATGCAAGTGCTTAGAGGGATATACAAGATATAATATGTGTTAGTATGACAAAATATAGACAAGAAAATGGGGCAGGTTGGTGAAAGTCGATGGAGGCCCAATAATATTAACGTTCAAAAGATAAATAAAATAATGTAAATTGAAAAATCCAATGTAATTTATTTTCAACGGAACAATATAATGGGTGAACGAGCATGGAGAAATATTTATAATTAATTAATTATAACTTTTTATTTGTTAGATAGCAGGCCAACTTAATTCAGTGTCCTGGCCGTGGTTGAGATGTTTTGGTATAACTCCCTTAATTCAAAAGGATGATTCGCATTTAGTATTCAAGGACCACTGTGATAAACTGAGTTGTATTCCTTGGAGATTTTACGACTGAGTTTAGTGCGTGGCTTGCGAACATGAAAGCATTTTTCTGAATTAAGAAAATTTATGGATCCGTTTTACGCAAGGTAACCACACTGACCAATTTTGTGGATAAGGATTTTTTTCAATACCGCACAAGAATCTCAACTGGAGACCTGCTAACCAGAGCTGATGAGATTAGTACGATGTCCCCAATTGGGGTACGTTGTGAGGATATTAGGAGAGGAAAGAGATGGGAAAGAGGAAGGCGGAGAAATGTCGTGCTATTCAGTTATGATATGTTAATTTGGTGCAATAACAATTGAGATTATTTAAATATCTCAAAATTTCAAATAGTCAGATCTTCTCGAAAAAAAAATCCAGTGATCAACATTTATAACGAAATACATCACTTTTCAATTCAATCTTTCATTTGTTGACGACATAATGGCTTACAAATGTTGCGATGTATCTATAACTAGGCTAACTAGAAATTTCAACAATATAAAGTGTATTAAACTGTTTTATTTTGCCTCTGTTAGAAGTCAACTTGAGTACAATTCTCCCGTCTGGAACCAAAATTATAATATTAATTTACAAGCTATTGAAAGAATACAAAATAAATTCTTACGTTTTCTAAATTATAAAATGGGTATTCCAGCAATTACGTTGAAATACAACACTCATAAATGATTGGATATGCTTAAATTGTCCGACAGAAGGATTTTCACTGACTTGATATTTCTATACAAAATTGGTAAAGTGCGTTTTCATCCCGCGACAAAATATCCCTGAAAAAATATACCCGACAAAATATCCTTCGGACAAAACATCCTTCAACAAAATTTCTACTAAAACCTAACCTAACCTTATTTTACATTTTACTATTTTTAAACATTAATTTATTTGTCTGTATTATTTTTGTCCCATTTTTTTGTTAGGTTAGGTTTTATCGAAGGATATTTTGTAGAGAATATTTTGTAGTGGGATCAAAAGTCGTGGAACCGTTCAGAATTGCTTACATTGATAAGCTTTCGGATTCCGCTATGTATAATACCAGGAGTTGGGATTTATTTCAGTGCATAAATTCTGGAATTCATTTGTATTCCCCTTTGCCCAGAATACTTACTACTAGAGAGAAATTATTTCAGTAGACATCTGCAATTTATCATTTAACAAATACAAAATGTTGATACTGAAGAATTTATCATTTAACAAATACAAAATGTTGATACTGAGGAATTTATCATTTAGCAAATACAAAATGTTAATACTGAGGAATTTATCATTTAACAAATACAAAATGTTGATACTGAGGAATTTATCATTTAACAAATACAAAATGTTGATACTGAGGCAGCTCAGTTACGTCCAATAAATAGGTACTGCATAAGTTTGAGTCCATTTCCACTTTGATAAAATTAATTATTGTTAGGACAACGCAACAAGTCGGCCTTCGTGGACGAAGTTAAGGCACTCGACTACGAATTAAGTAAATTTTATTTAAATATTTTTGTTGCTTCGAAATAAAATCATTAAAAATATAATATATCATTTATGGGGCACGTTCAAGAGTGGAAGATAGGGATTCTCAATATCACCCCGGTGAAAGACCACAATTTAGAAATGAAGCGTTACTTGAAATGGCTTTAGCCGCGTTTAATGACCAGATGTGAATAGCCAGGTATTTTTACGCCTGCCTCTTCCGCAACTCTTTCCCCTCCACACTATCTTCAGCCTCACAACTTACCCAGATTTGGGATGCCAAAGTCTCACTATTCCAGGAGTAGTTTGGACTCCAGTTGGGTATTCAAATAAAAAAGAACATATATTTTATGACATAAATTTAATTTTTTTTAGGTTTTAGTAGGTAGAGCGTGGAAAGTAATAAATATGTAGGTTGTAGTAGGTAGAGTGTGGAAGGTAATAAATATGTAAGTTGTAGTTGGTATATAGAGTGTGAAAAGTAATAAATTAATATTTGTGTAAAAAGGGAAAAGTAGCTGCTGTACCAAGTTTTTGGTATAACGGGATGTCGCCCCGCATCCGCAATGAGATTGTAACTCGAGAAAAAATCTCATCTCTTCTCTTTATATTTTATTTTCAAATCGAATTCTAGAAAGATCGCCGTGTTCTTCTGTTTCGTTCAAATAATACCAAAAGTTATATTTACGACTTTTGATTTTGGAACAAATAATAGAAGGATAAAGTAACATTATACAGAAAAAGGCAAGTAGGTGTCCTAGTTCTATTGGTATTTTAATGGAAGATGCTCCAAGGAAATAGTAATACTGTAAGCAAATTCAGACAGTTAATATTCATTTTTTAAAATTGACTTTAGTTCGTTATAAGAAATTGTTATAAAAACAATATTAAAAAAAAAAAATGAAAATAAAAAGGTCCGATCAATAAAAAAGCATTACGACAAATGTCGTCAATTTAACTACTAACAACAATCATTGAACATTACACAATATATTGTTCAGATATTTGTCATAAAATAATGTAACTTTTGGCAGCACCAAAGTCAAAGTTTCGTAATATCGTCGGGAAATCAATCATCTTTTTCAAGAGATTTTCGGGTACTCTTCTGCCACCGAAAGCTCCGTTCCGACCTCTCATTCTGTTATATGCGTCGTTTATGAGATAAGGAGAGATGTTATATCGACATTATCAGTGGTATGCCCCTGTTTATGAGTACCTTACTAACACTTCTACATAGTTTCCATCTGTACACCAATGCGAAAGTGTACATGGTTTTCTTGTGATTAGGTAGGCGACCGAATCGAAAACAAGTAGGGGGTGTTCGCGAAGTAAATGCTAATATTATATAGACAGATATATAGTTGAAGTACCCGACGTTGCCCGGGTTTTACACGGAGTTTTTCAAAATACGATGTAGGCAGTAATTTTCTTATTATTTTTAAGTTTGCAAAATTTCTTCAAGAAGTATCAAAATTCTGATTAAAGGGATGGTAAAAGTGGGTTGAGCGGTTTTTTAAATCTCATGCAGACAGCGACTTTTCTCTTGTTTTTAAGTTATTGTAGCGACAGCGGTATCATTATTTCTCCACACACTAGCCACACCACAGAAGTTCTCGAAGCTCTGAGAATCTTACAACCAATCCATTGTGGTTTCTGTATCGGGGTCGAAAACACACGTATTTTGTCAATCCAATAAACCCTTCTGATTATTGTCGCAGTTGATAATTTTAAGCTTGTGTTGTTTTTTTTTAAAAGAAAGACCAATATTCGCGGGTTACCAATAACCCTAAAATATTGGAAAATCTCCTACTACCACCACTGCAAGCCGAAAATATGGCTTGAGTCGTGATGGAGGACTTAGCCAGCCGAGGAATCGAACACGGAACGCCTAAGTGGGACCCAAATATGATCCCCACTCAACCACTGACCTGTCAAGGTTGTACCTAATATGTAAAAAGTTACAAATAAAATCCATTCACTATCGCCAAGCGTTATTATTAATAAATTACCGCGACCTTATAGCACGGTATATTCTTGGTAAGTTATACTATTTCATATAGGTAGCTATATTATGATCGCAAAATTTCGTTCGAAATAAAACGGTAGATTTGTGCATAAAACAAAGTCATGCCCCACAGACACTCTTTGTTTAGGTTTAACCAACTAGCTGAAGTCCCCGGCGCGGCGTTGGCGTTGCTTAGACTTTACGTAGAGTTTTTCACAGATTCGACAATCTTTTCATGTAGACACTTCCTCTTATTTTGAACATGGCTAAAATTTCATCGCAGCAGTATCAAAGTTCTGCTCCAAGGGGTGGGAAAAGGGGGTGAGGGTGGTTTTTCAAAATTTAAGGTAGATACTGACGTTTCTCTTGTTTTGGAAGTCAAGTGTACAAAATTTTATCAACCTCGGTATAATACTGTAGATTTGATTTTAAAAAGCAATGCCGGTACACTTCTTTACAAATATATATAGCTATACAGCTGTAGTCCCGGGCGTTGCCCAGACTTTACGGAAAATTTATCGAAATCAGATGAAGGCAGTAATTTTCCTATTTTTTGAAAATCAAGTGTGTAAAATTTCATAGAGAAATATCAAAATTCTGCTTTATGTGGTGGGAAAAGAGGATGAGAATGATTATTCGAAATTTCACATAGACAGCAGCGTTTGAACGTGCTTTGAAGGCCAAGTGTGCAAAATTTCATCAAAGGTATCAAAATTCGGCTTTAAGGGATGGGAAAATGGGGTGAAGGTTCTTTTTCGGAATCTCGCGAAGACAGCGATGTTTCTCGTGTTTTGAAAAAAAAATTCATCAGTCTCGGAATAATACTACAGGTTTGTATAAAATATTTTTAAAAAAAGCCACGATGCCCGCCACAGACACTCTTTTTTAATATACACACAGAAAAGAGATACTTAGAGAAGAGAGATAGATATATATATTATAGATAATTACTGGATCGATAGTGCAATTTAAAACTTTTATCTCCGATTGCTCGAGACTTGTTGGTGATCATTTTGAATATTTTCCGCCCACATTAAAAAAATCATACCTCCGAATTTTAATATGGAGACATACAAACTGATTATTATAGTTCTATATAGCCTATGAATTCATTTATCTTTTGTCGATTATCACATATTTGTAGGATTTATGAAAAAAATATTATAAAATCGTAAACTTCTACTTAAGTACTTACAAATAAAGGAAAATTTGCCAAAATTGGCAGGAAAGCAATCCGAGGTATTATAAATAGTGCCATTATGTAGTAAAAAGCGCTCAGGTGGTTATATAATTGAGCCCTTGCCTGGAATAATGTTGTATCCAACAATTTTCTAGTTTCGAGATAAATTGAAAAAACGAAACCAGTTATGTTTCTTAACATTTTATATTTAAAATACATAAAACATCCAATTGTTAACAGTTTTAATTGAAAAGTCGTCTAGAAAATTAATGAATTTATAGTTTATTACTTGAATTTAGGCTGAATTTGTGGAATAATGTTGTATATGACCACTTTCACATGCAACGTTATTCCACAAAATGGTTTTTTCTACTCTTCCTACCTTACAGAAAGCAACATGCTCTTCTAACACAAATTTACAAATTTCATACATGTTTTTGAGCTTAAAAAGCCAAAAAATGATATGAATAAATGAAACTATTTACCTTCTAGATATTGTCTTGAGATCAACATACAACATTATTCCACAAAACTGTTTCAACGGCTAAAAAGCAGGCTTAATAATATTTTTCTGGACAAATTCTAATTACCTGCATTCTTCAGCCTCTTGGCTTTGAAAACTTTCCAGTTAAAGCCATAAGACGTTCGTTTTCTCCATTTATACCCATAAATTGAACCATGCGCCGTGATTTTGATGAATCGCGTTATACAACATTCTTCCACAAAACAAACTTTGAAAGGCTGTCACAGGCCTAAATTTTTTTTTATAATCATAATTCCTACCTTAAAAGATGCGTATTAATATGCCCAACATTATTGCTTCAATAACTCAACTTTGATAGTTTTGTTGGATACAACATTATTCCGGGCAAGGGCTCAATTATAAAATCTAGTCAGAATTTAAAAAATACGGTTGATATTACCGCGTCACTTGAGTCGTTTCTCCCCGTGGTTAGATTAATATTAATCTTCCATAACGAAGTTAGATAAAGCCCCCCTTCAAACTAAGCAATTAATTTCGCATTTAACACGTCGAGTCGACTCGTTACACCATAAATCTACTTTGCATAGGCGGCCCCGGTGGCTTCGGCGTCGATTTATCATTTTGGGAAATTGAGACGAACGAAATTTTGGATATATTATTGTGAGTAACGTGATTTTGATCGTGAAATTGATCAAATATTAAAGATAATCATGCAGAATTAATATAATCTTCCAGTTAGGCCCTGCGAGCGACTTCATGGACTGGTTACAAAAATAACCGGTTCCTCGGATCCACAGGGATACAGTCACAGCTGTAGTCACCGGGACAAAGTAACCGCGACAGGCAATGACGTCATATATAATATTTAGATGCGTGGTATTATTATTCAAAACCGCCAGTTACAATAATAATCATATATCGTCAATCTCTCCATATCCGGAGAGATTCACGAAATTACAATCCTATAGTACCTACTTACGCCTGCCATGTGATGCTAATCACGCTAGCCGTTAACGCAAGTGGCGCCATCATTTGGCATTGCTTTAATTCGGTTTTATTTCAAAAGGAGAGTTGTATACAAACTCAACATGCGAAAACGGTTTTGCATAAGGCGTGGCGTCAGAGTTGCATTCTTAACCGGATTCTTAAATTTCAGCCGTACAGTCTCTAGGCTATTAATACTGTTCGATGAGTTTATTCATTTACCTCTCGGTGTCGAAACAACAGGAAAAAAGGTGACCGGACAACTCAAAAACTTGCAACTTTATCACTCCTTCGAAAAAAGAGCAGGCTCCCATAGCCGTTGTGCTCACATGATGCATAGATGGGGTCTTAAAGAGTCGGCGATGTGTGAATGCTGTGCGGTGCAGACCACCATCGAACACGTGGTCAACGAATGCCCTCTCCATTCATTCTCCGGCGCGATTGATGAGGTCCACAGGGCAACGCTTGAGGCCATAGACTGGCACGCAGACCTGGATGTCCCCCTCTGACCCCCCACAATACGAAAAAAGAAGACGCCTTCGAAAAGTCTTTAAAACTGATGAAAACAAAAAAATAAAAACTTGGTTAAATATTATGTTAGATTAGGTGTTTTTTTCATCACATCTAATGAGTTTTCAAAGAGGTGTTGAAATGCCACTGTGTTGAGTTGGCATGGAACCGAAAAAAGACATTTAGTTTTCACCAAAATGCCAATTTTGGTATCACTGGTTCATTCCAATAGTCCACTTGCATCACATTTTTTAAAAAAAAATTCCGGTTAAGGCAAATATTCTATGACATTCTGTATTTTTTTATCGTATTTTTGAAACCCTGGCGATTTTTTGAAAATTTCAATCCGAAAAATCAGACCATTTTTTATAACCGGAAAGACGGGACATAATTTTATCAGTGCGAAAAAACGATAATTACATAGCCGAAAATCATTTTTAAAAAAGAACGTTTTCCACACGAATAGCAATAAATTGTACGGGGTTCTCTTCGTAACATCTGTAAAAACACCGCCATATTATCAAAAAATCAAACCAAAGGATAAGTTCGCATAGAACAAACAATAAATCTAGTGAACTTTAAAAGCAAATTCAAAAATTCGCCGGAAATCAAAGTGTTGCCATATTAAAAAAAAATAATCAATATGGAATTTTACAAAATTGGGAACATAATCGGAGACGGGACATTTTCATGTAGTGACGTCACGAGCTCAAATAATGGATATATTTATTTAAAAATAACAAAAACTTTACATTTCTAAAAAATTTTACTAACATTTTCGTAATCTTAGTAAAAAAAATCTATCCACACGATTTTTTCCAAGTCGTTATGAAATCCTTGCAAATGGCCTATTCAAAACAATTTAAAACAAGTATTTACATTGGGTTTTTGTAGATAAATAAATAAAATGAATTTTAAAAACGTTGGTTGAAGTGGCTTTAATGGCTTTCTTAATTGATGTAGTATGTAATGTAGGGTGGTGTAGTCAATATTCCACTGACTTCAGACCAAAGGACCCTGCAAATAAGATCACTGTGTTATTTTGTGTCATCAGGAAACGTGACAATTTTACCAAACAACAACTCAGCACTTAATCCTTCCGTCAACTGGCCAGTGGCCACCCCTACCATGTAACAGAGACGGTTCCAGTGACAAAAGTCGTAACCACCAAAATACATCGGAGCAATCTGCTTTCTAGACTGGACCAGACTTTTCAATTTGGGAGGCGGGTATGGGTACCGCCTCCCCGGGAACCATTTATTGGATAACCAACAGCTCTGCCATAGGTCACCCCAAGTGGCTCGCTACGTTTGGTGACTCAGCAGAGGTGCCCGGGTTCATGGGGTGAGGTTTGTTTGTCCACCAGCTGCATAGCAGGCCGGATCGGGAGAGAATGCTTGAGGGAGTCCCTTTAACTTCTCGGAACATCGCCTTGCACCGCAGTGGGAGGGATCGATTCACGCGTACGTTACGCCTGGACACACTGACCCCCAGATTTCTACCCACCTCTCATACCCTTTTCCTTCCCAGAACTTCCTCTCCTTCATCTTATTCCTCCTAAAAAGACTCTCCACACAGCATCCCCAAAGATGACATAGGCCCTGAGAGGAATTATTTTCTCAGGGCCTCCTGTTTGGAGGTAATAAAAAAAGGACACCCGGTCGCCGAAAAATTAGGCAATAGGTATTTTACCAAAATGTTGTTGTCACTGTCGCTCTTACTCCCCCGAATACTGTTCGAAAGGGACAACTGCACCTCAGGCTGATAATACCTAAATAAAATCATCAAATTCGATCTATTTTTACTCCAAAACTAGATGTATTTTATACGAAGAAAATACTCTATGTCTGTAGGATTTGCTTTTTTTAATAATACATTGTCTAATTTGTATTCTGAACGTCTTTTGATGGCGTTAAAACCAAGCAATTTTAACGGTTTTTGGAAGGTCCTTCTTTACTCTTTTAAGAAATAAGTACATAACTTACCAAAAAAAGCAAAATCTGCCGACAAACAAATGGTTGTTATCTACATATATTACATTAAAAAACATTGACATTAGGGTTAGAATCCACAGAGGAAATTAGGGAATTCGTCTTTATGGACAAAACTCCGCCCGGTTTCCTTTTAAGGCACAAAACGTACTTTTATCGATTTATCTCCATTCTGTGGGCTACCAATATTCTGAAAAGTGACACAGAGCCGTCGCGGCGCGGACGGCAGGTAGTGTATTCTGCAATCTACGTTGGGCGCTTTGATCTATAACGACTTCAATACAATCATTTCTAGCTTCGGAGTACTTGCATATTATGTTATATGAAATACTGCTGGTACTGAGGTAGGCTGAAAAGTAATGCACATGCTTGTACAGTGCGAACAAAATGACCTTCAGAAGTGCGCCAGGTGGAATATGGAAGTGACACTAGTTTCAAGTCCGTATGCTACGAAAATTACTTCTGAATATCCGACTGACGGCCTTCCACAAAAGTGACCAATCTCTTCTAAAAGTGCCCTGAAGAGAAATTTGAGATTCAGTCGATTTTCATGGCTAGAAATAATAATAATAATAAAACCCTCTGATATGAAAATATCTGGAGTCGGTGATTTATTTTTCCATTATGTTTCTGGTGGATTGACGTATTGTTCTTGTATTGTTTTGTATTTATTATACTTATATAGTGCACTTACATTGCGTGGATTTACTAGATAATCATTTGTTGAAAAGTGTGTGGAAGGGAGTGTCTTTTATTTGGGAAAGATTTAACCCGGACATAAAATCTAGAGCACCAGTATGAAAATGTTTATTCATCAATAGATTTTTTACACCATTATACATTTTGTTATTTTGTCATTGAATCTATTGATGAAAAGGCCACCCAAACATAGCATGAAGGATTCCATGACAGTTGATATGTAGTCGGTTTGGGGAAAATACGGTGTACCTACTTACACAAAATAAAACTAAATGTCCCTTACGGGGCATGCAGAGGGGATGTACCGCCGGAATTTTTTTTATTTTTATTATTAAAATGCATTAAGGATAAAACTATTCCCCTACATACCCGTGAATAAGTACAATCGATACATCGATACTGTAAATAAATTCTATCGAAATCCATAATAACTTTTTATTATGTATTTTTGGAGTCCATTTTAGGTTTGAAATTGGTAAATAATGCAAAAAAACTCATAAATCACTGTGAACTTCGACAAAATGATGAGGCAAACTTATTTTATAATTTTAACGCACTTTAAACAGCGTACTACTCAAATTCCGTGCTAAAAATCCATCCGTTCGTCATCGAGAGCGATCTTAAAATGAATCCCATACGTGCATTATGAATTCAGCGACTATAAGACTTTCTGTTCTAAGAAATAGTTAAAACAACCCCTACTTACTAACCGTAAGAGTGTGAAAACCTTTCGAATCTGTTCCAAGTACCTATCACATGTAGTTTTACGACACCTAAACCGTGTACTCCTGGAAAGACTGTTTATTAGGGTGTAATTTCATCGCATCGGACTGCCTGGGTCATTTTATTCCACTTTATTACACTTATTGGCACTAAAGCCAAAGTAATATCAACGAATGTGATAATATGATAGCGAGCACATAATATAAAGAATGTATCAGTTAGAGAGGTTCCCGCTAGCTATCAATCACTTCGACATTAAGTGTGCCATTCGTACAAAGAAGTGCATGAAAAAAATACATTTATAGAAGTTCTATCTTAAAAGGTTTTTGATTACGGAAGAATGTAAAAAATTATATCAAAGTGTGCAATTCACACGCGGTAGAGGTAAAACCTACAGAAAACTAAAGTAGTGGGGAGACTACGAAACACTTTTTTTTCAATTTGGAGGATGATTTTTGTCGTCGAATTCTATTGCACCTTTTCCTACACATTTTTCAACTTATTAGTATTTGTGTTTTCTTCTTCGGAGTCGCTTTCTTTTGTGTTTTTTTTGCGTGTTCATATTGGAATGGTTTGAAGATTGGATTTTGATTTTAAAATTTTTTTTTTTGGATTTCTCAGGATTCGATCCTTGGTCCGCTGAATGTCTTTTTTTTATATTTTATTTAGTTATAAAATGGACACCTTACATCTGATATATTCTTTTCTAAAACTACTATGATATGATTTACTACCTACTTGCTAAAATCTGACCGCTAAGATTCGTCTGGCGCTTTATACCAATAGACCCAAAGTCTAGACTTCTAGACCAACGGAAACTTGCTTAGGACCGTGGATTTATCATATTATATGGCAAATGAGTACCCGTGAAAAACATTTTTTTTATTATTATTTCATTCTCTCACACGCTTAATCCGATAGATGTTTTAGTTTGTCTCTTTTTAGTATTGCTGAGTTCCGTTTCATCGAGTTTCAAATCACAACGGTGCTAAAAAAGTTTCCACTTCAACAAAATATGGCAACAATATATTATATTGAATTAGGCCATCACTTTTAAAAAGGCTCCAATTTCAGCTATGATAAAACAATAACAAAGAAGATGCTCTCGAGAAATTATTGACCTAAATATGTTCGGCTCACTTAGCTAGAAGTCGCCTCAATGTCTAATGGTTTCCTATATCAGTTTCGTTCTGAGAAACTCACAAAATAAATAATGGATAAATGGTCGGTCTCTCGTGGAAACATATTGAATTTGAACCGCATGCCTGTCTACAGCGTTATCGTCAGTTGATCTGTTCGTGTTTGACATATTTATGTTTTTTATCATATCATCAATAAACCAACATAAGCCATTTGTAAAATCAATTCTAAAGGATTTTCTTTCTGTACGTAATATCAATATGTATCGAAAACAATATTAGAGATAGTCGATATTCCTGTTAGCCCAGTCAATGAACGCATTGAACTGGAACAAATTCGGGGAGAGCTAATTTTTTGCAAGTAGATAGTACTTCCTACAGAGAGTATTTTCCAAAAAGTCCCCACCCCTCCCCCGCTTGCTTCCCCCGCTGCACCCCCCCCAACTTTGAAATTGTAGAGTTCTACAAAATCCATTATATCTCCTAAACTATAACACATATCTGAAAAAAAATTACAGCGTTATACTTTTAAGAAAGCTGTCTAGAAAAAAGACGAAATGTTTTTTTTGTTATCTACTACGGTTTGGCAAATAATAATGAAATTGTCGCCAAAAAAATTTTTTTTTTCGTTAAATTTTGATTTAAGGGTAAATATTTTTATTGTCTGAGGAAACACGCAGAAATGTTTCAAACAAACTATTTGCCAAATTTAATAGGATTTAAAACGACATATAAAATTGTTTACCTTTATCCTTAATACTGGTCAAATTTCGACTCAATCGCAGGGCGGCACGGAGTGCAGGCTATGAGGCTTGGCAATAGAGCCGGGCCCGCAGTGGTGCAGGTGACCGATTTGTGTTTAGGTAGCACTATTTATAGTTTTAAATTAAAACACTGAGTACTTTTTCATTGGTTTATGATATTAAAACACTTTTAACATTAAAAAGTATTTGTAATAAAAGAATGTAAAGAATCATACTACAAAAATTATAGGGTAGGTTTTAGGGGACTACTATTATTATTCACTGGGCATCACAGTCGTCTTCAAATATTTCATCAGTATTTTTAGATGTGTTACTGCAAGAGAGTCCATTGCATTGGCCACACATATCAAAACACTCTAGTCCTGCTCTCCGACAACTGCGCCACTTTCCGCACGAGGTTTTACAGTTACAAGAAATCAGCATGAGAAGTTCATTTGGAGCCGCGGGACATTTCATTGGAATAGGTGTTAACTTATATTCTCTTCTTTTCCATCCCCACTCATTAGACGTTAGTTCATTTCCTAGCCATGTTTGAATTTGGAGGTACGTCCTAAGGAGATGCTGGCGGGATGCGTTCTTTGTTGGTGGAAGTCTTGCCAAATCAAACTTATATTTCAGAGACATCTTGGCATTTAAATTCTTAAACTTAAAATATTCAGCCTCATCTAGATTCTTGTATTTTGCCAATCCATACAAACTTAAAAGAAAGCGTTCACCCTTTTGGAAGAGCAAGTCCTTTTCCATGTGGGGCTGAATGAAATTCTTAGCCGCATCTTTCAAATCTGTCGGTGTAGTTATTAGACTTACAGCCTTCATTTTTCCGATACCATACAAAGCAGAGGTTGTGTCACATCCTGTGACAGCATGAGCAAATAATATGAGTTTCCTTTGATTACCATACATGTCTACAAGAAACTGAACAGAATACACAGTACTGGTGTTAGTAGAAGTGGCTATTGGTTTCCAAAAAAACAGCTTGTTTTCCGTTGGAGGGGCCAATGCTACTAGCAATACTAATAAATCTGTGTCCGTTCCAACAACCACCACAGTGCTACCAAGCTGTATAGACTTAATCGCCTGACCCACTATCCCATATCAGCATCAACGTTTGCTGTTATTGTCTGTATGTTTGCAGCATGACACTTAATTTTAACAGCTTCTATTAACCTCTTTTTATTTTGAGAATTGGCGAGAAATTCTACCTCAGGTGTTGTACAGACAGTATCATCAGAAAATATAATTTCACTTGATGTTCTTTTTGCAGCTCTTCTTAACTGCTCCTGCTGTTTTGTTGTAGCGTTCTCGGGATAACCATCAAAAACTATTATTACATTTGCACCATACTTTTTGGATACATAATTAACATATCTTTCGGTAATATCATGGAAAGTAGAGACTTTAAGCCACACTACTGCATGTAATAGGTATCCACCATCAAGAATAAAAGCAGTTTCATCCTTTGTGAAATTGATATCAACGATACCATCGTCAAATGCTTTCATAATGGAGGCTTTCTTACCTTTCTTTAAAGAAACATCATCAAATAAAGAAGGTGGATGCGAAGCTAGTTCAAACTCAAAGTAGGATTTGAGCTTTGCAGGACTGTCACATACGCATAATATTCTATTAAATATCTGCTGAGGGTTGATTACAGCATTTTTGTTTCTAATTCTGACAGACTTATTACTGGCTTCAGTAACAACCATATCCGATCTGTGTAGCTTTAGTTCAGAAAAACTTTGCCCCGTCATTTTCTTCATAGCTTTGAAACCTATCTCGTAGGCATCGTCACATGTTACGGTTGAGTCTGATAATAATCCCGAAGAAATGCAAATTAATTTACCAGACTTTTGAGCAAAAGGGTTGTGTTGGTTTAACCAGTTTACACATTTTGATAAGTCTTGGTCGTCCCGTAGCTGGCGGCTCTCCCTAAGCTCAACATGCTGCTCACTTGTCTTGTAGCTTAAACCCAAGAAATTATGAAATGCTTCACTGATTGAAAGGAATGATGGAGCTCCTAATATCCATTTACTGAGAGTGTTGTCAGAAATCCCACGTCCATGTGTAAGTCCTCCTCCTACTTTTAATGACAGCATCAAGGATTGCTCAATGCACATATCAGTCCAAACTCCTGAGCAAAACATATCCTTTCTTCGTACTGTAAAGAAACCCTTTTTAGTGAATATTTATTTATTTATTTATTTATACTGGGCTTTTACAGATTGTTCACACACATGTGAGAACAACCCAGTTATAAAAACTCAGTTAATTATACAAATGAGAATTATATAATAAAGTAAGAATTTATATACAATCAACAAGATAATACAAATAATACAATCATAAATTTTGTAACCGTTTAAATAAAATTTTAGATAAAATAAAACATAAACAGTTAGAAATGGAAAATTGTTAAAATACTAAGTTTACTCAAATAATAATTAAAGAGAGGCAAAATAAGAGACACAATTAGAGACACAAATGATAGGTACATAATAAATTAGCACATATTTTTCAGCAATCTCAGGGCATTTTTTTTGAATCCATATAAATTATTATCGACAAAAATATCTATTTCAGCACACTCTATCTTATTATATAGTCGACACATTTGGGTCAGAGGGCTAAAATAGGCGATATTGTTTTTAAATATATTCAGGTGAAACACATTATGGCGTCTTAAACAGTGGGAATTGGGAACATTTATATCAATATTGCTAAGACACAATGAAGTATCAAGATAGCCGTGAATTATTTTATGTAAACATGTTAGATCAGTCAATTGCCTTCTGATTTTAAGTGTATTAATTTTGAAGTATTCAAGTCGCTTCTCGTATGTTCTAAGATGTTCATGTAATTGACATTTAAAAGATAACATTCTTAGCATTTTTTTTTGAACTGATTCTACAATGTTTTCATACTTGCAGTAATGTGGATTCCAAATAGTACTTCCATAATCAAGTTTACTTCTAATTAAGGCATTGTAAAGGGTTAGAATTGATAGAGGATTTTTGAAAGGTTTACATATTCTATGAATAAATCCCATCATTTTAAATGATTTACACTTAATGTCGTTAATGTGTACATCAAATATGAATTTAGAATCAAGAGTAATTCCTAGGTCTCTTATGGAGGACACTTTTTTAAGAATGATATTGTTAATAACATAGGAAAAATCCTTTATAATTCTATTCCGAGTGAAGTTTAAAGTGTAACATTTTTCAACATTTAAGTGCATATCATTGACAATACACCAGTTATTAAGTGTGTCGAGGTCATTTTGAAGAAGTGGATGATCAGAAACAGACTTAATTTTACGAAAAAATTTTAGATCATCGGCGAAAAAAGCATAATCACAGTTTAATTTTGAACCAAGGTCATTTATGAATATTAGAAAAAGAAGAGGTCCCAGATTTGACCCCTGTGGTACACCAGAAGTTACATCTATAGGGGATGATTTGTATCCATTAATAAATACTAGTTGCGTTCTGTTACATAAATATGATTTCACCCAGCGAAGTAGGTCTCCATGTATTCCTATTTGATAGAACTTTCTAAGTAATATGGAGTGGTTAACTTTATCAAAAGCTTTTTGGAAATCGGTATAAATAGCATCTACTTGTAATCTTTCATTAAAAGAGTTACACACATAATTACAAAATTCCAAAAGATTTGAGGTAATAGATCTGTGAGGAACAAACCCATGTTGCCTAGTGCAGAGAAGAGGCTGAAAGTGTGAAAACATATTTTTATATATCAGAGATTCAAAAACCTTAGCAAAACATGATAGTATACTAATTGGTCTATAATTTTTTATTAAAGATTGGTCACCCGATTTGAAAACTGGTACCACATGGGCTTCTTTCCACAAGTTAGGAAAAGTTCCAGAGGTTAAAGATTCGTTGAAAATAATGAATAGTGGTAAACATAATGAATCAGCACAGCATCTGACAAAGAAGGGTGGAATACCATCGGGTCCGGAACCCTTACTGGAATCTATTTTACTCAAAAAATATTTTATTTCAACTGCACTAATATGAATTTTACCGAGATTGCTCTGGTTGTGTTCAGAAATATTTGACATTGAATCATTATCAGGTGATTTCGACTTAGTATAAACAGATGAAAAATATTTGGAGAATATGTTTGCTATGTGTTCTCCATCGTTTGCGGAAATATCATCAAGATGCATTACTTTGGGAATACAGTTGGTTTTTCGTAATGATTTTGAGTATGACCAGAATACCCTTATATTATCTTGCAGACCATTTTCAACCGAGTTGATGTATGATTGATAACATTCAATTTGTACTTTTTTGGCCTGTACTAAGTACTGAATAAATCGTACTCTCTTTCTGTAAGTTTAGATTTCAAATTCAACATTTCTTGAGCATATAAATGAGCAGATTTTGCATAAGGCCTGCTGCATGAAAGTATGGAAGCATATCTATTGTTGTTTTCAAATTTAATTCCCAGTTTCCTGTTCTTTCGGCAAAAATGAAATTTAAAATAAGATAAATCTGGCGGAGTAAGTTTATCCAAAGTTTTGCTGTCCGACCTTTCGCTTTGATTGTGTTTAAAGTGTCAGTGAAATGTTTAAGATTTATTGCAACTGATTCATCTTCACAAGCTAATTCCCGTGACATCTTCTTGTTCAAAATGTTATTGTAGATTTCTGTTATTTCACGAGGAAAAAGTGTATTATGAGAGTCATTGCAAATTATTTTTACGATTGCAGCACCTGTAAGAACATAGGCTCTTACAGCTCTTGCATAGGCGTGTCCTTTTAGCATTTGTATCTATCACTGTGGGACCTCCGTACACAGTTTTCCTTAAATCTCCTATCCCACTTCCTTCCATGATGCGGCCAATACATCCCAAATATGACATTAAAAATTGAAAACCTCCTAGTCGTACAATAATTTTTGAAATTTCAGATGATCCATCAGCCCCCGCTACCATTTCAATAGCTTTGAGAAAAAGCGGTTGGTCAAAAGTTACAATGCATGTTTGATTGTTTTTTTTTACACACTTCTGCTGCAAAACATGGTGCAGTGAACACTGAAGATGCGTTCATCCAATTTTTTCAATAGAAATTAAGAATAAAAGTAAATATTGTTATACATGTTTTTAAAGCTTATTAAATTTGGCAAATGATTTATTTGATGTATTTTTTAATATTCTCTCAGACAAAAAAAATATTCAACTTAAAAAAAAAAAATTTTGCAAAAAAAAAATTTTTTTAACAACAATCTCATTATTATTGACGAAACCAATGCAGATATCAAAAAATTTTCACCATGTAATTTTTAGGAAATTTTGTTATAAATTCAGTGATGAATTTTTTTTTCGGATATATGTTTTAGTTTATGAGATATAATCACTTTAGTAGAACCCCAAATTTTAATGTTTGGGATGGCGCAGGGGGGGGGGGGGGACAAGCGGGGTAGGAGTGGGGACTTTTTTTTAAAATACTCTTTAAAGTATATACTACTAACCTGCAAAAATTCAGCTGTCCCCTAATTTGTTCCAGTTAGGGCCTGTTTTTTGTCTAGATTGACTGGGCTATGTCCCGGTTACTTTGAACCGGTTTTATTTACATTAGTTCCACGCAGGAGGTCTTGAGGAAAATAATACCCCTCAGTTCTGGGAAGGAAAATGTATGAGGGGTGGGTAGGAATCTGAGGTCAGTTTTTCCAGGAATAAAATGGTGACAGTGGTGCTGATAATTGGTCAATTCGCATCTTATACTTTCTTATAACTAATGTGATGTATTTTGGCGGTATCGGGACTTGAACCTTTACCCATCTGCGAACGAATTCATCCCTCCCACTGCGGTGCAAGGCGATTTACCGAGAGAGTACGACTAGAGAAGTCAAAGGAACTCCCTCAACCATTCTCTCCCGATCCGGCAAGCCATGCAGTCGGTGGGCAGACGCATCCGCCGCCAAGACCGAAAAAAACCTCACCCCGTGAACCTGGGCACTCCTGCTAAGTCACCACACGTAGCGAACCACTTGGGGTGACCTATGGCAGAGGTGTTGGTTATCCGATAAATGGTTCTCGGGGCGGCGGTACCCATACCAGCCTCCCAAATTGAATTTGTTTCCTTGATGTCACTGGAACCGTCGATTTCGCTCTTCTTTCTCTGAAGAACCGATTAATTTCTGAGATTTCTGTACATGAGGGAGTACCTATGGCTATTACCAGTGGTTCTATCCTATCGACTTTCTATTGGGTATGCTCGGAATGAACCATGTTAGAAGGGAGGGCCATTTCTTCAGATTGATTCGCGGATGGTTTGAAAATTCCGCTATCTTGAAGAGCATTCATTTCCATGTTCCCGATGGTTATCTTCGCCACCGACAGCATAGACTGTTCTATCTTCCGGCCTGCAAGACTAACTTGCCAATGGTCATGCCGCATGCCGGTCGGAAGAGCAATCTTGCCGTTGAATAGAATTAATTCGGATATCGACATATTTAGCGTTAGTGAAGCTGTTTTTAAAAGGCAAGCTCAATTAATGCTTATATAGTTTGTAGCCTACCATTTATGTTTAATGTTATACTGTTACAATTGTATTTTAAAAACACATTAAAATGTTTAGTTTTGTAATGTTTTTGAAAGAATAAATAAATTGAATTTAATTAATTTTCGGAATCAGCTCCTTTTGGAATAACGATAAAAAAACAATGCCCATTGTGTCTTATTTCCCTAGCCTAAAATAAAAATAAAGGGATGTGTCAGCGTCAATGAGCACAAACGCTTTCAAAAATAAACTTATTGTGTTATGTGTGCATTATGTGTAGAGGAGGGTAGCAACATGAATAATTTCCTTTTTCCAGATAATATTCAGAGGTCAAAGAACATGTTGTGTAAATATGAAAAAAAGCCAGTTTTTGTGCACAGATAAAGAACCAGACCCGGTTCAGGTAAAAGATTTCAAAACCTTATTTATTTACTAGCGAGGCATGCGTTCCTATGCCACTAATAAAGAAATTGTTTCTCCATGCGTGTTTTTTACCATTCGTCCCGTTTTCTGTTCCTCTCCAGCATCCCCTTCCCCTCAGGTTCCACGCGTTCCCACTCCGCCTTCCCTCTCCCCACTCCCCTCTCCCACTTCCTCCGCCCCGTGAACCCCCTCTCTAGTTGCCCTCCTCCTCCCAAGCTCCCCTCCCCCCTCTACATTCCATACGGTATATTAATTTCATAATGCCAGATCTCACCAGTAGTATTATATAAACCTTGTCCTGACAATAAACAACGCAAAAAAAATAATCATCTGCATGTCCTTTCCTGTGCGTCCCCGTTTACTTCCACCTTCCCCGCTATCCCCCTCCCTCGTATCTGCCCTCACAACGAACCCCACCTTCCCCCTGCCTTTCCTGCCTGCCGCTAAAATATATGAAATACACACATTTTCATTTATACAAATTTCATAACGCCAAAGCTTACCGTTAAATACAGCCTTTGTTACAAGCTGATAATATAGCTTTCTATTGGTGAAAGAATTTTTCAAATCAGTTCAGTCGTTTCGGAGCCTATTCCATGCAAACAAACAAACAATCAAATCTTTCCTCTTTATTATAGTGTGTTAGATTTATGTATTAAATATCAATGTCCTAACGGGCTTTTACACATAGTTAATGCGCAATAATTCCAATATTGTATTTTTTAATAAATTTTATTAATATTCTTTACTCATAAAATAACTTAGTTATGCAGTTTTTTTATAAGATTTTCGACTACCACCCTAAGCAAATGCCCGAATGGTAGTCAATAGTATTACTTTCAGGATCTCATTGGTTGCTTTGTTAGCCGCCGCTAAGCGAATTTCTATCGATTTCTTACATATCTCCCTTAAACAGCTTTCAGCTTTACTAAAAAAAATCCACAGCACGACCGATAACCTGTGTTTCTGCGGCAACATTACTAAAAGAAATTTAAACTAAAACACGAAATATTACTAATAAGGTTTGTCACTTTAAAACGCATTGTAAATCTGGCAACGGTGTAAAGGGTCGTGATTTCTTCGTGAAATTGTTTGTTTTAATTCTTTTCCGCTAGGGGCGTTATTGGCGCGCTTGCGCATGTGTAGTCTAGCCCGCGCAGAAAATAAATGTTTGTTTTATGTATGGCGGGTATTTTGTTAGTAAATATTGTGGTTTTACTGAATGATTTCTATTATAGTGACCAATTCACTCTCCTATTCATGTAATTACTATATGTACCGTGTTATTTGTGTGGTTTTACATCAGTTTAATCAAGTTATTGCACAATAACCGTACTTTAAAAGTTAACTGTCAAAATATTGTTTTAACGGTTACATAAAAGATCAAATTTACATTTTTAAATCTTTATTTTATGAGATTTTCTTAATAGCGGTGTTTTTTTTTCAAATATTAATATCTAATACATGTGTTCGTAAACGTATAAAAGAAATTAACGTCTTTACAGATGCACGAAATTACTTTTAAATGTCGGTTTATTTTTAGGTTATTTTTTTGGCATTTAAAGAAAACTTTGAACTTTTTTATTTATTTTTATTGTATGCACGAGGAAAAATTGAGGTGACAGTTTCATTCCAAATTCATTATATAAAAGGAGTGTATTAAAAAAAAAAAAAAAATTCTGTACACTTCCATCAAAAATGTTTTGGTAATGATTTTTTATTCCATTTTTTCCGCGTTTGAATCTTAAAATATGGCAGTTTTTTTTAAATAAAGTGTATTTCAAATACAAAATTCTTAAAGGTAATTAATTATATCTAGTTTTTATAAAAATATTTGTTTTTACGACACATTCAAAAATAAGAAATATACAGAACATTCAAAATACTTTGGAAAATTCCAAATTTCGCTCAGACATCATTACTAAAACACAGATAAACTACCCTCTCACGCTGTGTAAACAGTGTGTATTTCTTTCGAAGAACAATTTTTTTATTAATAATGTTTTCACATCCACGGCCGTTTGTCAATTGAATAAAATTTTCACGGGGTTTTTTAATAAGGCTGTTAAAGTTTTAAAGCTCTTAAAAAATTATATGTTATTCTGGAAGATATTCTTATTCTTAAAGAATCTGGACATTTCCCGCGCCGAAAAGCAAATTACATAAAATTCCCACCGTAGAAAAAAGTCGCAAAGTATGCACCAAAATTATTATAAACACGTTTGTTTTAGTTATTTTACAAGTTAGATGTATGAAAAAATTCACAGTGTTTCTTTAAACGCTGTTTAAGAAAACTTTTCCGAGATTTTTGCTCTATTTTAAATGAGGCGTGTTTATTAAACATTTTCACAATTTTCGCATCAATTTTATCGCTTTAAATATTAGCGCACTCCTCTAACATTCGTAATTACATATCGCTCCATCTTCTTCTTTTTGAGCGCGGTTACGGCGCCTTTAACATATTCCTAATTTCCATTTTCTATTGTTTGCTATTTTACATACTCTATATTTCTCATTTTGACTTTTCAACTTGAAATGAAAACATCAAAAATGTCACTGGAGACCAAAATTTAATTTAGATTTTTTACTCCAAATAATGTCAGGAATCACTGGTTAAAGTAAGTCAAGTACGTTCCTTAGCATAATCTCCCATGAGCATTAACAATGTACCTCATCTCTAGCTTCAGTTTTTTTTTATGTGAATATCTCACAAGATTCCCAGCTGCTCCCGTCTGGAGCCAGTGAGACTATGACATCCCCAATTGGGGTATTTTGTGAAGCAGTGGGGAGGTAGTGGGGAGAGAAAGGCGATGAAAAAGAGGAAGGAGGGGAAGAACCTGGCTATTCAGATCTGGTCACCAAACACGGCTAAAGCCATTTCAAGCAACGTTTCAATTCTGAATGGTGGTCTTACACCAGGGCGATATGGGGCCAGTGTATTCCACTGTAAAACGTGCCGCAGAAATACAATAGATTATTTTTTATTTAATTATTTGCTAAATAACACAAATTATTAAAATAAACATTATTTGTGCACGCTGGGAGTCGATTCTGCGACTTTCGGATAGATATAATAAATAATACGTTATCTTTTTTTTCATTTTTTTACGTGAGCTCCACAGGCCCTGAGGAAAATAATTTCCCTCAGGGCCTATGTCATCTTTGAGGATGCTGTGTGGAGGGTTTTTTAAGGAAAGGAAGGAGAGGAGAGTTCTGGAAAGGAAAAGGGTTTAAAGGGTGGGTAGGAATCTGGGGTTCAGTGTGTCTAGGTCATCCGCCTCCAAGACCTAGACAAACCTCACCCCATGAACCTGGGCACCCCTGCTAAATCACCAAACGTAGCGAACCACTTGGGGTGACCTATGGCAGAGGTGTTGATACGTCTGAATTTTAATATAGAGACAAATAAACTGATTATGGATCTCTGTAGATCTCTATAGAGACTGAATTCAACTATCTTTGGTTGATTATCACATATTCGTGGGATTTATAAAAAAATTATAAAATCATAAAATTCTACTTAATAACTTACAAATAAGGGAAAATTTACCAAAATTGGCAGCAAAGCAATTCGAGGTATTTTAAATAGTGCCATATTGTGGCAAAAAGCGCTCCAGTGGCTAAGGCAGGCGAGCGTTGTAGCACGCAGGTATAATGCAAGACAATTCCATCGTTTCAGAAACGAACCGCCCGGAGCACCTGTTGTAATTGCACCTTCCTAATACTGGCCTGTAAGATGTCACTTTGGCTTGTCTGAACCACAGGACCGGATATTACAGACAGGATATCCGACGAAAACCCACGCTGGTAAATATAGAGGTTCAAGAAACTAACCCCAAACACACAATACCCTCGCCATCGAGCCACAAGAGTAAATAATGCTACGAATATGATACGACCCAACTTCAAAATGTATTTATTTTCCTGGAGATTTTTCTTCTCCATGTGATACCACCGATGAATCTCAAACGCCGGGAGGAATTCATTTTTTGTATGGTTTACTTAAATTCATACCGCAGAGTTAAATACTTTAGTCTTAGTACTTTATAAATTTGTAATGATATCTAATAATGGTGTATTGTCTTCCTTTCTTAGTAACATGTAGAGATAATGATATCCTCACTGGGATCTCCAGTGCTGAGGATTTCATTTACATATTATAATTTAATTATAAGAAATTAATATGAATTAGTTCTAAACATATATCATGTAGTATTTTTAAAGAAAATAATTAATAAGCAAATTAAATAAGACAGTGTTTTTTTATAATTCAGTTCAGTAGATTCGGTTATAGTCTGTTTTTGATATCAGTATATTTTCTATTTCTAATCTCCCTATATTTAGTATCCAGCTTTTTATTTGAGATTTAAATGTTATAATGTTGAGGTTTTTGAGTGAGAGTGGTATTTTATTGTAGAGTTTAATACCACAATATAAGAAGCTTTATGCCCAAATGTTGTGTTAGTAACACTCGTACTACTCGTTGGATATGTTTTTGACCATGAGATCTAGTGTTTCTAATGTACGCGTTAGTTGGTATTTCTTGTGTTTTGTACTTATGAATAAAAATGAGTATAGTTTTATAATATAGTTGTTTAATTGACATGATGTTAAGATTGTTGAAGATTTTGTCAGTTCTAGTACTTACAGGAAGTGTTTTTATTTGCACTGCCCCATCCGATAATACCGTATTCTACAAGTGATTGGCAGAGGAGCCATGCAAATCTTGATTAAGTCTTTTTAATGAGGACATTCCTGATAGTTTTGAAAAAATAACTTAGTTTTTAATTTTATTATTTAAATATGTAGGTAATGTGTTCGGTCCATTTCGAGTTTCGGTCAATTTTTAGACCCTGATATGTTATATTATGGTAAACGTTTTCTAATGAGGAACGATTAAAATGCTCATTTAAGTGATGCGGGCTATGAATTTTCAAGTTCAGGTTTTCTTCAGAGTTTTTCTTATGTTATATTTTGTAGGTACTGATAACTTTAGATCCTAAATAAGTCAAAGAAACAGAAAATATTTTATATGAGTATTCGCATCGCGCAAGTGATGAAAGTTCTATTAACCGGGTGCAGTTGTTTTCTTTCGTACTTCAGAATTATTTTAAAAATCTGAATATCTTTTTAGAGGAAAATAATTCCCCTCAAGGCCGATGTCATCTTTGGAAATGTTGTGTAGGGAATCTTTTTGAGAAAGGAAGAAGAGGAAGTTCTGGGAAGGAAAAGGGTATGAGGGGAGGGTAGGAGTCTGATCAGTGTGTTCAGGAGTGACGGACGTACGAATCCACCCCTCCCAGTGCGGTGCAAGGCGATGTTCCAAGAGAGTACGGCTGAAGAAGTCAAAGAGGCTCCCTCAACCATTCTATCCCGATCTGACCTGCCATGTGGGAGAGTGTGGGCATACACATCGCCCATCCGCCAAGACCCGAACAAACCTCACCCCCATGACTTCGGGCGCCCTTGCTAAGTCACCAAAGGTAGCGAACTACTTGTGGTGACCTGCATTTAGTTTTTAAACGTCGTGTTATGCAGTGAAATAGTTTTATACCTTTACGATACCATAACGCTTGATTCCCCGTCATTTGATCTCCGGACATTAGATCACCCGTATTTGGTCCCCCGGATAGTTTATCCCTTTTTCGGTAGGTATACCTGCTCTGCATATTCCTTCGGGGATAAATATTTGCTTTGTGAATTTCTGCTCAAGGCGCCTGCCGATATAACAAGAGTATCAACTTATGTTAAACGGATATACATCCTTTCTAGATACGTTACCACTTATCACGGACGAAGTGCAGCAGAAAAAACCATTTGGAGAATCAAGCTTTTGACGGATCAGTATCCGAGGGATCAAGTGTGCCAGGGGTCAAGAGTACAAAATATCAACTGTCCGGAGGATGAATTTTTGTTTTGTTAATGGTTTTACGGGAGGAAAAGACGGAGTTAAAAATGTATATTTTTTAAAAACATGTATAACGAGCTATTTCTAAGTTTCAAGCATTAGGTATCGCATTTTTCGACAATTTTAAATTGCATAAAGCCACTCCACTTTCCCAGGATGTTTTTCGGGTCATTTACTAAATGCCTCGTATTACAGCAGTAGCCGAGATCTTCTCTCTTATCTCCCGCACAGCCACAAACCGAATTAAAATACCAAAATCCAATTACGGGGCGTTGTTGGGGTTCCACAGGCAATGGTGGTGGGTCCCCAACTGTTTACACAGGCCGAATAAATTAATTCATTAGACCGGGCCGCATATTTACGACAGACGTGGTCACTTATTTATATCAACAATTTCCGAGGAAAGTTTTAAGCAAAATCCAAATAATACTGGCGTAATTAAAAACATATAAACATTTTCATCATTTTTTACATGGGTTCCATGGCAAAAACACAATAGCGGGGAACAGAAAACTGAAGAAAAAATATTAAAAGGAAAATATGAAAAGAAACAAATGAAAAAAAAACCATACCAATTATTTTGTCTTTTTAAACCTCGACGCAAGGAGCGAGGTTATAGTTTGACTTTTTATGTGTCTGTCTGCAGCATCGTAGCTCCTAAACAAACGGACCGATTATGATGTGGTTTTTTTGTTTGAAAGCTGACGGGATCGAGATGGTTCATAGCTAAAATTCATGAAAATCTGTTAAGGCGTTTTATGGTCATCATCTCTTTTTGTGTCGGGGGTTGCTTAAAATTTTAGAAATTTTACATCTTCTAATTTTACATTTAAAAATAAAATTACGTACCTAAACTAAGTTATTCGTATTTTTAATAAAATAAAAACTGAGTTTTCCGCACTCTACAGCACTCTGATATGTTTTGCAATGTTCTGTCGCTGAAATAAAATTAAGGTTATTGTGGGATGAACAGAAATTTTATTAAAAAAAAAAAAATAATTATAATGCTGGTTTATTCTAGCACTAGCTGAAGTCCCCGGCGATGCCCGGGCTTAACACAAAGTTTTCTAAATCAAATGTAGACAGTGACCTTCCTTTTGTTTTGAAGGTTACATGTGCAAAAATTTCGTCATCCTCGGCATAAAACTGTATATTTGCACAGAAATCAAATCCACATCGCCCGCTTGCCAGTCCGCTCGTCCACCACACCGTTGCAATGCCATTCAAAGAAATAAATTGATTCTTCCTGCATGTCCTTTCCCGTGCGTCCCCGTTCCCTTCCAACTTCACCTCCTTCCCCCTCCCTCGACTCTTCCCCTCTAAGCGAACCCCACCTTCCCCTCCCTTTCTTCCCTGCCGCTAAAATATATGAAATACACACATTTTCATTTAAACAAACTGCATTACACCAGAGATTGCAATTATATATAGCCCATGCTACTCACTGATAATGTAGCTTTCTATTGATTAAAGAATTTTTAAAATCGGTTTAGGAAAGCGTAACGAACAAACACACGCACTTTCGCATTTACAATATTAATTAGTATGGATATATTTCAACCAATTTACACAAAATCTTGACAAATTATATACCTCAACCTTCATCATGAATCTCTCTATCTATTCATGAAAACCGCAAGAAAATCTGTTTTGTAGTTTTTGAGTTTATCGTGAAGAGGCAGACAGACGCGGCGGAGGACTTTATTTTATAATATTTAGAGATAGAGATACATTTCAACCAATTTACACAAAACTTTGACAAATTATATACTTAAACCTTCATCATGAATCTCTCTATCTACTAGTGAAAACCGCATTAAAATCCGTTCAGCAGTTTTTGAGTTTATCGCGAACAGACAGACAGACGTGGCGGAGGATTTAATTTATAATATGTAGAGATAAACATATATTTCAACCAATTTACACAAAACCTTGACAAATTATATACCTAAACCTTCCTCATGAATCATTCTTATATATTGGTGAAAACCCCAAGAAAATCCGTTTAGTTTTTTTTTAGTATATCGCGAACAGACAGAC
Source organism: Limnephilus lunatus (assembly GCA_917563855.2). Lineage (NCBI taxonomy): Eukaryota > Metazoa > Arthropoda > Insecta > Trichoptera > Limnephilidae > Limnephilus > Limnephilus lunatus. The sequence goes on from OU830596.1 coordinate 42,407,915, forward strand.
AGATAGACGGACGCGGCGGAGGACCTTAATTTAATTTTATTTTATTTAAATTTGGGAAAGTTGAGAGCAAATCATAAATTACACATTAATACAATTATAAAATGGTTAATTATGCCAATTATAAACTTTCCACAGATAATAATAGTAAATTAATGTGTGACATTATAAAGGTGTTTATTTAATTAGTTCATTTTAGTTACATTGTGTGAGGGGGGGAGGAGAAATATAGGATAAAGATTAAAAGGCTAAGGACGCGAATAAGGATTAAAAGGCTAAGGAGTCATGTTGGTTAGTGACATTTTGTTTTATGTCATGTAACGTCGAGTTAAAAATGTCAATGTGGTAATAATTTAAGTTGAATGAATGTGTGGATCTGTAGATAAATGAGTTATGTTTGGAGTTAGTCTTGCAAAGAGGAAGATTAAAAGTAAGCGATTGTCTACTGTTGCGATTAGGAACGTGATGATAGGCGTTGAAGAAGATCAGGACTATCGATTAAGTTATGTGTAATTTTAAATAACATTACCGAATCTGCTATATTTCTTCGACAAGTTAGCGTCTGTATTTTGAAGAATTTGGCAGAGTCTTCATTACTAACATGAGATCGAAAAGAGCGGAAATTGAGATACCTTAAAAATCTATTTTGAACACTTTCAATTCTATTTTTGTGTACTGCATAGCCTGGGTTCCATACTTGAGATGCGTATTCAAGAATACTACGAACATATGAGAAAAATAGTGTTTTAAAAGTAGTAAGGTCTTTGAATTGTTTACATGAGCGCATTATGAAACCAAGCATAGAAGATGTATTAGTGACTGTGTGGTCGATATGTTTATTAAAATTCAGTTTACTATCAAGTATAACCCCAAGGTCCTTACTTTCGAATTTGATTGATAACGGTACAAGATTAATTGAGTATTCATGGATAAATACGTTTTTATTCCTAGTAAAGCGCACAACGAAGCACTTAGATATATTTATTTCCAGACAATGGCCATTACAATACCTGCTGAAACATTGCAAATCATCTTGCAGCTTCAGACAGTCCTCTATTGATTTTATAGGTGAGTAGATTTTCATTTCATCGGCATTCAGGATGGTTTGCAAGTTTAAGAAACAGTTACTGACATCATTGAAATATATGTTGAATAATAATGGTCCCAACAAGCTGCCTTGAGAAACTCCCGATGTGACAGCAACAGAATCGGATTTAAATCCTGCAACCACTACTATTTGACTACGGTTGGAGATATAAGAAGAGAGCCAACGATAAAGATTGCCGTGAATACCAATTTCCAAAATTTATAATATGTAGAAATTTCGAGGTAGCAAATGGTGGGAGGGATATCAAAATAGGTTCACCCTCTATTGATTTTGGATGGAAGTTTAAAGTAGTTATTTTTAACACCGTTGAATTAAACTCTACCGAACAGTCTATTTTAAATTGCAATATTCACGATAATACTTCTATTGTCCCTTTATAATAAAGTTTTCAGCAGCAAATTTTGAATTGGTAGTGTGTTGATTCAATTACACGTCGAAAATAAAAATTCATGGAATTGCAAAAAACATATTTAAATTTAATTTATTTTACATCAATTCTCGTACAGTTATAAAGGTTTCTATTGTAGGTGGGTTTATTTCCGAATGGAAATTTGTTTGCGGCTATTAAATTCTTCACAAAAATGTCAGTTAGGTTTTTATATTTATTTTTGTTAATTTTTCACTCAGGAACAAAGATAAAATGAACTCAAATATATCTATTTCTTGAAGAAAGTGTCGTTTTTATTGGCAACAAATATTTAAGAAGGTTTCTTTTCTTGGATAAATTAGGAACAATCTCTAAAAAAAAAAAAGGTTACCTAATTTATAAAACAAGTAGATGGTTCCCGGCATGCGTTGCAATGCCATATTCGAAGAAATAAATTGTTTCTTCCTGCATATCCTTTCTCCGCCTTCTCTTTCCCCTCTCCCGCTCCCCTGTCCCGCCAACCCCCCTCCCGCGTTCCATATATTCAATCCCAGTACATTTAGTTTTCGAACAGCTCGCGTGACACATATTACAATTTTTTAATTCATATTTTCGTTTTACATATTTTACAAATATTCACTTTTGTATATTACTAGAAAGGATTTTTTTTTTATTTACAATAGGTGGACTTAGAACAAACAATCAAATTTGGTACCTATTTAAAATATCTATATTCTTTATTCAATTCAATGTATTAAGCGAGTACTTCAAATAATTTAAAGAGTTCTGAAAATTGGAATTAGATTTAACAGTCAATGTTTTACAAAATATCAAATTTTTACATTTTTGACAGTTTCGCAAGAGTTTTTTTTTATGATTAAAAAACTTTTCAGATGTTTTGTAAAGTGTCATGTGGTTGTAATAATCCAGAAACCTTCGCGGGAGTTTAAAGAAGGTACTCGTATTTGAAAAGTTTCAAAAATTTCCAATGCTTAATATTTGTATATATTATTATACCTTATTTATAACTAGACATCTCATATATATGCTCAACAATTTGCTTCCTACTTACTTTAGAGATAATCTACATGACAAAAAATTCGTTCACACATTATAATATAAGACAGAAAGATTCCATGACAATTGATCCCCCGACAACTGGCTCCCTGGCATACTTATATACAAAATACAGTCGGTTTTTAGAAAAAAACTTTATCAAAATATAGCTAAGAAGTGTCTTCGGAAGGGTGTGCAGAGAGGATGTTCCGTAAAATAACAAAAATATAAAGCATATTTTCATTTAAACGCATCAAGGAAAAAACTACATGTCTATACACTGTACATACCAGCGTAGAAATACAAACATCGACACTATTAATAAATTCATTTGATATCCATACCAAATTATTATTAAAGTTATTTTTTAAATCAACTGTCAGGTAACCTTTTATATTCAAATTTGTATGTTGTATAGTGATATACCACATTTATTTTAAACTAGCTGGTTCCCGGCATGTTTAATAAATAAACTGTTTCTCCCATTCGTCCCGTTCCCCTTCCATCTCCCATTCCTCTTCCGCGTCCCCTTCCCCTCTCGTGTTCCCACTCCGCCTCCTCCACCTTCCCTCACCCCACTCCACTCCCCCTTCCCCCATCCCGCAAACCCCCCTCCCGAGTTTCCCTCCCCACTCCTAGGTTCCCCTCCCCCTCCCTGGTTCCCCTCCCCCTCCCGCGAACCCCGTACCCCAGTTCCCTTCCCCCCTCCCGCATTGCATGCATTCAGTTTTCAAAAAGCTCGCGTGCCAACTGTTGCAATTTTTTATACGAATTTCATAATGCCAGAGTTCACCAGTAGTTTTATACAAGCCTGTTCCTGATAATAACGGACACCAAAAAAAAATATTATACAATTTGGTGCAGTCGTTCGGAAGTAATGCGCGTACATACATTCCGGCGATTCATTTTTATTTATATATATATATATATATATATATATAGATAGATAGTTAGATTAAATAAAACAAAATAAAACAAATAGGGACATGATTTATTTTAATTACCAAAACCGCAAAATTTGTGAGGTTATCTCGTGGAAGCCACAGCACTACAAGACTCACCCGCGAACACTTATTCTGTCAAGTCTCAATTTCCATTCTTCAAACCGCATTAAAACCCTCCACCACTGAATTAGAAACACAAGGACGGTGATGGCTGAACCGAAAAATTGTCGCTATTTCATTATTTTGCAAAAGTTTTATTCTGAAATTTCCTATCTAGTGCCGATAACCTACCGAATGATATAAATCAGAGGTTCCCAAACCATTTCTGGCTCACCACTTACTATCCATTTATATTTTTCTTCAACACGAGGCATATCGAACGTGTTGTGCAGACCATATGAAACTTTGCAAACTCTTCATATCTTGCATTTTTATCGACGACAAAATATTCGGAATTTGAATATAAATTTTGCAACACTTTCAACGTGAGATGATTCAGACTTCCAAAATAGAAATTATTTTGTATTACCAAACTCGAAATATTGTGAAACAAAATGAGCCACCGTTATGAAAAGAGGCAACGGTTTCTATTTCTATGTCAATGTCCTTGCCTAGATCGAACGGACCATATCAAATACCTTGGTCTTACATTTGATCAATATCTTAAGTGGAATACACATTGCCTACTTATCACGAATAAACTTAGAAAACATATTTATTTCTTCAAAAATATTAGAAACATACCAGATTCCAAATCTATGAAAATTGTTTATCGCTCTCTTTGTCAATCAATCATTGAATATGAAATAATCGCATGGGGAGGTGCAACACTATCACCTATAGATTCATTATTGAAGGCACAAAAATTAATTATGAAAGTTATTCTTTAAATTCCCATAATAACAAGTACTTAGATATATTCAACAAATTCCATGTATTAGATATTCGATAAATTTACACAAAAACAATCTTATCTCATCTGTTTAAAAATAAAACACATACATTTTATGAAAATACCCAAAATATTGTAAACACGCGGCACAAACCAAAGAACTCATACAAACACCTGAAACAAACACAACATTTGGTCAAAGAAATTTCAAATACATTGCATCTAAAATATACAATAACCTACCTGACAAAACAAGACAACCGAATAATATTAACAAATACAAAATTCTGATCAAACAATGGATCATCGAAAAAGGTCATGCAATAATTAGTCACCTCACCCAAATATAATTATTTTATACCATTATTGTTACCACTACCTACCAACATGAAAATTTTTGTCAAATATTTTGTATTTTACTTAATATTTAAAAATTATTTGTAAACTAGTCTGTCTCGACACAGGATTTCTTAGCAATCTTCGGTGATCACTTTTGGGACCCACCTTGCCCAGACCTTGTGGTGTTCCAAATAGTAAAATGCTTTTCATTTACTCGCAAATAACACTGGTAAACAAAATTTTGTAACAAGAAAGGTGTTTACTTTTTTTTTATTATAGACCTACCTTCATTCGAACACCATATTTATTTTGATTTGATCAGGTCTCGTTATTGTGTTACAGCTACAGCTATTACCCTATTAACGTCATTAGTAAGTAAGTCATATAAACAGTATTTTGGTATACCATTAGGTGAGGGTTCTAACATGAAAGAATCATAAGAAACTATAAAATTTATCTTAGAAAAAATTCAATACAATAAACACAACTGAAAGTTTGTGAAGATTTTAATGTCTTTGCCATAAATTAAGGATTACAATTAGGGTATACAAAATACTGTTGTTTTATTTGCGAGTGGGGCAGGTAAGGCTGGCTAAAAAGGGAATCTCTTAACTCCATTGCAAATTTTTTCTTAAATTCTCATTAGTGCAATCGGGCAATAAATTTTTACCACCTTTTCACATAATACATGGACTCATGAAAAACTTCATGAAGGGATAGGAGTGGTGATGGCTTTTTATATTTGAAAGAGAAATTTCCTTAACTCAGTAATGCAAACATTAAAGAAGGCGAGTTTATTGAAACTCAAATCAGATAGTTGAACAAAGATGAAATATTTAAAGAAAGGCTTAGTGATTTGGAAAAATCAGCTTGGCTTTCATGAAAGTGACTTTAAATTTTCTCAGAAATCACCGATCAAGTGACTATATTAGTATTGCCGCGGAGCTGTTATTCATTTTAAGACCTTGGACTGTAATAATATTTCATTGAAAATACATTTTCTAGATTCAAATTTAGATTTCTTCCCTGAAAATTTGAGCGCTTTCAGCGATGAACACGGTGAAAGATTCCGTCAAGACATTTCTACGATAGAAAAATGATATCAGGGCAAGTGGAGTAAACATCCCTGAAGCAACATACAGAAGAAAAACATCATAAAGTTACACTGACATTAAGATTGCAATATAACGAAGTAGCTTCATTTTGTTGATAAAAACTGAAATTATCCGAAATACATTAAAATGAAATAACGAAAAAACTATTCGTATTAAAGACATTCTAATTTTATTTCTATTATCCTTATCCTTGTTCTAAATATAACTACATACATTTATTCATGTTACAAACAAAAAGTGTTTTTTTGTTGATCAGTGTAATTGTCCAAGTGGCCTCTAAAATCATGAAACATTAAAATCTTAAATGGCCAATATCTTAGAATTTAAAACAAAAATAAATAAAGTAGCTCACATCTGTACTAGATATTTGATATACCTTTTTATTACATAAATTATTTTTCAGTTTGCTTGGGTATTTTGATCTCAAATCCAAAATTAATATTTGGATGAAATTGGCCGAAAAGGGCAGCGCTAACGTTCCTCTTTATTACTGCGATAGATTGTACTAAGACAATCATTGAATCCGAAAACAATTTAGAAGAAGGGCCCATCTAGCCGTTTTTTATAGAAGCCTCCTAGGCTTTATGCGCCTTTAACCGGATACGCTGGGTATTTAAGGGTTGAGATTCGATCCATCATTGTCACCCGATACATCCCTCTGGCTTACCCCTGTGAAGGGGGTGGTTTATGGCGAAGGGGGAGGTATAGAAGAATTCCCTCATTATAATACGCTGGTGTAAGTTACATCGAAAAAAAACTATCTCGCGGTTTTCGGGTCTACTGTGAAAAATTTAGAAATTCAGTATAAAATATTATTACTTTTAAAATTTGAGGTCCCATGTTTACATATGTTATCGTTACTTTTTTATATGGCGTTAACGGACGTACTTAACTTTCTATATATTAAATGATTCCTGAGATTATTTGATATAAAAAAATGTAAATGAAAATTTTGTCTCCGGTGACATTTTTAACGTGATTTTTTTTCAACTCAAATCATAAAACTTTAGTTTTCTATAATAAACCGGCCCCGAAACCCACCTGCCTTTTTATAAAGAATTTCTGTGGCGGGCGGGCGGCCTTCGGGGCCGATTTGTTATACAAATCTAAAGTTTTATCCTAAGATCAATGTTCTATACTTGAGCTACAGAACAAGAGGCAGGTCAATGCCTACACGAGATTTCGAAAAACTACCCCTTCCGCTGTTCCCATCCCTTAAATCAGAACTTTGATACTTTTTGATAAGAAATTGAAAATCCTTGATGTTGAAAGTAAGAGGAAAATTACTGTCTATATCGGATTTCGAAAAACTCTGCGTAAAACCTTGGCAATATCGGGGACTTCAGCTAGTATAATTTAAATGAAAAATAAACTAAACGACGCGTACCATAGTATAAATTTAATTTGTCATACTCACCGAATGGAACGGTTGCGTGACTTTTTATCCCGCGACCAAATATCCCCCGACAAAATATCCCCGACAAAATATTCTACGAACAAAACCTAACCTAACCCAACAAAACCCAAACTAACCTAACTAACCTAACCTAACCTAACCCCAACAAAACCCAAACTAACCTAACTAACCCAACCCAACTAACCTAACCTAACCTAACCTAACACCTAACCCAACAAAACCTTTCCGCGCGAAATTTAATATTTAAATCGAAACTGTAAGTTTCTTGCTCTGTCTCCATCCTTCCTTGTCAAGGGATGTTGTGTCCGTAAGATATTTTGTCTTTGGGATATTATATCAAGGGATATTTTGTAGGAAGATATTTTGTCAGAGATATTTTTTCGCGGGATGAAAACGCGCGGTACCGTATGGAATGAGCATGATTGGAAGAAATCCAACTGGCTCAGCGGAAGCTTGTTTGATGACACGAGTTTCTCTCTTGACAGTGCCTTATCTTTAGAAAAACATCAACCGGAGAAAATAAAACTTCAGTTTAATAGCAAAAATTCATTCAAGACAATCGGATTGGCGAAATAGGCTGGCAATAAGCCACCGGAAAAGTGAAAAAACAGCTAGCTACCTCTGATGTAGTGAGAAGAAAAGTTGACATACACACTTGCCAAACATGGCAATAAAACTAATTATTATTGTTTCGAAAATTTGCATACATTACAAAAATGATTGAATACCTACATAAAGAAATACCTTATCTTCTTCTTCCTTGCACTGTCCCAACTCATTGCCGAGGTAGGCAGTTGGGATCGGCTCTTCTAGTTTTAAGGCTATAACTTCTTCGGTTCTGGGTATTGCTTTCATCCAGGCCGTTTCTCTGTAAAATTTTGGAGCATTGAGTCATCCAGGAGTTCTTTGGTATTCCTCTGAATGACTATCGATGAAGCTCCATAGACATTGCCTGCTTTACTGTGTGGTCTGATGGTCCCCGTCTTACGTGCCCATAGCATCTCAACTGTCGTTCCTACAACTTACTGTTTATTTCCGTGACACCTAGGCTACCACGAATGATAGCATGGGTGTATATAAAGAAATACCTTATAAGCTCTTTATTTTACAAGCTATGCAGACATCTATGTATTTTTTCGATTAATGGGAGATATTATTTCAAAAACAAAATGATGTCCTTTTGGAATTTTTCCCATTAGCTGTAAAATGTACATATTTACATCAGCAATATCAAAGATATTTTTACCACCCGGATCCATAAGCTTGTTTTCAAGCTACCTACAATATTGCCAGACATGTGTAATTTTATTTTATTTTATTTATTTATTAATATTTCAACGCTCTGTTGGGCTTTTACATGATAAGTTTATAATACAGAGACACAGTTTAAATAAAAAAGATGAACTTGAAGAAGTAAACATCACATGAATGGTAGGTATAAAGATAAATTTTGGTAAAAATAATGCATTACAATACAAGAGAAAGTTTTAAAGTTGCAGATGGCATAGAATAATATAGTGTATGTTAGTAATTACAAAATTTATATAAAAACAATTCTTGGCAAATCAAATATCACAGTACATAAAAATAAAAACGCTTCAGGTTTTTACATTGTAGATAAATATAAAAATCCACAAATATATGCAATATGCTATGCGATTCTCCTTAAATTTCAAAATATACTACACAAAAATATCATTCTGGTATTTCTTAAATAATGGTAAACTTGTATTAAATACGTCGATATTTGAGTTGAATTTGTTTCCAATTATGTGGAAATCGAGGAATAGGTGCATGTCTTTGATTATATAATATATAATCAAAAGTGCATACCTATATGAGGTTTTTGGTTCCAGAATTATTGTTGCCGAATACTATGTTTTGCCTTGTCGCTAATGACGCATGAGCTTGTTTTCAAGCTATCTAAAATACCTAACTGATTTATTAAACAGTTGCGGTTTTCTTTAAAGTGCGTTTGTGCAGTGAACTCATTTAAAAACATGAGGAAATAATACAAAATTGTTTTATAATTTTACCAAACTTTAGATAGATTCGCTTCAGAGGGGTGGATATTTACCGGCCACTACAAAATGAAATGTTATTCATCCAGGGTAGGTACCTACTTATTTCGGTAGTATTTGCAAATATGATGAAAAAAGCAAAAACATTGTCGGAATTTTGTAAGGAAATGCGCCGGTACCTACCGGAATGGATAGTTACACAATTATTTAGGTTTTAATGCAATTTAATTTACTAAGGTAATGTTGTTTCCACGATACTGAATAATTTAACAATTTTTTAAAGTTCATTTTCACGTTCTGTGTAAGTTCTATTTTTTTTATCGGTAAATTCCAGTTGCATCATAAAACAAAAATAATTACAGAACTTGAATATAATTTGAACAAAACTTTTACAGAACGTGAAAATTGACTTGAAAAATTGAAGAATTTTTAATTTTGTGAAACAACCCAGCCTAAATATGTTTCATTTTTTTACGTATGTGTTTTACCGCTTTAAAATAAGCGCTATGTGAATTTAATACTTAAAAAAATACACCCATTCAATTTCAAGTAATTAATAACTCGGTATCATCCGACGATATTGCATATGTATTAGTTTTCTAATTTTACAATGAAACTACTTGAAATTGAATGGGTGTATTTTTTTAAGTATTAAATTCACATAGCGCTTATTTTAAAGCAGTTAAACTACTGGCGAGTTCTGGCATTATAAAATTTGTATAAAAATGTACGTACGCTCATAACTTCCGAACGACTGCAACAAATTGAAAAATTCTTTTTTTGTTCAAATATCGTGTTAAAAATGCACTCGTTCAAATGATATTCGTCTCGTATCTATTGCGCAAGAGCGAGTCCGAAATAAATCCCAAATTCCATAGGTGCGTTATGAATATCAGCACCTATGGGCTTGCAGTCATATGTATATATCTTAAGTTTATTTAAAATGTACTAGTGGGGCCTGACAAACTTAAGGATTCCGCTAGCTGCCTTAGTGCGCAGCGCCTCGCGCCTGTGAGATTTGTGAACGACAAATTTGGGCGAAATTGCAGAGTGAAAGATACTCTCAGTATCACCCTGGTGTAAGAACACCATTCAGAATTGAAATGTTGCTTGAAATGGCTTTATCCATGTTAGGTGACTAGATCGGTAATAGCTAGGTACTTCCCTTTCTTACTCTTTCCCATCTCCTTCCCCTCCCCACTACCTTCGGCCTCTCATCATACCCCAAGTAGGGATACCATAGTTTCACTAGATCCAAGCAGTCGGAAACCTACTTACTAATAAAAAAAATCAGAGTGTGTATGTAATTCACACGCGGTAGAAGTGAAACTAGAAAATCGTTAGATGTCGCTTTATTTTCTTTTGCCAGTTTATTTTAAAGTGGTTTGAAGATTGGATATTGATTTACAAAAACAAAAAGATTATATAATGATTTAAAAAAAAATGTTTTTTTTTGGATTCCGTAGGATTCGAACCTTCGTTCGCTGGATTTATCTGGCCGTTGAGATTTGCGACACATTATACCACTGCGCCACAGGGAGAGCTCGCGCGAAGTTGTGAATTTACCGCATTATATTAAAATCGAGGACCAGTCGTGGTGACGCATTTCTGTTTCATCCAAATTTTAAATCACTAACGGCGTTAAATAAGTTTCACTTAAAAAATATAACTCTATATATTTATGATTTTGAAAACAATTGGATTGTAAGGGAGAATTAATCTTGGGATGGACAAGAGGTGAAGTGGCGTAATTGGGAACGCAATCATATTCTTCACAAAGCAAAAGCAATTTGGACTTGAAGAACTATGAAGATCGATGGGTCCATTAAAATAACCTTTCGTAACTTACCGAATGTTGTACGCCATTTGAAACCAATGGCGGTTCGTGGCCTATCTCACTTAGAGTTCACAGAGATTAAAAGGGGGAAAATACTACATCAGATGCCTACCTATATGAAAAAATCATATGTCGTATAAATCCATCCCTCCTATTGCTATACAAGAAGATGGGACGAGAGAGGTAAAAGCTCTCCCTCACACTGTCTCTCCTGATCCGCTACGCAATAAGTGTTCAAACGCATGTGCCGCCAAGACCTAGACAAACCTCAGCCAATGAACCCGGGCACCCTTGCTAAGTCACCACCAATATAATCGAAAGATTTTGATTGATGGAGGGCCTGACAGAAAAATTAAGCCCACGACACCGGAATTGTAACTCGGCTCATTTTTCAACTCTGCCACTCGCCGCGCCGGTCGAAAAATAAACTATTAAACACAATTTAAAAATACTGCCATTTATGTATGTCAAGTTTCAAGCATATTGCTAAAAACAAACAATTAAAATGATAGGAATTCTTGATTGTGCACTAATGAAATATAAGCGGTGTTTTGTACTAACCATGCAAATTCGTTTAGCTAAATAATCAAGCTTTTAGTATGGAGAGAAGTATCACCCAATTTCCCTTTGTATACGACAAGAGGTGGGGAGTGGTGGTATATCAGGCAACCCCCGCGTCTCACCTGGGGGATGAAGAATGGAACAATCCAAAAGGGTTAATTACCGCCTCACAACAACCCCATTTACAAAAATCACCCGTAAATAGCCCGGGCGCTTCTACAGAGAACTCTATGTTAGAACCTCCTGCCCTTCATTAGCGACTGAATTCTTGGAACTTCTAAACGAATTTTAAGATTCAATCGACCATCTAAATTGTAGAATACAATTTTTATTTGTTTTAATTTTTATTGTATTTAATTCGTAGAACTCCATTAATTTATTGTATAATAGCTGACACGACGAACTTCGTACAGCCTCAGAATCAATAATTGCTGTGTTAACTTATTAGCTCAATTAAATTAAGTGTTTTTATTAATTTTAAGAATTACACAATGAAACCATTATCGAAGCTAAACTGCCTGTGTTTTGTTTTGTTAGTATCAAAGATGGCGTTGTGTACGGATATACATTTTTTGTGATTTTCTTACTTTTTTACTTACTTACGGCAATTGCGTTTCATTTTCTTTACACGTGTGAGGGATATTTATTATAATTATTGTATTTTTCCTTTGGAGAGGTGCAGACATACGTTCACCGTTTGTCTCATTTTCGACTACTGACATTTAGTGTGTAAGAAAGAGGAGCAGTATTATATGTTTAAGAACAAAAGCAAAACAATCGGCGATTGACATTTGACGTTTTTGAATTTTTGGAATTCCACTCACTATTCAATATTATATTTATCACAATATTGCTGCAGCTCTTTCAAAAGATGAAAATTCGAACCATAAAAAATGTACGAGGAAAAGAATTTTGTTCATAATTTTTTTTTCGTTAATTTTTCCGATGTTTTAATAGCTATTCTGCTATTCGGGGCGGAGACAAATCCAACGAACCAAAGATCTTAAAAATCGGTTCAGCCGTTCTTGAGTTATACATGATGTAACGATCCCGACTTTGTTTTGTATACCTATTATGATTTAAATTTGGCAAAATCAATTTTAATAGAATTACTACGTTCTGCAAGTATTTTGGTTTTTTTAAGTGAATCTTCTTTAGCACCGTTGTGATTTGAAACTCGATGATACGGAAACGAGCGACACTAAAAAGAGCCAAACACATATTTACATCGTAATAAATGAGATAGTAATTAAATATTGATTTAATTCACGGATAACGGTTCCAATAAAAACGAAAAATCCACAGTCCCACGAAAGTCTTCTTTGGTGTAGTGATATAAAGCGCCTAACGGACCTCAGCGATCAGACAGTTAGCGGATCAACGATTGAATTCTACGAAATCAAAAAAAAGATAAACCAAACCAAATGTTTAGGAAAAGGTGCAGTAGAATTCTAGTGCAGTGCTTCGAACCTCCCACTACTGTCTACTTTAGTTTTCTGAAGGTTTCACTTCTACCGCCTGTGAATTGCACACTCTGATTATTCTTATTATTGTGACAGATGTTTTGGCGTTCAAGGCCAATTTATCAAACTGTGGTTATGCCACAAATTTTTATTATAAAATTGTAGATCTTTCAGAAAACTGAACAATTTTTGTAAATTTCCTTTATAACAGAATTTAATTTTTCAGAAAAATCCCTTTAAAATGCACTTCGTAAAGGACAAAATCCTAGAAATATTTCGACGACGCAGATCAAATTAGAAAAAAACGGAAAAAAAAATATTTTTCCGATTTCTTAACCTTTACATCATTTTAAATTTCCGCCATCGATTTGTATGATGTTTAGTAGCTTATTAATATTTTCGGTAAAACCGACTTACATCGAAAATCAAGTGTGTAAAAAATGTTAAAATTAATAATAACATTATTAAATTTATCACTGAAGAAGAAGATAAAACTAATAAATCTAAACGAAACATTTAACCGAACAATACACAGAAAATTAAAAAGATAACATTTTCGACTGTCGATCTCTTCTTACATCTCTAATTTCAACAAAAGTCTCTAGTTGAATAGAGTCAACAAAAAAATGTTATCTATTTATACAAATAAGCATTGCTATCCCACTTAATAAATAAATCGTTTCTCCCCTCGCCCCTCTCCAATCTCCCGCTTCCCCCATCCAGCGAACCCCCCTGCCGAGTTCTCCTCCCCCCTCCCGCATTCCATACATTCAGTCCTGGTACTTTCAGTTTTCAAACAGCTCGCGTGCCACCAATTGCAATTTTTTTATACAAATTTCACAATGCCAAAGCTCACTATTATATATAGAAACCATCGCAGGCATGCACACATCAAATCCCCAAAGTTTCATCGCAATCGGATGAATGGCTTTAGTAACGCATAATTTCATGATGTCAGAACTCACTATTGTATATAGAAACCATCGCTGGCACGGGCACATCAAATCCTCAAAGTTTCGTCGCAATCGGATAAATGGTTTAGCATTTTGCGTACGTGATCTTCGAAAAAAGAGGAAGGTCACAGTTTACGTGAGATTTCGAAAAATTATTCCGGTTTTCTTTTTTACGCCGTAAAGCTGGATGTTAATACTTCTTAATGAAAATATGCCCACCTGGCGTTCAAAATAAGAGGAACATTACTGTATAATTATTTTTTCGAAAAAACCTGTATAAAGCCCGCGCAACGGAGAGGACTGCAGAAAGTTTTTAAATAATAATATAGCAGGGAAAATAGGAAAACGAGCATTAAAAATTTTTTACTTGAAGTTTTGAGGTAATATATTAAAACAATTTTTATATTTCTTCTACTTAATTAATTTCTGATCGTAACCGGTTTCAGCTTATTAAGGCCACCTTCAGATTTGAACAACGGTTCCTTAAACTATGGTTTATACATATAACATTTGGAGGAGGGGGTTAACAAAGTTGGTACAAGGATTTTATTCAAATTTTATGGATTTCCCCATATTCTCGCAATCCGAAGATCGCGGGATCGATCCCGGCGAGAGCAAAAAAATTAATTCATTTAAATATGATGCCTAGCATATTTGCGGCACGTTCCAGAGTGGAAGATACTCTCAGTGTCACCCTGGTGTAATCCATGGAATCGTTGCTTGAAATGGCGTTAGCCGTGTTTGGTGACCAGATCAGAATAGCCAGGTACTTCCCCACCTTCCTCTTCGTCTCCTCCCCCTCCCCACTACCTTCAGCCTCACAACATACCCCAATGGGGATGCTATAGTCTCACTGGCTCCAGACGGGAGCAGCTGAGACTATTGTGATGTATTAATCCTATAATAAAAATTTTAAAAAAAACACCCTTGTTAAGTCCCCTCCCCTAAAATGTTTTGTTTATAAACCATAGTAGAAGGAATAGCTGTTCCAGTCTGAAAATAGCCTTAATAGGCTGAAACCGATTACGGTCAGACATAAATTAAGTGGAAAAAAGTTTAAAACTGTTTAATATATTATTATTATGGAATTCCACAACGAATTGTCGGTATCATAAACAGAAACATGTTAAGAAGTAAGATAAGGGATTTTTAAACCCTTTTTTGAAGGGTTACATTACAAACCTTGGTATGAAGTAAGTGCCAACTTCCTTTGAAAGAGGTTTAAATTGAAGCCTAAGCATTATTCGAAGTTGAGAAAGTCTTATAACAAATCTTAATTAATATATAAAACAAAGTCGGGTTAGTTACACCATTTATAACTCAAGAACGGCTGGACTGATTTTTATGATCTTTGATTTGTCGGATTTGTCTCCGCCCCGAATATCAGAGTAGCTATTAAAACATCGGAAAAATTCACAAAAGAAATTTCTTTCCCTCATACATTTTATATGGAACGAATTCTCATATTTTGAAAGAGTTGCAGGAATATTATGATATCTATAATATTGAGTAGTGAGTGAATTCTAAAAAATTCAAAAACGGCAAATGTCAATCCGCTGATAGTTTTGCTTTTGTTCTTAAACATTTTAATGCTGCCCCTCTTTCTTACACAATGAATGTCAACAGTCAAAAATATTACAAACGCGTATCTGCACCCCTCCAAAGTAAAAATACAGTAATTATAATAAATCTCCCTCACACGTATAAAGAAAATGAAACGCAATTCCAATAAGTAAGTGGGAAAGTAAGAAAATCACAAAAAGTATAAATCCGTACATAACGCCATCTCTGATAGTGACAAAAACAAAACACGGACAGTTGCGCATCGATAATTGCTTCATTGTGTAATTTTTGACTTGATTAAAAAAAACTGAATTTAATTCAGCCAATAAGTTAACACAAGAGTTATTGATTCTGAGGCGGTACGAAGTTCTCCAGGTCAGCTAGTCATTGAATAAAATCAAATTAAATTTCTTTTCCCTGTCCGTGCAGTATGCAACGTAGCTTTATTTTCAAGAAAGAGAACAATTTGAAAAGACAAATTTCTACCGCTTCCAGAGGAACAGCTGAGGGCTGACTTATTATAAATATTGGTCTCGTAATACGATCCGTAATCTCCCGGGAACGGGTATTATTTTTATAATGCGTTCTTGCCGTAATAACATCTCGGTTCGAGCTTCGAGATCCTCTCCGCCTTACATTATATTATACTAGCTGGTACCCGGCATGCGTTGCTATGCCATTTAATAATAATGGTTTCTCCCTGCGTGTCCTTTCCCATTCGTCCCGTTACCCTTCCGCCTCCCCTTCCTCTCCCGCGTCCCCTTCCCCTCTCGCGTTCCCACTCCGCCTCCTCCACGTTCCCTCTCCCCACTCCACTCCCCCCCTTCCCCCGTCCCGCGAATCCCCCTTCCGAGCTCCCCTCCCCCCTCCCTGGTTTCCTCCCCCTCCCTGGTCCCCTCCCCCCTCCCGCGATCCCCCTACCCGAGTTCCCCTCCCCCCTCCCGCATTCCATGCATTCAGTCCCGGTACATTCAGTATTCAAACAGCTCGCGTGCCACCTATTGCAATTTTTTATACAAATTTAAAAATGCCAGAGCTCACCAGTTTTATACAAACCTTGTCCTGACAATAACGAACACAAAAAAAATTTATTCAATTTGGTGCAGTGGTTCGGAAGTTATGCGCGTACATACATATCTGGAGACCAGATCTGAATAACCAGGTACTCCTCCACCTTCCTCTCCTCCCCATCTCCTTCCCCTCTCCACTCCCTTTAAGAGGCCGTTCTCCGAATTTCTACCGATTTCTTGCAAACCTCCCTTAAAAAATTGAAGTTTTTAAGCTCTTAAAAAAATATATCTATGTTATTCTTGAAGATATCTAGACATCATATAAAATTCCCTCGATAGAAAAAAATCGCAAAGTATGCTCCAAAAATTATTATAAACACGTTTGTTTCGGTTATTTTACAAGTTATATGAATGAAAAAATTCACAGCATTTCTTTAAATAAAATTAAAGACAATTACCGCGAGATTTTTGCTCTTTTTTTAATGAGTCGTGTTTTATTAAAGATTTTTGCATCAATTTTATCGCTGTAAATGTTAGCGCGCTCTTCTAACATTCGTAATTTCATATCTCTCCATCTTCTTCTTTTTGGGGCCGGGAACGGAGCCTTAACCTCACAATATACCCCAATTGGGGATGCCAAAATCTCACTCAATGCAACTATTCACATAAAAAAAATATTTTATGTAGGTAATTTTTTTTTATTTTTATATTAGCTCCACACAGAAGGCCCTGAGGAAAATAATTTCCCTCAGAGCCTATGTCATCTTAGGGGATACTTTGGGGAGGGTTTTGTAAGGAAAGGAAGTAGAGGAAGTTCTGGGAAGGAGATATGTATGAGGGGTGGGTAGGAATCCGGGGGTCAGTGTGTCCAGGAGTGACGGACGTATGAATCCATTCCTCCAACTGCGGTGCATGACGATGGGTCGAGGAATTCTGGTTGAAGAGGTCAAAAGACCTCCCTCAACCAGTCTCTCTCAATCCGGCCTGCCACGCAGCATGTGAGCAGACGCATCGGTCCACCAAGACCTGGACAAACCTCACCCCATGAACCTAATAAGTAATTGATCACCAATCAACGCAATATGTTTTCGATAGGTACTTATTTTTCAATATTTCTTTATCTATTCTTATATTTGTTCAAATTCACTATACGTTTATCCTGACAAAGAAACCATTCGTTTTGAAACAAATTCATTATTTTGGTAAAATGGTGGTACATGCAAAGTTACTTATTTTCATGTATCATGGTTTCGTTCACTGTATCAGGAAGATACCTACCAAGAGCTACCTACATCAGATGTAAGTAGTCATAACGAACCAAAATATTATTCATTTAAAAACTTTTCTTGCAGCTCCGAGCGAAATATTAAAAACCTTCATCACAAACAAGAACCATCTCCCCCACAACCATATAATACATTGCAAGCCTTCTCGTCTACAATAGCTCCCTCTTTTCTCATCTATCACAACGCGCTCCTTTCAAGCCTTATTTTTCTTCAAATTATAAGGCAACAGATCTGAACTATTATTTTCCCTGTTTTTCCCACGAAAAAGAAAAATCTTATCTCACCCTAAGAAACTTTCATTAAGTTACCATCTCAGGCAATTCTTTTGTTGACGATCTACGATTTTTTAAACCAAAAACAACCTTTCCCCTCTAGAAGGCATAAATTATATAAATGACTAGCAAAAACACGTGAAAAATTTTGGAATATTATAATTGTAAGATTTGTGAAGCCCACCGATAATGAAACACATCAGAACAAAGACAATTGCTGCAGAATTCACAAAAATATTCTAATTTATACATTATCGCTGGTCTGAATCTGAAATATTTTGTATTCGCGTAAAGTAAATTCATCAGTCAATTTTTGGGGAATTATGCCCAGTGAGTTTGGAGTTATTTAGACACCCAGGCTCACATATTATGATTCAAGTAGTGAATTGTTCATTTGAGGAACAAGAAAATGAACGCGCCGTTGTACTGCATTATTGACGTTTGTTGAGTTTGTGTTTATTTTAATTGGATTAACAAAGTCTGTGACTAGACTAAATTATTGCTTTTAACGTGTGTTTATTGTTGACACTTGAATTTTTAACTTCACTAGGAAAAGCTTTAAACATCTCAGCCATCTCGGATTTCAGCAATGTCAAATTCTTAAGAAATCTCGTGAAGTCAGCGTGGTCAAATCACCGATGGTAGTTTATTAAGATCGCTGGCCACAAGCTTTAGAAATTAGTCCGGATCTGTTCTGTCATTATCTTGATGATGCCTTGTAATGTTTTAGCTATTCTACCGTCACCTTTCCTTGTGGTACGGGGTGTGGGGAGTGCGTGAGCGTCTACCACGAGCATTGACATATTACATTTCGACCTCTTGGAAATCAGTAGAGCATGTTTTTAAGATGCTTACATCGTCTAAAACAGTGATAGCAACTATTTCAACGGGAGGTTCAATTCATTCATTTTAAACTTATTTTGGGGATAGTGTACATATTGCAGTCGGTGGTGTTAAACCTTTTTATATTTTCCAAACCTGTATTTTTTAATAAAACAATTACCGAAAAAACAAAGCGAAAATGTTCGTCTCCAAGACCAAACCAAACAAATTGTCAATTTTATTATGCTGAAATATGAAAAACATCATTAATTTTCTGCTGTCATTTACATATGTTCAGAAACATAATTTTGGAAGCGTACCTACCCACTCTTATAAAACGGAATCCATCCAAAATATTGAGACAAAAGTTTTCCGCTGAACCCATTTACAAAATAAAATATTTTTTAGGGCTAATTTAAAAAATATATAATTTTCTTAGGGGGGTGCAGTCATACGTTCACCGTTTGTCTCATTTTCGACTGTTGTTATTTATTTATTTATTTAACCACATAAAAAGGCTTTTACATTACATTACAAAGGAGGAAAATAAGATGAATGAGATAAAAATAATATATAAGATTTACAGTTTTTTTGTTGTTGTTTTTTTTTGGTAAACTTAACAAAACTCGAGAAATATAAAAAGAAAAATAAAAAAAGAAATGTAAAGAAAGAAAAGTTAAAGAAGTGTAATCGTGTAGATAATAATTATAAGAACAGAGAACATTCTATATAAACAGAATGATAATATGTTAAGAAAGGTAACTTGATAGCAATAATAGTGAAAAATTATCAACATCATATACTATTCGTAAGTTAGCATTGTTATTTGCAAATCATTCCACAGCCGGGCTGTTGAACTCAAGAACGAGGCGTAGAAACGACCCGTTCTCATGTGACTTATGTCAACCGTGTACATATGTTGGGATCGTAATTGGCGTGCTTCCCGACTATTCACCGGTGCCGAGGGGATCAATGACGCTAGTTCCTCAGAGCATCTTGCATTGTAATACCGGTAGAACAAGGACAGCAATTCCACCTGACGCCTGTGCTCTAAAGATTGCAATCCGTCTGTTAAGATGGGAGAATCTATTGCCCGTTTCTGTAATAGGTTTTTGTAAAAGTATTTTGGGGCTTCAAACCAGAGGTGGCTGCCAAATTACACCTTGGGGCGCATTTGACGACAATGTTACCTTTGAATTTCTGCCAAGCATTCCAAACCTTGGACTAGTGACAATTTTGATCAGAATGTTCTTGTTCTTGATTCCACGAATTTATTCGTTAGAAACTTCTATAAGTCAATTAGTCATTAGCTTCTGAGAACATTGAAACTTGAGCAATCAATTTCAGTCAACATTGTTGATTATCCCACAAGAAAAATACGAAGAAGAGCCGTCTTCTTTTTAAAATAACTTCTTAGAAAAAAAATGGGCTTTTGGATGAATTTTGAGGTGTCAAGTGATCAAACCATATTATGTGATCTATATCAAACTATATACAAACCAGATTTTAAAGTGTCAAGTGATCAAATAGAGCAACCACAGTATACAAATAGAGGCGATTGTTGTACTCGTTACATTTTCTTAATATGAATATCGCATAAGACTTTCAACTCTAAATTAAACTTTATATACTATGTTAGCACAGTGAAAAATAAAGGAATTAAAATGCTTGGTAAATTCAAGAGGTTCTTGGAATATTTTAACTTTAAAAAATTTGAATACATCCTTGATACGTAGTCGAGCCGAATATATCTTCTCGGTCTGGTCCCCCCATTTTAAAATACAAAAATATAATCGAAAAAAATCAACATAAATTCTTGACACATACATTTTAAACTCGGTATTCCCATTGAAAACAAACTATAATTACTTGATGAAAGAATTAAATTTATTAAGGCTCTCAGATCGAAGACTTATATCCGACTTAATATTTATGTTCAAAATTATAAATGGTAGAATAAACAGATCTGATTTTATTAACTCTGGAGTGGTCGCGTGGATTACATATGTAATCCACTCACGCAATATTAAAGATTCCTCAAAAACGGGTGGTGCAAATCATTTAATCTTCCTGGTACTGTTGAATAACACACCGACGCGTTCAGCTCAGCGCTGGTGTCGATGGTCTCTTGTTCCAAAATCTTGATTAAATGCAACAAAACCAGGACTAAGTATATGAAACACTCGCTTGTACCTAGTATGCATGAAGTTAGTAATATGAAGTAATAATAAAGTAATATGTATCTTTATTGAACAGAAATTTAAAGATTTATAACTACAAAAAAAAGTACATCTTATAGTATTTTAAAAGTTGCATAAGTACAAAAGTTAATAGAAGAAACAAAATATGCATATAAACAGTAGGTACTTAAATAATAGAGATTTATAATTATAAATGTAGGTTTCTCGTAACCTGCCTCACTAGGCTAGCCTGTGTTGAGGTAGTAATTTTATAACAATTTATAATACTGTGAAAATACCTACACTTATATTAGATTATAATCACACAATAGATTGGTTGCATTGATAATAAAAATAACATTGGTACAATAATAGCAGCATTGTTCATTACTAATTTCGAATTTGGGTGAGTGCACCGGTAAATGCTCCATCATTATTTTTTATCCAAATTTTTATGTTTTTTTTTTAATTTTTTTGTGAATCACATTTTTTTATACTAATTGGATGAATGTTGTAAAGTTTTGTTGCAAGGTATATGAAACTTCGTTGAGCAAAAGTAGTAGAGTTAAGGGAATTTGTAGTAGATCTTTGTTATTGTTTCGAGTACAGCGAGTATTTAATCTTTTTTCATAGTATTTATGTATAGTTGTGTATAGATGAGTGAGGATTGTTTTTGCATATATCTGCCGAACATATGTATATAAACGCAGATGTGGCAGATCTATTTAACTGCATGGAAAGTAGCTGCAGGAGGGCGATGCTATCAAATATTTTCAATCAATATTAATTTTATTTGTATACTATAGAATTTTGTATGTAAGTGTATCTCTGGTTTCATACTCTTTTTTATTTAACTATGATTTTATGACATGTAATCAGTGTTTGTGGTGTATTTATACCGTTGATATTAAATAAATAAGAATTCCAACTGTTGCCAACAACCTGGAGCCGAGCGAGCCTGGAGTGGACAATGAAGTACTAGCACCTATCTGGATGTATGGCAGTGAAGCATGAAACTGGCAGAGGAAAGATGAAAGAAGACGATGTAGTACTGTAGAAATGAGATCCCTAAGGGGGTACGTGTGGTAAAACAATGTGTGATCGTCTGAGAAATGTGATGATCCGCAAATAATGCAAGGCTGGTGTAAGCGTATTGAGTAAGATTAAGAAAGGACGGCTCAGATCGTTTGGGCATGAATAGCGAATGAACGAAGAAAGGAGTGTAAGAAGAATATATGACGCAAATATGAATGGTAGAATAAGTCGACACGGCACGATCAAGTGAATCAGATTCTTGAGTCGGGCGATATTTGAGACGATTTGTAAATGTGGCATTTATATTGAATTATTTGCCGGGTATTAGATAAGCCGCCATAGCTCAGTGGTCAAGAGCACCTGACCGGCAATCAGAAGGACACGGGTTCAAGTCCCGTTGGCGGCAAGTATCTTTTCTCGGAAGATTTTTTCAATGTAGATGAGTGTTTCAGGCTGATAATTATTGCTTATAATAATTTTAATGAATAATGTTGTATTGATACCTTCTAACGTCCCTTAATATTCGTCCATACCACATAGCGACACTACAGCAGGGTTTCACCAAATATATTACCATCCATTAAATACAGAATTTATTATTCCCTGTATTTATGTTATAAACAGTATCGTCTCGGCTTTCTGAGTTATGAAAAGTGTATTCAACAACAGTCTCACGCGCCGAAACGCTGAAGGACGAAGCACTTTGAAACCTAATCGCACCAGATATAAATAGACCCGAGGTTCTAGCGTCCCCTTGTAACGAGCCTTACGGGGCGTAAAAATACACAGCGAAACCCGCTTAAATCGAAGGGTACGATAAAACGACAGAAATAGCCCCATTTTGCGAACAAAAGGGTTAATAAAATTAATATTTATTATATTGTCATAACAGGTATCTTGTGTTTGTTATATTGTCATAAAGGGAATATTGTGTTTAATTTTCTTATTTTTTTACAGGAGACTCTGGGGAACATAAGTTTTCTCAGTGTCTTTGGGGTGCTACGTGGAGAGTATTTTTAAGGAAAGGATGAAGAGAAAGTTCTGGGAAGGAAAAAGTATGAGCGGTTCGGGTTAGCATAGCATTCCCACCCGACCATTCTAATGAGCGTAATACACGAGCCCGATTTTCAGCCCGATTCCAATTAGAGACAAAAGTCAACATTTCTCGATTTACGCGATCGCTATTTTCACCTCTATTTTCATATCTAGGACTTCAATTGTCATCACTGCAAACAACACATAAACCATACTGTTTGTTGTGATGCCTACTGAAATCGTAGGTATGAAAATAGAGTTGAAAACAGCGATCGCGTAAAGCGAAAAATGTTGACTTTTGTCTCTAACTGGAATCGGGCTTAAAATCGGGCTCGTGTATTACGCTCATAAGATTGCAAATACATCTGTTAAGTTAGAAGAATCTATCATACGGACCGCCCGTTTTTGCACAGAGTCGAGGGTGCTTTTCTGGTATTTTGGATGCCATGATATGCCAAATTCAACCGTTAGCAGTTACTTTTAAAGTATCTGCAGGCCCTGTACGCTGTACGGTACTCACAGTTTTTTAAGAGGCTAACTTAACTCTGGCTTCGATGGAGTCCCCATACCTGAGCTGGCCACTTATAGTTACACCAAGCATATCAATGGAAGGCTTCGGAAGATTGCTTCCGTTGAAGGAGACTAGATTTTCATTTTGATCTCTTTTAGACGTTATCAGACATAATTGTGTCATTGAACCATTGAATTCAACGAGATTATTTTTAGCCAAAGAGAAAACACTCTCGAACCATCCATAACCGTCCATTCAAAATTCGTCGCGTCAAATTCAAACTCCCTCCGAGCCGTTGGAGTTTGTTTTTGCTCTGCTAAAGATCCTTCGGTTGAAATCAAATGCCGCATTGAACAAGCTCGTGCAACCTTTATCCGCATAAAAAAGATGTTCTGCAGTCATGATCTCAACCTTGGACTACGAATGCGAATGGTCAGATGTTACGTGTTTTCGATATTATTTTATGGATGGAAGCATGGACGCTTACTGAAGAACAAATTAGGCGACTTGAGGCATTCGAGATGTGAATCTACAGAAGAATACTTAAAATAAGCTGGATGGACAGGGTTACGAATGAAGATGTTATGGTTCGGATGAATAAAGAAAAATAAGTTATAAAAACTATAAAAATCCGAAAACTTTAATATCTTGGACATGTGATGAGACATCCAGAGAAGTATGAGATCTTGCATCTCATAATGCAGGGAAAGATTGCCGGAAGACGGCGCCCTGCAAGAAGGAGAACTTCATGACTGAAAAACCTGAGACAGTGGTGTTTGGCCAGTCTACCGTAGAACTATTCCGGGCCGCAGTAAACAAAGTCCGCATAGCCAACATGATAGCCAACGTCCGCTGAACGGACA
This sequence comes from Limnephilus lunatus, assembly GCA_917563855.2. NCBI lineage: Eukaryota > Metazoa > Arthropoda > Insecta > Trichoptera > Limnephilidae > Limnephilus > Limnephilus lunatus. The sequence continues at coordinate 42,432,562 of OU830596.1, forward strand.
GGGCACAAGAATAAGAAGAAAGAAAAAAATAACAATGAAGCAGGACTCACCAGATTTTTTGCTGCCTTGTCCCTTGCTGCCACTCTTATTCCGTCTGGGGTACAAGTTGATCTTGCTCTGCCCGCACCCCATGGTGGACCTTGCTCTATGGCTGCATCACGGCTGCATCACGACTGCTACCTCCATCCACTGCTCTGCCATCCTGCATATCCTTCGTCTCCTGCAACCCCGATCAGTTCACCACCAACCTCATTGCGTTTAACCTCACAATCATTTCAAATGACTTCACTATTTATATGTTCTTTGATTCCTTCAACTTTGGCTTTTATCACTTTAATTCAAAACTGTTTTATTATTATTTTCTGGAACTATTTGCAAAAATTAGATGTTCAACTTAAAATTGTTATATTTTAAATACGGTTCCATGATAAATCAAAACATTATGTAAAATAAAACAAACCTAACCTAACTTAACCTTTTGTTTTAAGTGTTAATTTCCTTAGCACCGTTGTGATTTGAAACTCGATCAAATGGAAACGAGCGATACTAAAAAGAGACAAACACACACATCTATAGGATTTAGCCTGCAAAAGAATTAGATATACTAATCGGTGTTCTCTTTGTGCGGTGCTTCGTATACCTATCGGCCTGAAGCACCGCACAAAGAGGAGACCGATTATACTATCTCATTCTCTCTCAGGCTAAATCCTATAGATTTATGGAACGTATGTGTCTATCTCTTTTTAGTGTCGCTAATTTTCATTTCATCGAGTTTCATATCACAACGCCAAAGAAGTTTTCACTTTAAAAATCAATTTTTCTTTGGTTGTCCCTATTGCGATCCCTAAACCAATTATACCAGCGATAAAACTTTAATGATTTGTTATGCGCATGCCCGCAATTATTTTTATATATAATGGTGAACTCTGGCGTTATAAAATTTGTGTACAAAATTTACTGTAGTGCGCGAGTTGTTTGAAAAATGTGTGTATTTCATATAGTTTAGGGAGGGAAGGCGTGCGGGGAAAGGAAATCCGGGAGGGGAGAGGGAATGACGAAGAGGTGGGGGATGGGAATGTGAACAAGGGAGGGTGGAAGGGGGGAAGGTGGAAGGGGTAGGCGAAAGGGGGAGAAGAAGAGGAGGGGGGTTCGAGAAGGCGGTAGGTGATAGCAGGAGGTAAATTTGGAAAAATCTATGCTTCTCACACGGACAGCCGTATGTTGCCTGCTCACTCGTCGAAGAAACAAAAAAAAATGTTTATCCAAAAGCAATTAAAACTCAAGAATTAAACACTTTCCTTTTTTTAGTGGCATTGGAACGCAGGCCGGGTACTCGCAATAAATTATAAATCAATGTTTAACTATTCTTCACTTGCAAAGAATCAATTAACCTTTCCGAAACTATGTTATAAAGTTTACAAACTTCAAAAACCAATTCACTTCAACATTTCTTGGTTTAAGTTAGGCCATGAATGGTAAACTAAATTTTCCAATTTTCTTAGTAAAAAGGGTCTTATAAAATACGAGATATAGATAAATTAATCAACTTTATTAGTTTATTGCCTTGAGACTTCTAATAATCTTTCTTTATTCTGAAAAACGTTATCTCAATAATTTCGATCCTAAACATTAATGTATTTATATTACACTTCCCCACACAACTTTTCTTACTACCCCGATAACCTAAATTTCAACACCGAATCATGTTCAATGAAATCTGAACTACCATTTAAGAGGAATATAAACGCTAGAAATATTTCGATTCTCGTGCCTGCAAAATTTGCAATCGAGCGTCTTATTTGTGCGCGGCAAGTAAGCGAAAAGGTGTTTTTTTATTTGTCCATAATTTTATAAGAGTGAAAAAAAGTTAGAACATAGAAAACCTCAAAAATGGTCTTAGCCATAAAAAGGTATTTTTATAAAAATGTTTCTTGTATTAATTCATAGTTAAGTCATGAAAAAACATTTTTGTTGTGGTTTACGCTTATTTTTTTTGTTATGTAAATAATAATTTTATTGTAATTCCATTACGTAGAAAACCTAGTAAAAGCTTTAATTTATCCGTAGCATATTTTTTGATGTTGATACTGTAAGCCAATTCGTCATAAAGATTAATCTAAATAGTATCTAAATGGGATTTCACATATAACTTCACCTTAAAGAATCTTAACCAGCTTTAGAGCAACCGCACAGAGGAACGAATCTCAAATTAACTTGGCCATATATACGACGTCAGTCGAAAAACTACTCAAAACATTATTGATATATCTTTATTGAAGAATGTTATCTGATTTAGTGGTAAATTTTATTTTTTTAGCGTTGTTATAATATTACGGATTTCAATACTTCATTTGTGTAAAAGCACTATGAAACCAATACATGATTTTACTTCAATGGCAAGCCAGAGATGAAAAACCTACTACGGGGTGACATAGACCGTTCTTTAGGGATGGTCCGATGCTCTGTGGGGAACCTGCTTGTACAGCGCGGGTGTAAACTGTGCGATCTAAAATAAATTATGCAGACTTTTAGAAAAAATCAGCATCTGGTGTACATTGAAATAAACTTGTGAAAATGAAATGTTTAGAAATTATTAAATGAAAAACAGTAGGTATAGTATTAGAATGTTTTTTTTAAGCTTGCACCATAATGAATAAAGGTGTATGGAGTTATCGGAATTATTTTTTCAGTTATTGTACCGTATTGGGCTTCCTCTTTCTTTAGCCAATGTTTCAGCAAGTGTTAGATTTGTCTTAATGATGGACACAGTAACGGTGTCTGAAACGTTGGCTAAAGAAATAAGAAGCGCAATACGGTACAATAACTCAAATAATAATACCGATAACTCCATACACAGTTATTCACTATGGTGCACTCGTAAAAAACATTATAATGCTATACTGTTTTATTGCCATTTTTTGATGTTTAATAATTTCAAAACATTTCATTTTCACGGGTTTATTTCAGTGTACAATAGTTGCTGTATGACCCGAAAACCGAAAAATAATCACATTAATAATTTTGGCCATGAAAATTTTAAATCATATATTTTTAGGATTTGTTTTAAAATAAATTAATTTCAAAAAAATGTTTATCCTTTTAAATAGGTACATCTATTTGAATATCGATTTTGTTTTCTTGAATAAAAACACTTCTTGGTGTCCAAAAAGTTGTAAATGAACCCACTTCCCGACATCCGAACGAGATAGGCTCGTTGTCGATGACAAAGCATTATGTTTGTGGCACTCACGCATAGAAACGCTCACCCATACATGCATTTCTTTGAAATTTGCTACTAGCAGGCCCAAGAGATACCCAGATAATTATAAATAGATGTATAATATTGTAAAAACTCTGTTTTTATTACGGGTTGATTTTTTACTTTTGAAAACGGATGTACAAATTTCTCTCTAATGGTAGTTATGCCACAAACAGTTGTGGATAAATATTAGATCAATAAGTAGAGGCCTCAAAAAAGTGAAGATTAGAGTGCTTATTACTTTTTCGCTAGTGGCCTATTATAATGTATGAATCCCATAATTTGAACACGTATTTTTGGTCAGCTAATTATGCTATTCGAACCTTTGTGAGGCAAGGTACTTGGTCCTATAATTACGATTTGTTTACCGACTATAATAATATCTTGTTTCCAGCACTTTTTTTACTTGCACTGAATAATTTCATCGACACAGAATTTTGTCTATTTTACGTATGCCTCCATTGAAAAGTTCATCTGAAACAAAGGAAAAATTTATTGAAAATAGAAATTAATAAAAACATATTCAACAAACAATACATTTTACTAATATAAACATATGGTAGTAGGAGATTTAGAAACCCGGAAATGTTTCTCTTTATTTAAATTTTTTTTATGAATACCGCACAAGAGTTCCAACTGCTCCCGTCTGAAGCCAATGAGACTATGGCATCCCCAATTGGGGTATGTTGTGAGGCTGAGTGTAGTGGGGAGGGGAAGGAGATAGGGAGAGGAAGGTGGGAAATACCTGGCTATTCAGATCTGGTCACCAAACACGGCTAATGCCATTTCAAGCAACGTTTCAATTCTGAATGGTGGTCTTACACCAGGGCGATACGGAGAGTATCTTCCACTCTGGAACGTGCCACAAATATACTATATATTATTTTAAATGAATAAATTTTGAAATAACACAAATTAATCAAATGGAATTTATTTGCCACGGCGGGATTCTATCACGCGACCTTTGGTGTGCCAGTCAAGCGTCTTACCGCTGCGCTACGCCTGCCGTCAATATAAACCTATTATATTAAAATATACAGAGTGTTAAAGGGCGTACTTCACATATTTTTACCAGTGATTCCTGACATTATTGGAGTAAAAAATGTAAACGAAACTTTGGTCTCATCTGACTTTTTTTTCATTTTTTTTTCTTCAAAACAAAACAACAACAAAAATTCTTCCGCGTTTCTTCACTGGTCGATCAGCCGAGTACCCGACCAACCCCTTACCCCGCCTCAAACTGTTCAACACCTACCATTTTTTAAATGTTTTTGTAGAAAAAAAAAACATAAAAATTTCACCGCATATCAAAATTTCATTTACATTTTTACTTCAAATAATGTCAGAAATCACGAGTTAAATTAAGTCAAGTACGTCCCTTAACGACCAGTATATGCATACATGCCACTTTCGCAGTTAAACTGCATTTAAGTTAATGTTTATTTCCGTATAAAGACGAAACCGTGCGGCGTTTTGTCTATACAAAGGTACTTATTCCCCAATTTCCTATCTGGATTTTGACACTACTGCAAATATTTTAAAATATAATATAGATATCGCGCACTGGCGTGTTGGTTTTTTGGTTAAGTTACTTCTTACGGGAGTTAGGACCCTCCAATTTGTTTTTAATTTATCTGTTTGAACGCCATAAACCAATGTTTAGTATAAAAAACAGTCACAGAACTTAAAATATTGTGAATTGAACTTATACATATGTATTATAATTGCTTAGAATTGACTGTGAACTTTTATTTTTATGTGAATACCGCACAAGGGTATAACTGCTTTTAGCTTGCTATTTCCATTCGTAATGTAATTATTTTATGGTCCCACGATAGCAATACCGAAAGAAGTTTTCATGTTAACCGTGTACGAGACGATGTGGTATTTGAAATGGAAATTATAACGTGAAAGTTGCTCAATAAATGCTAACGGGTTTGAAAATTTAACGGCCTACAGAAAAAAATTGTAGGAAGACATAAAAGTCATATTTATTGGGATATTTAAAAAAAAATTGATGAAAAATTATTCTCGAAATCTATATAATAGATCTACCTATATATAAATAAAAATGAATCGCCGAATTGCATGTACGCGGATAACTTCCGAACAACTGCACCAAATTGGATAATTCTTTTTTTTTGTGGTCGTTATTGTCAGGACTAGGTCAGTATGAATGAAGCGGTGAGCTCTGGCATACTATTTTTTTTTTGTTATTTGTTTTTATTTTTTACGTCATTTTTTAGCCAACATTTCGGACAGCGTTACAGTGTCCATCATCAGGAAAATGATGGACACTGTAACGCTGTCCGAAATGTTGGATAAAGAAGGAGCTAGCGCAACACGGCATAACACCACAAAAACAAATAACAAAAAAAAAATTGTTAGTGGAATCGGTTTTTTGTTTTACATTAGCTCCACACAGGAGGCCTTGAGGAAAATAATTCCCCTTAGGGCCAGTGTCATCTTTGGGGATGCTGTGTGGAGTGTCTTTTAGGAAAGAAATAAGGGGAAGTTCTGGGAAGAAAAATGGTGTTAGGAGTGGGTAGGAATCTGGGGGTCACTGTGTCCACGAGTGACAGACGTATGAATCCATCCCTCTGAGAGAGTGACAGACGTATGAATCCATCCTTTTGAGAAAGTACGGCTGTGGAGTCAAAGGCACTCCCCCAACCATTTTCTCCTGATCCAACCTACCAAGCAGCGGGTGGGCCGACGCATCCGCCGCCAAGACCCGGACAAACCTCACACATGAACCCGAAACCATAACCCCTGCTAAGTCATCAAAAAGCGAACCACTTGGGGTTGACCTGTGGCAAAGGTGTTGGCTATCCAATAAATGGTTTTTGGGGCGGTGGTACCCATACCCGCCTCCTAAATTGTAAAAAAGTTGTATTAGTGAATTTATTCTCCTTTTTACCTCCCCAACGGTAAAATTATTATCAAACATTGAACGGTCCGCGGCGATAAAAAGGTTGGGAACCATTGATCTAGACCCATCTAGATCCTCTACTCTAAGTCTAGATCTAGATTCTGGATGATTCCATCGTCTCATCCTCAGAACGTGACTTGATACTCTTCTATTTGAGATATAAAAACAAAGGCTCGACATTCCAGTTTCCTCTTTCCTTTCATTCGCCTAGTCACTCCATCTCAGGTTACATGAAACGACTTGGTTTCAGTTTTCAACAAACCAACTATGATTCACAGCTAGTCGAGGAATTTTGTTTTCCGTGACGTAAGCATAATTTATAAATAAAATATAACGATCATCGAATTTCTCAAATAATGCATTTCCAACCTAAAAAAATTTGCTTTAATTCAAAAACAATTTTGAGCCATTTTGTTTTTTTTACATTAGCACCACACAGGAGGCCCCAAGGAAAAAAAATTCTATCGGGACCTACGTCATCTTTGGGGTTGTTGTGTGGAAGGTATTTTTAGTGAATGGAAGGAGAGGAAGATATGGAGGGTAGAGGAAGGAAAAAGTATGAGGGGTGGGTAAGAATCTGGAGGCAGTGTGCCCAGGAGCCCAGGAGTGACGGACGTTTGAATCTACACCTCCCATCCCACCACCAAGACCTACACAAACCTTACCCCATGAACCCGGGCACCTCCGCCAAGACACTAAAAGACACAGAATTTAACTCAATTTCTCGAATCACTTGTTTTCACTTGACCCGATCTTTATTTTCTCTTTTTTTGACATGTCTATTTAATGTTTTACTTTTTTTTATACACCGATATTATTCGGTTGGTTTCAGACTTATTTTTTTATGTTAACCTTTTTTCTGATATGTACATTATAAATAAAATAAAATAAAACAAAATATCTGTCTTTCTAATCCCTATTGTTATCGATTCACCATATTGATTTGCTTCCTCTATGCTCCAATTTATTTTCCTTAATTTTTAGATCAATTTACAGTTTGCGCAAAACTAACTATTATTCTAATTTAAGTTTACATAAAATATCAGAGCTTGCTTATTTTTTTTTGCTTTTTAGTATCTAAGTACATCTATGAATATATTATTGAACAATACAGTGTTATTTTCTTTCATTTAAGTATACAAGGTGTAATAGCATGATCCGATGATATTTTTACCCATTCAAAACAACAATAAAAAAAAATCTATGATATTTCGCCATTCAGAAATTGGATGCAGACTTTGCGGGTCGCGTGATTCGCAATCTGTTTCATTCCAGCAACACGGTAACAGACGAGACAGAGCACATATGACGTGATCCGTCATGGCGCGATCAGTGGTGACGTGCGATAGAAAAATATGTGCTTTGTTTTTATTTGAAAAAAAAAAAAAAAATTTACTCCAAATATGCTCCGAAATCTCTTACTAAAATTAACTACGTGCTATTTATTACACCCTGAATAGATGCTCTTTTGATTGCACTGCATAAAAAACATGACAGCTTCAATATGGAGAGTAGACATGTGTCTAATCTGTTGGTTACAAAATTTAAAACATAATAATGAACTATTTAATAGACTGAATAAAGAAAAAAATACAACCACGTGGAAAACGTACGAAATACAGGCTAGAAAAAATTACCTGAAGAAAAATAAAATGCAAACAGAACATAGACTAAGTCTAGGATAAAATAGTAAAACCTTGTTTACGACATAGAAACGAACAAGATGTTGGTTGGTAAAAGCCATCGTCCTACATGTCCAACATGAATCTAAAGTTGAAGAGACGACAGGTCAATCTTTAGGGAGATGTAGCGAGAATAACCGTCAAGCATCAAGCGTCCCTCGATTGTACCCAGGGGGCATCTTTGTACTAAACCCGTGGTAAACTAGGTTCCAAATTCAAACACTTTACATTTCACCGTTGGGTAAAACGTTAAGAAATAACAATGGTAGATAATAAGAAGTAACCTAATTAATAAAGTAAGGAAAATTATTTATTCCCCACTCTTTAGTATGTTTACAAAACCTAACAATATATGTATATATTTTTTTTAAAACTATATTTTTTATATCTATATATAACGCACTTAAATTAGTCATAGCAGTAAAGTCATTATTAAACAATTATGAAAACCTTAACATTCAGTGCGGGGAAAACAGATTCTGAAGTACTCCACATAATGGAGTGTCTACGGTCTCAATTAGTTTCTCAGAAAATTGGTTTAACCAGTAATAAATCAATTAATACCCCTTCAAAAATTGAAATTTAGATTCGTATAAATAGGTAGTCTCAAAGTGGTTTAACCACAGTTTTAAAATGGCCTTTTAGGCCGAAACAGCTAAACTAAATAAAAAAAATTATCTGTTTAGAAATGCCAAAACGTTATTGTGACTGCCAATCAGTAACTAATCTATTTTTCATACTTTTATAAATTGTTGTCAATAGACTATGTGCGGTACTTTGAAGGTCTCTGGAAACCTGGAGTCGGTCATAAATCGAGTTACTAGTATGAATTCTTTCGTTTTCCAAAACAAAGTGGTTCATCGCGTAGTAATTTTGAAGGATATGCTCGGAATAAAACAAGTGTATTTAATTACTGGAATGGTTAAGTTTTTGGAAGGAATTCATGACAATAATTTGACACTTTCGTTTCTAGTAAAAGCATAGACAAAATAATACAAAGAATAATTTCTTGTAAAAATTAAGATGAAATGTGAACCAGATGTTAAATTGAAAGTAAAAGAGTCCTTAAACGGAAATTAATCAAGATGAATTTAAATACAAAATGACAGGTAGAAAATGAAGTAAAATTTCTATGGACAACACAACGCTCAACAGACTAGGTAGTGTGTTGTAATTGGGAATAATAGGAAAAATAATTTTGAAAATTACCACACGTAAACCCTGTATGTCCCAATATACCCTTTTATGGTAAAATATAAGTAATTAATATTATTTTGTTATGTCTCAATGTTGTATGATTTTATGTTATGGAAAAAAATATTTAATATGGAATTAATATATTTTTCTTTTGCTTTGACAAACAAAATATATTCTAAAATGAAAAATGGATCAAATTAAAAAAAGTAATAATCAATTAGCATCAAAAGTAGAAATATAAGAAAAATAGGAAGAGCGAATTGCAGAAAAGTTATCAAGAATAGAAATAGTAGAAAAATACTTGAGTAGATTGAAAAACAGAAGTAGACGAAAAAATTATCTGAAGGTTCGTTACAATCAACATACTGTCTAATTGAGTTAGTCCATATTCGTGAACTAAATCTACAACCCTTTTCATTTTCTTTTACCTCTGCCATAGGTTACCCCAAGTGGTTCGCTTCTTTTTGTGACTTAGCCGGGTGCCCAGGTTCATGGGGTGAGGTTTATCCGGGTCTTGGCGGCGGGTGCGTCTTCCCACCGGCTGCACGTCAGGCCGGATCGCGAGAGAATGGTTGAGGGGTCGCTTTGACTTCTCCAGCCGTACTCTCTCAGAACATCGCCTTACAACTCAGTGGGAGGGATGGATTCGTACGTCCGACAGTCACTCCTGGACACACTGACCCCCAGATTCCTACCCACCCCTAACACCCTTTTCCTTCCGAGAACTTCCTCTCCTTTCTTTCCCAAAAAAGACCTTCCACACAGCATCCCTAAAGATGATATAGGTCCTGAGGGGAATTATATTTCTCAGGGCCTCCTGTTTGGAGCAAATTTAAAAAAAATTAAAAAGTTTTGTTTTTCTTCTACATTCATCCAAACGTTTATTTTGGGTTCCAATTTGTACCAATTAAGCAGAATAGACTGTATATTATATATACAGTATTATATATAGTAGTATATGTATACAGTAGCGTCTTCGTGGTTGAATTTCAGAACCCAGCTACGAGTGCATGTCAGACGTCACGCCATACGCGCCGCGCCACAAATAACATCTGTGTACATGGAATTTCACACAAAGCTACTGTAATAAATCGGTTTCGTATTCAAGAAATCGACACAAGATGTCCCCACTTACGTCAGCAGCTCGCATGTGGACGTTTCTTCCCTAGATATAAGTTCTACTTATAATTTAAGTATATTTCCAGTCCGCTTTTGTTACTCAAGGAAGCAACAGTTCAAAAATCGAGCTCCGAATAGTGCATCGCGTTCCGAACACTTTATTTTCTAATCATTGTTCGCGTCATCTGGTTCTTTTGTTTCCTTCCATTCTCATAGTTATTTCGTTCTATAAGTTTCCAAACAAAAACAAATTTTCATGGTTACAAAATATTGAGCTGTCAGCTTTCAAAGCAGTGTTGTGTTTTTCATTTTTAACCAAATCCAAGCCTGCAGACCCCCGCTTACACATTGACCTTTCACAGTTTACCTTCCTCACTATTAACCTACGCACAAGATCCTGGATTCGATGTCTACTCTCCGCCAACAACTTGCCGCTGTGGGTGCGACAGAAGCACAACTAGAAGAATTTTTAGCAAAAAAATCAAAAGTACCGAGGTCCAGACGCTCAACTGCACTATATTTAAAGCATTTCGGAAGTGAAGAAGATGTCTCCGACTACTCCTCAAAATCTGCAACAACTCCCACCCTCACTACATCTCTGACCTCCGTCTCTACTTCCACCTCGACCTCTGCTACTTTTTCAACAGCTCCCACCACTTCGACAACCGCCTCCAGCTCAACATCAACCGCTCCATCCTCTTCCGTAAACTCATTCCCCCCGCTATGGGTGACTCCAGCTCACAAAAAACGAAGGGCGTGCGCTTCTCCTCCTCCCTCCACCGAGGTAATAAAAACTTCAAACCGTTTCTCCGCCCTCGCTACAGACGATGAAATCTCACCACTGCCAGTTACAAACACCGTGTCTGACTCCACTGCAAATGACATCACAGATATCACAAGAACTAGACCTGCTAAGATCCCTCCAATTTTTATAAAATCCGAAAAAAATTGGAGCCTCCTGGAAAAGCGCCTCTTGAATGCTGGGGTTACTATAATTAACGCAAAGGCCATCCCAACAGGTGTGGTCCTCAATACCGGTGACTCCACCAGCTTCCGGCTGGCAACAAAAATTCTGCAAGAGGACACAACTCCCTTCCACACATTCCAACTCGCAGAAGATAAATCTACAAAGGCGGTTCTGCGAGGAATACCGACGACAATTAGCGAAGAAGAGGTCCGCCTGGAACTAATAGATCTCAACTTCCCTGTTAATTCAGTAACTCGAATGAGATCCGGGCCAGACAGGAAAAATATTCCACTGGTCCTCGTACAACTGGATCATGGTGAGGCGGGACAAAAAATCTTCTCCCTCACTTCCCTCTTTCACCTAATGATAAGAGTGGAGTATCTAAATAAGAAGACAGCCCCCTCTCAGTGTCACCGTTGCCAGAATTTTGGACACTCATCAATGATGTGCCACCTGCCCGCCCGCTGCGTGAAGTGCGCGGGTGACCATTTTACGCAGGAATGCAAGAAGCAGAGAGAAGATGGACCCGCCACCTGTGCAAACTGTTCTGGAGCACATCCGGCAAATTACAAGGAATGTCCGAAACGACCATCTCCACAACCCATCTTACAAACAGTACGTAATGTCACTTTCACCTCACATACTACAAATCCCTCTTTATCATACGCGCGGGCCACTGCCCAAACCCCACTAACGTCCACACCCCCCTCCTCAACTCCCTCAACCTCAACCTCCCATACACCTCCTTCCACCCCCTTCAATATTTTTGAATTTTTCAAAAATTTCAATTTCTCCAAGGTTGGCGATCTCCTCTCCGACCTCATCCCCAAATTTCAGTCTGCCACCTCACCGGCAGACTACATATCGATCATTTTCTCCGCTGCCCCTCAGATTTTTTCACTTTTTTCAGTGTAAATGGCTAGCTCTACTACCATGCCCTCCGCGCTACGCATGGCATTTTGGAATGCTAATGGTCTCTTAAAAAATTTACATGAATTACGTATTTTTGCAAATACACACGCTCTCGACGTTTTACTCATCAATGAAACTCACCTCAACCCATCACAAACGCCAAAACTTTCGAACTATACATTATATAGAAATGACCGACAACACACTAGAGGCGGTGGCACTGCCATTTTCGTTAAATCGAAAATCGCCCACAAATACAATATTACACCTGCATTGTCGTCAATCGAGTCAACCTCAATCACAATTTATACAAAACATTCAGGCCCATTGAGAATAAACTCTATCTACCACCGTCCGCAAGATAAGCTTGATCCAAATGACCTTGATACTCTCCTCGATAGCCACACTCCTACTATCCTCGCTGGGGACTTTAACTCAAAGCACCCCAATTGGAATAGTAGGATTACTAACACAAATGGACGTATCTTACGCAGGTACGCTAGCACTCATCCTGAACTCTCCATCGCGGGCCCAATTGAACCCACACATTTCCCAAACAGCGGGGCTAGACCCGATGTTCTGGACATTGCACTTCTCCACAAATTACCCTGGGTCTACGATATCGAAACCATAAATGACCTAAGTTCAGATCATAATCCTGTTTTGCTTACTCTTAATCAACTTTCCACTCCAATGGCACCCCGCAAATCTATAAAAACTGATTGGACGTATTTCACTCACAGAGTTGGGGAAAAAACAATCATCCCTCAAAATATTTCCGACGGCCCTGAATTAGACAAGGCAATTGACAACTTTGCCGAGATAATTATATCTTCCATCACCGATGCCTCTAAAACTCTTCCTGAACATTCCCCCCTTAATCTCAAAAGAGACCTCCCAACCGACATCCAGGATTTGATCTCTACAAAAAACAATCTTCGCCGACACTGGCATAGAAACCGAAATCCCTCGGTTAAAAAAACTTCAATAGAAATAGAATTCAAGCACTTATTAGAAAAAAACTCTCCGAGTTTTCACATTCCACCTGGAACAAAAAAATTCAAGATATAAATCCACAGGACGGCTCCCTATGGAAATTATGCAAATCTCTCCAAACTACCCCATCCCCAAGCCATCCCATTAATACCGAAAATGGCCTCATATTTGACGATCAAGATAAATCGGAGGCGTTTGCCGATAATCTTGAATTTCAATTTAGCCCCAGCTCTAAGCACGCCGACCCAATCCATATAGCAAATGTCAACCACCAAATAGACATAATTTTCGACTCCCTTCCCGGAACAAATGTACATTTCACCACCCCATCAGAAGTCCGAAGGGCCATTAAACACCGCAGCAACAAAAAAGCTCCCGGTCCAGATGGCATTACAAACTTTGCCCTTAAAGCCCTCCCCCCTAAAAGCATTCTCACCATTGTGAGCCTCATAAATTCCGCTCTCAGACTGCGTTATTTCCCCAAAAGTTGGAAACACGCGCACGTCATTCTCATCCCAAAACCTGGGAAGGACCCAAAATTCTGTGAGAACCATCGTCCAATCAGCCTTCTCTCAAATGTTGGTAAAATATTCGAACAAATTCTCCTCACCCGGCTCTTAAAGCACATTCACGAGATGAAAACCCTTCCTGATGAACAACATGGCTTCAGATCTCAACACTCAACCCTTCATCAACTGCTCAGAGTTTCCGAACTAATCCTCGGCGGCTTCAACTCCCAACGGTCCACTGGCGCCATTTTCCTGGACATAGCCAAAGCCTTCGACAAAGTATGGTCAAACGGCCTGCTCCTCAAATTGCACAACACGGACATCGATCCCCAACTCCTCGGTATCTTAAAATCATTTCTTCAGCACCGGACTTTTCAAGTAAAGATCCGAGGTGCACTCTCAACGCCCAGATTCATGACAGCAGGCGTCCCGCAAGGATCCCTGCTTTCCCCTACCCTCTTCAATATCTACTTACACGATATTCCACTCACGGAGAACCAACATTCGTATAAAGCCTTGTACGCTGACGACACCGCCATTATGGTTCGATATAGTTCTCCCAGGATGATCACACTTCGCTTACAACATAACATAAACATACTCCAAGACTTTTATAACAAATGGCGTATAGATGTGAACCCTTCCAAGAGCGCTGCTATTTTCTTCTCACGAAGAAAGGTTCGCAGCACTCCTAAGGGTCAAGTTTATATGTACGGCCAAGCAATACCCTGGCAAAACAATGTTAAATATCTTGGAGTCACATTCGACAAAAAACTCACATGGCACACACACATCAAACATACAATTAAAAAAACCAAAAACGCTGCTTCATCCCTTTACCCGCTTTTACATTATAACAGTCAAACGTCGCTTCAGAACAAACTTCTCATTTACAAATCAAAATTACGACCCATCATGACTTACGCCGCTCCAATTTGGGCCACAAACAATACTAAGAGTCTAGAAACCTTCCAAAATGTCTTGCTTAGAAGATTCACCAAAAGCCCTTGGTTCGTCCGAAATAGCATTATTAATTCAGGCACGAAAATCCCTCCACTTAAAAAACACATAATAGACCTGGCCAAAACATTTTTCTCAAAACTTGCTTCAAATCCGAACCCAAGCATCTCATGTCTCGGGCATTCAAGTCCCGATGACAATCCCCTCCACCGCCTGCCCATATCCATCCTTCATCCACCTTGATGCGCGGGCTATAACAAAATTTACGTTTATATTCTTATATAAAAAATTAAATACTTGTATATATTTATTATGGTATACATATTTGTGGTATATGAATACATACATGCATGGGTGTATGTAAAAATGTCTGTATGTGTGCATATATCTATACAAAATATATACCACTCGCAGATTTAAAACAAGCAATAAAAATATATGAATGCCCTTCATCTTGCCCAAGGCAGCCCGAACATTGGGTTAAAAAAAATCCATCAGGTGACATTACTACAGTTTGCAAGACAAAGGGGTTAATTTCTCCCTGTAACTTGCTAAGAACCAATATATAATAAAAAAAGTATATTTCCGATTATGGAGAGATTACATCATATGGCATCATTGCCTGTCACGGTTACTTTAACTCGATGACTAGCTGTCACTGGATCACAGTGGATCCGAGGAACTGGATATTTTTGGAACCAGTTCTTATCGGATTTAACTTCTAGTATAAACGAAAACAATTTTATTTGCACACCCCGGGGTTCAAACTCGGGGCAACTGGATTCTAAGTCAAGGATCAAACCTTCGGCCACGGAGGTCAGAGATCAAGTTATGTAGCTCAGGCGGTTTCCTGCCATCTAATCATTTCACCGTAAACTAAATCTAAAAGTAATAAAAATAAATTCCCGTAAACTCGACAGCGCCGGCGCTAGGAGATGCCGGGAATTAAATAATGTGTTTAGTCTTATTTAACGACCTCCATAAATCACTTTTCAGCGAAGCGAAATTAAGATACACTCAGGGGCGGATTAAACGGCTGGCGGAAATGGCGGCCGTCGGGGCTGCGTGCAAGTAAATACCCGACGCGTTATCAATTCTTGATTTGAAATGTGTGTTGTATAATACAAAATTTTGTTTGAAAATTTAACATATCTGCAAACGACCTACGGTAATACCTTATTGTACTAAAAATGAACATATCTTTACTAGATAAATTAACAGTCTTTCGTAATCAATTTATATTTTTTTGTGGAAAAGAGTCAATAAGTCTAAAATTCGGTTTAAAAATGACATAGGTATTTACGGTTTTGTCTGGTTATGCCCTCTCAAAAGCATACCCGGTATTCGAACAATAGGTATTTTACCAAACTGTTGATGTCAAGGGACAACTGCACCTCAGGCTGATAATACTTAAAATTCATTAAAATCTAGGTTTTGTTTTCTCCATTTTCTCCTCCAAAACTGACGGACCGATTTTTAAGATTCGAAATTAGGCAATTTTAATCATTTTTTAAATTATATTTAAAAAATATTTGTAGCCATGTCAAAATCCAGAGAGGAAATTGGGGAAAAAGTTCGTTAATGAGTATTGCTTTATTTATTTTTATTAAGTTTATTATTATTTTTTTTAATTGAAAAACACAAAGCACAAGTAGCACAAAGAGTAATAATTGTTATAAGCAAAAATTATTAGCAATTATTATAAATAAAGTTGATTGTTTGCAGGTTGGAAAATGTAATAAGCAGTAATTGTTGAATGAAACACTAGTATAATATATTGAATTATTTGCAGGTAGGAGATAAGCCGACGTAGCTCAGTGGTCAGATAATCTGACCGGAAATCAGAAGGACGCGGGTTCATGTCCCGTCGGCGGCATTTATCTTTTCTCGGGAGATTTTTGTAATGTAGATGAGGGTTCCAGGCTAATAATTATTGCTTATAATAATTATGTTTATTTTGTAGAACTCCAGTTTATTATAAACAAGTTCTGCTTTTAAAAAAAGTATTGCTTTAAAGTTCATAGTTCGCGCATTGTTTTTAACATAAAAATTAAATACATAAAAAAATGTGATATACAAACTAAAAGTTGACAATGATCCTAATCCAACCTAACACAACCTCACCTAAAAATTCAGTTTTCTTTTTATAAAATATCTGAAGCACAAAATTTGCCATCACGCTTTGCAGTCTCGTAAATAACTGACGTGTTAGCGTCCGACACGTCTGGTATTTACGAAACTTCTTCGGGCATTTACCGAGCGCTCGAGCTCGAATATCCGTCGGGGCCCTTTAAACTCGATCGATTCCTTATTGAAAACAGCTACAAAAATCGGAGAATGCAATATTATTTTACACTCGAACCTTACACTTATTCAACAAATGCCTGCATCCCATTGGGAGCGTTTGTTCAAATCCTACCGGCTGCGCCAGTTTGTAATGTCTCTTATGTCTTCTCCATTAGTTATTTATCAGTACTGGGACCAGTATTCTCCAGTACTACAATACGCTTATGGACTTCTTACAAGAATCTGGATTCTGTAAGATCTGTAGACTTAGATTCTTTGAATCACGTGTTTATTGACGTGTCGTAATTTATAAATATACTCGTAGTTCGAAGGACTGACGTCCTTTCTATCTGGAAGGTAGGTTTTGTCTGAGGAGCTCTCTGATTATAATGCCACCGCACCTTGGATTATAATGCACACCTACCTTCGGCATATCTCGTAAACGAGATCGTGTGACCCGAAGAACACATAGAGAAGTAAAGCAATGTCAGAACTAATCAATTTAGATAAATGAAACAATGTTACTTTGTTTGAACCACTTGTATATTTGTTTAAAGCCGACCGGTTTCGGAACGACCGTTCCTTCCTCAGGGCAAACGTATAAACGTTCAAACAAAGTAACATTGTTTCATTTATCTATAATGGATAACCACAAAGTTATAGCTACATTCAAAAGTACTAATCAATTTAATCATAGACTAATTATGATACGTTAAAATCAAAAGCAAAAGACTCATAAAAATAATAATGTAGCGAAGTACTGTTTTAACTCGGACTACTTGAGCCTTTTCATTTCGTCTTTTTATTAATTTGTTTGTTACGGTTCCGGTTAAAGATGGTGGCCGTTTTAACCCATTGTGCGCCGCAGTAGCCGACAGGCACGATCAAAAATCATTTTTTAGCAAATAAATGGCTATTCTAGAGGATTTTTTATGGTAGATAATAAACTATAATTTGGTAGGTGGGTGTTGATACCGCCCCACAGAGAACCATTTATTAGATAGCCAACACCCCTGCCGTAGGTCACCCGAATGTTTTGAGGTATGGATTCATACGTCCGTCACTCCTGGACACATTGACCCCCAGATTCTTTCCACACTTCATACATTTTTCCTTCCCAGAACTTCTTCTACTTTCATTCCCTAAAAAACCCTGCACACAGCATCCTCAAAGATAATATACATTTATTTTTTTACATGAGCTCCACACAGGAGGCCATAATTGGAGAAAATATTTTCCCTTAGGGCCTATGTCATCTTTGGGGATGCAGTGTGGAGGTTTTTTCTTAAGGAAGAGAAGGAGAGGAGAGTTCTGGGAAGAAAAAGGGTTTAAGGGGTGGGTAGGAATCTGGGGTCAGTGTGCCCTGGTCAACCGCCTGCAAGCCCTAGACAAACCTCACCCCATGAATCCGGGCACCTCTGCTAAATCACCAGACGTAGGGAACCACTTAAGGTGACCTGTGGCAGAGGTGTTGGTTATCCAATAAAGGTTGGGTGGCGGTACCCATTCCCACCTCCCAAATTGTATGCATATGCCTTGAGGAATTGTTTTTTTGGAAGCGAGGTCTAGTGTTCACATAAATACTATTTATGTATGTATCAGAATATGCTTATTTTATTTGACACTGGCTCTGGGTCTGTACTAGATAATCTTTACTAGTTTTATCCTGTACTAGTATTAGTCTGTACTGTTTCAGTACTAGTATTAAACTTTATAAAAGAATAAACAAGCCCAGCCTAATACCTTTATTAATCTTTTGTGCATTGTGTTTCTTTCTGATCAGCAATCTTTACATATTTATCCCTGCCTTTTAATCGGGACAGCTTACTTCCATCCCTAGCTTCCTATGGTATACAGTATACATCATCCCACTTCACCGAGAAAGCAAAACTCCATCCCACGGGACTGAGCAAGCTATAATTTTTTTCTGTAACTAGCGTTATTAAATTTTGTGCAAATTAAATAATATAATACTAGCGGAGACCCGGGATACTAAATTTAATTTTTAAAAATATTTATTTAAAAAAATAGTTAAAATAAAAAACAAAAACAAAAAAATTTCCAAGGCCTAGAACAGAAGCTTGGTTAACCATGCTGACTATTACATTACTGTTAAGAACGGCGGCAAGAATGGGGTATTTCCACAAGCGAGGGATTCTGTTGAAAAAGATACGGAATATTTAAAGATCATTTTTCTGATTTTAATCATCCTACTAAAAATTTTTGTTTTTTATGTTTTCATTCAATATTACTGATTTTAAAAATCAAAACGGCCGGTGGTTGGCAAATGGGATTGTGACGTCACAAGCGTCGCTCAGCTGGGCCAGCATAAATAAAAACTGTCAGTGAGCGTCCACGCTCATGACGTCACACGAAAGCTCCGCCCCAAAATATCGTTTTAGCGGTAATTCAAAAATGGGAAACTTTGACTCGCTGTAGAAAATGTATTCGTTAACATAAAAATAATGTAAAAATGCTGTAATCATCGTAATTTTTTGTTTAATTTTTTTAAGCAATAAAAAACGTTGAAATACTTACACCCTTTCATTATAGGTTATTACTTTTTCTATGATTTCATTTTAAATCATTGGTGAAGAAGAATACTAATAAATTTAAACAAATCATGAAATAGAACAAGACTCAGAAAAATAAAGATGTAGATAGTGGTCGCCATTGGGGAAAAACAGGATTTCTGTCTTTCCGGAACAGAAACACTTTGTATTATTATTTATTCTCAAAAAAGGAAAATGAATAATTTTACTTCTTCTAAAACAGCAAACTTATTTTGTGGCACCATTTTAATTAAATTATAGTTGTAAAAACAAAGTAATTTATAAATTTGAATAATTTTAATTTTATTTAATCATAAAAGTGTAATAATAAAATTAATGATTACCATAATTCCACGCACACGCTTTGCCTTTTTGGCAAATTTTATTATATACTAGCTGACCCGACGAACTTCGTACCGCCTCAGAATCAATAACTTTAATTTTCCACTTACTTACGGGAGTTGGAGGGGTGCAGACAAACGTTCACCGTTTGTCTCATTTTCGACTATTGACATTTAATGTGTAAGAAAGAGGGGCCGCATTATAATATGTTTAAGAACAAAAGTAAAACAATCAGCGCTTTGACATTTGACGTCTTTGAATTTTTGGAATTCACTCACTATTCAATGTTATATTTATCACAATATTGCTGCAGCTCTTTCAAAATATGAGAATTCGTTCCATAAAAAATGTACGAGGAAATGAATTTTTCCGATGTTTTAATAGCTATTCGGGGCGGAGACAATTCCAACAAATCAAAGATCATAAAAATCAGTCCAGCCGTTCTTGAGTTATAAATGGAGTAACTAACTCAACTTTGTTTTATATATTAAGATTTACATTGTATTTTTACTTTTACAACTGTTCAATTACACGTATCATAAACGTTAAATTGCGTAGGTATATCAAACATTATTCATATTTTTTAATATACTTCAATTAAATATCGTTATCAGAAACTTTCAATTACATGTATCGGAAAATTTTAATTACACGTATCAGAAACATTCAATTACGTGTCTCAGAAATTTTCAATTACATGCATCAAAAACTATCAATTACATTTATATTTTCATACACTTTAATTATATATCATTATCAAAAACCTTCATTTACATGTATCAGAAACTTTCAATTACGTGTATTAAAAAAATTTCAATTACGTGTATCAAAAATGTTCAATTACAAGTATCAGATACTTTCAATTACATGTGTCAGAGACTTTCAATTACTTGTATCAAAAACGTTATATTACTTGCATCAAAAACGTTTCATTACTTGTATCAATAATGTTCACTTCTACCAAAAACGTACGATTACTTGTATTAAAAACGTTCAATTACTTGTATCAAAAACCTTCGTTTACATATATCAAAAACGTTTAATTACATATATCAAAGAACTTCAATTACATGTATTAAAAACATTCAATTACATGTTTCTAAAACGTTAAATTACATATTTCAAAAACGTTTAATTACATGTATAAAACACGATCAAATGGAAGAAAAAATCATCGGACAACAAAATGACATTTTCATTTTTTACTCCACATATGCTCAGGAATCAGTAGTTACAATCCTTCGGGTAGGTCCTGTTACACCCTGTATATTATATTTCAGCATTATGTAAAATTTCGACGTGTATTGTTTGTAAAAGACGCACGGGAGTTAAATAAATAAATAAATTTTCGTGTTATTATTTACGTAACCATGTTGGAAGTAGACACTGTCCGATGTTATACTCAAATAAATAAATAAAAATTATATTCTGCAAAGTGTGCAGGTACCCACACAACTCTTTGAGTGTTTAGGTCATTACTTCGGAAGACAATGCACATTGTGCAATTCAGTGTGATAAAAAAAAACTTTGTGATAATATTTTCCTGCATGTGTATGTATTACTTAGGAAAATCAATAGTACCTACGGACGAAAACCCTACCTCCAAACAATAAGCAGATATGAGCATAAAAAAATTATTATGCATTTTATATGTCGGTAAATCTTTCAAAGATGTTATTATTATTTACATAAAATCCGGTTGAATTTATCGCTATTTATTTATCTAAAAAACATATAATTTATCTGACTTGAAGAGTAGCAAGTTAATTAGGTTACCGACTTTAGAAGCCAGACGAAAATATGAAAAATAGATCGCATAAACATTTCCGATATCGAATTTATTAAAAGATTTCCTGGTTATAATATTTGACTGTGTTCTGTGGAATTTTATAAAACCAAATCAACAACTTTTTTATCCTTTTTTTAAATTTGTACAGTTTTAATGTTAGAACAGCTTGACAGACCTTATTTTTTAACATTATATTATACGATCTAATGTATCTATTTTCTATTTTAATTATAAAATATAGACATTTAAATTTTTTGCATGATTTTGATGACATATTTGGAATTTTTTGTGAGATATTTCAAGAAATGTTTTCAAATACAATAATGAATTGAATCACAGACACAATGTGGTATTTCGTATGGGCAAAACTATTTATTCATATTCATATTGCGTATGGACGGGCGCAACCAATTAAGGCGAGACATAACCACGTTTATCCGGGGTTTCTCCGAGGCTCACATTTTAATTTATTTCAGTGAATTCGAAATTGAATTATCATTTTTATTTCCATGCCTCACATGGGATGCGAGTTATTTATATTTTAGAAATAAAAACAGTACTTTGCCATAATTTTTTGTATTGTACAAAGCCTTTAAAAAATTGTAATACGTTGTACAACAAAAGTTAGCGGTGAGCAACAGATTTTATTTTTCTAGACGATGAATTAATAACTTCGGGAGGTATTCATTTAGAAACATCTTAAATATTAGTAACGCGATCTTCAGAATTAATTAAAATGAATCCAGCGGAAAGGTCGAATCTCCAGGCCTGTTAGGGTGAATTCGACCGTACGTCCGTCCAATACGCCGTGCCGCGGGCACATACATATTTGTTTACACGCTTTCTTCACTTACGTCGCGCGTCGCTAAGATTCCCACATTATTTTTCCTTTTCTTCTTTTCTTTGATTGGGCAAATTCGACAGTAGGTCCGTCCAATACACGGGTCGCGAGTCGTAATTTGTGTACACGGCTTCTTTACTTACGTCGTTAAGATTCTGAATATATTTTAGGCTATAGTTTCTTATTAATTCATCCTAATATTTTAAAGCATAACTTGCAAGTGTTTTTTCTTAAATAATTTATCGCAATCATTGAATTATTTTAAGTATCGCCTTAAAATTACATCAATAGACGTCGTGTCTCAATATGTGTTAATGCAATATTGCCCAATTACTAGGTAAGGCATCAATGTTACTAGGTAAGGCATCAATGTGATTTTTTACTTGATTAGTGGTTGCTAAAATCAGCGTGTTCTGTTTTCCGTCAACATTATTTTCATGTTATATTGGAAGTTGACCTATGTAATATTCGATGCACTCCACAACAAATTATCTCACATTCTTGTTCATTAGGGTGGGCTGTCAAAGTAGGTACCTATAGAGATTTTTTAAAATCCGTTTTTTTTATTTCTTTTTATTTATTGAACTATATACGTGATGTTTACAATATATTATTCGATGCCTGTCTCGCTAGGGTATACCTGTGTTGAGACAGGTTAGATTTAATCACAGGAGACCAAATTTATCCCAGCTCACACAGATCTCATACGAATCGTTGTATCTCCCTTCCTGTCATAGTGAGAAAAGAGATCTAAACGGTTTTATAAAGAGAAAACTCCACGCTTTATATTCAGATCTATAGAAAAATTTAAAAGTGCTCCTCTATGAAATCAAAGTTTCCTATAACAATTTGAGAAGAATGTATAAAATTTCAAAGAATCGTAATAAATTAATTGGCGGTAAACATTTGGAAGAGCACCTAGCAAGCACATTAACGTATATTCTACAATTACAAAATATATTATGTAATGGTCGTGCTTTTGCTTTCCAGTGGCGGCCTAGGCCTGTCGGAGGCCCGGAGCGGCAAAGCTGAATTAGCCCCCCCCCCCACGGGTCCCTGGTCCTGGGGGCCTCCGAATGCCTCCATGTTCTATTGATCAAATCCTAAACAAGGCTTTAAGGCACCAGGACACCGTAAAAAAACATTATTCCATTTTCTGAAAAATTCATTTGTTACACAATGCTCTCACCATTTTTTTAGGAAATTCGTAAAATTCACGGAGATACAGCATTTTATATGAAATCGTTTTAAATATTTTATACGTTGAATTATCCTTCAGCAAAACTTTGAACGCATTTTTCTCTAAACTTCGTTTTTCGAACTGGTTGACAACATATTAAAAAAAAAAATTACATCCGATCTGCATGCACCAAGTTTTAAACTGTTCGAAAATCCAGTCACTATGGCACCACTTAGAGATTTTTGTATAAAGAACCCCTTCTATTTTTTTTTAAATGGACGATTTAAATTTTCCATAAAAATTCGAAAATAAAATTCGCTGGTCCGCCATTTTTTTTAAATCAAAATTCGCTTACGTGGTGCCATAGACAATGTATTTTCGAATAGTTTAAGACATGGTGCATGCAAATCGGCTGTATAGTTTTTTTTTTAATATGTTGACAACCAGGTTAAAAATCGTGTTAAAAAAGTTTCGAGAAAAACGCATTCAAAGTTTTGCTGAAGGATAATTCACCACATAAAATATTTAAAACGATTTCATATAAAATGCTATACTATTCTATTAATACTATTCTATTAATTCACCAATCCCTAGAATGCATAGCCTTGCAAATAAACATTGTGAATCTATAGATATGTTTGGTGTTGACAGTTTTGCAATTTTCAAGAGACAACTCATCTCTATTTTATCTGTTAATAATTAACTTTTCTTATTTTTGTTCTTTTCATAAAACCTCCTCTCATTTAAAATCTTACCAGTAATTTATAACCTTATTTTATTTTATTTTGCTGTTCTATTTAGTTCTGTTTTATCATCGTACATTATTATACACACATAATTGTTTGTTTATACCTACTAACTAGCTTTTACACATTGCACTTTATTGTATTTCTGGTCTTATTATCTACTGATTTTTTCTTATTACTCATAGTATTTCATTTCTTTCATGATGTTTAATTTTTTTTATGTTTTTAATTTCTGTTGTAAAAGCCCACTAGGGCGTAAATAAATAAATAAATAAGCTGTTTAAAACGGTTTCACATAAAATGCTGTATCCCCGTCAATTTTTCGAATTCTTTAAAACATTTGGTGAGAGCGTTCTTAACACCCCCCCCCCCCCCCCCCCTCCCCCGTTAGTCCGCCACTGGTGCTCACTAATATCGACTAATCACCAATATTATTGATTAAATACACTGTTATCGTGTCGATGTTGGCTTTGATGCTAGGGCCCAAACAAATCCAAATTGGAAAAGGCCCATCCTATTGCAAGGGAATCATTCATGCCTCTCTGATGTCTTGATGACGGAACGAATAAACAAGAATATTTTCGTTGGCATAGAAACGTCGACTTTAAAATAAAATATTTTCTCAACCAGATATTCCCAGCAAAACTAAATACCATTGGACTTGGAGTCGAATTAATGGACGCGTTGAATCATCAATCGTCTGCCGCTAAAGCGCAATGGAGGTCATAAAAAAATAGAGTTTACAAAAACTAGAGAAAGTGGAGTACTTTTGACTTCTCTTCTTAAAATGGAAAACTTTCCCGGGTTACGAATAACATGTCTAAATTTTGTGAAAATATCGATGGTCAATGCAGAATCGTCAAGGCCGTACATAACACTAATAATTTGTGTTTGCTAAAAACTCACATTTTAATCATTTCCGGCGAATTCGTAACTATAATAACTTTTTTATTTCAATGGAACACTGGAGTTGTAAGTTTTTTTGTATTTAAGATTAATAAAAACAATACCTTATCATTAATATATTTTACGTACAACGATTTCAAAACTTTATAACCCGTTTTTCAACTGTAAAGTTAGTTGTAAGCATCATATTTTATTTTTCTAGTCGATGAATTAATAACTTCGGGAGTGCGACATAGAGACACATTTTAAATATTTGTTACACGTTCTTCAGAATTAATTAAAATGAACGCTGCGGAAAGGTCGAATCTCCAGGCCTGCTAGGGTGAATTAGACCGTACGTTCGTCAATATGCCGTTCCGCGGGCGCATATTTGTTTAAACGCTTTCTTCACTTACGTCGTTAAGATTCCTACATTATTTGTCATCTTCTTCTTTTCTTTGATAGGGCAAACTCGAAAGTAGGTCCGTCCAATACACGGGTCGTGAGTCACAATTTGTATACACGACTTCTTTACTTACGTCGTTAAGATTCTGAATATATTTTAGGTTATATTGTAGTCTTAAGCAGTCGAATCGCCCTGTTTATTGGCACGTTCTGATAGGCAGAAGTTCTCGCTTTCGGAGCATAAAAACGTGTTTGCGATCCCCTACTAGTATACTTGTTAGTGGGGTACTATATACTTGTTAGTATACTTGTATACATATAAGTTAAACTATTATTTTTCGACGGGCTTCTAAGGTGTTGAAATCGAGCATTCCTGGTAAGAACAAAGATGAATAAAGAAATAGCTGTAAATAAAAAATATTATTATGGATGAATTGTTTTGATCGTATATAAACCCAATTATCTGTTTTGTTTATCCATTGACATAGTAAAGATCTTAAAATAAATAATCTCTTGTTCTTCTGATGCCTTCCCTATTTGGCTCACATCAAGGAAATCTACACCCTACAGACCAAGACCGGAAGCACTCTGCAGGCAGCACGGTTCCCGTCACGCGCCCTTGGGGTAATTTTTCCACAAAAACGGCGCTCTACAAATTACCCAATTATCATTAAACTAGCTGGGCTACCTGGCTTTGCTCAAGAAGTTGATATGAGATTGAACTGACGTCGAACCACGACGGATCTTGCTTTATGTACTTCTTCCAATGGGTAGCCCCACCCATACAAAAAAGGCTTCGAATGGTCCACAATGTTCCAGAACATTCCACAATAATCGAAAGTGTTTTGGAATGTTCCACAATGATCTGGGATGTTCCGGGATGTTCCCGAACGTTCCAGACTATTCCCGAACATTCCAGAATGTTCCTGAATGTTGTTGAATGCTCTCGAATACTCTCAAATGTTCTGGACTATTCTAGAAATTTCTAGAGAGCAACCAGCCCTTATATCTTCAATAGCACGCCTTTCAGGTATCCTTTGGGAACCTTCTTCGTCGATGGGGGATAGAGGGCTACCACATATATAACTCCCTTGATCGTACCGGGACTCGTTTCTGAGTTTTAACGGCACGCACATTATACATTTTCTTTTATAATATATATATTGATTACGAAGATATGAAGTGCGAAGTTTTCGGTACTATTTTGCGACATCCGCGTTAGATAAGCTCCGCGAAAGCGTTTATTTTTCTTTAGAACTGAAATGTTTTGCATTCTTCTCCTATAAAAACATATTTACATTATTTTCCAATACAATACATAAAGGCGCTATAGTCGTAAAACGTCGGCTATTCGGTAATGTAAATAAACACAGTACACGGGCCTTGCATATGGCGATGCGTTGTTTTGGACGGGTGACCGATTTAATATCAACAGAGGTTTAAAAAACAGCTATTACGACCTACCGCAAGCCATTGGCGAGCGCATCCCACTGCTGATCTAATCATAGGCGGCAGGCATCCTCTCAAAACCAAATTACTTCATATACACTTACCATCCATGAACTGTACTCCGCATTCCAAAATCTTTAACCTTTAAAATTATCTAGACTTGAATCTGTCTAAAGAAAACATACACGGATTTTGTCTTACCGATCAGGTACAGGTCTTACCGATCTTCTAGACGGGTACGAACAAAGACTTGCATATTTCAAATTAGAGAGGCCAATTAAAAGACGAAACATAAATGAGCTCTTAATGATTTATAAAATTGTGAATAATCGAGTAGATAGTAACTTAGTCAATCAAATCGAGTTATACGCCAGGCCCAAATCTACCAGAAACCTTAACATATTTTGGACCGAAATTTTTAACAAAAATACTGGATGTTTTAATTCTAAGTCTAGAATGTCTCGATCATACAACGATCTTGCTAAAACGCACACTATCATCTATCTTAGATATTTTTGTATATAATATAACTTGTTTGAAAAACATCTCCACGATTTGTGTACCTAAAAAATTAAAATTAAAAATTTGTTTGTTGTTTTATTATTTCGTAATAAAAACTTCATAAATGTTTTCTATTTATTATGTCTTTCAAATTTTGTAATTAAGTTTTTTAGTTATGTATAAAAATACTGTCATTGTTTTCCATGTGTTTGCTTCTGTGAATATGCAAATGTGATTACTGCAGACACATTAGTCTAGGGATCTTTATATTTTAATTTTTTTTATATTACCCTGTTAATAAATATCCTGTTTGTGTCTCAAATAAATAAAATAAAAATAAATAAATAAAAGCTTTCTCCGGTAAAAGAAGTCGGTACAAATTATTATGAATCAAATACACGAGTCGGTTCATGTCGTAGAACAAACAAGATAACTAGAAGTACACATAAGAATGGAAACTAATGTTCCATTTGATTCCATGGCAGCCGATCCCCAGACAGTCGCCCCCCGGCCTACTTAATAATTTTAATAAATCTCCCTCACACGTATAAAGAAAATGAAACGCAATTCCTAGTAATTCATTTAAGTGAAAAAGTAAGAAAATAACAAAAATTATAAATCCGTTCACAACGCCATCTCTGATACTGACAAAAACAAAACACGGACAGTTGCGCATCGGTAATTTTTAACTTATTAAAAAAACGAATATAATTCAGCTAAAAGTTAACCCAACAGTTACTGATTCTGATGCGGTACGAAGTTTGCCGGGTTAGCTAATAAAAATAAATATTGATTCTGCAACCAGTACCTACCAGCTACCTGGCAAACGCTAACAAATAATTCAAAGGATTATCAACACGTCAGCAAACACTAGAAATACGGCAAATATGATAAAATCAACATCTCTTTGCATAGGCCGTTAGCCCCGAGAAAATTCATTCATTTTCTCGTGTCCAGATCAGCTCACGCCTTTCTCCGAGCTTAGCTTTGAAGTGTTCAATTTATTTAACTAATAATTGCATTATAATCAGTCGGTAGTATGTGTGTGATGATACCGCTACTGTTAATTAATGGAGAGTCGTTTAATTTAACGATAAAATCAAATCCGAAAAGGGGTTTGTGAGCACTTCAAGCATTTTTTATGGGCCTAATACTTTATTTTTTTCTATGCCTATAAAAAGACTTGACTATGAAACAAGTGTTACACTCGCAGATTTAAAGCATCACAATTCTCAAATCGAAAACACTGGATTTTGAATTACTTTGGTCCAAAAAAATACAAAATTCAAGCCAAAAACTAGGTTTTTCGGATGTTTCATCTTATATAATAATTTAAACAGATTTTAATTTTAAGAGCATGTCTTTTTCAATCAAAAAGAAGAAGATGGAGAGATATATAATTATGAATGTTGGAGAGAGCGCATAATTTTTAAAACGATAAAATTGAAGCGAAAATTGTGAAAATGTTTCATAAAACACGACTCGTTTAAAATAGAGCAAAAACCTTATGGGGGCTGTCTAAAACAACATTTATAGAAACACTGTGATTTTTTTCATACATGTACGTACTCGTAACTTCTAAAATAACTGAAACCAACGTGTTTATAATAATTTTCGGAGCATAATTTGAGATTTTTTTCTATCGAGGGAATTTCACATAATTTTCGTTTCGGCATGGGGAATGTATAGATATTATCTTAAAAAATAACAAATATTTTTTTAGAGCTTAAAAACTTAAAATTATTAAGGGTGATATGTAAGAAATTGGTAGCGGCGGCTTAAGTACAGAGTATCTGAAAACTAGTGGTTCAAGAGAGAAACTGATGAATCTACAACACATAGAGAACCAAAAAAAAACTTATTTCTTTCAATCTGATCATTTAGTTTTTTTTTCGATTTTTGGTAATTTAAGGGTTAAAAATAACTTCTAAAAGGCCTACGCTTGACGCATTTCAAAATACATCAAACTGCTGATACTAACTGCCTACTAATCGTATTTTTTTAAAATTTGACAAAAAAATTCCTACTTTCGAATCCATTTACTCGAAAACAAAAGATTTATGTTCAAATTTGTAAATGGTAGAATAGAAAGTCCAGATGTTTTTTAAATCACAATCTTTTAATGACCAAATGCCACATCACATAAAAAGTTAAACATATATGTATGAAACCATTGTCTAAGAGAAAATCCACAGAAGCATTGAGGAAGGCATTCAATTTAACAGATGAAGCTTTTTTCTTCATTCTCCCGAACTCCAAGAGACAATGAACTTTTAGGCTTTGGTGGCGCTTTTGTGCAGACCACGAGAAAGCGGAAAACCTTTTAACTAATTTATTTTAAACGTTCTTATCTTTTAACTCGTTTTTGTGAATCAGGATTTTCTCTCTGTATTATGTTACTGAAGTTTTGGGCCCACCACCCCTCAATAGAAATAATATGATTTCATGACGCTTGATCTCCCAATAGTTGATGCATCGACAGTTGATCCACCGAGAGTTGATCCTCCGAGAGTTGATTCACCGACAGTTGATCCATTGACAGTTTATCCACCAACAGTTGATCCACCGAGAGTTGATCCACCGAGATTTGATTCACCGACAGTTGATCCACTGACAGTTTATCCACCAACAGTTGATCCACCGAGAGTTGATCCACCGAGATTTGATTCACCGACAATTGATCCACCGACAGTTAATCCACCAACAGTTGATCCACCGAGAGTTGATCCACCGAGATTTGATTCACCGAAAGTTGATCCACTGACAGTTTACCCACCAACAGTTGATCCACCGAGAGTTGATCCCCGGAAAACTGTCTTCTAGAATATTTGAACCCCCAAAACATTACTTCTATTATGTATACTTCCTCCCATGTGTCTCCTCTTTGCTTATTCCTTTACAATATTATTTGTGCTTCGCATATAGATATTATATAAGTATATCGAGTGCTACAGCCATATATCTTACTTCATACGTTTTCAGGAATAAAGTAAGTACAATAGATATATTCCATTGGGGAATCAAGTGTCCGAGAGATCAATTGTCCGGAGGATCAATGGGGTATTTCCACAAACGAGGGATTCTGTTGAAAATGTACGGAATATTTAAAGATCATTTTTCTGATTTTAATCATACTACTAAAAACGTTTGTTTTTTATGTTTTCTTTCAATATATTTAAAGACGATCTAAAACTGACAAAATCAATCGATGCTCAGCTGGGCCAGCATAAATAAACACTGTCAGTGAGCGTCCACGCTCATGACATCACACGACAGCTCCGCCCCAAAATATCGTTTTAGCGGTAATTCAAAAATGGGAAACTTGGACTCGCTGTAGAAATTTTATTCGTCAACATAAAAATAAAATAAAAATGCTATAATCATCGTAATTTTTACGCAATATAAGTTACTTTTGAGACTTATTTCAAAGAATAGAATAGACAGCCATTCGGAATTATACTGATTTGAAAGCGATTTTTTTTACATGCTGAGCTTTTGGGATGCTGTACGGAAGGTCTTTTTGTGGAAAAGAAGGAGTGAACGTGGGTCTTGAAGAGATCCATGTTGTAGGAGGGAGGAAAACAGAGGCCGGCAAATCATCCCAAAGCCAAGCTGTTGAACTCAAGAACGAATCGTAGAAGCCACCCGTTCTCATGTGGTGCCGAAGGAATCAATGACGCTAGATCCTCGGAGAATTTTACATTGAAATACCGGCAGAACAAGGACAGTATTCCCACCCGACGCGACGCCTGTGCTCTAAAGATTGCAGTCCGTTTGTTTTAAGATAGGAGAATCTATCAAACCGCAATCTAACAAGAATCTAACAAGCCCGTTTCTGCATAGAGTCGAGGGTTTTTCTGGTATTTTGGAGCTGCAGACCAGAAGTTTTTGCCAAATTCAACCTTGGGACGAACTTGCGATTTTGTATATGCATTTTATACCATTAAAGTACCTGCGGGTCTTTTACAGTACGCCCAGCTTCTGAGAGGCCAACTTAACTCTGGCTTTGATGAAACCCCCGTACCAAAGCTGGTCACTTAGAGTTACAAGCATATATATCGAAAAAAATGCTTCCGTTGAAGGAGACTAGATTTTCATTTCGATCCCTTTTAGACGTAATCAGACATGATTGAGTCTTTGAAACATTAATTCAGTTTTGTCGCTGGCATTAATTTACCCCAAGAGAAAACATTCTTGAGGTAACCGTCCATTCTCTGCTTCAAAGTCCTCCAAGCCGTTAGATTTTGTGTGCCCTTTGGGGCTTGTCAAACAAAAAGCTATCTTAATCAACATCCTTACATTAAGAAGATTACCTTCAAGATATTATAACAACTCTGAATGGGCAGACATTTGACCTCAGTCGTAATGGTTTTTTTTTTATTAGATGCAATTTTATTTTTTATTTTTTCGCCTGCTATGCTAATTATCTTGTGCGGAAAATGTTACTAATTTTAACCCTTAGCAACACTCGCTATTTTCAGCCTACACAAATTCAATTGTGGGAGATCTAGGTGCCCCATAAATTTATGTTTCATAAAAATAGAAATAAGCACTTTTTTGGGATTTATTTATTTAAAATTAATGAAAGGCATATAATAAATCCAATAAAACTAGTTCTTCTACTAATTTTTTTACACAAACATGTGACATTTATAGGATTTTCAAGCGCAGTCATCTCATTTTTCGATCGAACAGGACCTCTTGCAAATGCACAATAATGTTATGCGTTCGAACTCGTGACCACGATGGAGATCTCTTTCCCCATTTGTACCTGATTTTGCCATAAAATGCATTAGAGATACTGTCGCTAAGATTTGCATTATCCAGGCTATCATTTTACGAATCACCAATGGATAAAAATGTAATTAAAAAAATCGTACGTAACTACACACGTGGGGGACCTAGGTCCTAGGTCCCAGGTCAGCACGGGCGATATTCTTAGTATCAACATCTCGGGCGATACTAGGAATACACGGAGCCGCAAGCACGTAAGGCTTAAAATAAAATAAATATTTGCGATAACCTGCTTGGTGGGGGACTCCACTCCCCAATGAGTGATGTTAGGGGTTAATGAAAAAAAATCCCAGCGGTATGTCAATGGCTAACTTTTAAATGTTTAGTATGAAATGAAGGTTTTGGTAAGCTCTAAAAAGTTTTCTGCAGGCAAAAATAAAGTCTGTGGAGCAGTCACTTATGGTGAAAAGAGTATATATCTCATTGTTGTAACGTCTGCGCCAAAATCCATTTTCTAAAACCGGTCCGAAGATACGCCTCAAAATTTTCCTTTCAAAAACGTCCAGTGCTCGTTCATTCCTCTTAGTTAGTACCCAAGTCTCAGCTGCCTACGTGAGTAATGGTCTGATAAGTGTTTATAATGCTGAATACTATTACCTACTAAATACTCACTTTAATACACATTCCAGTCCGCATGTACTTTTTTACACTGCTAATCAGCCACAACTCGCGATACTTGAAGAACTTTCTGATTTTCATATATCAAAGCTCGAACAGATTCAATTGATCCATTTACGACGTCTTTCAATTTCAAGAGCTTCATTAGTTCACCTCCGTTCATTAAAAAGCCAGTAATTTTGCGTAACGAACAGCATCGACGAACTGTTCTCTATATCAACAGTTAACCGAAGCTCAGTGGCAGCCAAGACTTCCGTCCTTAATCAGGTGGCTCTTAACTATTTGAATAATAAATATTTTTTTTATTTTGATTGATATTGATTACATCCGTCATCTATGGTCAGTTGCCGATAATTATTTGATTTTATTAGGTTGACTGTCAATATATGTCTCATTAATATCTCTCCATAATGGAGTACTGGTACCTACCCTGATGTATGGCAGTGAGGCATGGAACTGGCAGAGAAAGGATGAAAGTAGACTGAATGCTGTAGAAATGAGATCCCTGAGGCGTATGTGTGGTAAAACCATGTATGATTGTGTGAGAAACGTGTAGATCCGCAAAGAATGCAAGGCTGATGGTAATGAATAAGATAAAGAAAGGAACGCTCCGATGGTTTGGGCTTTTAGACCGAATGAACGAGGAAAGGAGTGTAAGGAGAATATATGACGCAAATATGAATTGTAGAAAAAGTCGGGGACGCCCGAGAAAGACATGGCACGACTAAGTGAATCAGATACTTGAGTCGGGCCATGTCAAGGGTCAGAATAATAGAAGAGCATGTATGAATGTGAACGAGGCGAGGAGTGTGTCAAGATCGAGTTGTTTGGCGGTACGTCCTCTCTGCCTATCCCTGCGGGGAAACGGCGTGATGGTTAGTTGGTTAGTTAATATCTCTCAATTTGGGAGGTAGGTATGGGTACGCCTCCAGGGGAACTATTTATTGGATAACCAACCTCTGTGAAAGGTAACCCCAAGAGGTTCGCTATGTTTGGTGCCCGGGTTCATGGGGTGAGGTTCGTCCAGATATTGGCGGCGGATGCGTCTGCACACCTGCTGCGTAGCGGGCCGGATCAAGTAAGACTTGGTTGAGCCTTTTGACCTTTTCAGCCGGACTCTCTCGACCCATTGCCTTGCACCGTAGTTGGAGGGATGGATTCATACGTCTGTCACTCCTGGTCACACTGACCCGCAGATTCCTACCCAACCCTCATACCTTTTTCTTTCCCAGAACTTCCCATTCTTCCACAAGATGACATAGGGAAATTATTTTCCTCAGGGCCTCCTTTGTGGAGCTAATGTAAAAAAAATACACATTTTTTTAATAATGTTGTTCATTGTGCAAAATTACTGGCTTCCCTTCGGGTTCGGAAAAACGAAAGTTGTTCAAATATAACAAGTGGTGCCTAAAGACCTCATTAACTTATTGAACTCGCTTTTTAGTGTCAAGAAGTTTATATCAAACTTCAAATGCATATTAAAGTTAGTATTTCATTTCAAAATTGTCAATTTGTTCGTATTTTTACGTAGCCGTATGAAATTTTTGTTTGGTACGAAGAGAACAATCTTTCTTAATATTTAAACAAAGTCTGGTTAGTTACACCATTTATAACTCGAGAAAAACTGGATCGATTTGTATAATCTTTGATTTGTTGGATTTGTCTCCGCCCCAAAGAGCAGAATAGCTATTAAAACATCACAAAAATTCACGAAAAAAATAATTATGAAGAAAATTCTTTTCCTCATACATTTTGTATGGAACGAATTCTCATCTTTTGAAAGAGCTGCAAGAACATTGTGATAAAAGTTTAATATTGAGTAGTGAGTGAATTCCATAAATTCAAAAACGTTAAATGTCAATGCGCTGATTGTTTTGCTTTTGTTCTTAAACATATAATGCTGCCCCTCTTTCTTACACACTAAATGTCCACAGTCGAAAATGGGACAAATGATGAACGTATGTCTGCACCCCTCTAAAGGAAAAATACATTAATTATATTATATCTCCCTCACACGTATAAAGCAAATGAAACGCGATTCCCGTAAGTAAATGGAAAAGTAAGAAAATCACAAAAATTATAAATTCGCACACAACTTCATTTCTGATACTGATATAAACAGAACACGGACAATTGCGCATCGATAATTGCTTGATTGTGTATTTTTTTATAAAAAAAACGAATTTAATTCAGCTAATAAGTTAACACAGCAGTTATTCATTCTGAGGCGGTACGAAGTTCTCCGAGTCAGCTAGTTAACAACTAAATGTAATCAAATGTCTAATTATGATATTTCCAGTACGTTCGTGAAATAGATACACTTTGGTGAATATGAATTTTCTACTTGATAGTTGAAATTGAGGGATATTACCTGAGGGAATTGAGTAGGTACCTGCCTACATCATCCAAAGGTCAAATGCTGTAATTTCGAGGGTGGACTTAGATACACAAGAATAGGTTCTTGTCATAGAATAAGAATAACATAGGAAGTGCCTTTTGGGAGTGTTTCGTGATCCGATTATGGACCCAAATTGGATGGCTGTATACAATTTCAGGTAAGTGTAAGAGAGACAGACCGCGTTCTAAATGGTCTAGGACAGTGGTCGGCGATTAGTTTCGGTGGAAGGCCGAATGAATATGTAAAAAAATGTTTATAAAGTTTTTAAATGACTAAATTGTGAAGAATTGACGGCCGGCGTAGTCCAGCGGTAAGGCTCTTGACTCGCACTCCGAAGGTCGCGGGATCGAATCCCGGCGTGGCAAATAAATTTTATTTGATCAATTTCTGTTCTTTCACAATTTATTCAAAATTTAAAAATAATATATTTGCAGCTTGAAATGGCTTTAGTCGTGTTTGGTGACCAGATCTGAATAGCCGGGTACTTCCCCACCTTCCTCTTCCCTATCTCCTTCCCCTCCCCACTACCTTCAGCCTCACAACATACCCCAATCGGGAATGCCATAGTTCCACTGGCTCCAGACGGGAGCATTTGGGACTCTTGTGCGGTATTCATGTAAAAAAAAAGAATCACAAATCAACCAAACAATCAAATTGGGAGGCGGGTATGCGTACCGCGCCCCGAGAACCATTTTTTGGATAACTAACAGCTCTGCCATAGGTCACCCCAAGTGGTTCGCTGCGTTTTATGACTTAGCAGGAGGTGCCCGGGTTCATGGGGTGAGGTTTGCCCGAGGCTTCGCGGCGGATGCGTCTGCCCACCAGCTGCATGGCAAACCGGATTGAGAGAGAGTCCCTTTTACTTCTTCAGCCCTGTCGGAACATCACCTTGCACCACAGTGGGAGGGATGGATTCATACGTACGTCACTACTGGACACACTGATCCCCAGAATCCTACACACCCGAAATACCCTTTTCCTTCCCAGAACTTTTTTTTCTTTTTTTCTTCTGCCCCTTCCTTTCCTAAAAAGACCCTCCACACAGCATACCCAAAGATGAAATAGGCCCTGAGTAAAATTATTTTCTACAGGGCTTCCTGTGTGGAGCTAAAGTAAAAAAAATACAAATAAAAATAAAATTTACTAGCTTTGATCGCTAATCGAGTGCCTTGCCCTTCGACCTCGGATTGTTTAATTATAATAATTATGTAGAAATATAAGATCATATTAACTAATTGTGATAGGATAATTCTGCGAATTTCGGTGACTCATATTAGTCTTAAATATTTGTGTAACCACTCGAAACACCCGAAGCTTCTGCAATTAATTATAACTGAAATAATAAACCTACAGGCACCCGAGACATTGAAAATTTCTTGGAATGAAATATTATAGGTATTATAAGAAATATGTCCAGAAATACCAAGATATTAGTGTACAAAATACTTACCAGACCAGTACTCACATACGCAGCTGAGAATTGGGTACTAACTAAAAGGAATGAGCGAGCGCTGGGTGTTTTTGAAAGGAAAATCTTGAGGCGTATCTTCAGACTGGTTTTAGAAAATGAATTTTGGCTCAGACGTTACAACAATGCGCTATATTATACTCTGTTTAAGGAGCTAAATGTCACAAAATGTATAAAACTGGGAAGACTTCGGTGGCTGGGTCATGTAGAGAGAATGACTGAGCATCAAGCACCAAAGTCCCTGCTGAACTCAAAACCGATAGGGCGAAGGAGCCTAAGAAGACCAAGATTAAGATGGAGCGACAACGTCCTCAAAGATACATCTACCTTGGAGATTCTAAACTGGAGAGAGCTGGAACAAAACCGAGATGAGTGGAGGAAGACTATTGAGGAGGCCAAGACCCATCAGGGGTTGTAGAGCCAAGAGTGATGATGATGATAAGAAATATGTCAGTAACTTCCAAACCCAAGAGAAGCGTTGTTAATAAAAAAGCAATCACAAAAAAAATTGGTAGACCTTTGATTCACCTTAATTACATTAGCTCCCAGAGTGGAAGATACTCTTAGTATCGCCCTGGTGTAAGACCACCATTCAGAATTGAAACGTTGCTTGAAATGGCATTAGCCGTGTTTGGTGACCAGATCTGAATACAACACATCCCAATTGGGGATGCCATAGTCTCACTGGCTCCAGACGGGAGCAGTTGGGACTCTTGTGCGGTATTCATATAAAAAAGCTCCACACAGGAGGCCCTGATGAAAATAATTCCCCTCAGGGTCTATGTCATCTTTGGGGTTGTTGTGGGGAGTCTTTTTAGGAAAGGAAGGAGAGGAAATTCTGGGAAGGAAAAGGGTGTTAGGAATCTGGGGATCAGTGTGTCCAGGAGTGATGGACGTATAATCCATCCCTCCCACTGCGGTTAAAGTCGATGTTCCTAGAGAGTATGGCTAGAGAAGTCCAAGCGACTCCCTCAACCATGCAGCTAGTGGGCAGATGCAAGACCCGGACAAACATCACCCCATGAACCCGGACTCCTCTGCTAAGGAACCAAACTAAGCGAGCCACTTGGGGCGACATATGGAAAGGTGTTGGTTAACCAACACATATGGAAAGGTGTTGGTATAAATGGTTCCCGGAGCGGCGGTACCCATACCCGCCTCCCAAATTACTTTAAAACACGACTATGTGCATTCGAGACGATTTAATATTGATCAATATTATTAATAACTACATGAAATTAAAATTTGCTTTCGTCGCGTCGTATGGGAAGACAGCAGACAGCCATTTACAAATAATAATAAATTTGTCCGTTTTCTATGACATTTTTTATAGAAATTTTGTTTCCATTTGCCCTGAATCTAAATAATTGGTAAATATTCAATTAATCACAGCACTTTTATTTGGCACAGATATTGGAAATTTTACTGTGTTTTAACTCAATTACAACAAGGAACAATTAATTACGTTTGGTAGATGTTAAAAGATGTATTAAAATTCAATTTTTTTTTAAAGTCCAAAATTTCTTGTATAAAACGATTCCTTTGCAGTCATTTTTTTAGTTTGGATTGAAATGTGCGTGAGTTTCGTTTCAATCTAACTAAGCTTAACCCAAACTAAGAACCTATTTTGTGAATGTATGCATAATGTATAAATAATTATTTTTTGGTAATTATTGAAACGAAATGAATTTTCTACAATCTGTGCTTAAAAGTGCGACGGTAAGGGGTCGTCCATTAATCACATTAGGCTCGAAAGGGGGGGGGGGGTTCGAAAAAAAATCACGAAATATCACAAGGAGGGGGGGATATAATGAGATATCACTTGTATTTATTTTACGTTGAACGCACAATTTCTAAATTAAATGCCAGTAAAAAAAAACCTGCAACCTTAATGTCTTTCTGGAAATTTTTATCATGATGCCTAATTTCCAAAATTTAATCAGATTATACATGTATTTAAAGATAATATTCTGAAAATTTCAATTTACTTTGTACTAAAAAAAATACACATGATTTTTGGTATGGAGGGGAAGGTAATCTTAAACCTCACAACATACCACCAAGGGGGGGGGGGGTGGGTTAAGAAATTGCTAAAAAATATCACGTGATTAATGGACGACCCCTACGGGGAGTATTTAATGTGCTTTATAGTGATTAAGGTGAATCGAAAGCTTTCACCTAAAAAAATATTCGTATTATGCTTGTTCGGTCACCCCGAAAATTTACTTATAGCTGGGTAAGTACTTTCTTTTACCATCCTCTTCACTTCTCCTTCGCTTTCCATCTTCTTTCTTCATCCAGAAGCATTCCCAACAAAGTATTTTTTTTATTTATTAGGCGCTTTAATGGGCTTTTACATTCTAGTTCATAAGTTTGGCATCACAGTTATTTTAAACTAGCTGGTACCCGGCATACGTTGCTATGGCATTTAATAAACAAATTGTTTCTCTCTGCGTGTCCTTTCTCATTCGTCCTGTTCCCCTTTCGCCTCCCCTTCCTCTCCCGCGTCCCCTTCCCCTCTCGCGTTCCCACTCCGCCTCCTCCACCTTCCCTCTCCCCGCTCTACTCCCCCCCTCCCCCTGTCCCACGAACCCCCCTCCTGAGTTCCCCTCCCCTCTCCCGCATTCCATACATTCATTCCCAGTACATTCAGTTTTCAAACAGCTCGCGTGCCACCTATTACAATTTTTAATACAAATTTCATAATGCCAGAGCTCACCAGTAGTTTTATACCTTGTCCTGACAATAACGAACACAAAAGTTTTTTTTTATCCAATTTGGTGCAGCCGTTCGCAAGTTATGCGGGTAAATACATTTGACGATACATTTTTATTAATATAGATAGATAGATACAAAGATATGTAAAATAATAAAGAAAATATAATATAATTAAAAACTGTACCTACCTACAAAAGCATATAATAAAATAAAATACCATGTTAAAAATTACATAAAAAACTCTCATAAATCGATATTCAATATAAAGAAAAATTGCAGAAGTTATACACGTCTAAATCGGAATCGGGGAATTTTGTTAAGACAGTATCCTGATGTTGTTAAAGTAAAGGGTAATGAATATCGGCAAGATCTTTTGGGTATATGGATGTTGATTAATTGAATCAATTCAGGACAGTCAATTGTATAATGCAGTATTTTATGTAATAGTATTAAATCTGTGTTTATTCTTCTTTCTGATTGTTTTAATAGCGACATTTTATCTAGTAGATAATTATAATCAATGTTTTGTACAGAAATATGCAATTTATAGTTTATATACCTCAGAAACTTGTGTTGAATCTTCTCAATGCTGTCGGAATGAATATTGTAAAAAGGAGACCATAATATAGAGTTATATTCTATAAAAATCCCACTGGTTAGATTAGATTGTTATGTTAGTTATTATGTTTTATTTTCATCACACAACGCGAATAAACTA
Organism: Limnephilus lunatus; assembly: GCA_917563855.2. NCBI lineage: Eukaryota > Metazoa > Arthropoda > Insecta > Trichoptera > Limnephilidae > Limnephilus > Limnephilus lunatus. The sequence goes on from OU830596.1 coordinate 42,472,785, forward strand.
GCGTAATTCAATAAGTGTAATTGATATCACTTTCCATTCGTTAACACGTCACTTACTACAACAGCAACATGTGAAGATTATTAAAATATAATGCATGGTTACTACTAACAAAATAAGAGTATACATTTGTAAGGCGTAAGGGGAAAAAAGGGTAAATGACCTGTATTGTGAAGTCCTGTGTAGACGCAGGTATCTCCCACGCGGAACATGTGAGATAAACAAGACACCTTGAAAATCTTCCCGGAACGGTTATCGATCGAACCGATTGAGTTTTAATTTACGTAAACGTGAAAACATTCATTTTTAACGTATGCACTTGCGAAACAGTGCATTAACAAGGCTTCCCACCTAAATGTCACAATACGTTTAAATACCAAAAGAAAACAACACCAGATATACGAAAAACACACTGTATAATGACGTCGGAAGCTATTAAGTGTTGCTTGAACGATTTACACAGAAATTCGCACATAATAAGCCAATTTGGCTCTCACATTTCACATCCCTTAGAGCAGACCGAGCGAATACCAACCCTTACGAAAGGGTGCATTCAAACTCGAATTTACCCAATCAAATTGCACAAAATCACTGCTATTTTCACACACAATCAATGCGCAAGCTTTACCGAGTGATATTATAACGTAAAACGCCTTGTATTTTACGAATTAACGAAATTATCGTGTATTTTATATTTCATTGGTGTTCGCGGGTCACGTTTGACGTCGGCCCTATCCACGACCATAATGCCTGCGCCGATAGCGCCGCGCGCGGGGAAAACGCGAACTGAAATGGCGGCCCCAGCTGTCAAACGGAAAATTCAATATTATTATTGTTTTGGCAGAAATATCATCTTGAAACGGTTGTTCATAAATGAATCACAATTACAGTAACAACAACATAAATGATTTGTTTATGGGTTTTGAATAGAATTGAGAAACGTGTTATCGTTAACAGGTGATGTTTCGTGAGTGGTTTTTTGCTTCTGCGCATTCGGCGATTCGATTTTCGTGCCTTCCGTAAAATGGGTGAATACAAACACGTCCATAATTTAATTTTTCGTGCTCCACAAATCACATAACAACATTTTTTAAATCTAGTTATCACCCTTCACCGAGTTATATTAAATTTTATTGAAATTATGTAGAATTAATTCATTACGTTTTCTAATTCCTACGAATTATATTAGCGTACGAGTAGGTAAAGTAGTTTTAATGATATTTCTTATAGTTTTGTTTCGCTTACATTTTACTTGATGTTAATGTTACATGTTTTCATAATTAACAATATTTTTAAAATCTAATTGTTGCATTTCACCGAGTTCTATCGAATCTTGTTGGAATTATATAGAACTAGCTGACTCCCGGCATGCGTTGCAATGCCATATTCAAGAAATAAATTGTTTCTCTCTGCATTTCCTTTCCCGTGCGTCCCCGTTCCCCTCCCGCATCCCCTTCCCCTTCCACGTTCTCCTTCCAGTTTTTCTGCATACCCTCTTCCCTCTATCGCTCCCCCGTCCCGCCAACCCCCCTCGAGTGGATTAATTTCCACTTCCAAGATTCCACTTCATTCATCCATGCTGTTCCTTAAAGGATAAACCACACATAGCTAGAGACTTAGCTATGAACTTACGTGGTTTATCCTTTAGGGTAGGTTATTTGCCCACGCCGGGATTCGGTCCCGCGACCTTTGGATTGGGAGTCAAGAGTCTTACCCCTCGATTGGCCTACACTGTAGGCCCTACATCATTCATTCAAGAAAATAAAATTGAAAATAACATAGATGTATTTAAAAAAATAAAATAAACTGAAATGATTCTATCGTGATTGAGTGCTTTTGGCATTGAAAATCTCAAATTATATCTGAGATGGTTCTATTCACCCCGAATAACGATACCGTAAGAACTATGACGTAGACATTTTGTAGGAGTCTACATTTTCCTGGATAAGTACACCATTAGATTATAGTAACACATTAATTATTTATATTATTTTATTTAAAATAGGGAACATTGACGGAGTAAATAAGATAAAATAAAATATAAAAAAATAAAAAGTTAAAAAATCCAAGCTTTTATAAACGTGTGTTATTTTATAAGATAATCTCGATTCATTTACCGAGTTGAAAATGTAATTATATGAAAGTTCCTCGATAGAAAAAAAATTGCAAAATGTGTTAAACACTAGCTGACCCAGCCACGCGTCGCTGTGGCTAACGAAACCCAACGCCATCTACTGGATGGTTTTTTTTATTTTTTATAGTGAATACCGCACAAGAATCTAAACTGCTCCCGTCTGGAGCCAGTGAGACTATGGCATCCCCAATTGGGGTATGTTGTGAGGCTGAAGGTAGTGGGGATGGGAAGGAGGTGGGGGAGAGGAAGGTTGGGAAGTACCTAGCTATTCAGATCTGGTCACCAAACACGGCTAAAGCCATTTTCAAGCAACGTTTCAATTCTGAATGGTGGTCTTACACCAGGGCGATACTGATAGTATCTTCCACTCTGGAACGTGCCGCAAATATACTATATATTATTTTTTAAATGAATTAATTGTGAAATAACACAAATTAATCAAATAAAATTTATTTGCGCACGCCGGGTTCGAACCCGCGACCTCCGGATTGTGAGTCAAGAGTCTTAGCCACTGGACTACGGAGGTCGTCAGGTACCCAACCTTTTAACTCAAACCGCTATCTGTTAATTTGCATACAAATCTAATTC